>WNWU01000001.1:82845048-82857539 GCA_012654045.1 Ptyas mucosa
AGAGTAGAGTAGAGTAGAGTAGAGTAGAGTAGAGTAGAGTAGAGTAGGGTAGGGTAGGGTAGCATAGGGTAGGGTAGGGTAGGGTAGGATGGAATGGAATGGAATGGAATGGAATGGAATGGAATGGAATGGAATGGAATTGAATTGAATTGAATTGAATTCTTTATTGGCCAAATGTGATTGGACACATAAGGAATTTGTCTTAGGTGTATATGCTCTCAGTGTACTGATGGTGGGTCAGCCAAGGCACTCTCTCTCTCTCTCTCTCTCTCTCTCTCTCTCTCTCTCTCTCTGTGTGTGTGTGTGTGTGTGTGTATGTGTGTGTGTGTACATGCATAACTAGTTGGAGAAGAAAGTACAAAGAGTGCTAAGTTCAAGATAAGTTACTGTAGTCCTCTCTTCTGCCTTGATCAACTCATACTTGGAATACAGCATCCAGTTCTAGGTACGACATGTTAGGAAGGGTACTGATGACCCGGAATATGTCGGAGCAGAAAAATAAGAAGATAATAGGACTGGAAAAAAGGTAATTGAGGAACAATTGGAAAAAATATGTGCCCAGAATCTGTTAGTACCAACATTTGTACAATTTCTACAGGTGGCCATCAAGTTCCCTGAAAATAGCCTGCTACACTTTCTTCTGCTCCAAAAAGCCAAAATACAAACAAATCTCTTGTTTGCTGGAGGAGATACACAGAGCCAGCTAGAGATGGGTAAATCTCTATCAGCTACACTCTCAGTTTGTCCTCAGTTTGCCAGTTGTTCTTTTTTCAACCATAGGTGTATTTCAATATCAATCTGCAAGTTCCTCAGAAAATAATCTGCCTGAAAAATCAGTGTGGTTTTATGTGCATTTCTTATAAATATGCATAGTTGTAGTGACTTTTCCTGATGAGTGTATTTTCCCCTTTAAAATATTATGCCTCTGTTCCATTGTATTCTCTAGTCATTTTGTGTATGTGTGTGTGTGTGTGTGTATTTGCTGAGCTTGAACAATTTTCTGTGTGTACCTGTATGAATGCATGAAAAATGGAATGGTGTAGTTGTGCAAAATATTATTTCTCCAGATACAGTCCATATATGCACTTTGTCCTATAGACTTGAATCCAGACTAAGTATGGTATAAGACTAATTATGAGGTGAGTGGGTGAGTGAGTGATGACATTGCAGCATCTGTCTTACTGACGGTGTAAATGTTACAAGTGTGCTGACATCTTTCAGAAAATAAGATGTCGATATAAGCTCCAGAAATAAGAGAGAATGACAGAAAGGGAAGGGAACTAGTGACAAATCTGACAAGGTGTTGCCTCAAAAGGATGGAATGGTGGTAAAAAAGTCAGAAAAAAAGTAGCAGCATTCGTGTTTTTTTCCTTGTCAGCCAGCAGGCGTCACATTTGCTTAGCTTTGACCCTGAATATTAACGGGTCTTTTATGTTTTACATGAACTCCATACTTCAGTTGTTATAGATCACTTGAAGTAAGAAAGGTAGGTAGAAAGAAAGAGAGAGAGAGAGAATTAAAGAAAGGTGATCCATGCCTGATTACTATTTTTACAGAAGAGCTTCCATTATGTGTATGTTATGTTAGATAATAAGAAAATTGATAGTGCAAAAAAATATACAGTTGCTGAAAATGGAATCTAATTTTCAGTCTTAATTATTCCCCTAAATTGAGCCTAAAGATACAGAAATCATTCTTTCAGCAGATAATCTGGAAGCGTGAATCCCCCCCACTCCCCCCAGTAACAAAAACAGAAATAGCCATTTCATTTATTATCTCCTGGAGGGCCTGGAGACTAAACGATATGAAGAATGGCTGCAGATTTTGGGTCTGGCTAGCCTAAAGAAAAGAAGAGTTAGGGATGACATGATAGCAGTATTTCAATATTTGAGGAGTTGCCACAAAGAAGAGGGGGTCAAATTACTCTCCAAAGCACCCGAGGGCAGGACAAGAAATAATGGTTGGAAACTGATCAAAGAGAGAAGCAACCTAAAATTAAGGAGAAACTTCCTAACAGTGAGGACAATTAACCAGTGGAACAGCTTGTCTCCAGAAATCATGGGTGCTCCTTCACTAGAGGTTTTTAAGAAGAAACTGGACAGTCACTTGTCTGAGACTGTATAGGTTCTCCTGCTTGAGCAGGGGGCTGGATTAGAAGACCTCCAAGGTCCCTTCCAGCTCTATTCTATTCTAAATTCTATTCCTCTTTATAAAATATATATTGTACAATAATGGGCAATGAGTTAAATAGCATATTTCAGACTATCTGCAACTGGTGATAGCTTATTGGCTAAAGACAGTGTGCTTAGGATCTATAAATTGAGTGCTTGCTTTCATAAAGAAGGAAAGTAACATTAGAGGAAAGACAGCCATAATTTTTTCCACATTTCCAAGATTGCAATTAAAAGATCACAGCAACCTTCTATTGAGCAGTTCTGCCTTTGAAAACAAGCCTTAGATGCATATTAGCCACCATGAAGGTTTTGCGTGGAAAGCCAGACAAGTATATAGCAAGGACAGGAACTCGTAAAAGAAAGTTTGAGAATAGTTTTGGCTTTCCAAGATATTAGCCCTCTGGGTCTCAAAATCAGCTTTTGGGGCTCATCAACACACACTGACAAGCTATTTAACCTTATGAAGGGAATTCCTATCAGTGTCCCACTTGAAAAAAAGAGTGATGAGGTTGTACATTTGCTAGTCTTCCTTTACTTCCTAATCTACTTGCATGCCTTCTGAGTCTTTGGGACTATCCCCTGCAAATAAGTTCCTTATCCTGCTGCTCTCCAAATGCTCCAGACCTGAATTCCCACAATTCTCTTAACAGGTGCACCAATTTATTCATGATGTCTCTAACTGTTCAGGATCAACTAAACTGTCAGATGCAGCAGCTGCCACAAGCCACTCAGTCCGTGTGATATTCATTTTGCCACACACATACTGAAAAACATCTGAAGAACCATGCCTCTGGGCTCTCACTCCTTATTAAGTTGGTCACATGCAGTGGTTGGATTCACCAGTTGTAACAATCGGTTCGCTTCGTGTGCCCTCCGGAGGCCGGAAATGGGCCCGTATCTGGACTTCTGGTACTTCCGGTAGGCCCATTTTTCGCCCTCCCCAGGCTCCAGAAGCTTTCCTGGAGCCTCCAGGAGGGCGAAAACGGCCTCCCCTGGGCACTGGAGGCCCTCCAGAGCCTGGAAACAGGCCTGTTTTTGGACTTCCAGTAGACCTGTTTTTCACCCTCCCAGAGCTTCTGCATGCACCCTGCACTTACCTGGCATCCAAAACAGGCTGGGTGGAGTCTCCCGGGAGGGGCGGGGTTGGGTGGGCAGGGTCAGCCACTCTTTGGATTCGTCTTTGGTTCGGCGAATCAGATTAAAATTAACATCCTGTTGTAGGAAAGACAGGTCAAGCTCTTCATTGTAGGAAAGTTTATTTGCACAGGTTCAAACAGCAAAGGTTTGCAAAATGTCTGAACCCCGAAGGGTTTACATAAACAGATATTTATACTATTGAATACATAGGCATATTCGGGGGTGGTATATAGGACATATAAGGTATGATAGGGAACTAAAACCGTCCCTTCCAGACATTGGGGGTGAGATAATACAAAAAGGGAGTAACATAAGTTATCTCCGTCGTGCATGTAATATCTGAGACAGCATATATAGGGAACAACAGGATACATCTGTCCGGGTTAATAAGATAAAAATACATTCTTGCTAATACAGCGATTAACTATCTCATTTCCTCCCTTTGTGACTCATCTGAAGATGAGAAACCAGAATCCAGTTTGCCTGAACCGGTGCGAACTGGCTGAATCCCACCCCTGGTCACATGAGACGTGACCTGTACAGTCTGTATACAGAGAATGAAAAGGGCCAGTCCTTTCATTGATTAAGGTGAAGTTTGCATAGCAGATGTTATAAAGAGATAGCCAATTGTCAATTGTACTTGTATTGACAAGGAGGGAGAATGTATTGTATCAAGTGCCAGAGAAACCTGGTTAGCTTTGAATGCTTTGCCTTGAATATGAAGGAGGGAAGCAATTTATTATGCTCACTGCAAGAAAATGAAATCCATAAGCTCTATGCTCTAGAGGAAGTTCTGGTTGACTCTTTCCCATTTCACTTCCTGAATATCATGCTTCTACAGCAGAATGTCAATACATCTGACAGGATGCCTCTAAACATGAAGGTGTCTCAGAGGCATTGTAGCCAATAGTTCCTGAATTCTCACTTCTTCTCTTGAATTAAGCTGCACCCTGTAACACACCCAGAAAAGACTGTGCATCCTTAAAAATTATTCTCTTCCAACCTCAAGTTTTGAAGGCCTGGAGAGAGAAAAATGGGTCAAGACTTTATTCTTCATAGAACCTAATCATATCTTTCTTACCGAGTGTGTCTCCATATGCAAATGCTGTATCTTCCCTGAGCCATTTAACAGACAAACACATAAACAGTGGAGTCTTATTTCTCCGCCTGCAGATTCCTCACCAAATTGGTAATTACGGGAACAAACGAGGCTTTGAGACTAGAAGCTTCTTATCCATCAGGAGAAGGTAATGGTTTCCCGCCATCTGCTAGAATATCATCCTCAGTTCATTTCCTCTATTGCACCCTGTCATGGTAATTGCTGCATGTCTCTCTGTATTTATGGCAAATGCATTGAGTGTTAAACAAACACTCATAACATCTATTAAACTTTTTTTTAAAGTTCCCATCCCATCTATACTAAAGAGATTTACAATTGGGGGAAAGAACTTTGTGAGCTCTTGGAGAGAGTTCACACTATAATGATTGAGAGACCAGCTTCAAGTGATTAAAATTTTACTCATCTATATATATCAAAGCGAAAACCACTCACGCATTAATCATAAATCTCCAGAACTGTAAAGCCTACAAACTTGAAATTTGCCATGTATGTTCCTCTTGGCTTCTAGGTGGTCACTAAGAAAGGATTTTTCGAAATGACCATCAGAGCATTAGTATTTCCTATGTTATTATTATTAATACGCTCTGATGCTAAGGCGTTGTACTCCCCCTCCCCACCTGAAAAGAAATCTGTTCCAAATGCAAAACGCAAGCCGAGGAGTTTCACTTTCAGTTTTACTTTCATAGCAGCAAGCAGCTTTACTACAGAACAGTTGAGCTAAGCCACGCCCAGCCTCCTTCCTGTCTCCTTCTTGCTCACACAGCAAATACTGTTTGAGTTTCCAAACACTCCTCAACCAGGGGTGAAATGCACCTGGTTCGGACTGGATCACCCGATCCAGTAGCGATGGCTGCGGGTGGTTCGGACAACCGGTAGCAAAAATCCTTGTCCCCCCTCCCCATGCCTAGCTGAGCCGCACAATCATCAGAGGCTTTTTTTTTTTACTTTTAAAAGCATTTTTTCTACAACCTCTTCGGCCAAAAAAATGCTTTTGAAAGTAAAAAAAAAAGCCTCTGATGATCGCGCGGCTCAGCTCGGATCGTCAGAGATTTTTAAAAGCATTTTTTCTACAATCTCTTTGGCTGAAGAGGTTGTAGAAAAAATGCTTTTAAAAGTAAAAAAAAAAAAGTTGGCCACACCCACCCAGTCACATTACCCCCACCAAGCCATGCCCACAGAACCAGTAGTAACAAATTTTACATTTCACCACTGCCCTCAATTCTCTCACACACTGACAGGATGCTACCCAGATGAATACCGATGGATGCTGCAGGATGGGACATTCTATTCCCCTTCCCCCTCTCCCTCTATTCCAACTACCAGTTGCATTATATTAACACACTCTAATTCTACGGAGTTACACATTCTACATTAAGTTTCAAGCTGCAAGTGTCAATTTAGCACACAGTTTCGTAGCAAAGCACGGGCGTCAAGCTAGTGGATTAAATAAGGAGGCTGAGGAAACTCTTTTTCTCCATTTTTTCCTCCTTTAAATATTTGCAGAATGGCATAGACAATGAAAACAAATGCAAATAGAAAAAAAATGAATTAAGAAATTGGAGATACAGATAAATAGGAGAGATCGATCGAAAATAGAACAGAGGCAATGAAATGCTGTGGAAAGCCAACTAAACTAAAATAACATAAAAGTAAATTATCCCGATACATCATTAAAGGTAACTCTTTCTGTCCTCCAGCTTCAGATTGCTCTGTACAATCTGCAGTGAGGTACAACAGCAGTGAACTACTAACAAGATGCTTAGGAAAGTTAGCATGCAGATATTATGTGTTTTCAATCACATGTTCAGGTACAGTACATGTTAAGATTATCACTATCTGAGGTAGAAAGAAATAAAATGAAAGGTTTGTAAGGTGGGGAGATGTGAATCACCATTCCAAGTAGACTTGGATTTTGATTGCTTATTTAGTATCCTATGACTATCACTAAGTGTTGTATCTTATGATCTATGATGAATGTATTTATGATGACTATGATCATGATTCATCACTTACATCTTTTATGTACATTGAGAGCTTATGAACTAAAGACAAATTCCTTGTGTGTCCAATCACATTTGGCCAATAAATAATTCTATTCTATTCTATACTCACCAACATCTAATGGACTCAGAGACTTGACTGTTATTGGTCTACTCTAGGCCTTATGTATATGTGGGAAGGGGAGGATTTTCAATGCTGTCAGCTTCCCACAAGGAAACTCAGTGTGGAAGCCAGCAATAAGTTGGAAGTCGCTCCGACTCCTGCTGCTTTTTTTGCCCGCCTATGATCATTCTGTTTCTCTATTTAGGTAAGAAAATATATCAGAAACAATGGCCCAAAGGGACATGGGTTGCCTAGTTGAGTATAACACTTCCATGTGCCGTGGTTCTTTTAGAAATGTAGGTTTCTCTCCCCCCCACCCCACCCCATCTCACATCCTTTCATTTGCATTACTCTGTTGAACACAACCAACTTTGTTCCATATTGATTCTCCTGACAGTTCAGGTAACAGCTTCGTTACTTGAGCAATGTGATGCTTTTTCTCCCTTACCCTGTGGAGACTGCACATTCATCATCAATATGAGATGCCAGAGAGAGATAAGATATCTTCTGAAGCAAATAGCAATTGAAGTTCTCCTGCCTATGCTGACAAATAGCCATTGTAGGTCTCCATTCAAGGCCAAGCATGACCATGATATTTTCACATCAGGGGCAGAGTTTCCTGAGAGAAGAAAAGTTCTCATGTCCATATATATAAAGGTAGCTTAGGTATCCACCCATATATCTGATATCAACTAGTTTCATGAAGACCCAGATTGTTGGGGGCAATATTCTAGCTCTGTAAACCACTTAGAGAGGGCTGTGAAGTGGTACATACGTCTAAGGGCTCTTCCTATTGCTATTTCACGGAGCCATTTATCTCTGCTGAAACTCAGCAGCCAAAGAAACTCCTGGGACATTCTTTTAACAAGAGTATAACTTTACTGAAGATTTCATATGGGTACAGAAGTAGAAAAGCCAGTTCTAATGATTTCACACACAAATGTTGTGATCTAGGCTTACTGAGTCATTACAAGACACAATTAGTCCCAAATAAACCTATTTTATTGTAACAGCTGAGAATTACGTTCATTCCCAGCTGAGTCCCAATTAGTTGCAAAACAAGTTCTTCGGATGAAGTCCTTTGGGATTATCACCAATCTTCTTTGACACTCTTCCAATGGCCTTATTAGGCAAAGCCCCTGAAGTTCAGAAACAAACAAGAGACGTTGACTGGAAACAGAGTTAGCAACATTGCTTTCCTGCAAAAAGGCCCAAGTGCCTTTGTTTCTCTTTTAAGCCTTATAGGAGGGGCCAATCATCTCCTGGCCTTACTCCCGTGTTGTCCCTTTTGCTTTAGCTGCTCTTACCTTCGGGCAGTTCTGTGCACGCATGCACTAGGAACAGTTCCTCTGCCTCTCTGCTCCTCCGACTCTGGTGGCTCCAGAGTCCACGCATCACTCCCAGATGGCCCTGGCCCCCTCTCTGCCTCCAATGCAGAGCCCTCATCTGGGCCTTCCCCAGACTCCAGGACTGGCCCATGTTCCTCCCCAGCCTCCTCACTATCTGACTCCGCTGCCAGCTCCACAGGCTGCTGGTGGACCACAACAGCAAACAGCACAGGAAAACTTACTCTTTCTCCCCCCTGGACCTCTTATTGTCCAATTTTCACCAATAATTTGCATTCACTTTGTTTTGGGAATAGTCTGTCTGCCTCGGGTGTTCCCAGCTGATGACCTCGGGTGTTGGGTCCATGTCAGGCTTCCAGTCGGCACACTTGCATTCCAAATTTCCCTCCCCCCATCCCATTACTATTGTCTGGTTGCTAGCAGGGCTGCATAGTGAGGCAACCATGACAGATTGACTGGTAACACGCTTAGCTTTCTTTTCAGTCAAAAAGGCCTACCAGAACAATCAATCAATCTAGAGAGAACGTCCATGTAAAAGTTTGAAAATGCATTCCCAATCCCCTTTAAACTGACAAATTTTCTTCACCAAACGGTCCATCCAATATGTGTCTGTAATCTATCACTCTTAATTCGTACTGATCGCATAAACAAAGTTGTGTTAGCCAGCAGCAATTAATGTAGTGTAAAATCTGGCAAAGACTCATGACTCGTGGCCTTCTACATTTATTGCTGACTGGAAACCTCTTATAGGCTTTTTGTGTGAACCAGAAAAAAAAATGAATGTATGATTTATGGTTCTGAGGATTCGACAGAATATAGGGAAAAAAAGAGAGAGTTATGTTGTAGCCATAGAGCAAGAGTGTCTATGAAGATCCTCAGTCATCCATGCCATGGTTGTCCCAAAGGTGCTTTTTCAAGAGGCAACTGGACTTTCTTTGTTTTTCTTTGAAGACGTTTCACTTTTCATCCAAGAAACTTCCTCAGAGCAAGAGGTAAATTTATAATTTGACTTATAACTGATACGTTATATGAACTTATAACTGTTGTTAAAGATCAGAAACTATTTCTTTGTATCTTTTTTCTTTGCTATTTTCTTTTTCTTTTTCTTTTTTGCAGTTTTGGCTTTTCATATCTTTTTAAACATTTTTAATAAAATTATATATACAAATAATAAAGAGTTTAGTTGCAACTTTTAGAACCTCCTCCCCAAATGTTGCCACTGAAACTTGGCATTAATAGATGTGATTGTCCAATAACAGTTTCTTATATTCCTCCATCCTTCTTTCTTCTTCTTCCATCTTTTATTTTCCTCTTCTGTCATCATGACAGCTGCCTTGACTATCAGCCCATATTGTCAACCCTTAAGGGTAGATTACGAAATTAATCTAAATGGGTCTAAAACTATTTTTATTAGAACAGCTACAGTTATAGATTTTTTCAAATCTGTGTGTTTTTCCCTCCCCTTTGTTTAAATTAGGGAGGGCCTATCTGAGACATTTTCTGAAGTTTATTTCTTGGACTGGGTTTACGCTGTATTTTTCTGATCGTTGCTTCAGTAATAGATCTTCCCATTGCCCTTCAAGTCCCCCTATACCTATCTCCTTCTCACTTGCCCATTGTTACCACATTTTCTAGCCTTTTACCTTCCAACTCATGCATATCCTGTTTTCTTGCCATCCCGTCAAAAGATTATTTTATGTAGTCATTTCTTTAGCACCATCCCTAAACTTAAAACACAAGTTATTGATCATCCAACTCTTAGTATTCTTTGCATACTGTCTGATGTTATTTGGTGCCACCATGGATTTGCTGCCCTTGGTTTGATGGACTGGCATTTGCCAAGGTGAGGCTTATAGATTTAGAAGGTATTTGAAAGATAGGAGAAATTCAAAGATCAAACTACCCAGAGCTACTAGTTTGAATGGCTGTTTGCTACCTCCTGAGTTGCAGGCTTTGTACATTAAATATATAATGGAATGTGTGGGTGACCTTGGAGAATGAGAGAAAGAGATGCTCCTTAAGAAACAATTGGAAAAGAGAGGCAGGAGTACCTAGTGGCTTAACATAGATGTCCTCAAATCCCGGGACGAGCACTGGTCTGCAGTGTGCCAGAAACTGGGCCAAATGAACCAAGCCCCATTTGCACATATTTGGGATCTAGGCAGCATGGAAAAACACACCCCCTGGTCCATAGAAAAGCCTCTCTCCACAGAACCAGGCCCTGTTGCCCAAAAGATTGGAGGCTTTTGGCTTAATGGCCAGAGAAACAAACTTAAGAAGCAGCCACCCGGGGGGAGGGGGGTTTTTTAGCCAGTTCAGACCAGTTCAGGTGAACTGGATGTTAGTTTTAATCTGGTTCGCCAAACTGATAGTTGCAAGGACTGGCTGACTCCGCCTACCCTGCCCCGTCCACCCCAGGAGTATCCACACAGCCCATTTTGGATGTCAGGTAAGTGCAGGGCCCATGCAGAGGCTCTGGGAGGGTGAAAAATGGGCCTACCAGAAGTTCCAGAAGTCCGGAAACAGGCCCATTTCCAGCCTCCAGAGGGTCTCCCAGAGGCTCGAGAAAAGCCTCCAGAGCCTGGGGTGGCCATTTTCGCTCTCCTGAAGGCTCGAGGAAAGCCTCTGGAGCCTGGGAAGGGCAAAAAAATGGGCCTACCAGAAGTACCGGAAGTCCAAAAATGGGCCCGTTTCCAGCCTTTGGAGGGCCTCTGGAACTCAGGGGAGGCTGTTTTTGCCTTTCTGGAGGCTCAAGGAAAGCCTCTGGAGTCTGGGGAAGGTGAAAATGCCCCCCACCCGATGGTGCAGGAGACCGAGTAGGCCATGCCCACCATGGCCACACCCACCTAGCAACTGGGCAGAGAATCGGTTGCTAAAATTTCTGAATCCCACCCGTGGAGCCACCCTAATGGATAAAGCATTTAAAGCAGGAAGTTTGAACTTTGTTAGTGTACCCTTACCATAAAGTAGAATTAGTTCATCTAGTGCTTTCTCCTGTTCTGGGTTGTCTGGGAGGACTGACAAATATCATCTGCTGGGAAGCAGCAACGGGAAAAGATGGTTATTCTCTACTGATGCGTTATGCGATTCCTAAATGTATCTGGTCGAACAACATGTGATGCAGAAGATTGACTTGGTAAGCAGTTGGCCTCATCCCAACTCAGGACTTTTCTATATTGTTGCATAAGGAAAATTGGCTAGAGAATATTGTTTTGTGAATATTCAGGTTTTTTTTATTGAATATTGAAATGAAGAATCAGCTTCAGATATTCAGGCAAAGGCAAAGTAAGAACAGCTGGGGAGAATATTGGCAGTTATTCAATACAGAACTGGAAGAAAAATGTTTGTTGTTGTTCTCTGTATTTCCCCTTCTTGACTTATACTTGTACATTTTATTACCTGTAGGCAAAGCATATGCTCCAGAATTCTACTACGACACCTACAATCCATTGTGGCAGAACCGAGCCCGTGTGTATGCCTACAGCCTGGAATGGACCCAGATGAATCCTGATGCTGTGGACCGCATCCTCACCTATCATCTGGGGATCCGGCAGGTGAGAACTTCAGGTGCTTTTCCGAAGGACCCATTTTCTCGCTAACCAATATTGCTCTGCTTTTCTCCCTTGTTTTTCACGGAGCCTTTCAGTCTGCATGGCAGTTAGATAAGAGATATTTTTTTGCTGTGGTGTAGAAAAGATGGCTCGCTCATCTGTAAAATCAATTTGCACTTTGCTAGGATGCAGGACAGAGGTGGGGGACAAAAGGTATTTCCCCTGTTCAGCCAATATGGAGATACAACAGGCAAGGTACAAATATAATGCCAATTGCTTACAAAGCCTGCCATTTACAAACTTTCAACTGAAGTTTGTATGAAAAAAACTTCTCTTTGGCACCCATTATATTTTGAATGTGTTGATGGTGCAGGGGTGGGTAGCATCCCAAGAGATATTAAGACTTACGTGGAAGGATGCCCAAATGAAGATTTTGTATTAGAAATTGTTTGGTGTCAATGGACAGATTTCATTACTATTCCTGCATTGGATTTCTTCCTATTGTTTGGTTAAGAATGAGGGATATTAAGTTACATCTCATAAGGATGAGGACAGAGGTATGTGGCTGCTAAATCCATAATTAGTTTCTAGTCAAGGCAGGCAGAAATTAGAGCCAACCTTGTATTTTGAAATGTGAGTGTTAAGCATAATATTTATTTACAAGAAAATATTTGGATCCTATGTAAGGACACAGGTATTCTTACCTCAGCACTTTTGAAATGTGCTCTTTTGTCCAAGAAAGACAAAAAAAAATATTTTGGGGCACAAAAGCTTTACAGAGCTTTACAGATCAGAGTAAGAAGGGACTTTGTAGGTCAACTAGTCCAACCCCCAACCAATAGAAGAATAGTGTATGAAATTAGGATTACTGTGAGCAGTAAATATTTTACAATAGCCATGCCCTTTATGGAAACCCAAACTTGTTCCTGCTCTTACTCCCAGTTAAAAAGGGACATAATACATTTAAATTATTTAGAATAGAATAGAGTAGAGTAGAATAGAATAGAATAGAATAGAATAGAATAGAATAGAATAGAATAGAATAGAATAGAATAGAATA
>WNWU01000001.1:82857549-82898306 GCA_012654045.1 Ptyas mucosa
TAGAATAGAATAGAATAGAATAGAATAGAATAGAATAGAATAGAATAACAGAGTTGGAAGGGACCTTGGAGGTCTTCTAGTCCAACCCTCTGCCCAAGCAGGAAACCCTACACCACTTCAGACAAATGGTTATCCAACATCTTCTTAAAAAATTCCAGTGTTGGAGCATTTCTTAAAGTAGCATCCAAATGAGTTTAGTTCAGCAACAGAGATCTGTGTTGGCTCTCTTTTTCTTGTTCTAGCTTCCAGTCGATGGGGAAGTTTGCACAGAAACAAATGAAATCACCCAGGTTTTGCCAAAAGACATCATCCACCCTTTATTTGACATCCTGCTTGAGTGAAAAAGCTAAATCTTCCATAAGACTGCTTGTATGATGCAACATTTATTTGGCAATGGTACTGCAATCTTAAGGGACGCAGTGGCTTAGTGGGTAAGACGCTGAGCTTGTCGATCGAAAGGTCGGCAGTTCAGCGGTTCGAATCCCTAGTGCCGCATAACAGGGTGAGCTCCCATGACTTGTCCCAGCAAGCTAGCAGTTCGAAAGCACGTAAAAAATGCAAGTAGAAAAATAGGGACCACCTTTGGTGGGAAGGTAACAGCGTTCCATGCGCCTTTGATGTTTAGTCATGCCGGCCACATGACCATGGAGATGTCTTTGGACAGCGCTGGCTCTTTGGCTTAGAAATGGAGATGAGCACTGCCCCCTAGAGTCAGGAACGACTAGCACATATGTGCAAGGGGAACCTTTACCTTTACCTATTGCAATCTTTAAAATCTTAGTATGTACCTGACTAAGTGGAAGCCGGAAAAGTATAGGGAATTCAGGCTACTCTAAAAAGACTTGACTAATTTACTCAATGTTCTTCTTAGGTTGATCTAGTGCTTCCCCATCTAGTGCTCTCCAGTGTGTTGAGACCATCATTTCAGGAATCTTTACCAACATCTCCAAAGAAAATCTGATAACTGCAGTCCATATACATATCAAAATAACCATATTAAGGAAAAATACAGTGCACTAAAGCAGCTTAGGACACAGAGCAACGCACTCAAGTTTCTTTATAACCTTGCTTCTTTTAGCAGGTAGCCATTTTCCCTACATATATCCCACTTTTAGCTACTCCGTATTAAGTCCTTTTTATCTCCTAATACATCAGGTTCTTAGGATATGAAGTATATGACTGGCTTTCCTAATTGCAATAGGATATAATGTGGTTTTTTGGGCCTCAGCTTAGCATGGTTTGCCAACACAGTCATTCATTCTAGTTTCTGAATAACAGTTTAGAAATGACCATATTATGGGAACAGCCAACTGTTGCTTATTCATAAACAACAATGAAGCAATTCATGATTTAATGTGATATGCAAATCAAATTAATCCCCCTCAGGGTTTTGATGGTTCCAGGGTGACCCCATAAGATATGCTGTAAAGGCCAATTGTGGGGAAGTAAAGAGTAGAAGGATCGATGTTTTTGAGCTTTCCAGATTCATCTGATTGTCTACTATGTGACCCAGAAAAGGTAAAGCTTTCCCTTTTCTATCCCAAAAATGGTTTTTCAAGAGGCAACTGGACTTTCTGGTTTTTATTTAAAGATGTTTCGCTTCTTATCCAAGAAGCTTCTTCAGAGCTGAAGAAGCTCTGACATTTTGCTTCGCATCCAAGAAGCTTCTTCAGAGCTGAAGAAGCTTCTTGGATGCGAAGCAAAATGTCTTCAAAAAAACCCCAGAAAGTCTAGTTGCCTCTTGAAAAACCACTTTTGGGACAACCATGACCTGGATAACTGAATATCTCCATAGACATTTTCCTTTTCTTTGTTCATCTCCATTTCTTAGCAGAGGGAGCTAGCATTGTCCAAAGACATTTCCGTGGTCATGTGGCAAGTGCATGGAACACTCTTCCACTGAAGTGATACCTATTTATTTACTCACACTTGCATGCTTTCAAACTGCTAGATAGGCAGGAGGTGCGACCCAGAACTGGACTAAATGGTCCTTTGCCTCATCCATAGCATTTTGTGTTTCTTTAGTCAGCCTAGAGCTAGATAAACAAAAGGCAAACTGAATGTATAAAATGCAGGTTTGGGATGAGAAGAGTGTATGGATTGTTAGGCAGAAACTCAAGAGGAGCCGTTCTGTTGTTATTACCTGGGTTATAAAGTTTACATTCGGCTGCCTTTTGAATCTACTTTATCTACTTGCCAGAGCAAGTGTACATGGTAAATGAATCATTCCATATCTAAGGAGCAACATGAATACTTTGATTTTTATTTTTTATTAATCATAAAAGCTTCACAAGTGGTACCTGTGAGTTTCTTTTTCTATTATGGTGGGACATGCTAAATGTTAACTGAAGCTTGTGTTTGAAAAATAGGCCCCCGGGCAAAGCTTACAAGGCATTATCAAACAGCACTTGTGAAGATAAGCAGCTTTTGAATGAACTGACAGATCCATGATGGGAAGTTGGCTTACCTTGGCTCTTAAGGCAAGCTCAGATCTCAAAGACCGCAGCAGGATTTGGGTTCCTTGGTATCTGGTATGAAATTGCAGGAATTTTGCAACAGTTCGATGTGTGCTTCTTGCTGCTAATGATATATATCTCTTAATGGGGCTGGTTGAAAAGGAGAAGCAAATTGTTTGGTCTTGCAATCAGTCCACATTGCAAGAAATGGACTCGCTGTGTGTTCTTGTCAGAAACAGCATTTTCTAGAATAGACAAGCTGCAGGGCAGAATAGCCACTGTGAATCTGTGAGATTCACTGAAGCTGGTGATGTGCTCTAAGCATCAAATGATATTGATGGTTCATTTATCCAGAAATCATTGCCTTTGGGTAACATTATTCAGTGCCATAACAACTGGGATTATTATGATTTTCAGTGAGAGGTTTTGGGCTGGTTAATTGATTAATTAAATTGAAATGCAGTGATTAGATGAGAATATCTATCTGAAGGAATATAAAACTTTTACTTAAACTGAAATTCCATCATCCCCGAGAGAAATGAGGTCCATACCAACTGTTAGACACCCAGTTCCAGTTATGGAGAAAGTGATCTGCCCTTATAAGGTGACAATCCAAACTGGAAGCTTGCCCCATTCTTTACTCAGATTGCCATGATGTTGGCAAGATGTCAGAGAGGCAGGAAAAGCAAGGTGGCAAGTATTTACCAGCTAAGGCTGTTTTTGTTCTGCATCTAAATATTAGCGAGAGAGAAATTGGAAGAATAAATACATTCTGGTATCAGTAGAAGAGAATATTTGTAGCTCAAGTTGAACTTAAGGTCATTGGTACTCTTTGAATTTGGTCATTTTCTTGCAGATGTTTTGTTACTCAACTAGATGACAAAGATGATGTTATCTAGTTGGGTAATGACATGTCTGCAGCAAAATAACCAAGCTCAGAGAGCACCAGGGACTCCACATTCTAATATGCTGGACAATACAAAATGTGGTTTCTCTCTTATTGGGGTATCATAAACCCAGAAAAGCTTTCATTGTTGACAATGCTCAGCTTCAGACTTTCCATAAGCCACAACCAAGTTTGCTTTGCTCATTCTTGGCAGAGAAATCTAGCATTAAAAGTGGTTTAGCAATTAGGAATCAAGAATGTTCTCTTCCAGAATCCCTTTTCAGAGCGTTAATCCATGTGTTGGGCAGAATGGAATTAATATATTTGCATTGAGTTGTTTATTATCACATCTTTACTAATTTCCATCTGTAGTCACATCTTCCTCAAATGTCGTCAGCAGTTAATTAAAATTCCGTTGATGAGGCCATTAAAATATGCAACCTTCATTTCAAGGTCTGAAATGTGTCAGCAAGTCAAATTGAGTGTGGGCCAAACAGAATTTGTCTGTGTCATCTGGTCATGATTCAATGTGATTAGATAACTTGCTTAGCATATCACAAAGGCCAGAATTAATTGTGGTCTGTTTTCAGCTCAAAGTAGCAGGTAGGTGTTATCTCTATTTAAGAGCTTGTAGGATCCCTATCAATCCCTATTATTGCATTAGTCAATAATAACTGCATTTTCAAAAACAAAACAAAACATGTGGTCGTAGGACCTGCTGGGAGTGAACTACCAGCTAATTCAGAATGGAGTACAGTAGTGGCCAAAATTGTGGAAACCTTCTGGGAAAATTATATTTTTGAGGTTTGATGGCTAATAACACCACTTTTTTTTTTTTGAGTTTCAAGATAATCTTATTCCACTGCTGGAATGGCCTGGGAATAGCCCAGACCTTAACCTAATTGAAAATCTATGCAGCCGACTAAAGAAACGTGTTAGCCAGAAGCGACCCAGCTAAATAAAACCCAGTTAATAAAAGCAATCATTCAATCTTGGTTTCACATTATAACAGCTGCAGAATTAAAAGACTTGGTTCACTCCATGGGAAGATGTTGTAAGGCTGTAATTCATGCTAAAGGTTACCCAACTATTAACTGATAGGGTGATCATTTTTGTATATCTCATTTTTCCTATGATGATAATTTTTGTATATCACGTTTTTTCCACGTGTTTCACTTTTCTTCTTTATACTGTAACTGCTATTCTAATAGCAAATCCTTCATAAAAGTTATTGCATTACATTCTTGATTAAATGATCTTTCCATTGATATCTAATTTTATGGTACTACTCCCCAAAAAAAAGTGGTTTTAGAAAATATACTTTTCCCAAAAAGTTTCCACAATTTTGGCCACTACTGTAAATGCTGGCCGGAAGAAAGTTGAACCAGTATTTGTCCTCTCCGAAAAAGGGACGCCGCTTATTTTCTAAAATATATAAGGTGATGACATATTCGTTCTCTTCTGCCTTTTTTCTTTTAACTTTCCCAAACCCTACTTTATAGTAGCATCAGACTCTTTGAAGAATAGAGACTCCTTTCCCCCCTCCCTCTCCCTCTCCCCCAGCTTTCTCGGATGACTTTTGTGACATTGCACAGTCAAGTGGCAGTTCCAAAAAGTGGCAGAAAATCAGACACTTCTTCAGTACCTACGGGGTCTTTAAGTCAAGTCCCTGCAGTGGCAGCCTAGGGAGCTGCACGACAAACTGTAGGCAGAGAGTGATCATTTTCTGCCACTTCACAATGCAGCCCTTCTTGATTTCAAAGGTGGCTTTATTGCTGCAATATCTTCCAGAGTCAGGGTGTTAATTAGATGCTTTTCCCTGTTAACACCTGCTGAGAATTTGCTGAAAGATAGCTTGCCCTGTGATGTGTTCAAGATGTCTCTAATTGCAGACACATTTGAAAAAAAGCAGCTTTTTCCCCCCCTTCTACCTTCCGCACTGATGGAAACCAGAAAAATAAGAGGATGCACGCTAAATGGTAACAGCTTGATCTGTTTATTGGAAAGGATTTCTCTTGCTCCATGACTGCAAGCATCTCCAAAGTCTTGCACGTAATGTTAAGCTTGAGAGATATAAGATAATTTTTATTGTCATTATTTTTTTATACTGTGAGCACACCGGCCCACATTAAAAATGTTGCCTGCTCGCAAGAGAAAGTATATATCTACCCAAACACTTACATAACACACATATACACATGGTATATACATACACAAATATATACCTGCTACATACGTACATACATTCCAGGGGTGACATTCACTTACCTTCGCTACCGGGTCGCAAATGTGAGTGTGCGCCTTCCGCACATGCTCAGAGCATCAAAAACATGGATAAATGGGATGTGATGCAGTGGTGGGTTGCCCCCGGTTCGCACTGGTTCTATAGAACTGGTAGTAAAACCAGCAGGAGGCCCCGCCCAATGACCCCGACGTCACCAAAATGCTTCTGCGCATGCACAGAAGAACACGCACGCGAGCGAAGCGAGCGCGCACGCGCAGCCCCATTGCAAACTGGTAGTAAAGGTAAGTAGAACCCACCCCTGAAGTGATGACATCCGGGCAGGTGGGTGGAGCCTCCCACAGCCGCCGCTACCGGTTCGTCCAAACCAGATAGAACTGGCTGAATACCACCACTGATACATACTGTACATACATACAGACACACACACACACACACATGCACATCTTCTTTTAATAACCCCATAATCCCTTGCAGGGTGGAATCTAAGCAACTGAATGGCACTAGCAGAGTGTTTACTGGCCAGATGCCCTCCCTGTTGCCAGTGCAGAGTTTCATTCAGCAGATATAGTCTCTGTGCCCAGAGAGAAAAATATCTGCCTCTACCTAGGATCGAACTCACAGCCTCCTGATTATGAGGATTACACACACACAAACACACACATACAGGTTGATGCTCTATGAAACAAAACTGATTGAATAGATGTTCTGCTTCGAATACCACAAAGTTTGCTCCCAGAAGGTAACAAGGAAAACAAGACATGAAGAGGATGTGTATCCTGCAGATTCTGCTCAGTATGTCCTGGATAGAAGGAAGTGAACTACCAATGATCTTTTCTGCCATCCTCATCACTCTCTGCACTGCCTTCCGGTCTGAAGCAGTAATGCTTCCAAACTGGACAGTACTGCAATATGACAGGATGCTCTCGATCGTCCCTCTGTAGAAAGTGGTAAGGACAGGGGAAGGAAGATGAACTTTTCTCATGCGACGCACAAAATGCAGGCGCTGCTGTACTCGCTTCCCCAGTTTGCAGTGATAATCTATTAATGATTACACACTCCATGTACAAACAGTTATGTTTACTTTGTATGCTTTTTCTCTGGGGAAAGGGGATCAAGAGCTGTATTGCCAGATACCTTTCACTGGGATAGAGTTCCATGGAATGTAATGGAACAATATGGGTGCATAAAACTGCACAGCTTTAAGGGTTTTTGCAAAACTCTCCACCATTTTACTTTCTTCTCTGTTTGGAGATACAGGTTGCTAGCTTTATCTCACACCATGGCACTAATGCCTTAGGAAATTTGCATTCTCCAAAAACAGATCCCTACAACTCCCAAGAAGGCTCTATGAGGTGAAACAGCATATGGGGCCATGAACAAGACCTTTTTTATGTGCAATGAGTGAATTTCAATTCTCAATTTCTAATTCAATTGAATGAATTGAATTTGACGAATGTAGATTTGCTTTTCTGATACAGATGAAAATAGAATCTCAATAAAATGCTAATGGGTTTGGGATTAGCCATAAAATGTGTAGGATTGTCCTGTCCTTCGTGATATTTTACTATAATTTATTCAGCAATCTGCAGCTTATCTGGATTCCCACTTTAATTTAAACACTAGGAGAAGATTTTTTTTAAAAAAAAATTGAAGTATAATAGCTCCCCCTTTCACTTTTAATATCTTAACTAAACTTCAAAATATTACCAATAAAAGCTTAAATTCTCAAGGAACAATAATAAAAATTTAATTCTCGAGGAATAATAATAACAAGCTTCTTACAAGGAAAAAAAAAACCCTTGTGATGACAAGATGGCCGCCTCTATTGATACCACGAAAGTACCTTATCATTGGTTTCTTTCTGGATTTTCCTTTACTTTATAAAAACAGAGAAAGTAAGGCTAGGAAGATGCCTTGAAGAGCATCTAGTATAGTGTTTTTCAACCTTGGCATTTTTAAGACACATGGACTTCAACTCCCAAAAAATTCTCCCGCCAACATGGTGGATGGGGAATTCTGAGAGTCGTATTCCACATGTCTTGAAGTTGTACTAACCAGTGCTGATTCTTTCAAGATCAGCTAAGGTCAGCTCGGTGCTGTCATCTAATGCTAATGGAACAGCATTAGGATTAGAGAACTCTACGTAACATTCAGTTGCATTGTCTTATACAACCATTACAGACATAATTACAAGTGGAGAGTTTAATTTCCACTTTATTTGTCAATCACTAAGACCAATTCTTTAAAAATACCTTTCTCTTTGCTTTTTTTTTCTAAATACTGTTTGTTATAGTATAATAGTATCTTAAAGACTGAAGAGGAATTCAGGTCTCAACTGAATTTGTTTTCTGCATTTTGGAATCGTTTTTTAAAGTATCCTTTTCTTCCATTTCAGTTATAATGGATAAAACCTTCAGGAACATTAATTTATTTATTCACATTTTTTCTTCTTGTTCTCTTTCTGTTAGTTGGTTATGTTTAAAACTAAAGTCTCTCTTGAGATAAATTTAAGCTCTGATGTTGTCCACATAGTTTTCTTAATAACAGTATGGAATAGTTTGCCATTACTTTTTAAAAGTTTTTTCTTTTACTTTCTAATTTAGTTTATAGCCCTGAAATTTCCCAGGAGTCTCCATCTAAGTACACATCGGTTCAGACCCTACTTAGTGTTTTTTTTTAAAATCAGTTATAATCAGGTAGATATTGCTACCTATGGGGATTGTCTTTGCTCATATGTATATCCTTAAAAATTTATTGCATTTCTTATGACTGATATAGGAGCAATGTTTTAGACCCCCTTATCAATTCACTATATACAACACAGAGTTCAATTTGCTGTTTTCAAAAGGAATGATGAAGATATGCTTGAAAATACTTTATTGGACTGGATGCTTCTTATTCTTATCTTTTAGCCCAATTAGACCGCCTGCTTCAGGTTAACATATGTAGGGCATCAATCTGGTGTCCAATAGTTTGCACCAAGAATATCTATCCCCTACTTCCTGGCAGCAAAACTGGAAACGGAGTCCTAAGAAATCTGGAGAGCAAAATATTAGGAGTTTTGTCTTAGAAGAAACAAAAGGAAGTGATGATCTATTACATCATTGCCATTTCTGCTGTCAATAAACTTTCTAGCTGAAGGGAATTCTCTAGTGAGGGGTAGATTGATGTAAATCTACTCACTTTTATTATCCAGTGTTCAAATTTATGTGTGTGTGTGTGTATGGATATATGTGTATAAATATCTGGACCCATTCTGTGGAAGACAGGATTTGTATGTGCATTTGAAACTATATGAAGTATCCATGGAACTTGGTGTTTTGTGTGTAATGTATGTGTATGTTTATATGTTTGTGTACATGCTGCACATACATACGCATACATACACATATTTACAATCAACTTTTTCATGCTTACTTCAGGACAGAAGGATTGTGTAATTGGCAGAAGGATTGTGTAAATATGAACTATTGTGAGCACAAAAGGCATCCCTTCTGGATAGAGAGAAAAAGATGCCAAGTCACTTTGTGTAGTTTTTAAAATTGGGGTTGTTTTTTTAAATAAATAATGAAAAATAGCTAGCCTTCGTTCCTACTAATTATGTCACCATTAGGAACTAAATCTACATTCAACAGATGAAATTCTTTTATATCTGTTGCTTCTTGTTTTATATATTCATTTATTTATATAGCAGGTTCTTTATGTTTTATCAGGTCAGTGTTGACTGTTACTAGTCATAAAGACAGACTTTTCTAAGGTTGATCTGTCTGTAACTTAACTTTTTGGATTTTCCTCCTCCATTACACCCATCATTATCATAATCAAGTCCAGCTGACTTGCGGTTCATTGTCCTCTTTTTCTCTTTTCTTCTGAATTTTAGACTTCTCCAGAGAGCTAGATCTTCACATATTATGTCCAAAGCAGTGGTGGGTTTCAAATTTTTTTTTCTAACGGTTCTGTAGGTGTGGCTTGGTGGGCATGGCATGGCATGGCTTGTTGGACGTGGCAGGGGAAGGATACTGTAAAATCTCTATTCCCACCCCAGTCCAGGGGAAGGTTACTGCAAAATCCCCATTTCCTCCCAATCAGCTGGGACTTGGGAGGCAGAGAATAGATGGGGGCAGGGTCAGTCAGCATTTTTACTACCAGTTCTCCGAACTACTCAAAATTTCCACTACCAGTTCTCCAGAACTGGTCAGAACCTGCTGAATATCAGCTCTGGTCCAAAGTAATATGATTTGATCCTAGTCATTTCTGAGAGTTCTAGATTGATTGATTTAATGCTCATTCTGCTTTCTTTTTTGGGTATCCATGGTATTTTCAGGATACCGTGGATTTCTTCTCCAACACCAAATAGTATTATTTATATCAATATTTATTATTTTCCCCTTCATCTTGTTTTTAAGGACTATGCATTGCAAATTTAAAAGTGCAGCTTTCCAAAGAATATTAACTCAAATAAAGTACTTTTTCTTAAACATTAAAGCACCCACATCTTTTTCAAGGCTTGTGTGGTTGTTTTGAAAAGTATCTAAACCTTTATTAACATGCATAACCACTTCATTTTGCTAGGGACAACTTTTGAACTTTTGAAAATGAATCTTGCAAAAGACATAGCTGCTTTAATGCTTCAAAGATAAATGTTTAAATTATGATAATGTGCATTTTGTGGAGCCCTTCTTCAAAATTGTTTACACAGGCCTAGCATTGTTTATATTCTCAGCAATTTTCCTTAGAAACAGAAATTAAAATAACAGCAGGTACCCAATGGATGGGACTTTTGTAGGAAGAGCTCCTATCTTGGAGCAGTCTAGGTATCTTACCCTAAGATTTCAACCACACTAACTTGCAGAAAGTCCCATTTACGATTTTCCAAGTGATGGGATTTAGATTATTGTGGAGTATTTTGACTCATTTGTCCAGCCTTGATAAGAGCCTAAATATTTTTTCTCCATGTACATGTATAGTATATATACAATGCTGTTCCTGGCATTTGATCTGAAATGGCATTTGCATAATGGCATCATCAAGGACACAGTCATTTTGATACCATATCTATTGATTGTAGATACTACTAGGTATCTACGGCTAGAAAATGTTTTTCAGATATATTTTTTTCCATTGATGAGTTTGGTCAATTTGATATTTTCACTTTTTTCAAATGTATCCAAATTCTTTTTTTTAAAAAAAAATTGCTATGCCTTAGTAATTTTTCCATTTGTTTTCCTCTGTCAGCATACTTCATTTGATATACAGCATACTTTTACTGGAGAATTGTTCCTTTCTTTTTTTCTGAAAGTGTAAAGGACCCCTCATCAATTACTCTGTTCATTTATGTCAGCACTTTATTCAAATATTGTTATCAAAAGGAGCCAAGGTCACCCAACTGGCAATCAATCTTGGGTTCTGCAAAGACAGTCCTTTAGACAGTTGTGGGATTCCTGCCTTTTTCTTCATATGCAAAGTGTTGTAAGATCCCAAAATGTACTTAGGTCACCAGAATGCCAAAGAGAGAGACCCAAGAAGAGGCTTGGAAAAAAGATCAGCTTTATTTGTACAAAGAAGAGCTGGGTAGACCATACCACTACATATAGACAAAGAGCATGCAGTGAAAGGCCACACCTTGGGAAAAGTATGGTGTCCTTTTATACCTTCAGAGACATCAGCTTAGTACCCAGTTCTGGTCCCCTGCCCCATGCCTTCCTTTGGCAGTACAGCAAGGAACAGGGAGTTGACTGCTTAGCAACATAGGTATTTTCCCAATGTAACCCTGACAAACCATAGCATACACTGTTTCTTGAGATATCTACACAAAAATTTCCCCCCCCCCCCCCCCCCCCCCCCCGGATAGCAGAAGTTAGATCACTGGTAGAAGCAAATGGCAGAGGCAAAGCAATTCTTACAGAAGCAAAATAGCAAGTCAAACCAATTATACTGACTCTACTATTATGTCCCACTAAGTCTACCTATTCTATTATTATTATGTCCCTTCAGTGTGAATTCTTAGCATTGTTCTTTTCCCCCCAATCATGGTAGCTCTAAGGTTTTAAAACTTTTCCACTAAACAATTCCTTTGAGAGTGGATCTGATTTTCCATCCTAGAAAAAAAAGGGTAAATGCTAGCAATACACAAAGTTCAACCAGCAGTCATACTTCCTTTAAGTAAAAGAAAAAACCAAAAAGTAAAATAAAAAAATAAAAAATCCACAGAGGGCTTCAGGATTACATTTTCTTTCAACTTGAACCTTTTAAGGCCTAGCATATTTTCAATAGCCCTGGGTACTTACAGATGAAATAATTCTTTTGTAGAATGACCAGCTCTTCACATGATTCTATTCCACCTTCGATCACTTACTTACCTCTGCTTCTATCTGATCTAGCAGTTCTTTTCTCAGGTTTTAAGATTCTGGGAAGAAAAAAAAGAAGCCAGACTAGAAATAGTAGTAATGTTCTATTAGTAATAGAACAAAGCAGATATTGAGGAGAAAGATCCTGTAGACCACATAGGTAGCAGTGATTGAAGCTGTGGAATTTCAGTCAAAAAATGGTCTAAAAGGCGTTAGGGTGAAATCTAGAATTTCTTGTATGCAAAGCGTGTCAATGGATTAAAACCTAAGGTTTTACAGGAATTTGTTGTTTAAATCAGTATTTCTCAACCTTAGCATCTTAGCATCTTTAAGATATGTGAACTCCAACTCCCAGAATTCCCCAGCCAGCATGTTGTCTAGATATCTACCAAAACAAGTCTGGAAGAAAGTGCAGATACTATCATTTGTTTTATTTTATTTATGTACTCCTATTTTTCAACTTTTAAAATGATCCTCAACACAGCTTACATTAAACCCAGAGTTAAAATGGAATCTAAACTGGTGTGATTTCGCAAAATGCATTCATATGTACTCTCTCTGCTGTACAGTGAATAAATATACATTTAAACATGTCTTTCTCTGTATCCCTTTCCCAAAATCCATACTCTTATCATATAGTATGGGGCAGCTGTGGAACAATGAATGTTTTCTCTTAAAATAAGGGCAGATTACTACCTAAACTATAAGATTCATGCCCCTCCAGGCACATACAGTATAAAATTACTGTTGCAATTTATTTCTATTAATGATTTAAATTAGAAATTATATCTACTAATTGTCATTGAAATTCTGAAGGCCAGCCACTGTCGTTAAACCATTTCTCAGATTTTTTTCCAGAGAAATTCTGAGCACTTATTTGCTTTGATCTATAGAAACAGAGAACTAGGGACACGGTAGCTCAGTGGCTAAGACGCTGAGCTTGTCGATCAAAAGGTTGGCAGTTCAGCAGTTCAAATCCCTAGTGCCCCATAACGGGGTGACCTCCTGTTACTTGTCCCAGCTTCTGCCAACCTAGCAGTTCAAAAGCACGTAAAAAATGCAAGTAGAAAAATAGGGACCACCTTTGGTGGGAAGGTGACAGCGTTCCGTGCGCCTGTGGCATTTAGTTATGCTGGCCACATGACCACGGAGACGTCTTCGGACAGCACTGGCTCTTCGGCTTTGAAACGGAGATGATCAATGCCCCCTAGAGTCAGGAACGACTAGCACATATGTGCGAGGGGAACCTTTACCTTTATAGAAACAGAGAAATCTTTTTTTGTAAATCACGAGGAGACAATTTACAAGCTACATATAGCCACTAACTCTTTCTTAAGGTTTTAAAAAAGAAAATAGCCTCTCCCTATTAAAATATTTGACAAGTGAGTAAGATAAATGGTGAAAATTAAAATGGAAAGGCATATTAAAAAGAATGTTAAACAGAATGTTATCCCATTCACCGAGAATGGGAAATGTCACCAAGGGAGCATTCTGGAAAGGGAGCAGAAGATCACAAAAGCCGCAGAAATATGGAATTTCACTTAGAAAAAGAGTTCTTTGGATCTGCACAATCTCCAAGAGACATATATAGAAATGGAAAAGGAGGCAAGGACTGCATGACCTGCAAAATTGGTCCCAAGTAGATGCCATGCTTGTGTTTCTGCCTAAAGGAGGACCACAATTACACCTGCACCAACTACAAACTGACTTCATTCCTGGAAGAGTAGAAGGAGTGGATTGTGGCCTGTTGAGCTGCATTTAGACTTTAATATTTAATCAATTTATATGGCTGCTTATCTGAAAGACTTGATTCTGGGCAGCTCACAATATTAAAATAAGTAAAAACATATACCAGTAGTGAAATCCATTTTTTTTTTACTACCAGTTCGGTGGGTGTGGCTTGGTGGGCATGGTGTGGCTTGGTGGGTGTGGCTTGGTGGGCATGGCAAGGGTACTGCAAAATCTCCATTCCCACCCCACTCCAGGGGAAGGATACTGCAAAATCCCCATTCCCTCCCTACTCCTGGGAGAAGGATATTGCAAAATCTCCATTCCCACCCCACTCTGGGACCAGCCAGAGGTGGTATTTGCCTGTTCTCCGAACTACTCAAAATTTCCGCTACCAGTTCTCCAGAACCTGTGAGAACCTGCTGGATTTCATCCCTGCTATATACCAAAAACAAAACAAAACCCATAGCTACTGAGGGGGATCATAAAAGACAAATATTAATCATTATCTTTCCTGAGGACTTTCTGGATTAAAAAAAAGCATGTTTCAAAAAAAAACCACAGCAACACATGAAGGAAGATATTGTTCTGACCCAGTCTTAGCAGAAGCAAGAAACAGACTCCTTGTCACACACACACACAAAAAAACTTTTTATTTACCTCTTGTGAATTAATGTCATTCACCCACTAAAAAGTCCAGGCAATCACCCTTCAAAGAGTGTTAACTGCTGTAACAGACCTTATCAGTTCCTTGCGATAATTGCAAGGCCATGAGCTCCATTTGCAGCCGAAAGGTTGCAAAGTAAGTTCTGGCAAGCAGTCTTTGTGGCACGAAACACAATGAGCAAAATCTTCAGAAATACAAACTGTTGTCTTCTACCATTCCCCTTTCCTTCTATTTATTCCCCAGCCGGGGGGCCATTCAGTGTCCACGTGTGCTTTGCTTCCTAAGTCGACTCCTTGTCCTCTGTTGTTCATCTCTCCTAACAGCCCTGAGCATACGTGTATCTGGAACAGGCCCCAGCTGTTCTTCCTCCTCACTCATATCAGCCTCCAAAGGCAGCTGCCTCTGGTGGGTGGGAAATGTCAGGCAGCCCTGGCTCTATCTATCAGACACAGAGCATCCATCAGAGCCTTCCCCAGACTCCAGAACTGGCCCAAGTTCCTCCCCAACTTCCTCATTGTCTGAGTTCAAGTCTGGCGGGCCACAACAAATATTACTATAAAGAAAAGAGCAGCTTTGGCGGAATATGGATATAACTCAGAGGACCAAGAGAACCAGAAGTTGGCCCCTTGCTTATCTCAGGAACAATCTGACTGCAGAGAGCTGAACAATCATTTTCAGACACTCTACTGGGGGAAGATTCATAGAATTGTAGAGAAGGGATTTCACCCAGCGTCCCACTAACAGGAAAGAGAAAATCAAATTTTCCCTGAAATAAGCAATTCAATGACTCTCGCCAAAAGGAAAAGGCATGTAATAGTGATGGGTGACTCACTGCTCGGGGGAACAGAGTTGGGAATCTGCAAACCAGACATGTTATCAAAGGAAATACATTGTCTTCTAGATGCGAAGATCCAAGATGTGACTAAGAGGCTGATCAGAGTAGTCAGACTTTCTATTGATTTTTCTTCATACTGATCACTATCCCTTTCTTCTGTTTCATGTTGGAACAAATTACACTACCAGAAAGAGCTGGGAAGAATATCTAAAGACTTAGAGGAGCTGCATAGAAAGGAAAAAAGCGTTAAGAGCACAGCAGTGATGGGATTCAAAAAAATTTACTACCGGTTCTGTGGCCATGGCATGGCTTGGTGGGTGTGGCTTGGTGGGCATGGCAGGGGAAGGATACTGAAAAATCTCCATTCCCACCCCACTCCAGGGGAAGGATAATTGCTTGTTTAAAGGGACAGTGTTGTCAAGAAAACTGAATTCCTGAATAACAATCTTCACTACCTGTGGGAAGGGATTCTGGCAAGAGGTGAGATGCATTTCACAAAGACTGGATAGAATGTCTTTCAAAGACATCTTGCTAAGGTCATCTGGAGGGCTTTAAACTAAAAATAATGTGGGACGAGAAATCATCTAGAACTACACCCCCCCCCCCCAAAAAAAACAAATCCATAGCTGCTGGAAAAAAAATCATAAAGGCAACCATTAATCATTATCTTCCCTGAGGTGTGTTGGAAAAAGTAGAAGCGTTTGTTTTTTTAAAAAAAATATCATATGAAGTAAGATATTGTCACAGAGAAAAGCCTTGGGGGAATATGGAATAATAAAGACCAAGGAATAAACCTTACAAGGAAAAAATATACCATGGAAAATGGTATAGCTGTATAACATTATGCGGAACATGACCAACAAGCAAGGATCCCAAATACGATATTGTGGCTATAAGTGAAACTTAGTAGGATGGATCTCATAACTAGAATATAGTATTGGAAGGATAGAATTTCTTCAAAAGAAACAGAGCCCCAAAAAAGGTGGAGGGGAAGTTGGAATGTATAAAAAGAACGACTACACCTTTATGCAGTGGTGAAATGTAAAATTTGTTACTACCAGTTCTGTGGGCGTGGCTTGGTGGGGGGGGGTAATATGACTGCATGAGCGTGGGCAACTTTTTTTTTTTTTACTTTTAAAACCATTTTTTCTACAACCTCTTCGCCTGTTCCCTTTAAAAACACTTTTCTATAATCTCTTCAGCAAAAGAGGTTGTAGAAAAAATGCTTCTAAAAGCCTCTGATGATCCCAGCTGAGCCACGCGATCATCAGAGGCTTTTTTTTTACTTTTAAAAGCATTTTTTTGGCCAAAAAGGTTGTAGAAAAAATGCTTTTAAAAATAATTTTAAAAAAGCCTCTTTTTTTAAATGGGGGGGGGGGGGTTTGCAGGGATTTTTGCTACCGGTTTTCCGAACCACCCACCTCCATCGCTACCAAATCGGGCGATCTGATCCAAACCGGGAGCATTTCACCCCTGCCTTTATGTAAATTAATGACAAGGAAAAAAGTGTCTGGTGAGAATTAAGGGAAAAAGAAACAAAAATAAAATTGTTGTGGGTAGATAATGCAGGCCACCCAGATATAGGTCGTCTTTGCAAACCAGATGGCCAAAATGTCTAGGAAATACAACACAGATAGATTGACAGTTGGCTGAATATCCAATGTACAGTCATTAATGATCTATGTACAGATGGGGAGAGGTATGCTGTAGGGTACCTTAGGGTACTGACCTGGGCCTTGTACAGGTCAACATATTTATAAATGACTTACTGTAGATGACAGGAGAGAAGTTTTGCTTATAAACTTTTGTGAATGACTAAGCATCCAGATACAGGCTTAGATTTCAAAAAGATCTTGATAGTCTTGATGTTGTCCAAAAAATGTTACTCAGTGGTGAGAAATGTTAAGGTTCTGCTCTGAAGAGAAAAAAAAAACAGGTGAGGTAATAGAAGATAGCTGGTATCTGATTTAGACAGTATACTTGCAAGAAGAAACTGGGTGCTTTGGTAGACCACAGATAAAGTGTGAGCCAGCAATGTGCCACAGATGCCAAAGAGTCAATGAAGTTTTGGGCTGCATCAGTACAGGCATAGTGCCAAGATTACAGGAAATGATAGTATCTGACAGCCATCCCATTGGCAAATGCAGCAAAAGAAACTCCTGGGACATTATTTTACCAAGAGAATAACTTTACTGATACATAGATAAGCACAGTAGAAAGCAAAGCCAGTTCTGCCTTTTGGGGTGAAAAGCTGCATAGTAAAAATCCCCCTTTTTCCCCCTGGGCCACCCACTGTCCAGTGTCCACCAATCGAATGCAATCTCTTTGTTGTGGGGAAACAGTCTGCTCGGCTCAGAAGGCTCTCATTGTCTGACCTTGAGGTGTCGAGCTTCTCTCAGGCTACAGATGGTGCCCATGAATTCCTCAATTCTCTCCCAGCCACCCATACATTTCAATCATTCCTCCTCCTTCCCCGGGTTTCTGTTGTCTGGCTGCGAGCAAAAGTGCAGAGCGAGTTGGCCTTGACAGTATCACTCTATGCTACAGTGGTCAGACCAGACCTGTAATGTTATGTCCAGATGTCATTGCTCCAATTGAAAAAAAAGCATGTGAGGAAATAGAAAGAGTATAGAGAGGAGTGACAAATGGGAGTGGGGGGTGGGGTTGGGCTTGGAAAGTAAATTTGACAAAGAACAGTTAAAAGAACGTGGCATGTTTAGCCTAAAGAAAAGAAGGCTCAAAGGAGCAATCTTCCAATATTTGAAGGTTGTCACAGGAAAGAGGGTGTGGATTTATTCCCCGGATCACCAGGGGTGCTATTCAGCAGGTTCTGACAGGTTCTGGAGAACCGGTAGCGAAAAGTTTAAGTAGTTCAGAGAACCGGCAAATACCACCTCGGGCTGGCCCCAGAGTGGGGTGGGAATGGAGATTTTGCAATATCCTTCCCAGTGGTGAAATCCAAATTTTTTTACTACCGGTTCTGTGGGCGTGGTGAGACTTGGTGGGCGTGGCAGGGAAGGATACTGCAAAATCTCCATTCTCCATACTGGCAGGGACGGCAGTCATCTGGGGAGGCGACTTAGCCTGATCCAATAGGACCGAGTCTGCTCAAAGAAAGAAGTCCCGCCTCTTCCTGTAGGCATCCCAGTTCTTCGACTCGGTCTGAAAAGGACAGGCGTGTCTAATCCTTCTCCAGCATTTCTGCCGTTCTTCGCCTTGCAAATTGGCCTTTTTCGATCTTCTGTCATCCCAGCGTGAAGGGCTCCTCTGCCTGGTTCCGCTGAAGAGCCGCCCCGCGGCTTCGGACTGCCGGACGGCAGCTCCGTTTCGGCGCGCACGTGCTTGCACCGTCGCGCTCGCTGGCCATCTCCCTGTCATCGGAGGCCGGCTCGCGGCGTTCCTTTGAGCAGCTGAGCAGCGCGCCGGCATCCCGCCTCCTTTGATCGCTGCTTCGCCGTCTTGCCGCGTTTGTAGCTTTCGGGCTAGCGGCTCGCTTTCCACCGGCTCTACATCATCGGCTCACTGTGAGTAGCGGTTTGCTTATTTTTGGCGCGAAGACCCGCGGAGCCCGCGCTTTTCAAAATGGCGGACGCCAGTCTTTCTAAGGTCCCCCGCGTGACTGGCTCCCGGGGGAAGAGAGCCCATCCGGTGGATCCGGGGGAGGGATCCTCTTCTCATCACCACTCTAAGACCCCCAGACTCAAGGATCCTCCCCCCCCCACAGAAATCTAAGCCTGCTTCCTCAGCCAGAGAGGAGGAACGCAGGCACAAAGCTATGGAACGCGCTTTCAATAAAGCGCAGAAGGCGGTATCTGTTCCAGCTGCCCCGCTTGTAGCAGCCCAAGGACCCTCCTCAGCAGCCCCATTTACATCAGAGGCTCCTGCCCTATCCCCAGATGGCTCATTGGTTGGGGATTCTATTGACTCAGCGGAGGTAGCTTCGGTTTTCCCTGCCCAACAGCAGTCTTCCCCTCAGGAGGGCGCAGGCCAACAACGACCCGCTTCCATGGAGGTTGCGGATCATCAAGTACAGGAGGGTTCCCATCCACCTCAGTCTGGCTTGTCCTCCAATCAGGGTGACAATTTGCCACTGGAGATTTCCCCTGCCTTGGCTAAATTGATTGCTGACTCCATTAAACAAGGCATTGCCCAGGGGATTCAGCAAAGGTCTGGATCTGAGGTATCCAGCTATGTCAGTCGCCATAGCCGTTCATTACAGTCCCAGCCTATGGCAGCGTCGGGGCAGGTCTACAGGTGTTCTCCTTCCCCGGAAGCTGGCAGCCACGCTTCGGAGGCTGATCTCCTCTTGGACCAAGACCTCTCAGAAGATGAGGGGCTGGAGCCGGACCAGCCCTCCTTTGTCGGTCTTTTCAAGCCTCAGATGTTCCGGTCTTTGTTGTTCAAGGCACAGACCATTACCAAACTGGGGGTTTCTTCTACTCCAGCAGAACCGGGGGCTTCCTCCATAGATCCGGCGGCATCCCTGTTTCAGGAACCTGCTGTCCATTCTGAGGTGGTACCGGCGCCCAAGTTATTCTCTGACGTGGTCACGCGCCAATGGAACTTTCCCAGCTCGGGCCCCGTGCCCAATGGCCTTGACAAGAGGTTCTATAATATGGCATCAGACTTCGCCAGCTTGCTCCACGTTTCTGCGGTTGATTCTCCGGTAGTGGCTCTATCATCACCTTCACCTCTCGCAGGTCCTTCTGACGAATCCCTCCGTCCAGAGGATAAAAAGGCCGAACGCACTTTAATCAAAGGTCACCAGGCCTCGGCTTGGTCTATTCAGGCCTCCTCAGCGGCTTCTTTTTTTAATAGGGCCACCATTTTGTGGTTGCGCCAACTCCAGGAGCGGATCCCTTCTACGGATTTGAGATCCCATCAAGACATTAATAAGATTCTCGCGGCGGTGGAATTTTCAGCGGACGCAACCTTGAACGCGGCCCGGTTCTCGGCCAAGGCCATCGGCACCTCGATAACCTCTCGCCGTCTTCTCTGGCTAAGGCAATGGCAGGCGGACGCCCACCACAAATGGCGCCTGGCCTCTTCACCATTTTCGGGCGACAAATTGTTTGGCTCTTCCTTGGACCCCCTGCTGGTGGAGACCAAGGACCACCGCAAGATCCTACCACCTCTTTCATGGCGTTCTGATTTTCGACAACAACCATTTCGTCCTCAGTCCTTTCGCCCCGAGGGAACCTTCCAGCAGCGACAGTCTCGTTCCTTCCCATCGAGAAACAACAACCAGCCCGACTTCCAGGTCAGACAAGGGGCCCGTTTTCCCCCTAGGAAGGCCTATAGGGGGGGGAGATCCCGTCCCTACCGTCGATCCCGTTGAACCCCTACCGGTTCCTGGGATTGGGGGTCGTTTATCATCCTTTGCGGATGTGTGGGATGTTTCTACTTCTGACCTTTGGGTCAGACGGTTAGTTCGGTTTGGCTTATCCCTTGAGTTTCGCTCTTCCCCACCTCACCTGTTTATTCGTTGTCCTGTCTCTCATTGTAGGGACAGACGTGTTCAGATGGACCTGGCCATTAAGCACTTGTTAGCCATTAAGGCTGTACAGCCAGTTCCCTCCCCTCAACGGGGTCTTGGCTTCTATTCCCGGTTGTTTTTGGTTAAGAAGTCCTCCGGGGGCTGGCGCCCCATCCTTGATCTTAAATCTCTTAATCGGCACATAGTTTACCGCCGTTTTAAAATGCAGACCCTGTCATCCATATTGTTGTCAATTCGCCCCGGCGATTTCCTAGCGTCCATTGATTTAACGGAGGCCTACTTGCACGTCCCCATTTGCCCCGAGCACAGACAGTTCCTTCGTTTTTGTTACCGGGGCCGGCATTTTCAATACCGTGCCCTTCCCTTTGGTCTCTCTTCGGCCCCCAGGGTTTTTACTAAGGTTATGGCCTCCCTTATTGGGCATATCCGGACCCTTCCGGTCCGCCTATTATTCTACTTGGATGATATTCTCATCCTCTCCCACTCCCGGGCGCAGGCAACCCTAGATATCCAGAGCACCCTCCAGGTTTTACAACACCATGGGTTTTCTATTAATTGGGCTAAGAGCCATCTAACGCCCTCTACACGCATCCAGCACCTTGGCGCGGTTATAGACTCGCTGGAGTCCAAGGTGTATTTATCTGGGGATCGCCAGTCTAGCATCGTTGAGCTAGCCAGTCGGTACCGGGCTCATGGTTCAGCCTCTCTCCTGGGTTTATCCCGTTTGTTGGGGAAGATGGTTTCCTCCTTTGGAATCATCCCATGGTCTCGTCTCCACAGTCGGGAGTTGCAGTGGCTCCTCCTCCCCTTCCAACGGGCCCGTCGGAGCACCTCCCTGTCTCGGATTGCTCTTCCTCCGGCAGTCCTATCTTCTCTCGACTGGTGGACATCCGACGCGATCTCGCGGGGCACCTCCTTCCTGGACCCTCACCGGACTGTTCTCACTACGGACGCCAGCCTCTTCGGCTGGGGGGCGCATCTCGATCACCACTGGGCTCAGGGTCAGTGGTCTCCTCAGGCCCAAACACTCAACATCAACATCCTGGAGCTCCGGGCTGTCTATCTCGCCCTCCAGGCCTTCGCAGGGGTCCTCCGGGGCCAGGACGTCCTCGTCCTGACGGACAACGTCTCGGCCAAGGCACACATCAATCGACAAGGGGGCACCCATTCCAGAGCGCTCATGGCCGAAGCCCTCCGCCTAGGACTGTGGGCGGAGTCCCATCTATCGTCGATTCAGGCAGCCCATATATCCGGCTCAGCCAATGTTCAAGCCGACTCCCTGAGCCGAACTCTGATCGACCACGGGGAGTGGAGTATCCCTCCCTCTCTGTTCCGGGACCTGACTCTCCGCTTCGGGACCCCCGCAGTGGACCTTTTCGCCTCGGGGTCCAACCACCTCCTCCCGAGGTTCTTCACCCGGTATCCAACCCCGGGGGCAGAGGCGGTGGACGCCTTACGCAGTCCTTGGCCCTCCGGTCTTCTGCTGTACGCATTTCCCCCTCTGCCACTGATAGCCAGAGTCATCAGGAAACTGCTTCACGAAAAGGCGGAACTGCTCCTGTTGGCTCCTCACTGGCCGGGCCAACCTTGGTTCTCGGACCTTCTGTCCCTATCGGTGGAACCCCATTGGCTACTACCATGGGACAGGATCTCTCTATCTCAAGGGGACCTGGTCCATCCAGATCCCCGCTGGTTCCGGCTCACCGCCTGGAGGTTGAGCGGTTCCTGTTGACCAAGGCTAAGGTTCCTCCAGAGGTCATACCCACCATCCAGGCAGCCCGCCGGCCCTCCACCGATCGAATATACAACGCGACGTGGCAGGCTTTCTCTTGCTGGTGTAAGCGTCGTCAGCTGCTCCCTACATCAGCTTCTGTCATGGACGTCCTGGCTTTTCTCCAATCTGGTTTTGTCTCTGGCCTGGCGCCCAACACCTTGCGTCGTCAAGTTGCAGCCATAGCGTCCATCCTTTCCTGTGGGTCCTTGGATTCCATCTCCAGACATCCCCTCATTCGTACCTTCCTTCGGGGGGCTACCAACCTCCGGCCTCCCGTAATCCACCGCTTCCCGTCATGGGACCTCAATAAGGTTCTTTCGGCCCTCACAAGATCCCCGTTTGAGCCCTTGCGTGAGGTCCCCTTGAAGTTTCTCTCCTTTAAAATTTCCTTTTTGGTTGCTATCACCTCCGCTCGCAGGATCTCTGAGCTGGCAGCTCTGTCTACCAGGCAAGACCTCTGCATAATACATTCGGACAGGGTGGTCCTTCGCCTCGACCCACTTTTTATCCCGAAAGTGAACTCAGTATTTCACCGCTCGCAGGAGCTTATCCTGCCCAATTTTTGCCCTTCTCCCCGCCATCGTTTGGAGAAAGTATGGCATATGTTGGACGTTCGCCGGGCCCTCCGAATCTACTTGGACAGGACCTCCGCTTTCCGACGATCCGAAGCACTCTTCGTCTCCTTCCAGCCCTCCTCAATGGGGGCCAAAGTTTCGGCTACCGTCCTTGGGCGTTGGATACGGGCAACCATCTCTATCGCATACGATTCCCAGTCATTGCCGGTTCCACGCCACATCACCGCCCACTCCACAAGAAGTGCGGCTACTAATGCTGCCTGGTCAACTCAGGCCTCTTTGGAAGAAGTGTGCCGCGCAGCCACCTGGTCGTCATCTACGCCCTTCATCCGCCATTACCGCCTAGACTCCTATGCTTCGGCGGATGCCGCCTTCGGCCGTCGGGTTCTCCAGCGCATATCTCTTGATCCGGCACCTCGGGCACGGCCTGCTCCCTCCCAATAAGACGCCGGACTTTGGTATGTCCCCAGATGACTGCCGTCCCTGCCAGTATGGAGAATGGGCGTTGGACCTACCTGATACGCCCTTTCTCAGGCAGGCAGGGACGGCAGTCAGCCCCTCCCTGCTGGGTCCGTCCCTCGGTCCTTGGGGGGGTGGGCCTTTTTTACCTATCTTGTGTTTTATCCTGCTGTAGACACGCCGTCTGCTCCTTCGTCCTCGTTTCGAACTGGGATGCCTACAGGAAGAGGCGGGACTTCTTTCTTTGAGCAGACTCGGTCCTATTGGATCAGGCTAAGTCGCCTCCCCAGATGACTGCCGTCCCTGCCTGCCTGAGAAAGGGCGTATCAGGTAGGTCCAACGCCCATTCTCATCCCACTCCAGGGGAAGGATACTGCAAAATCCCCATTCCCTCCTCACTCTGGGGCCAGCCAGAGGTGGTATTTGCCGGTTCTCCGAACTACTCAAAATTTCCGCTACCGGTTCTCCGAACTACTCAAAATTTCTGCTACTGGTTCTCCAGAACCTGTCAGAACCTGCTGGATTTCACCCCTGATCCTTCCCCTGGAATGGGGTGAGAATGGAGATTTTGCAATATCCTTCCCCTGGAGTAGGGTGGGAATGGAGATTTTGCAGTATCCTTCTCCTGCCATGCCCACCAAGCCACACCATGCCCACCAAGCCATGCCCACAGAACCGGTAGTAAAAAAAAATTGAATTCCACCACTGCGGATCACCTATAAATTAAGAAAAAACCAAACCAAAACAATAGGTGGAAGTTTTACAGTGAGAGATCCACATTTGAAATAAGGCAAAATTTCCGACTGTGAGACCTGCTAAGCAGTGAAACAGACTGAAGTTATTCTTGTTGGTTTTTTTCCTAGAAACATTCAAATTGCCTCTAATAGATATTGCTTATTATACCATCTTGTTTTTTAACATTAAACTAATAAGTTGTCTGTTAGTGATTGGTTGCTATAAGGACTTTGAGAGCAGGAAAAAAGGCTCTACTCAGTTAGGCAATGCTATTTTGGTTACTGTGATGTGATTCTTATTCATTCTGGGATTGGTGGGGCTTTTTATTAGTTAAATTGGGGCACTATTCTTCAATTTGTGATGTTGATAACTGCAAGCCCCATGCTATTTTGCTTTTAAAGTGTCTTCCATTAAGATTTGTTGCTCCAGTAATGTTCTTTTTACTTGGAAATGAGGAAGTCTTAGATCTATGAAGTCCTGCTAGAAGCTGTAGATAATAAATATATGCTCTGTTCCAGAGTTGGTAGATATTGCTGAATTGCACTTTGCAGCATCTCTGATAGTTGGCTATGCTAGCTATGATTGATAGAAGTTCAATAACATCTCAGAGTCAAAGGTTTCAAGCCCTGTGTTCTGTGAATAACGAATTTATTGCCTCATACAACCAAAATAGCATCATCCAAAGGGAAAAAGGAAAATACCAGCAATTTCAGTAAAAATTGTAGATTTACAAAGGACTTTAAAAAAAACGTTAGGGATCAAAAATCCTGAAAAGAGGTATCCACAAGAACATGGTAAGCCAATTATTTATTGATTTAATTTGTTTTATACTCTGTTTTCTCTAGGACAGTGATGGCGAACCTTTTTGGCACCGAGTGCTGAAAAGGTCACACGGAAACGTCACACACGCACGCACGCCCTCGTCGAGCCTGCGCTCCAGAAAAGCCAGACTTCTGGGTTCTGGTGCGCATGCGTGCCCATCGATCAGCTGGCTGGTGCACATGCACAGGCCAGATTTGGGCACTGCCGCACAAGTGAAGAGGTCGCACTCTGCAAATGCCAAACTTCCAGGTTGTGGCACGCATGCGTACCCGACAATCAGCTGGCTGGCATGCATGCGCATACTGATTTTTGGCACTGCCGTGCGCACAAAGGACAGCTGATCATCACATGCGCATGCATGCCAGAAACCTGGAAGACAAACAGGCAAGGCCGCACATGCCAGGTGACATGGCCTTGTGTGCCACTTTGGACATGCGTGCCATAGGTTCTCCATCACGGCTCTAGTAGTTCAAAGTGGCTTTACATGAGATTCTCCGGCTCATTTTATTCATACAATAAATTTGTGACATAGACTGAGTGGAGAAAAAATACCTGGCCCCAAATCATCTAATGTTCCCATGGCTGTGGATGTATTTGAACCTGAATATCACCAGTTCTAGTCCGTCGTCTTTACTAGGGCAGTACAATGGCTCTCCAGAATAAGAGCAGTAACATTTCATTCCCTAATTTATGTTCAGGTAGAGTATATGTGATCTAACTGTCAACTTTGCATCATCAAACATCAGCATCAGCGCTTCTCTAAGGTTCAGTCAGTTTTAAAGTGGACACATTAGGGAATTTTGCTATGGGGTTAGCATTGGTGTCCACAGTAGGCATGAACAGTGACACTAATTGATGTAGTAAAGAGAACCATCTACTCAAGGCATTTAACCTTATTGAAATACTTCATATCATTCCAAGGCCTCACCTGACCGATTGTTCCAGTTGCCAAAAATACCTCTTTATGGCTTTTTCCTTCTGGCATGCACATGTATGCTGAAAGCTGTTTGGCCACAGGATGTCTATGGAGATTCTCAATCATCCAGACCATTGTCTCAAAGGTATTTCTTCAAGAACTGGACTTTTTGGTTTTTCTTAGAAGATGTTTGCTTCTCATCCAGTCGGCTCTGACTGTATGGTGGGGAATAGAAGGATTTATACTCCTTGCAGACAGCTAGTCATTTGCATTATTTTAGAGAGTCATTGAGGCCACCTGGAGGCTTGTCTGTCATCAGGGTCACCTGAGTAGTGCAAATGGGTGTGGAGCCATCTTGGAACTGTTGAAAGGACTGTGTTGTAGACTGGAGATAGATGATGTCTTGTCCCTCCCTTTCTGTTGAGAGAGGGCTGTTCAATTTTGACATAAATGGCCTCTTTGACCCTTCTTTCAAACCAGCGGTCCTCTCTGTCCAAAATGTGGACTTTGCTGTCCTCAAAAGAGGGACTTTTGTCTTTTAAATGCAGCTGGACTGCTGAATCTTGTCCTGATGGGTTTGGCCACAGGAATTGCTAAGAGGAGAGAAGGTCACAAAACATCACATCAGCTTAGTCTAGCTTTGTTTGTTTTTTAAATATGTAGGTACGTTGGTAGATAGGTGGCCATGCAGATAAGTAGATTCAGAATTATGTTTTCCTCAAACTATCGTCAAACCAAAATTTGGCCCAGCCTGTACTTTCTATCCCCTCAACTGACCATTGACATTTTTTGTAGTTTTAAACAGCGGTGAAATCCACTTAGCTTCATTACCGGTTTGGGAACAGGAGTGTGCGGGAGTGTGTGCATGCTATGCATGTGCACACTTCTTCTGCACATGCGCAGAGGGTAAAAAAATGGGACGTAATGACATCCCGGTTGGTGCCACCGGCGCTACCAGTTCGCGCGAGCCGGACAGATCCGGTCGGATTTCACTGCTGGTTTTAAGACAAGTTGGTGCACTTTCAAAACAAGCATCAAATGGGGAAGCCTAGCAACAAAGGTTATAGTGCAATCCTACAGTGCCTATTCTTGATCTCTAAATGATGATGAAGACAGTCTCTAGAAATAGGACGTTGACTCTCTATGGCAGGCAGAAGTAACACATGAAATGTGGCGAGTCAAAAATCACAGCGGTGAGAGAAACAGATGGTTCAAGAGTCGCGGTATTTCAGAGAAAAGACCAACTGGCTTCAGAGGAACCTTAGCAGAGCCATCAAAAATTAACTCCGCTTTCAAAATCAGCCAGCAACAGATTCAGAGCTGTTTTTAAACAGGCATGGTATCATCTGAAAAGAAACAGGCTGCCAGAGACTCGTATATTATATGCAGTTACCTAAACCACTGTCAGTTTAATCCCTTCTTAGCCTCTCATGAAAGCCTCCAATTAATGTAGCTTTTTTTTTTTTTTTGGCTTTTGAGAAAGAAAGCTGCAGCCCTCCCAATTTCCTCACCGCAACTGTTTCACTTCCATTTAGCGTGTTTTGTAAAAGCCATACAAACAACAGACATATATCGTGGCCTTTTTGGGTCCATTGGTATTGTTAATTAACTGGCACCTTGACATCCAGGTTTGGCTGGAAGTGTTGGTCCCATTCCATTAGCTTAAACAAGATGTTTTGGGACCAAAGGGGTTTTCTGCATGTGAAATCAGTCTCCAAACACATACAAATTAATGGTTAGGCTATTATTCTGGATAATGCTGAAGGGATATAATTGTTGTGATCCATTGTCCACCCGTAGCTACTGTACGGCTATGGTAACATATTAAGCTGCTCAAACCCCCCATGCATATACATACCTGTTCAATTGTTTAAAAAAATAGGAACAGGATTGTGATAATTCACTCTGCCATTCAGCTCCAGGATGTCTGTTTTCTGTTTCCCAGGCAGTTCCTGCATGCATTTGCCCTTAATAAGACAGGGCCTTACTGCAGTGGTGAAATTCATTTTTTTTTACTACCAGTTCTGTGGGTGTGGCTTGGTTTGGTGGGTGTGGCAGGGGAAGAATACTGCAAAATCTCCATTCCCACCCCACTCCAGGGGAAGGATACTGCAAAATCTTCATTCCCACCCCACTCCAGGAGAAGGATACTGCATAAATCTCCATTCCCACCCCACTCCAGGGGAAGGATACTGCAAAATCTCCATTCCACCCCACTCCTGGGGGAAGGATATTGCAAAATCTCCATTCCCACCCCATTCTGGGGCCAGCCAGAGGTGGTATTTGCCGGTTCTCCTAACTACTCAAAATTTCCACTACCGGTTCTCCAGAACCTGTCAGAACCTGCTGGATTTCACCTCTGCTTTACTGTATGTACAAAGGTGATCCTTGACTTTCAACCACAACTGGGACCAGAATTTGTATTGTAAAGCAAAGCGGTTGTTAAGTGAATTGTACTTGATTTTAGGACCCTTTTTTGTGTTGGTTGTTAAGCAAATCATGCAGTTGCTAAGTGAATCATGTGATCATTGATCAATCTAGCTTTCCCGATCGACTTTGCTTGTCAGGAGATGGCTGGAACGATTGTAAATAGCGATCACAACCTTGGATGCTGCAACCGTCATAAATACAGGTCCGTTTCCAAGCACCAAATTTTGATCGTGCGACCTTGAGGATGTTGCAACAGTCATAACTGTGAGCAGCAAGTGTAAGTCACTGTTCTTCAGTGCTATCATAACCGTAATGGGCACTAAAGAAACGGATATAAATTGAAAACTACTTGTATACAGTTGCAATCAGAAATTTGTTTGCTGTTGGAACATTGACTGGCTCAGAATACATGCTGAGGAAACTTACATGAATGTATCTATCTTGGAAAAGAATTCCTTCACATGGATATGAAATGTGTGCTTGCAGGAAGCATAACCAGTAAGATTTTCAGAAATTCCCATGTGAAGGAAAAAAGATGATCTGGACAGCACATACAAGCATTTATTATCAGTTCCTCCTTAAATGGTCATCCCAAAAGTGCTTTTTCAGGAGGCAACTGGACTTTCTGGTTTTTCTTTGAAGACATTTCACTTCTCATCCAAGTAGCTTCTTCAGCTCTGACTGGATGGTGGGGAATGGAAGGATTTATTCTCCTTGCAGACAGCTGATCATTTGCATTCTTTTAGTGAGTCATTAAGGCCTCCTAGAGGTTTATCTGTGTCATCAGGGTCACCTGAGTGGTGCAAATGAGTGTGGATCCTTCTTGAAACTGTTGAAAGGACTGTGTTGTAGACTGGAGATAGATGATATTGAATCCCCTCCCCCTCTGTTGAGAGAGGGCTGTTCAATTTTGACATAAATGGCTTCTTTAACCCCTATTTCAAACCAGCGGTCCTCTCTGTCCAAAATATGGACTTTGTTGTCTTCAAAAGAGTGACCTGTGTCTTTTAAATGCAGATGGATTACTGGAATCTAGTCGTGATCGGTTTGTCTCCTATGTATTTATGAAGTGGTTGTTTCATTTCCCCAATGTACAGATCTGCACATGGCTCACTGCATTGTACTGCGTATAGCATGTTGCTCAGTTTCTGTCTGGGTGTTTTATCATTGGGGTGGACAAGCTTCTGCCTTAGAATATTCTTGGATTTGAAGTGTGCATGTATGTTATGTTGGCTGAAGTTTCTCCTGAACTTTTCTGATATGTTCCTTAAATGATGTGCAACTTTCCCTCAGATTCAGTGGTGGGATTCAGCCGGTTCAGCCCGGTTTGAGTGAACCAGTAGTTACATTTCTGGCTGGCCCCGCCCCTTCCAGGAGTTCCCACATGCCCCATTTTGACTCTCAGATAAATGCAGGGAGGCCTACTAGGCCCAAAACAGGGCACGGGGGGCAGAGCGTCCCCCCCATGGCCTGTTTTGGCTCCCAGGGGAGTGCAGGAGGCCGAGTCACACACCATGGCCATGCCCACCATGCCCACGCCCACCATGGCCACGCCTACCATGGCCACGCCTACCATGGCCACGCCTACCATACCATGGCCACGCCTACCATGGCCACGCCCATGCAGCCATTAGGGTAGAGAACCAGTTGTTAAATTAGTGGAATCCCACCACTGCTCAGATTACACGAGACCCAAGCAAAGCCTTTTTTTTTCCTTTCAGTCTACAGACTGCAGTCTTCAGTCTACAGTCACAGCAGTAAATGAACCTGAATCAAAGAATGAGGTTAGCAGTGTAAATCCACCTTTCCAATCAGGTTAACATATTGAATAGCCCTGGCTTTCATCTGCAAAAAAAACCCCACACATATCTGTATTTTCCCATTTTAAGAAAGTTGACATCAACACAGCTATAAGTAATGTCAGGCACAGCTGGACCTTCTAAAGGAACAAGATGTATATGAAACAGTGATTTATTTATTTTTAGAAAGGGGGGAATTGGGAAAGCTCGGTGTAGAGTGCATGCCTCCTTAGGAGATGCCACGGCCAAGAACAGAACAATTCCCAGGCTAGCTTTTGCTCCTTCCTAGTTTCCATAGTGAATGGGTGAAGGAGATGTATATTCCAGCTAAGATACTGGTGATATATCAGAAGAGAAGAGAAATGAGAGAAATGAATCAGTCCTGAAGTTGCACAAATTTTACATAGGGGAAGTAGCTGAGAGATGGTAGTTAACCCGTGAGGCAGTGGTGGGTTCCGCCGAGCCGATAGCGGTGACAATATGACGTCACCGAACCGGTTCTCTTTGTTCAGGAGCTGGCCCCCACCCACCCACCCGCGTTATTCTTACCTTTTATTTGGCCCCACACCCAATCTATTGCTGCCTCCTGAGTCCCAGCTGATCGGCTAGAAGGAAAAAAAACTGTTTAAACTCTTGCCTTGGGGCTTCAAAGGGCCGCCCTACAGCTGATCAGTGTTAAAAGGCAGTGTGGTGGTAGACCGGTGCCTCCAAAAACAAATTAGTAGACCGGTGCCTGCAAAAATAAATGGGTAGACCGATGCCTCCAAAAACAAATGGGTAGACCGGTACAGCTCTGCAAGCAGTTAAAAGCCTGGTAGACCAGTACCTTTGCGAAATCCTAAAGAATTGTCACATGACCATCAAGCCACGCCCACAAAATAAGCCATGCCCACAGAACTGGTAGTAAAAAGAATTAGAACCCACCCCTGCCTTGAGGGCAGAAATGTCTAAAACATGGAAGCTTCCCTGATCATTATTGGAGGTGCAACAACAGGACTGACCTGAGACAAAACCACTGAGGGGAGGAGAATGGACAAATAGTTCAACACATCTGCTTTGTTTCATTATTGTTCCTGCTGGTGGCATTTATGTTCTTTACATTTGGGCTGTCTAAGTAACATTTACCAGCAGTCTAGACTACATTGGATTTCTCATTAGCTCAAATGAGATTTTAGTAAAGCACCACCTCTTACTTTAAAGCAAAATGTCAAAGCGTCAGGATATGTTCTTCCCTTGTGATTGGAAAGGATTTCTAAACTATATTTTTCTGATTAGGATGATAGAGCCATGGTGGTGCAATGGTTGGAATGCAATGTTGCAGGCTAACTCTGCATTCCCACTGCCAGGCATTCAATTCTGACCGGCTCAAGGTTGACTCAGCCTTCCATCCTTCGAAGGTTTAAAAAGAACACTGCTTAGGGGCGGGGGGGCGAAAGCCCTACTAAGCAGGTATATACAAAAGTATGAAGGCTATTGCTTAACGCATTGTAAGCTGCCCTGAGTCTCTGGAGAAGGGCGGCATATAAATCGAACCAATGAATGAATGAATGAATGAATGAATGAATGAATAAATAAATAAATAAATAAATGGCCTGACCCCATGCCGGTTTTAAAGTTTCTGTTATTGATTTTTAACTCAAAATTGGCCCAAATTCATTTATATCATTTTAATTGCTTTTAACTTTTGTATACTGTGTTTTTAGTTGGCTGTTCACCGCCCTGAGTCCGAAAGGAGAAGGGCGGTATAGAAATTTAATCAATCAATCAATCAATCAATCAATAAGTGTTACTTTATTGGTATACTTGAAATAAAACGATCAGTTTGAATGAAACGGAACAGAAAAAAGTGAACATATAGCCTCTAACTTCAACAGACTTCTTTTAAAGAAGCCACAATACATTTCTGCCTCTTTTTCAGTTTTGATCAGAGATGGCAGTTTTGATCAGAGAAGGCAGAGATGGGCAATTTGGGCAGCCAGATATATATATATATATATATATTCAGATATAGGGCCAAGTTTCCGCCCCTAGAGCCGGAAATGACTAGCACGCATGTGCGGTGGAACCTTTACCTTTAACTGTGACAAATACCATTCCAGAACTGGTTTACTAGGAATATTGGAATACCATTGTCCTGAATCGTTTACTTCATTGTTATGCAAATATATATAAAAACAGCAAAGAATGGTGCTTAAGAACAGGAGGAGCCTAAGTCATAAACAAATACCAGAAACACATGGGACCAATGTTACCAGATAGCTCAGGTAAAGCAATTCCATTTTAACAAGACTTAATCTAAGCTTTGGTTAAATAGTATAATTGATGCAATGAACATGAATTTGGTCAAGCTCTGCTGGAAGACAGCATAGTATGAGCGGAGGGGCTGGTGTGCTTTGTCCATCGTGTTGTGAAAAGTCAGACATGATTTAGCAACTGACCAACAACTATCTAAGCTTGCTTCCCTGCCTCAAGACCATCCAGACACCGATTCATGCTTTCCATAATATCTCCAATTTATCTGGAGATGGATCTCAGTAACTGAAAGTTATAGCGTAGTGAAGATAAGTCACCCCAAACAGATTATTTTCCCCTGTGATTTCCAGCTGAAGGTGAGGTTGAAATTAACTGTGTTGTTTAGAGACAATGGTTTGGACAAGTTTATAAGAGATTGGGAGCCATTTGTGGAGTTTCTATGAGTTAAGTATAATATCAGACTGTTAACAGAGGGCTTTGAAGTTTATTTTTGGGGGGGTGAGGGGGGTTAACAGCTTCCCTACAGTTAACAGGTATTGGGTTGACTTGATTGACAGGCAACAGATTTGTATATTTGGGGTATTTGTTAAGAGAATGTGATGTAAAATAGTAATTTAGAAAACATAGATGGAAAATGTATAACTATTTGTAGACCCCTAGTGCAAGCCCCCCCCCCCCAATCTATTACATTTGTTTGACATACAGGCATCAGCATTCAACCACATGGAGATTGTATATTTGCTGTTAATGTTATATTTGTTATATATAATTTTTCTTTTCTTTTCTTTGTGTGTGTGTATGTCTTATCTGTATTTTTTGTGAGTTTGTTTTTTTTAATTCTGTATTTTGTATTTTATCTTTGGGGGGGGAAGTTTTATTAAAAATGCACCTGAGGGAGAACTTTTTTAAGAGGCACTGTACTGCCATCTCCTTAAAACAAGTGGCATCACACACACACACACACACACACACTTTTTAAAGAAACATTAACTCTCTCATGAATCCTGGTGGGACATGCTTCTGGTCTTCAGGTGGAAAAGTTCAGAAATAGGATGCAGGATTGCCCAAGCTATGCCTTGTATGACACCTCATCACAAGGAGTCTGCAAGGAAGAGGTCTCCAGAGAGAGGAAGAACCAGGTCTGAGTTTTAAGAACTTTACTTAAAAAGAAAATAAAAAGTAAAAACAAGGTTTTGAGTATAGAAAGTTTTAAACAGATTAAGGACTTTGAAAACATTGGAATATTTGATTTTTAATATTGAGACTTTGAAATTAAATTTGAAGTAAATGTATTTTTCTGGAAGAGAAAAATTATTTTTAATATTGGCAATCTAATGAGAGACATAACGAAATAAGCAACTTATAATAGTGTTCAGAGAATTTTTTAGGAATTGCATTGGGACCTCAAATCATTGTCAGCTGTGTTGTCTGATCTTAGGAATAGTCTGTTCCCAGTTGAATCTGTTATAGAAAAGGATTTATAACAAAATAAATTATAACAAAATTTATCTGAGAATGGGAAGAATTTGTCATAAGATATACACAAAAAAACCCCCAAAAACAAAAAAGCGCCCACACCCAAATCAGATGAGGCTTTAAAAGTTAAGAAGAAAACAAGAATGCCAATTCAAGAGATTAATTGAAATAATTTCTTTTTGCTGGACTTACAAAACAGACTTTTAAAGTTAAGAAGAAATTTGAGACAAGGATGAACCATCATTTGAATGGGTTAAAGAGCAGGCTTTACACAAAACAAACAAAACTAAATTGGTATATTTAATTGGGGCTAAAATGGGATGTGTTTATTTTGGACTTTTGGATATATGAATTTTGTGCATTGAATCTGTTTGTCCCAACAGTGCTTTTTCAAAAGGCAACTGGACTTTTTTTCCTTCTCCTCCTCCTCCTCCTCCTCCTCCTCCTCCTCCTCCTCCTCATCATCATCATCTTCTTCTTCTTTTTCCTCCTCCTCCTCCTCCTCCTCCTCTTCTTCTTCTTCCTCCTCTTCCTTCTAAAAGCACATTTTGGAGGACCATGATCTGAATACCTGGGAATCTCCATAGACATTGAATTTGCTTATAGTTAACAGGCTTTTGAAGGCTTTTTCCATACAGTCTCTTTATGTATCCTAACCTGACAGCATCTAAAGTAGCTTTGTATCTAATTATCTTTTAGTTAAGAGATCTGTGGATCTGTGTGAAGTTTCTCTTTTTAGATGAGATATTGTCCACCTTTGTCATATTAAATTTCAGTCTTTTGTTTATACCAGGATACCAAGGCCACTATATGCCTTCTAAATGTGATTTCCTTATGGTTAAATGTTGAGATATTAAATGAATAGGTTTTAGTTATGGAATAAAGAGTTTTATATCTTTTAATTAAAAGGAGGTGAAAAAATAGTGAATTTATTGGATTTGATTACAGTTAAGAGTTGGGTTATGGAATAAAGAGTTTTATATCTCTTAATTAAAAGGAGGTGAAAAGATAGCGAATTTATTTATATTTGTTGTTATGAGTTTTTTGTACTTCTGACCCACAAAATTTAGAAAGTTGAGTGGGCTGAAACCAGGAGCACAGAAGTCCATTCAGGCTAAACAGGCTGAATAAACAGAGGGATAGAATCAAGATCATGTCAAGTATTAATACCACTTTATAATGCCTTGGTAAGGCCACACTTGGAATACTGCATTCAGTTTTGGTCGCCACAATGTAAAAACGATGTGGAGTCTCTAGAAAGAGTGCAGAGAAGAGCAACAAATATGATTAGGGGACTGGAGGCTAAAACATATGAAGGACTGGGTATGTCTAGTTTAATGAAAAGAAGGACTAGGGGAGACATGATAGCAGTGTTCCAATATCTCAGGGGCTGCCACAAAGAAGAGGGAGTCAAGCTATTCTCCAAAGCACCTGAGGGCAGGACAAGAAGCAATGGGTGTAAATTAATCAAGGAGAGAAGCAACTTAGAACTAAGGAGAAATTTCCTGATAGTTAGAATAATTTATCAGTGGAACAACTTGTCTCCAGAAGTTGTAAATGCTCCAACACTGGAAGTTTTTAGGAAGAGATTGGATAACCATTTGTCTGAAATGGTGTAGAGTTTCCTGCCTAAGCAGGGGGTTGAACTAGAAGACCTCCAAGGTGACTGGCAACTTTTATTTCTTTGTGATCAAATGTATTGATCACATTTTCATAACCATCTCACATGGCAATTCTAGGTGGCATACATAATAAAACAAAATACATAAAAAAAACATTAAAAGCCACAATTGAAATTAAAGTAAAAACAAGAAAAAAGATAGAATGGTAGCAAAACATACAAAGATCCTATCCAGTTAATTGCCATATGGCCATCAAATAGGATCTACTCTATCATGGGATCTCCAGCCATATTTGGAGGGCTTTGCAGAAGGCAGTAGGGTATCATCTCAGATGGATGATCTTCCACAAGGTGGTATCAATGGAAGAAAAAGCTTTCTCCCTAGGTCCCAACAGAAAAAAATTCTTGACTGATGGGACCTGAAACCTGCCCCTCGTGATGGACCAAAATTATGAAGTCGATAGAGATGGAAGGATGGGTTCTTTTTCAGAGTATGTGCTAAAGCTGAACTCCCAGAGTGGGGAAAAAGGCTCTCTGAAGTGAGTTTCCCTACTATTCACTGTGTTCTGTCGCCCTTCCCCACACAGGCAAACACACAACCAGGCACGCCTGCCAAGATTTTATTAAGCAATCAGATTAGAAACCCTTGCAGATAAGAGTTTTGGCAGTAAACTGTGAAATGCCTGCCAAGTCAGTTTTCACTCACAGTCAGCAAGAGAGAGTTTATCTTCAGTCCAGTTCAGTAGCAAAAGGTAATCCACGAAGCAAGAGTTAGCCAAGCTCCAATCCAAATATGCACAAGCCAGATTTCAGGTAACGCGATGTGACTCTCAGGTTTTTAACTTTGACTGTCACTAAGCCTGAAGAGCAATCACACCCATTTTTATTCCTTGTGGGCTGTGGCTCAGTGACTCAGCTCAATCTCTGGCCCTCCCATGCCTCTTTCATTGCTGTGCTCGCTTCTCCCTCCGACACTGCCTGGGATCAAGCCAGGATTCATCATCTTCGCTCCCTATCTGTTGTTGTTCCGATATGGTTTCCTCCTGGCATATCCCAGGCTGTTCCTCTTGGCCTTTGGATGGAACTTGAGGCATTGCCAGAGAGGAGGGTCCTGGAAAGGGAGGCCTTATCAGTTCCTCCCCATCACCTTTTGAGTCCTCTTCCTCTGTTAGGACACTGCAGCTACCTCTTCTTTCTTTGGGTTCAAGGTGGTCATGATATTCTCCTTGCTTCAAATAGCATGGATTCTTTGTCTTTGTCCTCCTGTGAATTGTCTACTTTAATATTATCAAAACCAGATGCTCATGAAAAACTAAAATGCAATCTTAATTTATCCTGTGAGCTTTACCCATCATACTTACAAATCCTCAGCATCCACTCCAACAGCTCAACAAGCAAGAGTAAAGCTTTTGTGCTGGCTGGTTGTGATGTAAATGAATGCATAAAATGGCATCCACATGATCTTGATCATTGCCAAATTAATGTAGTACGAAACCTGCAGATTGTTTGGTTAATAATCCATAAAGTGCAGTAAAGCAAACATCTTCGTACATAAAAATGGGATTGGAATGTTCTGCATTTTAGCACAAGTATGAAAGAAGAGACGAGCAAGCACTATGGGGGTGCTTGTTTTTCGCCTCCCGTAGTGAACAGCTTCCATTTATTACTAAGGGGGAAAATGAAGCATTGCATATGGGAAAGGGAAATGGGGCTGTGGCAAAAGAACAAGGAAAATCAGAGAAGGCAAAAATTAAGGGTGATAATGGTGATGGATGTTGATGATGACATCAACAAAATAGTTGCCTTCTATTTGCGAAGGACCATTTTGTGGGTATGTATGTCCCTTCTCCAAAAAGAACCTTGTGTGTAATGCTATGTTCAGAACTACAGAGAGATTCTTTGGACTTTCCTTTCTTATTAGTTAAGACATGAGTTCTTTTTTTAAAAAAATCTGCAAGTCCATCCTTGTCAACATGAATTGTTTTGGAAGACAACTGTTAAGGTTCCAAGTAATACATCCCATTCAATAAGAACTCCAAGGCAGGCAAGTTCCTCAAAAAACATTTTACCAGGACATATTAAATTGGCATATTCTTGATGGAAATCCAGTTCTGAGTTGGCACCAGTTTCCACCCCAATTAAAAGTAAAACTTCATCACTTCCCCCCCCCCCCGAATCTCAGTCACATGGTCCAACCAGCATACAGTCCAGTTGCAAGATGACCTCACTCTCCTTCATGCAGACACCTGCATGAACGTCCTTGATTCCCAGGCAAAAGAATTTTAGTTAGGCTACAACACCCCAGCTAATCTCTATACCCCACTCCCTGGCCCCATCACTCCAGGTTGCGTCCACCCTGAAGCAGTGAGAAAGGAGAAAAGAAACCTCCCTAGAAACTACAAAAAAGAAAATGGCCACCGTTTTCAGCCAACTTCAGGGTTGACAACAACATTTGAGGAGCATGACAAAATTACAATAAAATGCAGAGCGTTAGTTTGTTAACTAGGTAGCATTCTATGAATATCAGATTCCTACCTTTACCTTTAGGGCCACTGCCGTTTCTTCAGAACCACAAGCAGACATGTTCAAGCAAGACAAATTGAGAAGCAAAAGAGATTGTTTTCTGAATTCTGGCCACATTGCCACTAGGCATGTTTCAACACAAGCCCTAAACTTTAATGGCTTCTTCTCCCAAAGTAATAGTGGGATTGCTTAACAGTTAATTCTGCCACAAAACCGCTTTGGAAATTAACACTACTGTTACATATCATCGTGCCAGGAGACGTGTGGGCAGATATTACTACCGAGACAATTTCATTCTTGCCCTAAATAAATCTTCATAATGTACTCTTAACTCAGCCGACTGAAAATGCCCCATCAATTTGCCAGGACTGGGGGACATCTATTATTTTTGTTTCAATTATTTATTAGGCCAATCCCCTGCCTTTTCATCCATGCAAATAGTTTCCCCACCTTGCTGAACCGCGGTCGAGGCATGTCATATAAAGAATCTGCTTTATAGGTTAAAATAGTAAGCTTCTATTTTTATGCACAAGTCAGCTATTTGATATCTGAAGGGCAAGAAGACCAGCAAACAAAAACCTCTAACAGTATTTTCCTGAAAGCACCAGGACTTTCCAGGGACCTTCTGTAGAAATAATGATCTAATGAATAAATTGTAAATTGCACCAGTTATATCTTGATTAATGGGAAGATATTAAAAAATGTATTGTCCATGCCAAAGCTATTGGAAGCATATCTGATCAAGTCTTCCTAACAGCTGGAATGTTCCCTGTGTTGGAAACAGGAGGATGGGTATCTCACCAATAAGTTATTCTTGTCCCTTTCTTCCTGGTTAAACAAACATTCATTCATTCATTCATTCATTCATTCATTCATTCATTCATTTATTTATTTCTATCTATCTATCTATATATCTATCTATCTATCTATCTATCTATCAATGATGGTTCTGTGGGCGTGGCTTGGTGGGCATGGCAGGGGAAGGATACTGTAAAATCTCCATTCCCTCCCCAATCCAAAGGAAGGTTCCTGCAAAATCCCCGTTTCCTCCTGATCAGCTGGGACTTCGGAGGCAGAGAATAGATGGGGGCGGGGCCAGTCAGAATATTTACTACCGGTTCTCTGAACTACTCAGAATTTCCACTACTGGTTCTCCAGAAAAAATAAAACTTAATAAAAAGAGGGAATAATAAATTATTAAAATAACATAATAAAATAACCCCCCATCCCCTGCCCTGGTGACAATATATCACACGAGCCATTTAATGGGCTCTGTCCCGCTCTGCATTGCCCAGGCCCACTAACAGAACCAGGTCTTCAGTGCCTTCCGGAAGAGTGTCAGATTTTAATCTCCAAGGGGATAATGTTCCAGAGAGAGGGAGCCACCACAGAGAAGGCCCTTCTTCTGGGTCCTACCAGGTGTATCTCCCTAGGGGATGGGACCCACAACATTCCTTGCCTCCCCACTCTAGATATATGGAAAACTAAATAAAAAGGTTTGCAAATTTGTACCACAAGGCACCATGCAATGCAGAAGAAGCAATCACTGAATTGCTCGTTAGGCATGCTGGGTCATCATACAAGCAGGAGGATAATTACGGCAATGCTGGAGAAGACTAACCTGTCCTGCACTCAGACAAATGCCAGTTTTTCCTTTCCCACTGTGAGAGTTGCATCTCTTTAGCCATGAGTAGAAAGCACTCCAGATTCCATTGGAGATGAATCATCTGATTTCAATCATTCTTTCTTGAAATTCTTAAACAGCTCGTGTCAATCTCCTGGCTGTTCATTGAAAGAGCAGATACTGAATATATGTCAAGCGATTCTGATAAACTAGCAAGTTATTTGTGAAATTTCAAATCTTCTTAAGTCTGAGGCTTTAGAACAGAGTCTTCAAACTTGGCAGCTTTAAGACTCGTGGACTTCAACTCCCAGAATTCCCAGGCAGCATAGCGGAAGTTGAAGTCCACAAGTTTTAAAGCTGCCAAGTTTGAAGACCACTGCTTAGGGCCGGATTTAGATGAAAAGAGGCCCTAGGCTATTCCACTTATGAGGCCCTTTCACCTCCCATTTTTAAGTTTGTAAATTACATGAGAGATAATAAAAGGCCCCTCTTGATCTTGAGGCCCTAGGCTGAAGCCTAGTTAGCCTAAAGGAAAATCCGGCCCTGCCTCTGCTCTAGAAAGAGTGCAGAGAAGAGCCACAAAGAGAACTAGGAGACTGGAAGCTAAAACGGTTGCAGGAACTGGATACGTCTAGTTTAATGAAAAGAAGGACTAGGGGAGACATGATAGCAGTGTTCCAATATCTCAGGGGCTGCCACAGAGAGGAGGGAGTCAAGCTATTCTCCAAAGCACCTGAGAGCAAGACAAGAAGCAATGGGCAGGAACTAAAGGAGAAAAGCAACTTAGAACTATGGAGAAATTTCCTGACAGTTAGAACAATTAATCAGTGGAACAACTTGCCTCCAGAAGTTGTGAATGCTCTAACGCTGGAAGTTCTTAAGAAGATGTTGGATAACCATTTGTTTGAAGTGGTGTAGGTGTAAGCAGGGGGTTGGACTAGAAGACCTCCAAGGTCTGTTATTCTATTCTATTCTATTCTATTCTGTTCTGTTCTGTTCTGTTCTGTTCTGTTCTGTTCTGTTCTGTTCTATTCTATTCTATTCTATTCTATTCTATTCTATTCTATTCTATTCTATTCTATTCTATTC
>WNWU01000001.1:82898316-82925278 GCA_012654045.1 Ptyas mucosa
TCCATTCCATTCCATTCCATTCCATTCCATTCCATTCCATTCCATTCTATTCTATTCTGGGAGACCTTCCTCCAACACTCCAACCTTATTGCAGCTGCATTATTCACAAAAGGCTTTTTTCCTGAATATTTTTTTTAAAAATAAACTCTCTTAGGAACAAATCAGGGACATTTGGTTGCTCATTCCAACCCACCTAGTGAAACTGTTGGAACAATTAGTACCTAAAAGTACGCTCTGATATGCAAGTCTTGTAGAGTTGAGCAGGCTGTAAAAGTATGGGATATGTTTCAGATACCAATATAGGTAGTGCTCAACTTAATTGAGCAATAATTGGGAATTTCTATTGCCAAGCAAGGCAGTTGTTAAATGAGACATGCCAATTCTATGGCTCTTTGCCATGGTTGTTAAGGGAATCACTCCTATAGTTATGGGAATCACACGGTCATAAAGTGAATCTGGCTTTTCCATTGACTTGCTTATTAGGAGCCAACTGGTGATCACATACTCTGGGATATTGCAACCATCATAAATGCAAGCTGCTTGCCAAGTGCCCAAATTTTAATATCATCATCATCATCATTGTTGTTGGAAGGGACTATGGAGGTCTTCTAGTCCAACCCTCTTCTCAAGCAGGCGCCCCTATACCAGTAATGGCTAACCTTTTTGCCATTGCATGCCAGGAAGGGGGGGCGGGGGAGGTTCACGTACACACGTGCCCACACCCATAATTCTATGCGCTCCCCACCCCTGCGCATGCGCCCCCCTCCCCCGCTCCCATGATGGCCCGTTTTTCTTTCTCACCTGGGTCCAGATCCTCTCTATGCATCTGGGGAGGGAAAAAACAGCCTTCCCCACTCCTCGGAGGCCCTCTGGAGGCCCAAAAAGGTCTGTTTTCCAAGTTTCGGTTGGACAGGAAATGACTTTTTTGCTGTCCCCAGCCTCCAGAGACTCCTAGAAAGGCTGAGAGCTGAGCTGGCGTGCCAGGTGACATGGCTCCACGTGCCACCTGTGGCATGCATGCCATAGGTTTGCCATCACGGTCCTATACCATGTCAGATAAATGGATGTCCAGTCTTTTCTTAAAAGACTCTGGTGATGGAGCACCCACAACTTCTGAATGCAAGCTGGTCGATTGTTCTCACCATCAGGACATTTCTCTTTAATTCTAAGTTGTTTCTCTCCTTAGTTAGTTTCCATCCTTGTTTCTTGTCTTGCTTGCTGGTGCTTTGGAAAATCAGTTGACCTCCTTTTCTTTGTGGCAACATCTCAAATATTGGAACACTGCTATCATGTTACCCCTAGTCCTTCTTTTCGCTGGTTTAGACATACCCAATTGCGGCAACCGTTGTTTATTTGTTTTAGCTTCCATCTCCAAATCATCTCATTTACTCTTCTCTGCATTCTTTCCAAAGTCTCAATATCGTTTTTATATCATGGTGATCAAAACTGGATGCAGTATTCCAAGTATGGTCTTACTAAGGACTTATGAAGCGGTACTAACATTTCATGTGACCTTGATTGTATCTCTCTGTTAATGCAACCTAGGATTGTGTTGGGTTTTGGGCGGGGTTGCTGTCGCACACTGCTGGCTCAAATTTAAGTGATTGTCTACTAGGACTCAACAATCCCTCTCTCAGTTACTGCTGTTGAGCCAAGTTTCATCTAATTTGTATTTGTACATTTGTTTTTTTCTTCCTTTGCTTTCCTCTACGTTGAATTTGAATTTTCTCATGACTGTGAGAATGCTAGAACCAGGCGTGAAATCCAGTAGGTTCTGACAGGTTCTGGAGAACTGGTAGCGGAAATTTTGAGCAGTTCGGAGAACTGGCAAATACCACCTCTGGCTGGCCCCAGAGTGGGGTAGGAATGGAGATTTTGCAATGTCCTTCCCCAGGAGTTGGGAGGGAATGGAGGTTTTGCAGTACCCTTCCCTTGCCATGCCCACCAAGCCACACCCACCAATCCAAACCCACAGAACCGGTAGTAAAAAAAATTGGATTTCACCACTGGCTAGAACTATCATTAATGTGAGGACTAGGTGTGAGTAACTGTTTTCAATGCCATTGTAACTTTGAATGTTTGCTAAATGCATGGTTGTAAGTCAAAAATTGCCTGTATTCTATACGTAGTCATATTCTACAAGTATACAAGTGCTAGTTTTCTGTCCTGCCTTTCTTTGTGACATGTGCACAGCAGTTAGTAGACAAGAATGATGCAATTAGTTGAAAAACAATGAGAAGATACACTCCTAAGAAAAGGAAAGGGGAGCTCCATGTCATAATAAAGATTAGAAATGAGGGAGAAATCAACGGTTGCATGCCATTATTTAGAAATGTGTTTTTCAATTTTAAATATATATATATTCAGAAGCGTACAAGTTACACAAAAATGCATTATATTAGAGCCTATTGCTTTCACGGAAGCAGATCTGATACGAAAAAAAGCAGATAAAAGTGTGCATATTAAGAGAAATATGCATAAACATTTATGCCAGTTTAGTTCTTAAAAACAGATATGGAAGTGGGACGGAATGCAGTTTAAATTGAACAACTAAGGAATAGAATGAGATAAAATCTTACCAATCGGTTGCTTCCAAATAGATTTTACCTCTGTTTTGTTTTTCAAGCAAAGATTTTATTCATTTCTTTATTTAGTTTTTGAAATAGTAACTGAAAAAAAAAGAAAAAGAAATTTTATGCAGTAAACAGATTTGGATTTCCTTTGACATTCATAAAAAGGATCAAGATTTTACATGAGTCGCCCACATCTAAAGTAAAGGTCAGTGGCATGTTCTCTGCTACATTTCCACTATTTAGAAGAACTAAACAAGAATGTCCACTTTCACCCTTGCTGTTTAATATCTACATGAAACTGTAGGAAGTTAGCACCCACGCCTTTCCTAGAGGAATGAGATATTTTTAGGAAATATTTAAAAAAGGCAGAATATTATATTTCCCTGGATGAGAAATGGATAAGCATGTTTTGAAGCAGCTCCCATTTTCCTGCCCCCACCTTTTGTCAATGGGCCATTAAGGCCTGGGCCAGGCTATTCTACATAACAAAGATCTACCTCCTTCAGGCAGAGCCGTAGCAGGAATTGCCAAAGATCCAACAAAGATAGGATTAGCCCTCTACACAATAGCAGCAGAAACTCACCACATGTGACCTGAGAAGCATGTGACCTGAGAAGCACATGTGACCATCAGCCAGCAAGGCTAGCTAAGACCCCTACCCCCTGGGAGTCTGACAACCAATCAGGATACTGTTTCGGGGCCCCAGGAAATGCAAAACCAGAGAGAGCATAAAAACCTGAGGATTCGCTGTATCTGCCCTTTTCTGTTCAGGAACTCAAGCCATGTGATCCTGTCCACCATTAAACCATCTTTCCAAGCAGTCTCCATGTTTCCAGTGTCTTTTTCCCCACTTGGAGCAAAACCCAGAAGGATATTTCTTCCAACAAAACCTTTCTGACTTTGCTATTGGACAACATAGAGAAATAAGTACATAACTCAGCTGAACACAAATTGGTTTTATTTCTAGATGGCATTCTTTTTTCTCTTTTTTTAATTTTATCCTACTATTCCAGTGTTGATTCAAACAACAGGTGCCTTTAATAAAATAGCAGGGTACTGGTCCAAATCAGAATTGATGCCAATAGTGTGAAAATATGGTTACCCATTCATTTAAGGAATAATAATTCCACAAATCTACCAAATCCATTAAATATCTAAGAATGCGGTATAATTAAGTAGCATGCAATATAAATAAAATATGGAGGGAGGTTTCTTCAGGTGTTGATAGATGGGAGTCATTAAACCTCAACCTTTGAGGAAAGGTGAATCCTCAAAGTGAATATTACTTCCAGATTATTTTGTATGCTGAAAGGCATTCAGTTCATATATCTGGAATATATTTTGAGAAAAAAGATTCTTTGTTTAGAAATTTTTCTGTGCAGTCCTTCAACTCCGAGAATATCTTTACAGAAAATGAAATTACCAATTAATGAGGAAAGCCAAATTAAAAGGTAAAAAAAAAGAAGGTATATCCTTCTTGTGTATTGCAGTACTCATAATAATATAACTAATAATATTATAACTTCTTTTTTCTGTTTTTGTTTTCACTATGTTTCAAGCAGTTTTTCTGTGTTTCTTTTTCTCTTTGATAATATATTCATTCCCATTGTTTTTCAAGCAATTGATGGAAATTTTTGCTCTAAACAGCAAGCCAGCTTATTTTAGCAGAATGAGTTCTTGGTCTCCATTGGAACCAGCAAACACTCAAATTTTTGTTCAATTTTCTTCTGTTTCCTTTCTGGCACCTAAACTGTCATAACCACCCAGAGTTGCCATATCAGGGAGATGGGCAGCATATAAATGTAAATAAAAAAGAAAGGAATGAATGAATGAATGAACGAACGAATGAATATCTTTACTTTCCACCAGCTATGGATTATTTCCAATGGTTTATAGGATAAAGGTGTCATTATGAGGGATCCTTGGTGCTCTCTGAGCTTGGATGTTTTCTTGCAGACATTTCATCACCCAAACTAGGTAACATCATGAGTGTTAGTAGAGTGGAGTTTGCTCTCAGTTTATATTCTAGTGGCTTGCCCTGTCAGTGTTGGTGGGAATGGTCTTGGAGGTTCTTTGGTTTACTGTTGATTTCCTCTCCTAGTACTAGGTTTGATCTTATAGATCAGCCAAGGTTGACTTGATGCTGCCAGTTGCTGTGACTTTGAACCATTATCCTAAACTAAGTATGTTTTCCACAGCCCCTTAGTCTTTTGGTTCTCAAAATTGTGCCCAAGACTGTGACAGCAGCAAGAATGGTCTCTGGAGATCTTCTACCATTATGTTGTTTATTTTGATAGCAGATGTTCTAGTGACTGAATACATTTATTTAAAACAGGGTAAACTAGAAATATGCCAGAGGGAGGTGGGAATGGGTGATATACATCCAATTGCTAGAATTCTTTGGGAAAAATAGGATTGGCAACCACTTATATTACTGTTTACATAATACTGTTTCCCATCATAACATCTGTTCCTTTTTCAGTACTGCATAGGTAAGATGCATTCATCAAATTATTTGATGTTATTTTAATGGTGTCTTCAGAGTTAGAGTTAGGAAAGAGATGGAAACAGTAGAAGAATGGATAAATTTGATGTCCTTGCCCCCTTCATCCCACCCACCCCTTCCCAGGTAGGGAAGCTGCCACACAGCAGGGAGTAGCAGCAATCCCATCTGATCCCTTATTCATGCCTTCAGTGCCTTATTCTTACCAACAATGATTTGATTACATGTTAATAGATTTCCTGGGTTCTACGATGATATAAATAATCACAATCCCTTTGTGATGAACTTTGTGTGCCTTTTGGAAACTTCTTGTTTCACGAGAGAGTCTTTGAGCAAAAGGTCATATTTTTAAATAGCAATAGCAATAGCAATAGCACTTAGACTTATATACCTCTTTACAATGCTTTACACCCCTCTCTAAACGGTTTACAAAGTCAACATATTGCCCCCAACAATCTGCGTCTTCATTTTACCCATCTCGGAAGGATGGAAGGCTGAGTCAACCTAGAGCCATGATGGCGAACCTATGGCACGGGTGCCACAGGTAGCACACGGAACCATATCAGTGGGCACGCAAGCATTGCCGTAGCTCAGCTCCAGCATGTATCTGTGTGCCAGCCAGCTGATTTTTGGGCCTTTTGGTCCCACCGGAAGTTGGGAAATGGGCTGTTTCTGGCCTCCGGAGGGCCTGCAGGTGGGTGGGAAAGGCCATTTTTGCCCTCCCCAGGCTCCTAGAAAGTCTCTGGAGCCTGGGGAGGGTGAAAAACTGGCCTACTGGGCCCATTGGGCCATCACGTGCTAAAAATGGGGGGGATGCGCGCACATGCGCAGGGGCGGGGTGCATTGAATTATGGGTGTGGGCACAAACGTGGGTGACCTCCCCGTGTTCCCTCCGCTTTTGGTACGCAATAGCAAAAAGGTTAGCCATCACTGACCTAGAGCCTGGTGAGATTTGTACTGCCAAATTGCAGGCAGCCAGCATTCAGCAGAAGTAGCCTGCAGTACTGCACTCTAACCACTGGGCCATCTAGACTCAGGGCACTTATCCTTTGTGTGTCAGAGTTGAGTTGAATGCATTTCAACGTTGAATGGCCCTTTTTTTGTCTCTAATCTCCTACCTTTTCCCATCTTATTTATTTTTCATTCAGAATAAGATTGCCACGTATATAGCCATGTTCATATTTAACTGAAGCTATACCTAGCAAGAACACATCTAGTAAGTTTCAGAGAGGTAAAGCAACAAGCTCAGCAGAAGTATGTTCTGTGCGTGCTTCAGAATATGAGAAGGGCTTCAGAGTAGCCAGATGTAATCAAACATAGCCTAGATTTCTAGTAGGGGAGAGTGCATTTCAGAAAAGCAAATAACGACTCAGTTCAGGTAGCTTGTGTCAGAGAAAAAGGGCAAAGATGATTCCTCCCTAGTTCTCAAAATATTTATGGACTGTTAGCATGCTTTAGTTTGGCAAGTTTCTGCCTATGGGTGAGGAACAATAAAGATATCCGCTTGGAAGAATCACAACATGTCTTTCTAGGTTTTTGGAGCCTGACACACTTTCAGCCTTCAAAGAAAAATGAACACCTTGCCACTCTGTACAATAGGCACACAGGGGTGATTGGATGGAGTGACCCTCAAAATAGTTTACACAACCCTAGTAGCCACTGTGTTACTAATTCTGTGATATTATAAATCAATAACCTGAGAGAAGAATCACAATCTGAGTCTTCAAGAATTTACTAGTGTACTGTAATTCAATGTGACAAGAGGGAGATAATTAAGTACATTCAGAATAATTTTATTTAATTAATTTTAATTGCATCCATTAAAGTACATTAAAATTGAGTTTTTGTTTTCACCAAGTCCATTTCTTTGTCATGGTTTAACCACTTTTGGGTAGATAACAATGGCACATCATTGAAAGGTCAAGTATGACCCACAATCTGTAAAATATGACCTTTCTAATTAAGAGCTTTGAAAATAGGTATTTTTCTAAGGCACCACACTTACAGAAATGAATATAACAAATTAAATAAAATCTATATTACAAATTACGCCATGTACAAAATTATCTTTAAAAGGTTGTTTGTTTCAAACAAACAAAAAACTTCATATATAGTTCATGATATAACATCAAAACTGTATAGAAAAAAAGATCTGGAAAACAGTTTGAAGAGATTACTCCAAGTTTTCTTTCTTGCCCTTTTGTTGAAAAGGCCTAAATCATATTTTTACAACAGTTCATTGCTGCAAATCTGGTGCTGATTTATCCGACTGGTGTTGTGAACTAATGTCTTTTGTCATCACCCATGTACAAAAATTCACAATTCTTTAAATCTTGATAAGTTTCAGATATTGAGCACGCAGTCTGTTCGAAAATAGACATCCTTAACCCACAACACTTGCTTTAAAACCTTGTTAACAGTCCTGTGGATTTCAACGGTGGTGAATAATAGGACAAGTCCAGGCCATGTGAATTAATGAACTCCTGAATTACATTTGTAACAGCAGTTCTTTGCAACCAACGTTTATTAAAGATTCTCTGAGGTGTTAATATATTCGGATCAAAATGACCCTGCCAGAGAAAATTATTTAATATCCTATAAATTCACTTACTGTGGTATGAAGGAATAAAAATAGAAAGACTCATAAGATGCAGGGCAAAAACTAAATTAAGCATCTCCAACGAAGAGATGTCTAACCTCTGCTACATTCAGGGTAGGAAAACCTACCACATCTTAGTGAAATTAACCATGAAAGTCAACTGGGTGACCTTGAGGCAGTCAATCTCTCTCAGGCCATCCCACTTCACAGGGTTGTTGTGGGGGAAAATAGGAGGAGAAAGACGTGTTGGATATGCTTGCCACTTTTAAGTTATTTGCAGAAATAACAAAAGCAAGTTATAAGTAAATAAATAAATAATCGGTCTTCAAAAGACTTGATCCTTTTCAATTATGGTCCTGCTCCTTTGAAATAGCTTAACTCCTATGGCATCCACTCTTACAACATTCTTGGACACCTATTCAGAAAGCCATTTGGGGATCAACAAGGTCATGATATTGTCAGAATATTCATGAACTGGCAGAGGCATAGTAACAAGGTCAGCCAATGAATAGGCATAGCAACTGGATCAGCCAATAAGGGCTGCTTAGAAACTGAAACTGGAAGGAGCCTGGGTGTGGCTCTGTATTAAGCTCTGTGCTCTGCTCTGAAACAAGTCTGGTCTAGTCTGTCTGCAACTCTGAACTGAAAACTGTTCTCTCCTCTGCTGTTGGTATTGTATATTTATCTTCATGTGTTATATTATGTATAAAGAGAAGTTAATGAATCCTGCTAAATCAATTACCCGTGTGTGCTTTCTGGATTTGATTTTGTAACAAACTCTGACAGCTGCCCCAAAGGGTGAGTGTGTTTGATTATTTATAATTTTATTAATTTATTATTGTGTTTAATTTCTGACACTCATTTGTAAGCTACACAGAGTTTCTGGAAGTTCAATACCATCTAAACTGTATGTGAGAATGAATGGAGAACAAACTAATAAATAAACATTCCACTATCGAACAATTTTTATTATTGGGACATGTTCAAAGATTTAACTAGAATCAGGCTTCCTTTAACTTAAATCCATCTTAATCATAAATGCAATATCATACCCAAATACTTTTTTAAAAAATCTAAATATTTTTTCATTTCTATCAAAGCAAATGGTAAGTTCAGATTTATTACATGAGAGCTCTTGTGGAGCAGGGATCAGGTGTGTTCAGATCTCTCTTGATAAATGGACACGTTTATTCGGCTGAACAAAGGTGGATCCTCCCATAAGATTAGAAGAACCCTGAATGCAGTTTGAAAAATTTGTTAGTTTTACTTGGTTACATAAGAGGAAGTTAGCACAGAGTAGATATGGTATAGAAGTTATAAAAATACTCATGTATGCCTTCTGTGGTTTGGATCACATGTTTAACCCCATGGGCTTGTGGTTTCTGATGGAACTTTGCACAACCCTAAAGGCCCAGCTTAGGCCTGAACTTTAATTCTGCCATCTCAACATCAGAACTTTTTAACCAATGGTGAAATCCTCCGTGGGTTGCCACTGGTTCGCTGCTCATGCATGTGTGCTGTGCGCCAAACATATGCTGTGCGCATACATGCGCAGTGCATGCCAAACGCACGCTGCACACACATGCGCATTTCATGGCAAATGCACTCTGTGCATGCACGTATGCGCAATGCACACTAAACGCAAACTGCACGGAAAAAGGAGCCATTTGAAGGTAAGTAGAACAGTGAGCGGGGGAACAGCTGTGCCGCGTGATTTAGATTTGCTAGAAAGCAGGAGTTCCTGCTTTCTAGTGAATATAAATCACGTGGCACAGCTGATCATAGGAAATACCAGTTTAGACAAACCGGTAGCTTTTTTTTACTACCAGTTCACCCGAACTAGTAGCTTTTATTACTACCGGTTCACCCGAACCAGTGCGAACTGGTTGCATTTCACCCCTGCTTTTAATCAATCATCAGAGTTATCAGAATCCTGATCAACACTCTTCCTAGAATCATTTCTAGTCTAGTCTCTATATGTATCAAACCACTGACATCGATTTATAAAGTAATCTGACAGGACACCAGACATACATACAGTAACAACAAATTTGACATCATTTCTGTCTGATTAACCAATATATTTTCCATATATAATAGCATCGGCTGGCCTCTTCAGTTCTGTGCCAATCAATATTTTCATATTTCTAATCATGCATGCAAGAGGGCTGAATGCCAAATTAAAAGGAAAAAAGAAGCCATATCCTTCATGTGTATCGCAATTTAAAGTTTATTAAGTAAAGACATACAATTAGTAACCACATGTGATTTTAGAAACTGAATAAAACACGTTGATCCAGAGTATAAACTCGGGTGGGGGGGAGCTAATACAAATCCATTTTGAAAACTTTGAAGGAGTTATATCAACTCCTTCTCCTCAGAAGAAAACAATGACTTCTGGATTTTGTCAACTTTGAGTTAATGCAGAACAAACTAATCTATGGGCCAAGAAATCTTTGTAATTTGGTGAAGAGTAGATGGCTGTTGATAGGATTTGTGTAGATCAGCCTTCCCAAAACTGGCAAGTGCTCCTACTGTCATGCTGGCTATGTATTCTGGGTTCTGTAGTCCAAAATATCTGAAAAGTGTTGGGCTAAAGAAAGCAGGTATAGAAAAAGTGCAGTGGAAATTCTGTCAACAATTTAGAAATGCAACACTTACATCTTGAAGCTGAATATCTACAATATGTAGTATTTTGCTTATCTTCAACTATGAACTTTGAGATGTAGTATCTATATGGGGATAGGGGAAATGTATCCATTTTAAATTATAGAGCGATCCTTCCAGCTTAAAGATATGGAGTGGAAAGATTTTATGGGCTCTGCCTTTTGTTCTTATGGATCAAATTTGACAAATGGAATTGTTTTGTCTGGCTTGCACTTTGGTTCCTTGTACAAATTAACATGGAACGAAGCAGTTGCTGAATGAATTTATTTCTTTAAAAAAATACATACACAGCCATTTCTTTCTTTATTGGCAAATCTATAATAATAAGTTACATTGGTGTTCTTCCTATATCAGACTGAAGAAAACATTCCATCACCGAAAGACAAAAACTGCCAAGAACGCTTAAAATATATGAAAAATATTGAATGGGTTGCCTCACATTTATTTTCTAGTAACATTGATAGAACAAAGGAACTGCTGCCCTGAATCAATGTTTATGCTTCTATTTGTGATAAGATTGGAAATAGGGAGAAAAATTCAGGTTAGGTAGAACAATATAAAAGAAGGAATATAGAGCAGGAGGAAGATCAACAATCGTAAACCAGAGAATACGTTTGTATGTAAAGTTTCTGTACTTTAAAATGATGACAACTATTTCCCAATATAATTGTTTGGTCCCCATTTATTTCAAAGGTGTTTCCCAAAACAACAACATATTGTGGTTCTTGTTGATCTACTTATATTTAATTCAATCTTTTGTATACATTTTTCAGCACCAATTGCTGTTGCTCTGGTTTAGAACAGATATTCTCCTCCTGATTGAGAAAAATAAAAGAAACTAAAAGGACAAAATTATTCAGTGATCTTATATCTCAAAAATTAGTTCACCAAAATCTGGTGGTGAGAATTAACAATTTCAGCTATATTTATGTTTGCTTGTTTATTGTTGCATATGTCATCCTAGGAGTTTGCATGACTGCATGTCTCCCAGAAAAAAAATACCAACTCCAGTTTTCCTGTGTCGTCTTCTAGGCTGGACAGCAACGCTGGTGGGAACAGGAAATTACTGTGAATGGGAAGATCCAGAAAGGAGAATTAATAACCTACAACTTGACAGAACTCATCAAGCCTGAGGCTTATGAAGTTCGCCTGACACCAGTCACTATTTTCGGAGATGGAGATGCAACCATTCGTGTAATCAAGTACAGTGGTAAGGGGAGAAATCAGAGTTTCCCTTTTGCAAGAGAGAGAGAGAGAGAGAGAGAGAGGAAGGGAGGGAGGGAGGGACAGAGGGAGAGAGGGAGGGGGAGAGAGAGAAAGAGAGAGAGAGAGGGGGGGAGGGCGGGCGGGCTTGGGAACATAAGTCCCAAAGTCTGACTTCCAGCCTTCCAAACCTTGATGGAAGAGGTTGGGGCATCTTGGGTTCTTACAGGGTCCTAATCTAGTCTGATAAATTGTCCCTCCTATTAGTTTTTTTTTTAATATTGTTTTTTTTATAAGAAAAGTTTTTATTGGTTAAAAATATACAATATTATAGTTTACAATATGTTGAATTTTCAATATCTTTATAAAAAAGATATTTAAATTATTATTTTCTCTTTTTTAAATTTTTTTTTAATATTGTTAATGTGCAAATGACAATTCTTAGAAGGATTCATCTTTTATGAATTGAACTCTTATAATCATACATATATATTCATGTCAGAGTAAACAATAACATCATTCATAAGTCTATTATTATATTAAAGTATAAGCTGTTCAATTAAAAATGGAAATTAAATGTGTAAACTTGTCCATGGAATTCACATTTCTTAGTAGTCTTTGAAACAATCTACCAGGAAAATGTTCAAATACTGAAATGTTACTCATTATGTGTATCATGACCATACACTGTTTCATACATTTGTTCACTAAAATTCTCCCTTGCTTTTTTTAGGAGCTCATGAAATTCATTCAACCTTGACTTTCTCAGTTTTTATTATTGTATCCATCCATTCATTCTTTCTTCATTTGTTTTGCTATACTATCCTCTTTAATTCTGTCTATATGGGAAACTGCTAGATATATCTCTTGCACTGTCTCTTATTTTAGTATTCAATTCATATTTATTGATTACACATTCATTCTTAACCTAATTTATTTTTGTTTTACCATACACACTTCTTGAGTATCTCACTCCCACTGCATCCAATTTACTTTTATGTTTGTGGTAACAAACCCAACTCTCATTCCCATATAACTGTGATGGCGAATCTATGGCACACGTACCTAAGGTGGCACCCAGAACCCTCTTTGTGGACACGTGGCCATCACCAGCTGCTCTTCTGGCTTCCAGCACGTGCATGCATGCTGGCCTGCTGATCTTCGCATGTGGCAGAGTGCTGGAAACCCAAAGACCAGGTGACCAGCACACGCATGCCTTCGGATTTCCAGTGCTTTGGGTTTCCATTGCTCTGGCACGCATGCATGCACGTTCCAATTTGGGCACCCAGTGGCGTGCACGTACATTCTGGTTTGGGCACTCAGTGCCAAAAAGGTTCGCCATTACTGCCATATAACAAAGCATACTCTTATACGTTGTCATTTTCATTTCTTTGAACAGACATTCTTCATGCTAACTTTCTAACAGCATTTTCACATTTTCATATTTCTCCTTCTACATTGCTATTTTTATAAAACCTTCTACACAAATTCATTTACTTCATCTGTCCTTCCAGATCAAAACTTGCAATTGGTTACCCCATTTCCCCTATTAAATACAGCTTTTACCTTTGATACATTAATTTGCAGTTCCACATTACATGGAATGCAATCTAACGTATTGAAAACCATTTTGGTTCTCAGCCAGTGATACAGCATTCACATCTCCAACTACCTATGTCTTTAATATAACTATAAACATTATTATATAGCCAAGGGGATATTGCCCATACTTCAGAAAGTAAGCTAGAAAGGAATGTAGGCTTGAAGGCAAAGCTAAAAGGAACAAAAAGGGGTCTTTTAGCTCTATCAATATAAAAAAGAAGGGATGACCGTGCTGCTTGGAGAGTACGATGGGACAGTAAGAAGTAATAGAACATACATGGCTTTTCAACTCCATTTCAGAGTTCTCCCCAAAGGAGATTCTGTGGTTCTATGTTCAAATGAAGTTAAGTGGGAGGGGATTTTAGGTAAATAAGAAGGTGATTAGGAAGCACTTTGGTATCATAAAGAAGTTAAATCTCCAGACTGAAACAAATTATAGCTGATAGCCCTGAAGGATCTGGTGGATATCATTCTGGAGTTCTTTTTTGTGATCTCCAAGAAACTATGTGAGAATGGATTTAGTGCCAAATGACCAGAGAAGCTCAAATAGTTCTGCCTTCACATAAGGGGGGGGGGGGGGAGAGGTCACTGATAACTACAAACTGGTCATCTTCTTGATGTTGACCTGCTAAAGTGTAAAAACCTCGTTTACACACTGCCTGACTAACGTAAAACTGCATTGCTCTTCCCAAAGTTAGCATATTTTCTCTCCTTTTCATCAGTTTTTGCCAGACCTCTTCCCAAGTGTACTTGGGAATGATTTATTTTTAAATTTATTTTTCATTGCTATTTCTGTGCCACTGCATTCCATTACAGCTCAAATCGCTAATGTCGTTGTACGTTTCACATTCAATTTTGTTGTTTCTTTATGAAAACAATAATGGTATTCTTTCAGTTGTCAAGCACAGGAGGCAATCTGCATGCATACATTAAACAAGTCATTTTCTAAATTAGGTAACAGCGGATTCCAGCAATAATTTATCAACTTAACCCTTGAAAATGGGAAATGTTTGCAGTGGTTAATAATCAAGGACATATCAACCCATCTTAAAACAATATGGGGGGAAAGCAAAGAGGCAGCCAGCCATATTCCTTGTTTGTGAGGGTATACTATACACTTTCTCCCCAGGAACTTATCAGAATGTGAAGTAGGTCTGTATCTGTGCCTTTATATGTGTGTGTGAGTATCTGGGAAAGCCTAACTAGGATGGATGCATGATGCTTCTGTGTTGTAGCTATATGTTTCAACTCTTCCCCCCCATGTTGCATCTCTATGTTAACATGGATCTCCATAGTGGAAAACACAGGATAAGACTGCATTTATCCTACTCTGGGTGATGTGACCAGTAGGAAAGATGGCTTAGAACAGCAGTGTCAAACTCAAGGCCCAGGGGCCAGATCCGGCCCGGGGTGCTTAGATCTGGCCTACAGGACTGCCCTGGAAACAGCGAAGGACCAGCCTGTGGTGCCTCTGCCAGTGAAAACGGAGCTTGCAAGGGCTGCGTGTGGTCCTCCCGAGCTCCGTTTTTGCTGGCAGAGGGTTGCAGGAGGCTATCGCAGCTGAAAATAGAGCTTCCAAGGGCTGCGGGAGGACTTCCAACTCCATTTTTGCTGGCCGAGGGTTACAGGAGACCGTCAAAAATGAAAATGGAACTTGGGAGCCTATTTTCACTGCAAAGTGCTCAGGCCACCACAGGCGCCCCCAACACGAGTGATGTTGAGCTGGCCACGCCCACCCTGGCCACGCCCACCCCAGCCCCCAAGGTCAAACACAACCCTGATGCGGCCCTCAATGAAATTGAGTTTGACACCCCTGGCTTAGAATAAAGCAATTAGTGGACCTTTTTGGCCACTACCCAATTACTCAACCATAGGATGTATTTGTGTTTTGTTTTGTGTTTCTGGAACTATTTTTCTCACAATTCCAAGTTTTGCCCCATTTCTGAATTCAGTTTTGCTTTTCCTAGCTTCTCTGTCTACACCAAAACTGATCCTGTTGTTCCAATTTCTGGAGATACAAAGTCCTTGCATGGTTTCTTTCCCACATTATATTTCTTTGGAAAGAATAAAAAAAGTATATTACTTCAACAAAGATTTAGAAAACCTAGCAAACCTGACCAAAAAAAAGGGGGGGATGTTTAATATAATGAGTTCCCTTTGAGCTAGTGTATTTCTTGATAATAAAAGATTAGAAAACTTGTTCTTGGTTGGTTTGTTCCAAGAACAGAAGACTTGACTTAATATCCCTCTTGAGTATGAATAGTGAAAATATGGGTGATTAGAGAGAATTTGCTTTTTAATTTAACTCCCCTCTTTTCAATACTGCTGATGTAAATGAGTAAGTGGAACAATCTTAAAGGCTTTACTACTTAAGAAACATCAGTTGCAATTTTAATTTTCCAATCTTCTGCTTAGAGCTGGTGCTTGATGTAAATAAATAAAAACTGAGAGGAATGTTGATCTCAAACACAATTGTGCATATCCATTATATTTAAAGGGAATTCATTAGATGCTTAAGTCCTAGTATTTTCAATACAGTTGGGAACTAAGTTATAAACTTAACCATTTTTTCCCCTCCACCATGATTAGAAAACCTGGCTTTTTGCAAAGCCCAGATTGTGATCCTGTTTAGGGCCTCTGGATCTGCTGGTGCACCATAAGCTCAAGGCTTTTCTTTCTATTATTTTTTTAAAAAACCTTTTTATTAGTTTATAATCTAAAATACAAAAGAAATAGTGGGAAAATAAGGGAAAGGAAAGGGGAAAGCATGCAGGGGTGTCAAACTGGCAGCCCACAGGCCGGATACCTCACACGCAGGCCACGCCCACCCCGGCTCTGCAAAGGCAAAAATCACAATATGTCACGTGATGTCACATGACGCGATCGAATTTGACACTGTAAGGCAAAAGGAAAAAAAGAAAGAAAAAGCGTTAACTTCCCCAACTCCCTTTGGTGCAGTAAAATAAGAGAATGGCATCAAACCTCAACTTTTTACTTTTAGATAATAATATACAGTAAACTAGCCATTTCTATAACAACAAAGAGCCCTGGTGACGCAGCAGACTAAAGCACTGTTATTAACACCAGCTGCCTGCAATTACTGCAAGTTCAAATCTCACCAGGCTCAAGGTTGACTCAGCCTTCCATCCTTTCTAAGGTTGGTAAAATGAGGACCCAGATTGTGGGGGCAATAAGCTGACTTTGTAGAAAATTCAAAAGTATGAAGGCTATTGCTTAACGCATTGTAAGCCGCCCTGAGTCTCCGGAGAAGGGCGGCATATAAATCAAATTTAAAAAAAAACAAAACAACAACAACAATAAACCTATCTAATTGGTAAAACCCAAAATTGGTAAAACCTCAAGCCCTTTTTGACGCACTCTGCGATTTCTTTTCCATTCCGCTTGATAAGACAGCCTTTCTAGACAGAAAAGGGGGGGGGGAAATCTGATTGTAATTTAATCATCAGTTCTCACAAAACCGACTGCACCGACTGCACTGAATAGCCATCCCAAACACTCCATATGCAGGCTACACTACAATTTACCATTTCTCCAGTGCTGCTATCTAAACCTACAGTCCTACTATTTTTTCAACAATCTCATAGCATTTATGACTTGACACATTTTTCTTTGGCCACTGACATTGATAGAATTTGTTTCAAATCTACTTGTTTTTATAATTAAGCCTATAATTTAATTTCCTATATGTACTAACCGATTCCATTCCATAAGATCAGAGCAACTTAGTTCAGATCTATTGTATCCCTCTTCTTAGTGTCATGGATCATTTATTCACTGCCCATCATGGCTTTAGTCCATCAAAGTGTTCACAAAACATTTTACTATTAAATAAAATAGTAGAGACATAGTAGATGTGAGATTTATCACATCTAACAGAATAACACAGTAGGAAGGGACCTTGGAGGTCTTCTAGTCCAAACCCCTGCTCAAGCAGGAGACCCTATACCAGTAATGGCTAACCTTTTTGCTATCGCGTGCCAGGAGGGGGGGCAGGGGGTCGAGCATGCATGTGCCCACACCCATAATTCTATGCACCCCGTGCATGCGGCCACTCCCCCCCATTCCTGGCACGCGATGGCCCGGTACGCCCATTTTTCTCTCTCACCTGGCTCCAGAGCCTCTCTATGAGTCTGGGGTGAGCAAAAACGGCCTTCCCCATCCCCCCGGATGCCCTCCGGAGGCCAGAAACGGCCCATTCCCCAACTTCTGGTTGGACAGGAAGTGACTTTTTTGCTGTCCCCAGCCTCTAGAGAGGCTCTGGAGCTAGGTGAGAGAGAAAAACGGGCCTTCCCCACCACCACCCCAGGCCCTCTGGAGACAGGAAACAGCCTGTTTCCCTACTTCTAGTGGGCCCAGAAGGCCCGAAAATCAGCTGGCTGGCGCATGCATGCGTGCTAAAGCTGAGCTTGTGTGCCCACTGATATGGCTCCGCGTGCCACCTGTGGCACACGCGCCATAGGTTCGCCATCACGGCCCTATACCATTCCAGACAAATGGCTGTCCAGTCTCTTCTTAAAAGCCTCCAGTGATGGCACAACCACAACTTCTGAAGGCAAGCTGTTCCACTGGTTAATTGTTCTAAGTGTTAGGAAATTTTTCCTTAGTTCTAGGTTGCTTCTCTCTTTGGTTAGTTTCCATCCGTCTTTCCTTATCTTGCCTTCTGGGGCTTTGGAAAGTAAGTTGACCCCTCTTCTTTGTGTACTATAAGCCCCATATAAAGATAGTATTCATCAGCTAAGTCACATTCTGGCTAGTATACCACAAATACAAAGGAAGCAGATTTTTCATGTTTATCTTTGCAAATCAGGATATCTAATCTAGAGACTATATTGCAATCCAACATATTTTTGGCAACATCCCATCAACTGAGGAGGTTCATATAATGTGCTGGCATATTCTCAGGTTATGAACTCACTAATTTCTTCCTTAAAAGATACATAACTATCTATACAAGTGAACATTTTTTAGTCTTTACAAATGAGACATATGAAAGTCCAAATTATCTTCTACTAGAATCCCTGAAGGAGAGACTCCACCTTAAATTCATATCTCTTTATATGCTTATATACGTATGACTTTACCAAATACACAGATTATGAACATTAGTTTCTTAAGAAAGTTATAGAAAAAGACTTTTGGTGGCCAGAGACTGCACTTAAATTTTTATGGAAGAGCCATGAGTCAGAGCAGAGATGCATGTCCCCAAACAGTAAGTATTGTGCTTGCATAATCCCCAAGCTATTTATCTGAAGTTTAACAGGATTGATCCATTCCATAGGGAAATGCCTACAAACCATGGCAAGAAATGAACATTTGCATTTTAAAAAAAATATATTTAAAGATGTCTGAAATCATTCATGTGACACTACAGCACTTTCAAATTTCATCTGACACAGAATATTAGGTTCAGAGATTCAGGTTTACAAACTGAGTTAGATTTTACACGCGAATCAAGATTTCCTTCTTCATCATTTTAAAAAAGAAAACTTTCTTGAATGCATCTTTTATAACATTATAGAAAATCAGAGTCTCTGAACTTTTTGATATATCCAAACCATAAAATCTACAGTCTAAGCATTGCTGGAACGATGGCAGAAGTAGCGGAATACTGGGGTGATAGTTTAATTCAAATTCAGTGACAGAGCTATTTATGAAGAAGAGGTATGTGGCTAGTTTAGCCAAGTGAATCCTCTCACTTCAAAAGTAGTCGATTTCGGCAGACAGTTTTGAGAAGACAAAAGGGGACAATTGTCTTTTTTAAACCTTTTTTTTCTTCATAAAATCGTTAAGGCAATGCTTGTTAAAGCTGCAACTCCTTGATCTGATTTTTTTTTTTTTAGCAATAGCAATAGCATTTAGACTTATATATCTCTTCACAGTGCTTTCCAGCCCTCTCTGAATGGTTTACAGAGACCGCATATTGCCCCCAACAATCTGGGTCCTCATTTTACTGACCTCGGAAGGCTGAGTCAACTCTGAGCTTGTCAGGATCAAATTCCTGGCAGTTGAAATGCAGAAGTACCCTGCAATTCTACTGCATTCTAACAACTGCACCACCACAGCTCCTGTTGTTTCTATCCCACCTTCATTACTATTTATTTTAATAAATAATTTATGACAGTGAACATATGCAATACTCCTTCCTCCTTCTATTTTCCCCACAATAACAACCTTGTAAGGTGAGTTGGGGGGAGAGAGAGAGAGAGAGAGAGACTAGCCCAAAGTTACCCAGCTGGCTTTCAGGAGAAATTAATAATAGTCTTGATTAGAAGCATTCACAAGTTGCAGAACAGGGTTGAATGATATCAAAATGTTGGGCACTACTGCACAAACCCCCATCCTTTAAAAATATGGGGTCACACACATTGCACATATGTAAGAAAGGGCTTAATTGGATTGCCCAGTGGAGCCCACAATGTTGAGCTTGTTGACTCCGCTGTAGGAGAAGAGGAATCGTTAAGTGTTCTGAATCCAAGCTTCCCATTTTATCAAATAATTTCTTTAAAAAAATAGAGCTGATGTTGCAGTGTCTGAGGAAATAATTGGGAGGTAGAAGACTGACTAAAGAGATCCATGAACACTTTTTCTCACTTGTTTTCTTTGCTAGAAAACAAAGACACAGTGACAATCTTGAAAGCCATGTAACATGATATTTAATAATATCTCTCTCTGGGCCCCTGAGAGCTGTCTTCAAGCATCTACACCAAGCAGTCTTCCAACATGCTCCAGTTTTTCTGTCTGATCTTAGAAAGGCATTCCTGGTGGCATAAGAAGGGAGGCATTCATGCCCAGGGGGACATAACTTCTGAGATGAGGCTTTTGATGCTGATACTCATGATATGCCATCCCATTTGTTTTACAGATGGGATGTATAATATTTTCTAGGCTGCGGGCCCCATCTGGCTTTTGAGTGATGTGCTTAGGGACCTTCTTCCAAAAAGCGACATATGGAAGTGAATTTGTGTTCAGCTGAAATTCAAAAAACACACGGGTGCATGCATGCATGCTCACACACACAAACACAAGCCAAATAAGTGGAAGGAATATAGCTTACATCTGAGTAATTATATAACTGCACTGTAAGTTCTGCATTGAATTCATTGGCTTATGGAAAGATGGATGATCCATGAGCATCTATTTATTGATGAGGAACGTTGGGAGATAGCAATAGCAATAGCACTTAGACTTATATACCTCTTTGCAGTGGTTTACAGCCCTCTTTGAGCGGTTTACAGAGTCTGTATATTGCCCCCAACAATCTGGGTTCTCATTTTACCAATCTCGGAAGGATGGAAGGCTGAGTCAAGTCTTGAGCCAGTAAGAATCAAACTTCTAGCAGTCAGCAGAATTAGCCTGCAATACTGCATTCTAACCACTGCACCACCACGGCTCTTACAATATACAGTATACGTCTATGGAGATTCTCAATCATCCAGGTCATAGTTACCTCAAAGATGCTTTTTTCTAAAGGCAACTGGATTAGAGAGATAGATAAAGAGGATCCTTGGTTTGAAAGAGGGATAAAAGAGTCCATCTATGTTAGAATTGAAGAGCCCTCCCTCAACAAAAGGGGAGGAATTGACATCACCTATCTTTTGTCTGCAATGCAGTCCTTTCAGCAATTCCAAAAGGATTCCACTACCATTTGAACTCTGATTCAGCTGATCATGAGGGCAGATAAATTCCCAAGTGGCCACAACAGTTCTCAGAGAGACAATCTTTCCATTCCCCATCACCACCATCCTGTCAGTACCTATCTTCCATCCCCTCACCATCCAGTTGCAACTGATGAAGCCCCTTGGAGGAGAAGCAAAATATCTTCTTCCTCAAGAAAAAAAAACAGTCCAATTGCCTTTTGAGAAAGAAAATACTTTGAAAGATACAGTATCCCTTTAAGAACCACATTACCTTCAATTTCTTGGCACATCCCAGTTAGTTAAATCTGTTCTTTGTAATATTTGGTCCTGTAATGTAACATTTACCTGCTCAAACACCCTGAAGAATCCCATGGCAATCCTTGGGTTTGCAAAAGAACTTTGAACTTAATGTGATGCTCTACTTGCATGGTTTCTTTTTCTCCTTTTTCTCTTCCAAAACAAGCAGCTATCTTGCTTGCAGAATGACTCACTTTAGTTTGTGTCACTTCTATGTGCAATTATGACTTTATTTTTCAGGACATTAATGCCCTGATTCATGGTCTATCGTGACAGATTGAAAAGAGAAGAGCAAAAGAAAAAAGATTACTCAAATTCACAACTGGATTGTAAACACTTAGCGAAGTCCTGCTTTCATCTAGCATTTCATTTGAATTCTTTCACAGTCAACACTATCACTTGGGTTTATGTGGATTCACTGCCGCAAAGCAGGTGTTAGCCAAATATTGCCTCCTATCATCTCTTCAGCAGTACTGCAATCTCTCCATTTGGGGGTCATAGAATCAAATCCTTTCTGAATATATTCTAGAATAAGTGGATTAATGTATATGATTAGTTCTCCACTTCAATGAGTTACCATCTTCCCTCAAAGCAATCGGTTCACTTTAAAGAATACAACTATGGTTACACTCAAAGAGATACCACAAAAGGAACAAAGAATGGGGTTGGGAAACATTTAAGTGCATGTTAGTACAAATGTTTTAAATAATAATGTTTAGAATGAAACAGTAGAAGACACTTCAGAGGAAAAGCTTCTGGTGCAGTCATATAAAATGCCTATTTATGGAGCCTTTTTAAGAAGTGAGCAATCTCCTTCTCCCTCTCCCGGACTACTACTACTACTATACTTCTACCTCTTCCTCCTCCTCTTCCTTTTCTTCCTCCTCTTCTTCTTCCTCCTCCTCCTCCTCTTGCTTCTTTCTTCGTCTTCTTGCTTCTGCTTTTTCTGCTTCTCCTCCTCCTCCTTCTCTAATTCCTCTCACAAAACAAGAAAAAAAGTACAATCAATCTGTGTACACAATATAGTCCCATCCTTTGGCATGTTTATTCCACCCTTGGCTTTCCCAAAATTAAGTGTGCTCTCCCACCTCTGAAAGGTTGCCCAACCCTACTTTCAGGGAAGATATCAAGTGGCAGCTGGACTCAACCAGGCCAGTGGAAGATCTCATTATCATTTTCCAGCCTCCTGAAATGGAGAACAGGGGTAATCAAAATCTAATTAAGAATAATAAAAAGCAACATGACTAGGTTCTCATAACATGCTGCAAAGGTTAGAGATTTCTAACATGCTGCAGTTTTCGGTTTCAGATATGAATTTTTCAGCTGTACTTGGAAATGCCAGAGGCAGAACATGGAATGTTTTACACACAAAGCAAGAAGAGATCTTTTTATATTAAAAGTGAGCCACCTTTGATCCCTGTATAGGACCATTTAATTTGTATTGGCCATCAAATCCTCCTAGACAGGATGGCTTCATGTTTCTTGCATTATTATCTGGCCTATAAACCTTTAATTCTTAATAATACAATCCCCATTTTTAGCTTTCTTACCCCAACTCAATCATATCAACACACCCCCCCCCCCCCCCCTTTGAAACACTAGAATCACAGAACCAGGCTTGCCAATTCCAACAGGGATAACTACAAGCTAAAAACTTTCTCTAGACCTTGGAAGCTCAGACTGAGAGTATTTTCATCAATTCTTATTTTCCCATCATGACAACTATTGCTTGCTACTTTCCCCACCGAGTGATTCTTGAACCTGGACCAAGGATGACAGAAGGCTCTCCAAAAGCTACCACTTCTGAGCTGTTACTCCTCACCTACATCCCTCTTGTGCTACTGGCCTGAAACATATATATATAACTAACCACTGTTGAATTTGTTTTCTGTTCCTGTCAATCATCAGGAGTTGATTCTTGCTTGCCAACCCATCCATTTGGCTCTGGTTGCTGTGTTGCAAACAATATGAATATTGCAGCACTGAAGGTTAGCCATTAACGATAGTTTCTCTCAAAGCCTCCAAGTTTGTCGACAAAGCAAATGTCACTCAATGCAGTTCCCCACAATTTGGAGTCAGAAGAATGCCAAAAATGAAACGTTTCTCAGCAAATGAGAAGTAATTGTGTTAGCAAACACAGGGAGGCCTGTCTTGAATTACTGACTACATTTTCTCAAGGCAAATTATACAGGAAGCGAGTCGCTGATTATTCCTCTTAAATAAAGGAATGTAAGAGGGAAAAGAAAAAGATAAAATGGCAATGAAGTGAAGCTAAAGAGTGCTTTCAAAATAGCTTTGTGTAAATTAAATGTTGGCCCATGTGTGCTACTCAAGGTTGGAGCATGCACATCACAAATTTATTTATTTATTACTTATCAAATTTAGTTACTGCCTATCCCATCTAAGAGTGACTTTGTGAGGTGTACAATTACAACATAAAAACCATGAAAAATACATCAACTAAAGGAGCCAGGTGAAAACAAAAATATTAGGGTCAAAAGGAAAGGATGGGGGGGGGGTTCAAGGCACTAACCACCCCCAGGATTCTGCCCCATTCTATGAGGCCCATGGGAATTGGCAGAGCCAAGTCATCCAACTCTTTCAAACTGCCAGGTAATGTATTTTGGAAATAATTCTGAGGCAACGTTCCGGTATACAATGTTTTACTTCACCAAAAAGCTTTCCTGCTGTTAGGATCTAGCAAGATTAGATTCTGGGATTGGATGGTCCTGCTGGCTCCTATTTTAGATCCCATCTGCCGAAGAATTTCAGCTGGCAGAGTCTAAGGGAAGAGACTTATATGCTGTGGCCCTCCCTTTGGAATGTTCTCTTCATGGGGATAAGATCAAGCCTCACACTCCTGGCCTTCCATAAGAGCCTTAAAACCTGGTTCTGCTTGTTGGCTTGGGGCCCCGATAGGAGCCCTCTATGCTAGGGGTGGCTGATGAGGTAGAGAGAAGATCCCCACCCATCATCACCTCTCCTCTTGGTTTTTAGTCACTATTTCAGCTTTTTTTATAATTGCCTTGTGTTCACTGGTGAAATCAGTGATGGGTTTCAATTTTTTTTACTACCGGTTCTATGGGCATGGCTTGGTGGGCGTGGCATGACTTGGTGGGCATGGCTTGGTGGGCATACTATAAAATCTCCATTCCCATCCCACTCCAGGGGAAGGATACTGTAAAATCTCCATTCCCTCCCCAATCCAGGGGAAGGTTACTGCAAAATCCCCATTTCCTCCCGATCAGCTGGGATTTGGGAGGCAGAGAATAGATGGGGGTGGGACCTGTCAGAATTTTTACTACCGGTTCTCCGAACTACTCAAAATTTCTGCTACTGGTTCTCCAGAACTGGTCAGAACCTCCTGAAACCCACCTTTGGGTGAAATCCAATTTTTTTACTACCAGTTCTGTGGGCGTGGCTTGGTGGGTGTGGTGTGGTGTGGTGTGGCATGGTGGGAATGGCTTGATGGGTGTGGCAGGGGAAGGATACTGCAAAATATCCATTCACATCCCGCTCTGGGGCCAGCCAGAGATGGTATTTGCCAGTTCTCCGAACTGCTCAAAATTTCCGCTACCAGTTCTCCAGAACCTGTCAGAACCTGCTGGGTTTCACCCCTGCTTGTGTTGTCTTTTTATTATGCTGTAAGCTGCCCAGAGTTGTTGTAACAGTGAGATGGGTGTCGTATAAATTTAAGAAATAAACAATAAATATTTCTTGTAGGATAAGATTCCATAGATTCTCTTTGTTTCCTTTGGATGAACAAGAATCGAATAAGATGAGGGCCTTGACAATGAAAGTTCTCTGTTCAAATCCTCACTCATCCCCTACCAAGAATCATAGAAATACCCTTCTAAAACACTAAAAAATAAAAGCTCAAACAAAATAGTGTTTGTTTTTAATACATCAACTGTCTCCTTGTTATATATCTCCTAGGTCCGTGATGGCGAACCTATGGCACGGGTGCCACAGGTGGCACACGGAGCCATATCGGTGGGCACGCGAACTCAGCTCCAACACGCATGCGTGCACCAGCCAGCTGATTTTTGGGCCTTCTGGGCCCACCAGAAGTCAGGAAACACACTGTTTCCAGCCTCCTGAGGGCCTCTGGGGGGGGGAAGGCTGTTTTTGCCCTCCCCAGGCTCCTAGAAAGGCTCTGGAACCTGGGGAGAGCAAAAAAATGGGCCTACCAGGCCCACCATGCCATCACGTGCCAAAAGCATGGGGAACACGGGGGGGGGGGGGCGCATAGAATTATGGATGTGGGCACGCATGCATGTGACCCCACCGTTCTCCCCCCACTTTTGGCACGCGATGGCAAAAAGGTTAGCCATCACTGTCCTAGGTTTTCTTTTTCTCTTCTTCTGTTCCTTGTAACAGCCAACTTGTATTCACTATCTGCTAAACATTCTGAAGTCCTTCTGGATATTTGGAACTCTTGCTGATCTACAGTATCCATGTGTTCTTATTCCAATTATTCCCTACCTACAACATTTTCCAAATGTGCTGTCTCTCTTTGGAGGATATAGCTTGTAGTTTGGATCATGGCGACATCTTGTTCTAATATGGAAATGTAATTTTATATATATATATATATATATATATATATATATATATATATATATATATGTACATACATACATATATATATATATATGAATGTATGTATATATATATATTAAATAAAATAAATTCCTATATAAGTTGCCCACTGCCGAACTTTTTCCATCAATGATTAAATATATAGCTTTTGAATATTTGATTATATTGAAAGACGAGCTGTATTCTTGCTATTATTATGCTAATGCCATTATTATTCTTGTTTTTTTCCCTTATAACATATCCTAAACAACCTTAAATTGTATATTTCCTGCCTCTTACCAAGCACAACAAATTAAAAAAAAATCTATAAATAATTTTACATGTTTTGCTTTAAGGAAAATCCAAAAGGCACAATATTAGAAAATTTAGAATACCATTTGTTAAGATAAGGGAATAATAATTTGAAATGTAAATAAGTGCTGGAAAGAAAATGTATTTGTATGTTTTTTTTTAAACTCTTAATTATTTAACAGTCTCTGCAACCCAAAAACTCTCCCAACTTAAATTATTATTCTGGTGGAATAAAGAAAGCTAAACATAATCCAGAGACAATTGTTGCAGGAAAGTACAGTGATTTCCACTCTGTTTCATTCCTTGAGGAATCCTAGGAATTGTTAAAGGATTATTTTTCACCTGGGCTAAATGGCTGGATGACTAGCTATAGTACAAAACAGAGTTTATTCATGGTACTCTCCAAGCTTGGTTGTTTCCTTGCAGTTTCATTACCCAAACTAGGTAACATCATCAGTGCTAATTGGGAGTGGGGTTTGTTCTTGTTTTATATTCTATGGCTTAATCTATCACTGTTGGTAGGACTTGGTTTGGTCTAAAAAAGTGACAGTTTGAAACTATGGTTAAGTCTGTTCACGTGTTGTGAAATTAAGGAGTTTTCACCGTGTCTTCTGACTGCTAGATGATTTTCATGGATGCATTCCGCTAGTCTTATACCAGTTTGTCCTACATTGCGATTGTTGCAGTCATTACACTGTATGTTGTATTCACTCCTGGTTTTTTTCTTTTTTTCTTTTGAGGCTACTAAGTCTTAAGATGTTTTGGAGGGCTTTAATTGGTTTGTGGACTGCGCTGATGCCATATGGTTGTAATAGTCTATTAACATTTTCTGAGATGTTTTTGTTGTATGGCAATGTTATCCTTTTTAGAATAGAATAGAATAGAATAGAATAGAATAGAATAGAATAGAATAGAATAGAATAGAATAGAATAGAATAGAATAGAATAGAATAGAATAGAATAGAAT
>WNWU01000001.1:82939808-82960911 GCA_012654045.1 Ptyas mucosa
TCTATTCTATTCTATTCTATTCTATTCTATTCTATTCTATTCTATTCCATTCCATTCCATTCCATTCCATTCCATTCCATTCTATTCTAAATGTTGAAGTAGCCCTATATTTATAGCTCCAAGGACACCAATCATGATTGATATAACAACTGATTTCATTTTTCCATTCAATTTCAATCCGCAAGTCCCAGTTTTTCATAATAATTTGGGTTTCCTTTTTCTCAACCCTAGCATCACCTGACACAGTCATGAATCAGATTTTCTTGTGACTTTTCAGTGACTGTTGTATCAGGCAGGTTATCAGCAAGATGCCTTTCTGTTTGGATTTCAAAGCCACGTAATAACTTAAGCCACTCAAAACCTTCTCAATTTGATGTTCCCATTGGCTCTTGCTACATTCAAATCTAAATCTCTGGCAAACTTTCCAATGAATAATGTCGGTAACTTGGTCATCACACTGCTTATAATCAATTTGTGAAAGTTTGCTGCAACCACTGATCAAATGGCCATTTGTTTCATCAGTTTCACCACAAACGAATTGTTAACGAATTGTTTGTTACGTGATGAATTCTTGCATTCATGGAATTAGTCGACAGTTTATTCTTGAGCAGCTAAAATAATGCCTTCAGTTTCTTTCTTTAACAGGCCTGATCTCAATCAGATCCATGTGGGATTTTTATCAGCTTTTCCTTCTATATCTTCAAGTATTGAGCAGGCAATGGCTTGTTCTTTCAATTAACAAATTGGTTTTCTATTGCTTCTTTTCTATATTTGCCCTTCACCTTTGTTGTTTTTAAAACCCTTCCTTGATTGACTTCCTTCAATAACGGTCCTTTGCTTTTCTTAATGTAGGCATTCTATTCATGTTTTTCTTTCTCCACAGTTTGTTGCACCTATAGGAATCATCCGTCCCTTGGCTCTTGGCAAATATAGCCAACCTATGTTGCTTTTGGGGTGAAGAACATTTTATATTAGTTTTCTTGTTTTCTGCTCCAAGTTATTAAGTTCCATCTGGATCTAATCAACTGTTTCTGCTGTATATCATATAATGGGACTACCCAGGTAGCTTTATTGATGTTTCCAGAATTTAGGTTTATTTCAAAAATTTTCAGAGATATATCAGGCAGAAGTACTTTCTTTGACTTGGCTCTGTAATAAGTCAAAAATTTATTAAACTCCCAAATATTTGTAGCCTTCTTTTGGTGCTACTGGCTTTATCATATCTTTATTATCAAGCTATGATCCATCACCTTCATCAATTTTGCCTGCCTTTATGATTATGTCAATGCCAAATTGCATCCCAATATTTTTGCTGAATTCTTTTGTGCTTTTTAGCAAGGAATCCAATGGCACCTTCATTTTTCCAAATAGTCAACCATATAAAGTAAATGTGAAATTTTTATTCCTTTTTTTGCCAGTTCATCAAACCACAGTTTGTTTTGTTCAAAATTGATATCAGTGGAATTATTGGTAGTATAAAGAGTAACGGTTATAATGAGCCATCTTGGGGGGGGGGGAACCCACATTTAATTTCAACTTCCCCTAACTCCTTGCCCATTAGTGATTGGCTTCATTTGCCAACCCTTCATTGAAGTATTCATAAATTGCCAAATGTTTTTGCTGATTCCAAAAAAACTGAGCCTTTTTTCAATGCAGCTATGTAGAACAGAATTGAATTATTATTATGATTTGTCACACAGTCAGCCAGATGTTTAGAGTGGCTTTGGCATTTTTATCCACCTGTTCAGTCATATTTATCTGAAGGGAGACCTCTAGAGGACTCTGACATTCAAAGTCTAAAGTTACCTACTGATACTATTACGAAGTACTAACAAAATCCTGCCTCTTTAATATTGTAAACTCCCTGAGAAATAAATCACCCTAATTCGGATATGCTGCTTTCTGTCCATACGGTTCTCCTGCAGTTCAGTTGCTGACCCTTTGCTTGAATGAGAATCCTGACTGCTTTGTGACAGTCTGGGAACAAAATGCAGATCAGTTTCAAAAATCAGGACTATTGCTCAAGGTCATATTATCCATTTTAAAATGCAAATTGGCACAGCTCGAAAAGAGTATTGGTGGGAGAGAATGGATTAAAAATAGAATTCATCCATCAATCTATATGCTGAGCACCATTTCCAGAGTACCATTATGAGACGAACATTGCTTCCTGAGATTCCTCTATAATCATTCCTCTACATCATCTCTAACAGCTCAAGCCAAGCTGTGCAAAATCCCACCCCCCGCTCCCCAATTTTTGATGCTTAAGAACTATTCAACTAGAATGTATATCCTAAATGAGCTGAAACATGGACAGATCTCTATTACAGTGGCATTCCAACCATCACTGCTAGAACGTGAGAAAAGAAAAATCAACCAAGGGACATGCATAGCTATGTAAATCAGAAAACATAAAAGCTACTTCTGAACTGAGCTGATGAAAGTTTCAGCTTATGATTAAAAGGATGCCCCCTATAGCTAACAAAAGAAGAAGAAAGGGAAAGGGGTGGGGGGTGGATGCTGCTTCAGAGAATGAAGAGGAGGAGAAAAGAAATCCTTACATTTGCTTCCCTTTAGAATAAATTGGGTTTTTCCAGCTCAGCTCTTAAAACTCCCTATAATAGAAAACATGGTATACTGATTTAGATCCCAGTTTCCTTTCCGGGTTCTTTTTCCTGTGCCCTCCATCCATACCCCTCCCTCCCCAAAATTGTTTGGGGATAATCTGTGGAAGCTTTGGATCACTTGCAATTATTAAGGAAAACAGCTTCAAGCTCCCAAATCTTGAGCTGCAAATGACAAAGGAAAGCTTGATCAGGGGCCTGTGGTGCAACCAAGAGAGTCCTCTGATCTTTGGCAGCAAATATCAATTTTTTTTAGTTTTTTGTTTGTCAAGAATGTATTAGGTAATAAGTTTAAGCATGGACTGGATACATAAAATAGATACAAATAGAAGAAACATTAGGACAGGGACGGTAGGCACTCTGGTGCTCTTATGCACGTCCCTTACAGACCTCTTAGGAATGGGGTGAGGTCAACAGTAGACAGTCTTAGGTTAAAATTTGGAGGGATTTAGGATGAAACCACAGAGTCTGGTAGTATATTCCAGGCATTGACCACTCTTGCTGAAGTCATATTTTCTGCAATCGAGTTTAGTGCATTTTACCTTAGGTTTGTATCTATTGTGTGCTCGTGTATTGTTGTGGTTGAAGCTGAAGTAGTCATTGACAGGTAGAACATTGTAGCAGATAATTTTATGAGCTACGTTTAGGTCATATCAAAGGCGGCTTAGTTCTAAGTTTCCTAAGCCCAGAATTTCAAGTCTGGTGGCATAAGGTATTTTGTTGCGAGCAGAGGAGTGGAGGACTCTTCTTGTGAAATATTTCTGGACACGTTCAATTGTATTAATGTCTGATATGCAGTGTGGGTTCCAGACAGATGAGCTATATTCAAGAATTGGTCTAGCAAATGTTTTGTATGCTCTGGTTAGTAGTGTGATATTACCAGAGAAGAAGCTACGCCAGATTAGGTTTACAACTCTTAATGCCTTTTTGGCGATGTTGTTAGAGTGGGCTTTGGAACTTTGATCATTAGATATGAGTACTCTCAAGTTCCTTGACAGAATGAGGGTCATCTACAAGGTCATGTCCACTCAGCATGTATTTTATGTTCTGGTTCTTTTTGCCAATGTGTAAGACACAGCATTTGTTGGTTGAGATTTGGAGTTGCCAATTGTTTATTTAGATTTAGAGCCAAAAACCACAGGACTCTTCCTGGAAGTGACACTGTAGCCAGCCAAAGAAGCCCTTCTCACTTTCCAAGTGTAATGGGTAAGAACTGTTAATACTGGAACCAATTACCTAGAGAAATAGTGGGTGTTTCTTTATCATTGATGTTCAGATTTGAATTCCTGCACTGGCCAAGTGGTTGGACTTGATGTCCTATGCATCCTTTCAAAACCTGTTGTTCTGCAATTTCTACAAACTTCAGACTCTAGTCACAAATAATGGCAGTGAGATACACATTTCTTAACAGGAAAGTTGCCCACATTTTGAGCATCTCCTTTTAGAATTGAGGGATTTCAACCTTCATGCATTGGTTGTGGGGCGTAGAAAGATTTGTCAGTTCATTGTCTACATGGCAACCCTGGGTTTGTTCCAGGTAAATCTGGGCCCTATATATACTGGTGAACATATGCTGTAAGAAATTTTGCCACTGAGCAGTTGACATGTGACTGGGACATGGAGGATATGTGTTATTTGCTATGATTGCATTACTTTCTGGTCCAGATGGGATTCTTTGTTCCACCTATAGGAACAGTTAAAAGTTTAGGGACCATTTTAATTTACCAAGGCCCTCATTTGAAGTGGCAAATGCAGTCATTGAGGGAAGATGAAAATGAATCAGCTCAAGCATGGTAGGTGATGGATTGTTATCTGGTGCGTAATTTGGAATGGCCTAGTACCAGTTGGGAAAGGATGGAACACATTATCTTTCTGAAATCTTTTGCACAATATTTTGTCCATAAAGAGGTTTAAATTCATCTGAGTTCTGATTTGTCATGGGTAGAATGTGAAGCAGTGACTGGGGAAATATCTTTTTTTGTTTGTAAATCCAGTGAAGTGGATAGCATGGCCTGTCTGGTTATCTAGCATGAGGTCTTCCTTATGAATTGGATCCATGCCCTTCATGGCTCACTTGTGCAGCTTGGGATATGTGGTTAGCTAGATCTAGGAAGTGATCATTGTCTCTATAGGGGATGGGTAATATTGGACAGCTTGGAAGTGATAGTGATGTGCCCCTTCCTGAATTAGTACTCCCTCAACCCAGCCATATTGGACAACTACCACACTTTATCCAATTTTAGTTTTTCTAAGGAAACTTGTTGAAGGTGGAGTTTGAGCTGCAGAGTGATTTACAGGACCACTTTCATTTGGGATTCAGGTTTGAACATGAGATGGAAAGAGCACTGGTAGATCTGTGAGTGACCCTTAATGGGATCTTGATGATGGGAACCATGTACCCTTCCTAGAACTACTAGATTAGTTATTGGCATTCAATACCATTGACTATTACATTGTGAGAGATGCGATGGCTCAGCAGCTAAAATGCTGAGCTTGTTGATCGAAAGGTTGGCAGTTCAGTGGTTCAAATCCCTAGTGCCACATAACCGGGTGAGCTGCCATTACTTGTCCCAGCTTCTGCCAACTTAGCAGTTCAAAAGCACGTAAAAAATGCAAGTAGAAAAATAGGGACCACCTTTGGTGGGAAGGTAACAGTGTTCCATGCACCTTTGGTGTTTAGTCATGCCAGCCAATGACCATAGAGATGTCTTCGGACAGCGCTGGTTCTTTGGCTTTGAAAAGGAGATGAGCACCACCCCCTAGAATCAGGAACGACTAGCATATATGTGTGAGGGGAACCTTTACCTTTACTTTACTGAATGCCAGATTGGCTTCTCTGTCATCAATAATGTTGCTCTGAATGAAAAGATCAACCTGTTGATACTGAATGCCAGGTTGGCCTGTAATAAGTCCTCTGTCATCAATAATGTTGTTCTAGATGAGAAGATCAACCTGCCACATATCACTGAGACCAGCATGGGGGTGGAGGGAGATTCCTGTCTCAGAAATGTGCCCACCTGTGTTTCAGAAATGGCCTCACCTGAGACCTTGAGACAGGGATAGGGTGGTGGTTTTTGTCATCCAGGAAACTCTGATGGCTATCATTGCTCCACAGATAGTCAGATATGATATTTAATAGGTTAGGTTCTTGTTGTTGTTGTTATTTTTATGTCCTTTTACACTATTTCAATTGTTATGCTTTTGCTGTGTTTTTATGTTTATGTTAATTGTTGGTAATCTATTATGTGATTATGGTATTATACAAAATTGATAAATAATATTGTAAATAAATAAAATACCCATCAAATGTTTGTTCCAACCCAAATAATGTTAAATACCAAGAAACACATTGTTCAGATACAATTCACAGAGGGTCAAGAATCTTCTCCTCAGCGATAACTAAACAACCTTGTTATATGATGTGCACAACCATTTACACCATTTCCCTGGAGGAAAAAAATATCTGTCTTCTTGAAATCTCATCTTAAATCTCTTGGTCTCAGTAACTAAATTCTTTGTAGTCCCCAGTGGTTGTTTCTCATGATATTAAGGCCTACTAGATAACCCATGTCTGTTGGGTCATCATTTCAGACAATTTTTTACCTAAAAAGGACAAAGAATGGACAAAAAAATCAGTGGGACCAAGAGCAACTTCCAACTTTCTGCTAGCTTCCCCATTAAGTTTCTTTGCGGGAATCTTGCAGAGAGCATTGCATACCTTCCTTCCTTCCTTCCTTCCTTCCTTCCTTCCTTCCTTCCTTCCTCCCTCCCTCCCTCCCTCCCTCCCTCCCTCCCTCCCTTCCTTCCCTTTCCAGCAGGCAGGTAAGTGACTGCTGCTGGGTGGGGGTGGGGGAAGGATTGCAAGACTGGCTGGGAAACTGTCACAGAACAGTGAAAATCATGGGTCACAGATTTGGGGCCCATTCTGTAAATTATCATAGTTGAGGTACATTGGTTCAAAAATTGTTGCCCTATAATTTACTGTTTTCTTCAGTTAAAGGTCATGACAATCATTTTATTAGTATATAGATAGTGTGAAGTCTCACAAAATATTTCAAGAAATGGTCTATATATTCTGAGGAGGGCAGGTTAAGCATAAATAATGATAAAGGACAAGATAGGAGGGATCGTCTTGAAAAAAGAACTGTCCAATGGTTATTCATCATACTACCTCCAGTCCAAAAACCTCTCTCATTAAATTATTTTTACTATAAGTAACAGCAAGATTTGGAACAACCAGATCTACTTCTTCAGAGCTGCCTCTTTCCCCTTTCCCACTTTGGTTTCTTATGTGTCATGCATGTAAAACCCATGACTAATTTTCCCCGAATTATATTTCCCATATGTGAGCTACTGCATTGGAGTTTTCTTGTCAGAAAAAAAAGAGAGAGAAAGAGGGAAGAGAATTATATTGACAGTTTTACTAACAAATTGGTCTGTAGAGTTTTCTCCCCAGGAACTCCTGATTCTGCAAAGTTCCTTACAAGTGCATCGATCAGAACTGGGGCTCTGTAACATGTCTCTCTGGAGTTGGGGACAATGTGTGCATTCATTTTGCTGTTTCTGCTGCTGTTTGTGGGTTGGTTTCTGTTTTTGTTTGCAAAGACAAGTAGCTTTACATTCCTTCCTTACCCTGGGGAATAGCTAATTGGGTACATGCACAATAGAAATTAGATGGACAAATAGTATGCACGATGTTTTACCCGGAAAATGGTTATTGTACATCCCACTGGGGAAATTTTGCATCACTCAAAAATATCCTTAATTCCGTCCACTTAAATAGGCTAGCGGGGTTGATTTATCACCCTTGTATTGGCCTGAGGTCTTAATTTATTTCATTCATGTGCCTTAGACATAACTGAGGTAGGATTTGATTTCAATAAGAATTTGCCACCTTTCATGTCCTTAAAATTTCCAGACTCAACCGTATAGGTTGTGGAGTAATTATAAACTGAAAATGCCCCTGAGGATGTTTAAAGTGCATTACCCCTCCCATGAACTTCATCTATGAGGTGAAGCAGGGCTGTTAATTCATGGATATTAACCAGGGGTGAAATGTTCCGGGTTCGGACTGGATCACCCGATCCGGTAGCGATGGAGGCGGGTGGTTTGGAGAACTGGTAGCAAAAATCCCTCCCCCCCCCCCAACCATTGCCCAGCTGAGCCGTGCAATCATCAGAGGCTTTTTTTTATTTGTAAAAGCATTTTTTTACAACCTCTTTGGCTGAAGAAATGCTTTTAAAAGTTAAAAAAAAGCCTCTGATGATCTCACGGCTCAGCTGGGATCATCAGAGGCTTTTAAAAGCATTTTTTCTACAACCTCTTCTGCCGAAGAGGTTATAGAAAAAATGTTTTTAAAAGGAAAAAAAGCCTCTGCCAATCAAGCAAGTCAGCTGGGATCGTCAGAGGCTTAAAAAAAAAAAGAAAGAAAGCCTCTCCTGATCAGGCAAGTCAGCTGGGATCGCAGAGGCTTTAAAAGCATTTTTTTTACAATCTCTTCAGCCGAAGAGGTTGTAGAAAAAATGGTTTTAAAAGAAAAAAAAAGTTGGCCATGCCCACTCAGTCATATTACTCCCACCACCACTAAGCCATGCCCACAGAACCAGTAGTAACAAATTTTACATTTCACCACTGATATTAACTTTATGCTGCAATTAGTTATCTATTAAATACTGTATATATTTAGCATTTAGAGTATTGGTGTATTGATTAAAACAACAGGCTATAGAAACCAGGTGAATGTGAGTTCTAGTCCTGTGTTAGGCACAAAACCAGATGGGTGACCTTGGGCCGGTCACAAACTCTCAGCCTAGGAAGAAGACAACACAAACCACTTCTGAAATCTTGCCAAGAAAACTACAGGGATTTGTCTAAACCAGGGGTGTCAAATTCAAGGCCTGAGGCCCAGATCTGGCCCATGAGGTGCTTAGATCTGGTCCACAGGGCCACCCAGGAAACAGCAAAGGACCAGCCCGTGGTGCCTCCTCCAGCGAAAACGGAACTTGGGAGGGCTGCATGCTCCATTTTCGCTGGTTGCAGGAGGCTGTCACAGCTGAAAACGGAGCTTGGGAGGCCATTTACACTGGCAGAGGGTTGCAGAAGGCCGTGGCAGCCAAAAACGGAGCTCGGGAACCCATTTTCACTGGCAGAGCGCTCAGGCTGCCACAGGCGTCCCAGACATGAGTGATGTTGAGGTGGCCACACCCACCCTGGCCACGGCCATCCATCCCCCAAGGTCAAACACAGCTCTGATGCAGCCCTCAATGAAATTGAGTTTGACACCCTTGGTCTAAGCATTTTCCAGGAAGGCATAAATGCACACACGCACACACACACATACAATATAGATACAGATTTTCTATTTCAACAATGAAGTTGAAATAGATCATTCAGCTTCTTTGTGGTCATCTAGTATTTGGATTTTTGCATTCCAGAACCGGTTGCAAGACTCCGTTCAGTTTCCCAGTTCTCAGTTTCTTCAGTGAGGCCAGCCAGTAGCCTTAACTTTGTTCTCTTTTGAGCCACGAGCAATGCTACACTTCAGTGCTAGTCCTGCAAACCCATCTGTAAATTCAGTTCAGCCTACTAAATATTGGCTCAAAATTAGAATAAGGATTAGTCTGGAACCTGAAATTTGATGGGGTTTATATCCGCTAAATGGTCTATCATCTCTGCTACATACAGTCCATTTGTTTAAAAAAAAAAAAGCATCTGCAGGCAATTTGTTGTTCCTCTATTATAGCCTGTAGGCCAGGGGTGTCAAACCCAAGGCCTGGGGGTCAGATCCGGCCCACAGGGTGCTGAGATCTGGCCCATAGGGCTGCCCTAGAAACAGCAAAGGACCAGCCCACGGTGCCTCTGCCAGCAAAAACAGAGCTCGGGAGGGCCATGTGTGGCCCTCCCAGGCTCGTTTTCAGCTGCCATGGCTTCCTGCCACCCCCTGCCAGCAAAAATGGACTCCTGAGCTCCCTTTTCAGCTGTGACAGCCTCCTGCAACCTTCTGCCAGCGAAAACGGAGCGTGCAGCCCTCCTGAGCTCTGTTTTCACTGGCAGAGGGTGGCAGGAAGCCATCATGGCTGAAAACGGAGCTTGGGATCCGAGTGACTGCAAGCTGGCCACGCCCACCCTGGCCACGCCCATCCTGGCCCCTGAGGTCAAACACAACCCTGATGCGGCCCTCAAGGAAATCGACAATCCTGCTGTAGGCAAATATTTCCTTTAACTGAATCTTGAAATAGCACAAATTGCAAATTCAAATTGAATCATACTCTCTTCAGCTATCAATTCTCCAGTTCAAAGTGGATCAGGATGATGTGCACAGGCATGGTAGGTGAACAGATTGCAAGTAGTCAGAGAAAAGTCACTCAGTATACTCTTAACAATAAATTATTGCTTGTTACATTGAACATTTCGCTTTTTTAAAGCAGCATTGACACTTGAGGGAGAGGACCAACAGTGTGAAATGGTCATAAGAAAGTTGAATTAAAGAATAGTTAAAAGAGATACTATGTGTAAGTTTCATGAACCGTTTGATGATTGATATATAATAAATAGACCCAAAAAACTAATTGCATGATGAAAAAGATTCAGTATTGGCAAATATTTTTCCTTTCTGTTATCTGTTTTCTTCATGACCGAAACTGATTTACATCCAAAATCCATAGAGTCAAGCAACAGCTTTGTAATGTGTTAATCAGTTTATTTGAGTTCTTGATCAAAGCACTTTTTTTTATAAAATGAAATTGCTGCTAACCATCGTTTTGGACTTTATATTGCTCACCAAAGCACTTTTTCTTTGCTCATGAATTTAAAAATGTCTTACATTTGCCAGGAAAATATGCAAGTGATTGCCAAATATTTCCTGGAACAGATATGCCATGTTTGTCTCCAGCTGAGTTGAATGAATAGGTAAAAATCCATGCTCAGTCTTGGTTCGTAGTGTTTTCTTTTTAAAGTAGAAGTATTGATGACCTACCTTTTTTACCGTCTTCTGCTCAGATGCATAGTAATAAAAAAAATGCAAATCTGTCTGATATTGTTCTTTGATATTTAAGATTTCTCTGATGTAGACTTTTTGATGCACATTCCCTTGATGTTGCTTGTTTTGTTTTTCAGCATACTTTTCAAGTAGCTTGCCCCCTCAGTTGTTAGTGAGGAGTCTTGGTATGGATTTCAGATAATTTGAGACAAAGCTAGTCAGTCTTAGCATGATACTAGCTGGCTGGAAGAAAAAGAAATAAGAATGTGTGGGTGTTTTACAGGGAAAAGAGCAAATGACATCACACACAACATGAGTAACATAATCTGCATGATTTGGGTATTGGCATGGATGATGTCATCATGTGTCACCATGATTTCTACCAAACATGTATGGTGAATCTTTTTCCCTCTCATCATTTGATTGAACAGTGATTGGAAATTAGACAGATTTTTCCAGTTATTAATGTCAATTGAAAACCTCACTATTCCCTGGAGGGCAGCTGATCAGGTTTGTGCAAGAGAAATTTTTAGGGTACTTAATATTTGTTTCCAAAGCCATACTCTTTACAGCAAATGAGAGCATCTGGCTCCTTCATGGGTTTTACTATGCTACCTATATCAGGTCAACAATCAGCAAAAGGAGACCACGTTCTGATTAGAACATGTTCTTAACTTTTATCAGAGCCTGGAAATAATTCAGCAGTGATACGGATCCACTGAAAACCCACAAACCTTCATATAAGTATTCCCAGACTTGTATATTTTCCTTTCATCAGCAGGTGGCGCTCTCAACTTAAATTTCAGTGTTGCCACTAGTCAGTCTAGTTTCAGTTTTTTTTAATCCTAATTATAACATAATTCAATGTAATTCAATTATAGAAGCAGGATAATTTTTTAAAGTAAATAATTCCAGCATTTTAAAATGCCTTCCCATTACCACGTCTTCCCAGTTTAAGAGTCCAATTTTCTGTATTTTTAGAAATTTATTGTTTTTCTTTCTTTAAGTCTTTTCCCTCCAGTCTGGTATTTTTCTCAACAGTGTTTAATAGCCGCTTTAACAAATAATTCTTAGCAAATAGTTCTTAATTAGTCCTTGGGGTTGGCTTTTAAGTAAAAGGGAATCCTTTCCCCCAGTTCCAGTCATTGTTCACCTACTTTGCTCCAGAACCAGTCTTAGTTGTTCCCCGGTTGTCCCAGCTTCATGGCAGCCATCTTTATGCTGCCTCTTCTCCTCACCATGACTGAGAGGGAAAGAAAACCCTAGGTCAGTCAGGAGAGCTGCGGCTCTTCGTGACCTCACAAGGCACCCCTCTTTGCTTCACTGCCCCTACAGGGTTGCTTTGGCTCCTTTCGTAGCCCACCAACAGGGAGAAAAGACCTACTCCTCATGTCCAATCTTGCCGCAACATCAACCGGAAGCCCCCATCAGTTTAATCTTGACTGGCTCAAGGTTGACTCAGCCTTCCATCCTTCCAGGGTCACTAAAATGGGGACCAGATTGTTGGGGGCAATATGCTGACATTTGTGAACCACTCAAGAGAGTGTTGTAGAGCACCATGAAATGGTATATAAGTTGAAGTGCTATTGCTAAGAAAAGAGAACCAGCAAAGCTTAGTTTGTCGTGCAAATGCAGCTGCTAGATTACTTGAATAAGCATATTAGATGAATGCAGCCACTCTGTTTGACCATGTATTGCTCCTATAATGTATCTTCCTGTTTTTTCTTTCTGACTTCACTCTTATTGAGAAACATGAAACAAATTTAGGATTTGAAAATACTGAAAATAAAATCACTGTCAGCACAGCTGGGACATTCAGTTCTCTTATCCCCCTGCTTCAACCAATCTTCATTTTACATTCTACAACTAAATGGGAAGGAATATAAACCTCCTAGTTAATTTTAAAGAGTCTGAATCAGAGTAAATCTCTGCAGCAAATTTGATCAGTACAAAAATTAAAATGTTTTTATATTGTCTTTGATATACTGAAAAACATCCTACATTTATTTTATGTTTTCCTTGCCCTTGTGTCATCAGCAAGGGTTTTTCATCTAAAGAAGGCATATGAATGCTTTACAACAATCCCTGATTCAAAGGCAAGGATAAATTTTAACAATAGTAGCCCCTATGGTGACTATTTAGTGCTTCTGGGAGACCATCAGTTTCATGCTGATGAAAAGAAAGCAATTCAATGGCAGGGATGAGGCTTTTAATCAAATGCAATTTGGCATTTTGCAAATCTTAGATGTATTCTTTTTGGTCACCACTGAAAAGTCACCAGCATTCCATGCAAGAAATGGATTACTATTCATACTGCGCAGTAAGCCAGAATTGTGAATAATTCTCGTTCATTAGAAAATTGCAGATTGTAACTCGAGGATGAGCAATCTGTGAACCACAAACAGACTCACTATTCTTTTCAAACTCCCTAGAACAAACCCTAACTTTTCCTCAAAATCATTTTGTAGCTGCTGATGTTTTCTTCTATTAGTCTGGCTGAGACAGTCAGGGGTGTCAAACTCGATTTCATTGAGGGCCGCATCAGGGTTGTGTTTGACCTCAGAGGGCCAGGGGGTGGGGGTGGCCAGTGTGGGCATGGCCAGCTTGACATCACTCGTGTCAATGGTGCCTGTGGCAGCCCAAGCGCTCTACCAGTGAAAATGGGCTCCCAAGCTCCATTTTTGGCTGCAACGGCCTCCTGCAACCCTCTGCCAGTGAAAACAGCTCAGGAGGGCTGCATGTAGCCCTCACAAGGTCTGTTTTGGCTGCAATGGCCTCTTGCAACGCTCTGCCAGTGAAAACGGAGCTCAGGAAGACCGTGCATGGCCCTCCCGATCTCCGTTTTCTCTGGCAGAGGCACCACAGTAGTGGTGCATTGCTCCCTGTTCGGTCCAGTTCTATAGAACCAGTAGTAAAACTGGCGGGAGGCTCCACCCACCCGCCATGAATATCATCATGAGTGATCAGTGCATGTGCTCCCGCTGCAAACCGGTAGTAAAGGTAAGTGGAACCCACCCCTGCACCACAGGCCAGTCCTTTGCTGTTTCCAGGTTGGCCCCACAGGCCAGATCTAAACACCCCACAGGCCAGATCCGGCCCACAGGCCTTGAGTTGGACACCCTTGTTCTAGAGCAATGTGTGTCAACTTTAGCAACTCTACGATGTTTGGACTTTAACTTCCAGAATTCCCTAGCCAGCATGCCTATCTGGAGGATTCTGGCAGTTGAAGTCCATACATCTTAGAGTTGCTAAGGTTGACAGAGAGTCATTTGTTACCCTGGATGCCTTAGATGAGGTAAGCAAATAGGGAAATATGCCTAGAAAACTAAGATTTGCTCATGACACCTTCAAGATGAAAGCAGATGCTTCCCGGCAGGGCCCAATTCCCTCAGATCCACAGGGCAGAAAATGGAGGTGCCCTCAGAAATGTGCTATGGAAAACCCCAAGTGTCTACCTGGCACTTTTCACATATTTCCCAGATTCAAAAGAGACTAAACTTCAAGTATGGGAAGTGTTCGGGAATACAAACGGCACCAATGAATTCCTGGAATTCCAATGTAGTATAAATTAAAGCATACAAAGTACTTGCTGTATTATAGTGTGGAGAAGGGTTCATCCTTTCTTTTACTAGGTTCATCATGAATCCTAACTAACAGGGGCAGGCAAACCAGTTTGTCACTGAAGACCAATTTGTATGTTCTGCTTCCAGCTCTGCTTTGAACCCTATTCTTGGAGACATTGCTCATGGGTAGAACATATGATCTGCATGCAAAATGTTCCAAATTCAGCCACCACCCAGGATCTGGCAGACATTAAAAATAAGTATCTAAATGTAGCAGGCTATATAAGGCAGCTTCCTGTTAAATTACTTGAAATTAACTTATTTTAAGGCCCGAGATGCAAAGGTGAAGTGGCAAAGAAAAGAGAAGTGACAGTAATCTCCAGCCTTTCTAGAGCTATAGCTTGCTACTGCTCGAGACACTGAGGGAAGAAAAAAATTAACCATTATTCTTTGTCCAGCCCCATGATCTGCTGAACCTTTATAATCAAGAATCATGTATCCTCAAATGTATATTTTTCCTCTTTCCTCACAATACCTTTTCTTTTTGTGATGTTACCTTGCCTGTTGGAAAAGTTTGTATACTTAAGAACTTTTGGGGTTGGATGGGCTGAGGACTGGAATGCAGTGCTTCAAATTAATAAAAAATAATAATTTGATTGTTGGCATACCCTACAACTTAGATCTGATGTGTATATTTACGGTTTGAATACCCAGCTTCCCACTAGTGAATATCAAATATTTTGGAAATACCTCTCTGTTGTAAAAGATTTGTTATGCACCCAACTATAGCTACAGCAAATTTTAGACACAAGATGAGGAATAGAATAGACTAACAGAGTTGGAAGGGACCTTGGAGGTCTTCTAGTCCAACCCCCTGCTTAGGCAGGAAACCCTACACCACTTCAGACAAATGGTTATCCAATATCTTCTTAAAAACATCCGGTGTTCGAGCATTCATAACTTCTGGAGGCAAGTTGTTCCACTGATGAATTGTTCTAACTGTCAGGAAATTCCTCCTTAGTTCTAGATTGCTTCTCTCCTTGATTAGTTTCCACCCATTGCTTCTTGTCCTGCCCTCAGGTGCTTTGGAGAATATCCTGACTCCCTCTTCTTTGTGGCTCATTGGCATCCTTCAGTCTCAAAAGACTATGGTATTGTGCTCTTTGTGGCAATGCCTGAGATATCAGAACACTGCAATCATGTCTCCTCTAGTCCTTCTTTTCATCAGACTAGACATACCCAGTCCCTGCAACCGTTCTTCATATGTTTCAGCCACCAGTCCCCTAATCATCTTTGTTGCTCTTCTCTGCACTCTTTCTAAAGTCTCCACATCTTTTTTACATCGTGGTGACCAAAACTGGCTGCAGTATTCCAAGTGTGGCCTTACCATGGCATTATAAAGTGGTATTAACACTTCACGTGATCTTGATTCTATCCCTCTGTTTTATCTCTCTGTTTAGGTATAGTAAGAGAAGGTAGGACTCAAACTTAAAGTTATGAAAGATGGTCTGCATTGGGTGCAGCCAGTACAGAAGATATTTACCACCTTTCAGCCAGTCACAAGGACTTAAATTGCATAGTGCTGTCCTTTGTGTGCCTGAAGAGGGTTGCAAGATCAGTTGGGATGGAAATTTTGAAATACTTTGAAAGAAGGAAGTTTAAAGTGATCTAAACCGGGGTGGGTTCTACTTACCTTTACTACCAGTTCGCAATGTGGCCACCCATGCACACTCGCTGCGCTCGCGCGTGTGTGCGCTCTTCTACACATGCACAGAAGCATTTTGATGACGTCAGGGTCGGTGGGCGGAGCCTCCTGGCGGTTTAACTACCGGTTCTATAGAACCATGAGAACCGGGGGCAACCCACCACTGATCCAAACACTTGTAAAAAAAATCAAAGAAAAAAATAAGAGGAGGTAGGAGTATTGAGTTATGTTCACTGCCTTATTTGTAAAAATAATAATGAATGTGGAAAACTAACAAATGCAGACAGGCAGACAAATAGCTTCTGGAAATAATGATGCAATTTTTCATATGACATTTTACATCCTTAGGATTCTCAGAAGTACTGATGCCTTGTTTCAAACCTTCTATTTATGGTGCAAAACTATTTGAGATTCTAGGTTACCTTTAATCAAGGAGATGAAACATTTTTACTAGCCTAGACACTGTTCGTGTCTAGGCTACCACATCCAGATGTCCACTAGATGCCAGCAAACTTTTTTTCTGTATCTTTTTGTGGATATCTAGTGGTCATTCAGTATTTTGCAGTAGAGATATGGTGATCCATTTACTTACCAGAATAACAGAGTTGGAAAAAACCTTGGAGGTCTGTTTCCTGCTCAGGCAGGAAACCCTATACCATTTCAAACAAATGGTTGTCCAATCTCTTCTTAAAAACCTCCAGCATTAGAGCACCCACAACTTCTGGAGGCAAGTCCTTCTTTCCTTCATTACTGACTTACTTAATTTTGCTTAAAAGATGAATCTGGTGTACTCTACCTTATTTCCCAAATGTCTCAAAAACAAAAGTCTTTTGGACTCATCAGCTATGCCTGGAATTATGCTCCAAATTAGTGACATAATGGTATTTGGGAAGCTGTGAATGGGATTAAATATTGTCCAATTGATTCCTCTGTCCTATGTTAATTCTTTGTTAATACCAAATTATTCCCCATTTCATTTTATGGAATTATCCTCAGTGTTTAGTCAATTTAAACTGGAGGGAGGAAATCTCAGTTAATAGTTCAGTACAAATACCATTCCTGCATTGCTTAATTCCTGTTATCTCTGCAAAAAGGCCTTTGAAGTTGTTACAGAATATATTTTTTGTATGCCAGACTTAATGAGTACAACAATTAAACACTTAAACTGACCATGTTGGCGTCCCATAGGGCATCAGGAAAAGGAATGTGCAAAAATGACATAATTCTCATCACAGCTAATTCAAACTTTCACTACTTTTTCCAGCAAATGTCTTAGCCTTGCTTAAACAATTGAACTAGGAGGCAGGAAAACAGCAGAATGGGACAACTCATCAGGACCAACTCACCACAGCCAACTCATCACAGCCAATCCACCGTGGCCAACTCGCCATGGGACAATTCACTTAACAATTCAATTTAATTATTTAAAATAAATTAAAATAATATTTTAATTTTTGTCATTGGCATTTCATTTTATCCCTCCTTTTGCATCCTTTCTTTAATGATTCTATTCCACTATTTCTTTGATATTAGTGTAACTCTTGTCCCACAGCGAGTTGTCCTGCGGTGAGCTGACCATGGCGAATTGGCCACAGCAAATTGTCATGGACATGAAAGGCAGCAGGGGACCTGCAAACATTCCAGATCAAGTCACTTCCCTTCAGCATTAACTGGAGTGGACCACTGTTAAGCTAATCAGCACTTGAGGCATCTGAGAGCATACTGTGGATGTTCTGACAAAATGACTGCTAATGGGCAGATTGATATTTGTGGAGTCCTTCATGCCCTCTGAGCTTGGTTATTTGCTTACTGACTTTTAGTTACCTGACTAGGTAACATTTTCAATGGTCTCCATTAAACATCTTCAAACAAACAGCCAAGTTCAGAGAACACCTGATGAGACTGGCTGACTGTCAGCCCTGGAGGCCATTTTTCTCTTTGGATCTTCATGGCTGTCACGTTTAGTACATAGGCCTGCTGTGGGAAAAATGGGAGGGGGTTGCATGGAGTGGGTAGAGGTATATACTGTAGCCACAACAACATTCTTTCCTCTTTGAGTCAAGGACGTTCAGCCTGCACCCAGAGAGGCATGACTGGGAAATATCTCCAGTTGGGATAGTGGATTGATTGGACCACGTGATGGACATGTGGGTGCAGGGGAAGGGACTTTGACTTTCCTTTGGGTGGGAAAAATCCGGGGGCTTTCAGATTCGGTTTTTCCCAGATGTGCCAATATGACATCTCTAATAAAATGGAACTTATTCTGAGGCAGGCATTTCGGTTGGGGGTGTTACTTGTAACCCTGACATTGACAACTTTGTCATCCAAAAAGTAGAGAAGGGAACTAGAGAGTCAGCTATACTGGACTTCAATCTTACCAGACATCTCTTGCTAACAGAGATGAAATAATAGAAGGGGTTGAAATTATGGGAACTTTGGGAGAGAGTAACCACATCATACTGGAATTCAACATAATGCAGGCACAAGTAAGTGAACAAAGTCAAACTAATGTCTTAGACTTTAAGAGAGCTGACCTCAACAACTAAAAGAGAGTTTAAGAAAGATTCCATGGATGGAAATCCTAAAGGATCAGTGATGGTTTTCAAGAAGAGATTGAACAACTATTTTCTTGGAATGGTATAAGGCAGTGTTGGCAAACCTTTTCGGCACTGAGTGGGGTCACGCACGCATGCGTGCATAAGTCAGAAACCTGAAGAGCAGCCACCCAGTGCACATGCGCATGCCAGGAAGATGATCTTCCAGTTTCCAGTGCACGCATGCGCCCCGGCCACCTGGTCTTCCAGTTTCTGGTGTGCATGCGTGTGTGAAGACCAGCTGGCCAGGGCGCATGTATGCACTGGAAACTGGAAGATCATCTTCCCAGTGCGTGCATGTGCACCAGACAGCTGCTCTTCCAGTTTCCAGCACTCCCATGTGTGTGAAGACCAGCTGCTGGCACGCCGGAACCCGGAAGAGCCATGGGCAATGGCTTGTGTGCCTGGAGAGATTGCACTGCGTGCCACTTCCAGCATGCATGCCATAGGTTCACCATCACGGGTATAAGGTCTTCTCAAGACAAGACACTGTTTGGTAAGGTATAAATGGTGTAAAACCCCCGAGAAAAGCATTTGACAACTTTTACTTCTTTTATGACATCTTTATAAAGTCTTTATTTTTTTTCGTTCTAGTGTTTTTAATCCATTAAAAAGCATCAATAAATGGCAATACTCTCGTATTGAAATATATTCTCGGGAATCCATTTTAACTGTTCAATTTCATGACCTTGAATCAAAAGTCTGGATCCATCTGATAATTTCAAATTGTGAGCCATATTTTGCATGGAATGTTCTCCACACTAGAACTTTGAATAAAACATACATCAAACTTTTATACATCACTGAGACACATGTGAACTCTGACAACATTCAGTAGCAAAAAAAATAAATAAATCAAAAATTCAGAAAACTCTAGAAAGGAAGCAAACAGTCATAGAACTCCATATTTGTTAGCCTGGGTATAGGATTTAGCATGTTCTGTAAGCACTTTTTTTGGGGGTAGAACACAGGATGGAGAGTCAAGTTGATAACTGAACAATTAACTTGGAATAGGATTTACTTAAAAATCTTTTGGGGGACAAAAACAATAGCTATCTGATTAACACTTTCATAGAACGGACTAGTAAGCAATGTTCTGAAGTAGGAAATAAAGACAATAGCAAGTTTATAAACATTTTCATTGGGGAATGAAACATCCTTGTGTTTCAAAGTAAATTAATTCGTAATCTAGCTAATTTTGCTCTTGTGAAAATAGCATATTGATTTGATGGCTAAAAAAATCATGAATTTCTGTTTTCAGATAATCAAGGATGTGTAAACGTGTTGCAACTTTAGACAAAAGGTTTCATACATCTCTGTTACAAATATGCTAAATTTTCTATAAGTGCAGATGATTATGAAATATTGTTGATTTCTGTTAGTTCGGAGAACAGAAGAATATTCAACAAGACATTCTATTTTCATCGTATTAAAAGCTCCTCTCGTGTCACTCATGGATTTGATTTTTTAATGTCAGTGTTATTTTCTTTCCATTTCAGATTGTTTTTGAAGGCATCCGTGGCCGAGGCATTGAAGGAGACATTGCTATCGATGATATCTCAATTGTGGAAGGAGAATGCACAAAATCGGATTATGTAAACAACCGTACGTGGGCTTGTTAACATCTCCCAATCTAGTGTATGGTTTCACTTTCAAGCTGAAGGAAATGAATTCTTGGGCTGTACAAAGCTTCAAAAGGGTTTTGAGCAATAGCAATAGCATTTAGACTTATATACTGCTTCACAGTGCTTTACAGCCCTCTCTAAGCCATTTACAGAGTCAGCATATTGCCCCCAACAATCCAGGTCCTCATTTTATTGACCTTGGAAGGATGGAAAGCTGAGTCAACCTTGAGCCAGACAGGATTGAACTGCTGGCAGTTGGCAGAATTAGCCTGCAATACTGCATTCTAACCACTGCGGCACCACGGCTCTCAGAGCAATGCTTTGAGGACACACCTTTCGTTCATGAAGCAGGGCAATTCCTGACTTGTCATGAGTGAAGCAAAACTTTTGCACTGTTTCACAATCACCAAAAGACAGCACGCCATGTCCCCATGCATACCAGTTTCTGGAATGAATTGGGCAGCCTAATTGGAAAGTTGACTAACTGCTGTCTTTTCTCTTTTTCCTTGTTTTGTTTAGATATACCTTCAGAAGCAGTCCGGACACTGCCCCATATACGGAGTTTCCCCGTTTTTCTTCTTGTGTCTGTCTTAATTCATCAGAGGTGACCTTATTCCGGCAGAGGCTATAACACAGATGTACCACCCACTGGCATGAAGAAAAGGGAACATTTTTAAAACAAACAAACAAACAAAAAACTACCAAAGAATCCTCCACTGACTGATGACTGACTCAAATAAAGATTTTTTTAAAAAAGTATGCATATATATATATATATATATATATATATATATATATGCATTTATTTGTTTATTGTGGGTTTTTAATAAAAAAAAACAAAAGGAATGAACAAACAAGCAACTGCAGGTAAATAAATGTACCATTCTGGATGTGAAGGAGAGAGGCCTTCAGGTGCTCTTGTGGTGAAGGAGTAACAAACGAACAACAGGAGAATCAAATGACACCAACACACACACACACACACACACACACACACACACACACACACACACA
>WNWU01000001.1:82960921-82985761 GCA_012654045.1 Ptyas mucosa
CACACACACACACACACACACACACACACACACACACACACACACACCTACCCCCACACACCCCAACCATTAATTGGGAGAACTCTTGTCAAAAGAGCTATAGAATTTCTTGTCAAAGCACAAAGTCATGGCTTGTTTTGTTTCAAAGACTAGTTTGCTTGTTGCCATGGAACCTTAACGGCCTGCCCCAAAAGAGATTTCATAAAAGAAGAGAGCAAGAGCGAGCATGGAGGAGAGAAAACAAAAATCCCTTCACCTCACTGTCAAACAGGGTATGAGAGGAGCTGGCATTTCCCCCACCTTCACCTTCCACACTAGGTTTTTTTAAGCGTCGAGTTCAATCCAGCGGCAGGCAGGAGGCAACCCAAGGCACCGGAGTGGTTGAAGACATTCTGCTGAAGTTCCTCATGGCAATTGCTAGAAACTATATGTGGTCTCTGCTTTGCATGTGTTCTGCTAAGTCCAGGACATATTTATGGTGACAAGAGCAACACTGGCTTGTTTAGAGTTTGCTTGCGTGGCCACTTAAGCATACCTGACACTCTCCCCTGTGGTCTTCTGAACCCCAGCCCACTTGCCCTGGCCCTGCTCCTCCCACATCCCACTCCCAGTGAACATCGTTTGTCCTCATCCAGGGACAAAAAAACCAAACTACCATCTTTTTTCTAAAATGCCATGGAAACCAAGTGCCTTCAATGATAACAAGCCTGAGAAAATGGGGTAGGGGGAACACACACATGTGCACATGCAAAAAAAAAAAAAATTGTTCCAGCAGACAGATGCTTGTATAGCTCCAGTGAGGTTTGCAGTTCCATTAAAAAAAAAAAATCATCCTCTTTTTCTAAAGCAAAGTAGTAGAGCAAAGCTACCAACGGAGGAAGAAATTAAAGACACAGGAAAGCTACTTCTAGAGATGGATTGACTTGAACCAACGGCATCAAGTCCTTCTGAGTTTCAGCTCTTTCATCACAAAGCTGTCCCCAGAGTTATGGCTTTTGGGTCATCTGATCCAGGAGGAAGTGGCTTCAGTTGCAACTTGGGAAATGGATCGGTCTGTATTTTTCCAGTTTCGAAGGGGGGTACATTCGTGCCAGAAGGAGGAGGAGGCAACAATACTTGGCAATGGTGAATTTCAATGCAGAAACACCGGCGTGCATGTGCGCACAGTTTTTCCATAGTCCGACTTCTGCTCAAAACGAGATTGATCAAGAAAGGTCACAGCGCATATAGGAAAAGTTTAAAAAAAAAAAAAGGAGAGACTCTTTACGGCAAAAGGCAGGCCAGCTGATCTGGTTTCATTTCCAATCACGGAGAAGATAAGGCCTCTGCCCTTTCATCAGACTCTGTGCAAATTGTGAAATATTATTTTATTATTTTAGCAAAATTTAAAAAAAAATCACTTTTACAAAAAAAAATAAAAATAAAACCTGTAAAAAATATTTTCAGCTACCTGGCTCCATCCCATACCTATCTTTAGCCAATTTTCCAATACACTGTAAATTTCCCTTTCTATGAGTTGGTAATGAAAATTTGAAAATCTTTTTTCCGTAAATTATCTCAGCTTTTAACTTCATTAAAAAAAAGAGAGAGTTTTGTCTAAGCAAGAGTTATTATTATAATTATTATGGTTATTATATGTTCTTTCAATACCCTAGGATGAGAAAAGGGGAAAAAACTTATATGCAAATAATTCGGATATTAAAAGAAAACAAAAGTATAACATTTGAAAAATATTAATATTAAAAAAGCACAAAGAAATGCAGTAAAAATGATGAGGCTTGGTTTTTTTTAAAAAAAATCTGTAGAAAAAAAAGTTTGTGCTGATGATTCAGTAATTCAACTGAAAAAAGATAATTTTACAACTATGTTCAATAAAGCTTATTTCCAGGTAAGGCATGGTAAGTGGTGTTTGTGTTTGTTGTATGCTTCAGATACTCAGCAGTCATCGTGTAGTTTGCTTCTGTTACGTTAGATCAAATATTTCAGTTATTGAACAGTATTTAAAAGGGTCCATTTGTCAGATGATTGGATTCTACCAGTGGGCAAATTCCTTACTTTCCTCATCCTGAAATCCTGCATGTTCTCTTCAAATCATCTGTATGAAATTGCAAAAGGGAAGAAAATTTTATTTTGGAAATAGAGTTTAGATGTAATGAGGATAGTCTATTGTGTGATAGAGCATAGAATCCATGAAGATCATAATGTAGCCTGAAAGTTTAAAAAAGAAATACACTATTTTTTAGCATCCCATTTCCATAATACCTTTCCAAAAATCAATCCCTACCAGCGCAAAACTGTCATCATTTAAACTGATCACCAGTGTCGTATCTATTAATGCTAATACGTTTGCTGAAGATTAGCAGATTCAGGTTCATAAAAATGTTAAAAATACTAGAAGGAAAAAAACCAACTCAGTGGCATGGAATGGCGGCTGGCTAAGTAGAAAAAAAGTAATTAGCTGTAATTTGATGCTCAGTACACGGGGAACTGTGAAATAATCAGTTTAAAAGGCAATGTCATGTAATAACCAGCATTTTATGTGCAACTAACATTAGGCTATAATTGATTGATTGAGTGATAGATTGAGTGATTGATTGATTGAGTCTGTGCCATCAAGTCAGTGTCAGCTCTTAACAACCACATTGATTGTCAATCTTGCAAGTAGACAGGAAATATGACAAGATGAATTAATTATACTTTATTGTAAGGCTACATTAACAGAATCTTGCAAGTCTGAAAGCACAAATTTCTTACCATCTCTTTTTAACACTTGATAAGTTGGGGAGGATCCTTTCTAAGTTTCTTTTTCTGCCTGTTACCCAGTCCTCACTCTTATATCTGATCATTCCAGAGGCATCAACTTTTGCCCCATCTTCCAAGGTCATTCTTACATTCCATTATATTGGTAGACTTTCACTAGGATGATTTGTACCCAGTTTGGCCCTTCATGTCTTCCAGTGGTGCACCATTGATCCTGTCAATTCACCTTGAAATACCTTATGCCACCAGACTCCAAATTTTGGGCTGAGACAACTTAGAACTACGCCGACTTCAGTCTGACCTAAGCATAGTACATAAAATTATCTGCCACAATGACCTTTCTGTCAATGACTACTCCAGCTTCAACCAGAACAATACGCGAGCAAATAATATATACAAACTCAAGGTAAACCGCTCCAAACTCGATTGCAGAAAATATGACTTCATCAACAGAGTGGTCAATGCCTGGAATGCACTACCAGACTCTGTGGTTTCTTCTCCAAACCCCCAAAATTTTAACCTTAGACTGGCTACTGTTGACCTCGCCCCATTCCTAAGAGGTCTCTAAGGGGCGTGCATAAGTGCACCAGCGTGCCTACCGTCCCTGTCCTAATATTCCTTTTTACTTACTCTTTTCATGTATTCAAATTATGTTTATACTTTTACCTGTTATATATGCTTGACAAAATAAATTAAATAAATAAATAAATAAAATATAGACTTCTCCCAAGACCTAGGCCTTCATAAAATGTGTCCAAAATATAATTTGAGCTTGCTCATTTGTGCCCCAAGTGAGAACTTCGGATTGATTTGTTGGGTTTGGTTTAGTTTTGTTTTGTTTCATTTCATTTCATTCATTATTTATTTATTATTTGCTACCTAGGCTATTTTCAGATGTTTTCTCCAACACAAAAAAATATACAAACATCAATATCTTTATATCCTATTTCCTCAAAGTCCAGCTTCTACTGTCACAGGGAAAATCATTGCCTGCACAATTGTGATCTTTCTTGATACAGACAGATCACAAAGTCTGAAAATATATACATACATACATACCAGTGGTGGGTTGCTCCCGGTTCACACCGGTTCACAAGAACTGGTAGTAAAAATTTGTAGTAGTTCGGAGAACCAGAAATAACATTGGCTGGCCACGCCCCCGAACCGGTCCCGGTCCCAGTCGCCACTCACTTACCCCGCCCACCTCATCAGAGGCTTTTTTTTTTAACTTTTAAAAGCATTTTTTCTACAACCTCTTCGGCGGAAAAAATGCTTTTAAAAGTAAAAAAAAAAAGCCTCTGATGATCGCGGCTCAGCTGGGATCTTCAGAGGCTTCTAAAAGCATTTTTTTCTGCAACCTCTTAAGGTTGTAGAAAAAATGCTTTTAAAAGTAAAAAAAAAAGTTGGCCACGCCCACCCAGTCACATTACCCCCAACAAGCCACGCCCACAAAATAAGCCATGCCCACAGAACTGGTAGTAAAAAAATTTAGAACCCACCCCTGATACGTATGTATGTATGTGTGTATACACACACACACATTAAAATCACATTTTAAGAGATTCATTGCTATCTTACCAAGGGCTATTTTTTTTACTCCTGCCTCCTATACTGTTGATAGACACCATCTACCATTTCAATGTCTTCATTGTCAGTTCTAAACCAGGTTGCTTTATATGTCATCATTAATTTAGTCGTCTTTGTATTATTAATCCTATTTTTTTTCACTGTGATCCTTGACTTTCATTACTAGAGCTTGCAGATTGATTGCATTTCTAGCTATTGATTTACATTTAATTCATGCAATTTAGATGCTGCCTGGCTCCAAATAACTGTGTGATTCACAAAATAACAATAAAATACAACACAATTCAAAAACATCACCAGCAAAAAAGTAAAAGCAGATTTAAAAAAAAAAAACCAAAAGAAGAGAATATATGTAGATCAGGGATGAACTGTGGAGTCCTTGGTGTTCTCTGAGTTTGGTTGCAGAAATTTCATTACTCAATGAGATAACATCACCAATGCTAGCAACTTCACAGCCATTAGCACCAGTGAAGTTACCTAGTTGGATAATGAAATGTCTGCAAGCAAACAACCAAGCTCAGAAAGCACCAAGGACTGCATTTAAAAAAAAAAAGATGGCAAATCTGACCAATAGAACTCACAAGGTGATCCAACCACCTTAGTCCAAGGCTTGGGAGCAGAAACAGGTCTTCAAGATCCTTCAGAATGCTATTGGAATCAGAGTCACATGAATTTCAAGGAGAGTTTCATTTCAGAAGATAGTTGTGGCAACAAGTAGCATCATCAGTATAGCACAGGTTATTGGTGCTTATTTCTCCAATTTTAGAATGACACTCATTCTCTTCAAATCCAGCTCCTCTCAATTCTGCATACAGGTTGAATAAATAAGGGGAGAATATATAGCTTTTCTCATTTGACCATTATGGCACCATTTTTTTTATCAATAAAATGGTATTCAGGTCTTCCATGAAAATGGGAAAATAACATTGTTCCATATTGCTTTCATAACTAATTCCTTTCATTCATATAGGAAGTGCTTTTACTTGCCCCTTTATTATAAATATAAATTGATATGGAATGAATTGATTCTCAGAGTTGTGCAGGTTGGATCATTCTCAGATCCTTTATTCCAAGAAATCTCAGAAAAGTCAAATCAATGGGTCTCAACCTTCTAAGCCATGATTTCACAGTTACAAGGCTAAGGCAGAGATATGGTACATAAGGAATCTCATCGTGGGCAATTTTAAGATGCATGGATTTAAATTTCCAGAATTCCTGGCTGGAGAACTCTGGGAGTTGAGATCCATGCATCTTAAGAGTTGCCGAGATTGAAAAACATTGCTCTAGAATCTTCTAGCATTTGATGGGACACAATTCCTTACCAGATTTGATAAGTTATTTTTTTCCATCTCTTACTTAATTTACTGAATTTATGAGTTTCAGTAATTAAGTCTGGCACACTCTGGTCAGAAATCTAGGCCACATACAGAAAGTCTTAAATGTTCTTTATGCTTCCAACTCCCATTTATTCACAAAATAATAACAGTAACTAGTTTTCCTTTGCAGAATGTATTAAGCAATGGTTGAAGAATCATCTGTCAAGATAAGTTCCTGCACTAGTCCAAAAATTGTTGACCAGCCTAACTCTAGCCTCCAGTCTAATATTGCTGTGTTTATGTTAAGGAGAGGAATTGGTAAGAGCATTGGCTGGCTGAAAGCATACTGCAAACTAAGCCTGGGCTTCAGATGGGGACACATTTTTGATACAAGGTTAAACGAAAATAGGACAAATCATCCTAATTTGTCAATTCCATTCATAAAGGATGAAATAGTAATTGCGGTACTGAGTAATGAAGTTTAGGGTTTTTCAATCAGACAAGTGATGGGGAATGTTTAAGCAGCAGCATCAAACAGACATAGATGAGAGAGAGGGATGTGTAGCCTTTAGGTTATGACCATTAATTCAGCAAGCATTCAAAATTATGATGGTGCTGAACAAGGTTGACTTATGAGTGGTCCTCAAGGCTTTGGTCATCACAGCAACCCCACGTTCATGCAATTGTGAGTCAGGCATTTGGCAAGCTGCTCATATTTCTGATGGTTGCAACATCCTGTAATTATATGACCACCAGTTGCAAACTTCCCTGACAGTTCACAAGAAAAGTCAATGGGGAAGCTGACACAAGATCACAAGTCATTCTGGTAAACCATTCCTGTTTCTACAAGATGGTAGTTGGATAGATGGCTAGATGCTAATTAGTTAGCTAGTTAGATGGCTAGCTAGATAGTTAGAAAGTTAGATAGCTAGACAGATAATAAATAGTGTGAGTGTGTGTGTGTGAATTTAAGTGGATTAAACCATATTTTTCATTGTTGAGTTATAGAAAATAGAAAATGCTTATTACAGAAGAACATTATGCAGTTTCAAATCACAGGATACAATTATTTCTCCTGAAATTTCAAATGCAAGATGAATATGCTTCTAAGCACTTATCCAACTGTCTACACTCATGCAACATACTTAATTTGGTTACTGAATTAATCCACTTTTGGTGTTTACATAGTACACTAATTTCTAAACAGACTTAACAGGCTGGGCTTGTATTTTATGCTAAGTGAAAAACCAAAACCCTGGGATTAAGAATAATTGACTTGTTGTGCTATTAAAGTTATATTAAAGGCTTTAAGAGGAAAAAAGTATAGGGAGGAGGAGGAGGAGGAGGAGGAGGAGGAGGAGGAAAAGAAGAAAAAGAAGAGGAGGAGGAGAAGGAGAAGAGGAGGAGGAGGTGGTGGTGGTCTCTGGTGTTGATGTCTCTGCAGTATTCTAGAGCTTTCCTGGCTTTCTTCCAACGCCATAAAAGGACCATGACATTTTCCTTTCTGTTTGTCATCCCATGGAATTTAAATCAAGGGTGGTAAGCCTGGAAGGTTACAGATCACTGAAACAGTGATGGTTTAATAAAAGAACTATTTCATCACCTTCTAATTAAGATAAGTGCAACATCTCTCTCTATCCCATGCATGAGCATTTCATTGCAGATTTACTTTCCTAAAGTGGAGGGGGATGGAATAGAAGGCAAATTCTGTTCCATTGCACTGAATTAGATTGGCCCAAAATCACAGAGGAAAATGTTGGTGCAGCAGCAATCTGATTCCCCCAATTCAAGCAGTATTTGTATGAATATTATTTCATCAAAGTGTTCTGACCCAGCTCCCCAAACATGACAAACCCTCTGAAGTTAACTCAAAGATTCCTTTATTAGGACTGCCAGCAGTCCCAGGCAAAAGTTTCTCTCTCAACGCAGGCTAACAAGTCTGTCTGGCCAGGAAATGAATAGTTGTCTGCCACATCTATTCACCTCCGCCTTTTATCCCCAGAGCTAGGATGGGGCTTCGCTAGCAGCGGTGGCTCTTCCTTCCCAAGGATTGTCCCACAGATTTCCACTGCTCTCCTCTCCTCTGCCTTCTGCAGATCTGTGTATCAGGCACTGGACCCAGCTGTTCCTCCACTTCCTCATTAGCCACCTCCAGACCTGGGGCTGTTGACTCTCCATCTGAGGGCTGACAGACAGCCCAGGATCCGCCTCTGTCTCTCTCTCTCTCTCTGCCAGCTCCATTCCCTCTTCACCCCCAGAGCTCTCAGGTTGCCTTGATGCTGACCCTGACTCCCACGCTTCCTCTGATTTGGCTACTGGAGGGGCCGGCAGCTGACAGGCCACAACACAAAGGGTGAGTTACCTGTGGACCAGGCAAATGGTGGGGGAGCAGGGGTCTGTAATAAAAATCATGGGATGGTGCTATGGTGACTTATAAAATGGTAGAAGAAAGGAACTGTGTTAAAATACTTCATTGAAAGGAATTTCCAGCTCTAGAATGCCATTTTCCCCCTTTCTTCTACAGATCAGCAGGCAAGCAAGTTGTGGGCTGCTTCCCGCATCTGGAGCCTAACAATTCCATTATCTGGCTTAAGTTGTGTTATGTGGCATGAGAAATGGGGCTGGATAAAGGAGGCCTCTGCTGTATAGCAAGAGGCTGGAATAGATTATCTCAGAGGGTGCTTCAAGACCTCTAATCATCTGAGAATCCAGAAAGTCATTATTGTCTGCCTGCAGGGTTTACTCAGCCCTGCCACATTAATTTGGCTCTGCAGGTTATGGGATGAAAATCCATCCAAGGACCAAATGGAAATCAGCAGCCTTGAGTTAAAATATCGCACGCCACTGCTGGCCAATTAGCTTTTGTGAGCCCAGAATCTGACACACTGTGCCCATGTGGTGTGGTAGCCAAGCACTATCAGTGTTTCCTCTGAATGACCGCTGTATATGCACTTTGCTATTACATTCTGCTTCATTTACACAATAATCCCCTGCAAACAGATCTTCTCCCGTAACATCAATTAGGTGACATTGGAGGAGATGTTTTCAAACTTCGCTGAACAGAGGTCTGATTCAGGAAGAAAGTCATCTTTTTTATTATGGCACTGGGCCAGAAATGAGATTAGTTAAGAACCACAAACCAGTCCCTTTCTTTTTTATTCGGTGGTAAGAACATCTCCTGATGCAAGATCCCCAAAGGACGTCATATTTCAGCTACTAGAGGTGAAATTGTGGACGTGCATAATGGATCTCTTTTGAGAAAAGAAGGGTCAGATCTGCCATCACACCACTTCATCCCTGCTTCATTTTGATGGCAGTCTGCCATAAAATGGAGCGGGAGGATGATGCATGGAGGGGGATGACAGGAACCAGAAGTGCCAACTAGAGACAACAGTTAAATGATCCAAGGACACAGGCATGGGAACAGAATGTGAATGCCCCCCAAAGAGGTGCCAAGCTGTTACCAAAGCAACTAATTTGAACTTTATTGGACACTAGTAAGATGACCAAGGGGGAGGGTCTGGGAGAAGGGAACAATATCAGCTTTATGTGGGAATCTTCAGATCTGACTTTCCTGTACTGTAACCATTTGGCTTTAGTAAAAGTATATCTTTCGCTACATACGGAGTCAAGGGTCTTTCTTTCCTAAAGGCCCAACCTGGGACAGGTCTGGCAGGAGGCTTCTGAACAGATTCATCATCTTTCTTTTCTTTTCCTTCCACTTTTTATTTTTTTAAAAAAATAATTTTTATTGACTATTTTACATTTTTAAAACCAAAAACATAATAGAAAAAGATAAAAAGAAAACAAAAAAAAAAGAACATACACATACACCAAACGGTAAAATACAAAACATAAATAACAACATTATATAATATTTTACAACTTTCTGCATCAACAATTATCTTTATTTTTAAATTCAATCTTCCTAATCGTTCTCTTATTCTTGTGTAATCATATTGCACATTTTTTAAACTAAATTGTTATATATACTTACATCGTATTTATTAATATATTCAGTATTTTATCCTTACCAGTATTCAATAATCTTAGATTCCAATTAATCAAATTTCAATTTATAGTCTTATTTCTTGTTTTGATTTCTATTTTCTAGCCACATATAGAGTCTATTCCATACTTTATAGTAGCCAGAATCATCTCTTTCAAAGTGTCTGGGAAGATGTCAAAACATCCTTCCCTAGCTTTACATGGATAGATTTATTATTTTTTTCAAGAAAATCTATCTGCTGCATGAATTTCAGTTTGTTTTGTTAGAGCTGCCACTAACAATTACTTGCTTGAGTTAAGATGACCCCACTCTCTCTTGGGTAAGTGATATATGTCTAAATCAGACCCATTTTGCCTGGTCATGAAGCATCATGAACTTTTATCATCCTATCTCTGTATACCAAATTGAGCACCCTCAGGATAAATGCTTCGGGGATCTCTAGTCAAAGCAATGAAATTTGCAGTTTCACCAGCACTAAGTTCTGCTATAAGTCAAATTCAGTTAGAAAACAAATCAGCAAAGTTTTTTTTTTCTCCCTTAGGCAGTTGAAGACTGAACATCCCAGTTATGGATGTACTAGCTCTAAGAACTTCAATTTCCTCTTTAGGTATTATGTTTTGAGTTAAAGTAACTGAAAGCCAAGTACTATTTCTGCTGTGTTGCATTTTTTGGCTACTACTGGGACTTCAAGAGAGGAGGAGGAGGAGGAGGAGGGGAGGGGGAGGGGGGAGGGAGAGGAAGAGAAGGGGGAGGAGGAGAAGGAAATGTCACAAAATCCCTACTGAGCAGGATAGACTCATTCTATCTTAACATGTCATGGAAAGACTTTTCTGATTCTTTAGGATGACTGATGAATATCACTTTCTAATCTCTCTCTCTGTGTGTGGGTTACAGATACAGACTAACAGAGTTGGAAGGGACATTGTAAGCCATCTAGTCCAAACCCCCATCCAAGCAGGAGACCTTACGCCATTTCTGATCTATGGCAGTGCAGTCTCTTCTTGAAAGCCTCCAGTGGTGAAGCTCCTACAACTTCTGAAGGCAAGCTGTTCCATTGGTTGATTGCTCTCACTGTCAGAAAACCTTTCCTTATTTATAGGTTGAATCTCTCTTTGATCAATTTCTATCCATTATTCCTTGTCTGAACTTCAGGTGCTTTGGAAAACAGGTTGACACCCTCCTCTTTGTGACAGCTCCTCAAAGAGCCTTGGATAGTACAGTGGTCTAAAGCCCTGTTATTAACATTATTGCAGGTTAGCAATTATTGCAGGTTCGAATCTCACCAAGGCTCAAGGTTGACTCAGCCTTGCATCCTTTCTAAGGTAGGTAAAATGAGGACCCAGTTTGTGGGGGCAATAAGCTGACTTTGTATAAATATACAGAAGTATGAAGGCTATTGCTTAATGCATTGTAAGCCGCCCTGAGTCTCCGGAGAAGGGCGGCATATAAATCAAATTTAAAAAAAAATATTGGAACACTGCTATCATGCCTCCCCGATCCTTTGCTTCACTAGAGTACCCATGCCCAGTTCCTGCAACCTTCTTCATGTGTTAGCCTCCAGTCCCCTAATCATCTTTGTTAGAGTGCACCTCACCTGAACTGGGAAGAAAAGGTTTTAACTATATCCAGAGAAGAGATCCCAAAAATACAAGGATACCAAGCATTGGGAATGGGAATGGCAGAGGTATAGTATGCTACTCTTAAATTGGCAATCAGATACTGGAATATGTCAAATTACATGATCAGAAGAATGCACAGAGTATGGGGAACAAAGAAGCAGAATTATAAGTCTTTATTTATTCTATTTATTAATTTTTTATGCCTTCCTTACAAGATGACTCTGGCAGTTTACAACAGGAAGGATGTTATGATTTAATAGGCATTTCTAAAACTTGGTAGGACATATTTGAGACTGGTCAATTTTAATACAAAAAGCTCAGCTTTCCCCCCAAATCAAGTGCGGTCTTCCAAATGTATTACCTGTTTCTCTTCAAAATTACAAGTGATATAGTATTGTGATGGAATGTGTACCTCCAGCAGCAAAAGGAGAGGATTTGGCCAACACCAATGCAGAGAATCTGCTATATGTTCATCAGGTATAGGTTCAATCCGTGAGCTTTATCTCCAGGCAAAACTGGAAATCTGAAACATTGGATAGACTTGACAATCAGTGTAAACAAGTCTAGTGGACCAACTCCCTGAATTATTATAAGGCACTATGTGTGTTTTCCTGTTCTAATTTTCCATTTCCTCCCAGACTATTCCTTAGCTTTCTCAAAGGTATTTTTTCAAAAGGCAACTGGACTATGTTTTTCCTTGAAGAAGAAGACATTTCCAGTAATCAATCATCAGTCCTTCCTTACTTTTTTTTACTGAGCCATTGGTTCACATAAAGTACCTGCAGAATAATTCGAGCAGATAAAATGGACAGAATTCAACAGTGATTATTTTTTGTAAAGGTGTTGGGGCAAAATGAGGGCTGGACTGCTGATAAAATAAGAGAAAAGCCCATTACGTAGGTTGAAGAGCAGTTATAGGTACTGTGGTAGATTGAAGGGACGCGGTTGCTAGTTAAATGGGGAGATTGTGGGGTGTGATGAAATTTGCACCTGGAGGATGGGAGATGGGGGTTGATAACACAGAGCCAATTCCCAGAGAGAGGCCCAAATGAAGAGGCTGCACAATCCTCAGCTGGATAGTGGGGGGAAGAGGTTCAAGGCAACCACACCCTAGACTCTCTTCGCGATATGTCTAGTATTTAGAAAGTTACAACTTAGTTTGACATGATTCTGTTTATTAGATGTAAATAAATAAAGGATTGTATAGGAGAAGGAATGGCAGAACCTGGGGGTAGGGTAAAAATAGGGATCAACCTTGAATCCCTACATAGCCACAAGTAAACTAAAGCCACCCTCCCCCCTTGAATGCCATTGATCTTTATCTAAATCTAGCCAGGTGCTGATCGTTAGCTGAGAAGATTCCTGTGCATAGGCTTTTAGCAATAAATCAGTTTAATTGAATCTCCACGTGTGGACCTGGTCTTTCGTGCTTGACAGATTGGTCTTCACTTGCATTTCACTGTCTGGGCTGGGCCTGATAAATAAAGAGCAAATGAAATAAATGTAATAAGAATTGTTTGACTACAACGACTAGCATACACAAAGGACAAATACATCTCTAAAGACTTTTTTCCACGGAAAAAGCTAAAATATTTCTGACACTTCATATATATCTTTATTACCCAACCCTGGAAACTCTTCCTTTATTTTTGCTTCAGAAAAGTGCTGTTCATCTTGGCTAATAAATCTCCTCTATGTTTCACAAATGGTAATAATATATTGCAGATTATCCTTACAAGAGGCTGAATGTGTCCTGAATGATCTTTAAACCCCGTCTCTAATTTTCATTAGTGGGCCAGTCACTGGCTTTTGAAGCAAGATCTTCCATAGTAATGATTTATCACACTAAGCTTGAATGATTATCGTTTACAGAGAATGACCACACAATTAAAAAAAAATGTAGGATTTAAACCAAGGAAGAAAAATCAAGGATTTTCAGGAAGTGCATAGAAAGAAAATACTGTAGATCTTTCTGTGCAAATCCGCTTAGGAGCAGCCTTATGATTTTGGCATGAAATCCAGCAGATAGAAATGGCCTGCACAGGATCTTCTTGGATGAGACTTCAAAGAATAACATAAGGAACAGCAGTGTGTATATGTTTGTGTCAGGATTTTGGCGAAAATAATAATTACACTGCTTGCAATAGCTAAACAACAAAAGACAAAAACCCTTTAATTTCACATTTAGTCCACATCACAAAGGAGAACATGTCCACTTATTCATTCTAGCAGAGTCGGATGAATGTAGCTTTAATAGGGAAGTACTACAACATTTGGCTACAGAGAAAAAAATATGGTCATTATTTAGAGAAGGTGGAAGGGATGTTACCTTTATCCTTGCATTATAATCTGAAGCACATAGAATTGTTATTCAGGAGAAAATAATTTCAACAGTTGTCCAGTTTGGAAACTGGGAAAAAAGTTGCCTGACAATGTTGATTATGCTTTCCTTTCCATCTCATAATCTGGAGTATATGGTCATCCAGTAAATGAAATAATTTAATATTGTCAAGCATTGTCTTTGTGAAATGCATTTCTACCTTATTCTACTCCTATTCAGCCAGGAAAGATATCTAACATACTGAAAATATCTTAACCCCAAATCAATGAATGCCCCTTTCTAGTGGTTTTATGTGGAAGTTAAACAGGGTAGAGGGGTGAGCACTAAGAGGCCCAATAATGGAGTGCCTGTTGGCCTGACCTCTCTCCTTTGCAACCATTAAATGTACCTGTCCATTGTACTATTATTCCTTCAACTTCTAACCCTTGCTGGTAGTTCAGAAGGATAATATAGTCCACACTATCAAAAGACACGGAGATCTCTACATGAACAAGAATAATTATGCTCCTTCCACAGGAGATTCATAGAGCAACTAATGAGGTTTTTACTCCATGCCAGTCCAGATAGGCAACTGCTGTCCCTCAGAAGGAAAGATTGGAGACAGATTTGTAGTTGTCCATTACTTGTCCAAGACTTACTTTCTGAGGACTGGGAGTACCTTTTAAAAGCTACTGGAGTCTCTCCTTCCCTCAAAGTAATATTAACCTTCTTCCAGATCCTATTTCCTTCTTATCCACCATAATGAGGAGGATGTAAAGAGCCTTAGTGGCACAGCAGATTAAAGTGCTGTTAAGTAACACCAGCTGCCTGCAATTCCTGCAAGTTCGAATCTCACCAGGCTCAAGGTTGACTCAGCCTTCCATCCTTTCGAGGTAGGTAAAATGAGGACCCAGATTGTGGGGGCAATAAGCTGACTTTGTATAAAAAAAGAACACCGCTTAGGGGGGCCCCGAAAGCTCTACTAAGCAGGTATATACAAAAGTATGAAGGCTATTGCTTAATGCATTATAATGCCCTGAGTCTCCGGAGAAGGGTTGCATATAAATCGAACCAATAAATAAATAAATAAATGTACAGGTGTTGGAGCTATTATCACAAAGAGCTTTGTGTACTTTCTTGTCAAAAACCTCCCAGATAACATCCCAAGACATCGTCTCTGTCTTAACAGATTTCATCCATCTGGCAATGCAAATGATTTATCCATGGGAGGCTCAACCAGACAATCACAAGTTACTCTAATTGAGTCATTTGGCCTGTCTTCAAAAAGGGGCTCTAAACAGACCAATTGGCTGACATTCCATCGATGCAACAATGGCAGTGGAATAACATCACTACTACAATGTAAACTCAGATTTGAGGTTTGTTGATCGTGCTCATTTCATCCAGCATCCACTCCAAGCAGGTCTTCACCTGTTTCATTTCCTGTGGCTCCATCAAAAATTAAGAATTCCTTGGGCGAGGCCTGCAGGAAGGCATTATGCAATGATAATTCTATACAGGATCCTCTTTCTAGCCTCCTATGTATTTCAGAGTAAAAGCCTAGTAAAAGCCCTCAAGAAGCTGCCCTGCAATTCCCTGAGCACTGTTTGAAAGTCTTCCAGGTCTATCAAACAACTTAGGTGACCACCTTAAGTCAGCCTCTCCTCCCTGCAAAAGTTAATGGGTCCAATTAACTCTGTCATCCATCTATGGCTAATAATTAATGGGGGGGGGGGGGAAATCCTTCAACACCAGGTCACATTTCAGCTGCTAAAAGAGAAAAGCCAAATTTAATCCAGCTACGTGAGTTAGGACTCAGAAGAAGCATATTATTGCCATGGAAACCATGCATACTGGAACTGGCTCTAATCCTAATGGAATAGAAATTTAAATCATTCCAAAACCAACAGACTGGATAATCCCAAAGCTGCCCTAGCAATCAGACTATGCACCTCAGGAATGGAGAACACTATGCAGCTGAGAACATGGGAGGACCTTCAGATTGTCCCTTTGGCTCAACCACATATGTCTTTACACATGGTTACCTGTGGGACCATGTCCTTTGCAGTGATCAGGGTCTCCCAATTCAGAATTGCCACTTTTTCTTTCATTTTGGAAGGTGGAAACTGATGCCATGAGCAAACCCTGGCTGGGCAGATCTCAATGAGGGGAAGTTATTTCAGTTATTGCCTGCAACTTTCTCAACTAGAACTCCTTGTGTGTTGTGGCCCGTCGGCTGCCAGCAGAGCTAGCAGCAGAGTCAGATGAGGAGGAAGTTGAGGGGGAAGCTTGGGCTGGCTTTGGAGCCTTTGGAAGACTCTGATGAGGAAGCAGAATCAGAGGAGATGCAGAGCCAGGGCTTTCCATCCTCCCCCAGTTGGAGAGGCAGCTGTCTTCAGGGCCTGAGCTGAATGAGGGGGAGGAACAGATGGGGCCCATCCCAGATGTGCGTGTGCATAGAGAGGAAAGGAGAGGTGAACAGTGGAAAGCAATAAGCCGGCTCTCAGGGGAAAGAAGATATAGATGCTAGCCAGCCCTTCCCTGGCTGGGAAATAAATAGTAGTGTACATCAATCACGTCAGATTCCTTTGTCAGAACCAGGTTTGTTGGGACTAATTGCTCTGTATTTGAGGTGCCAATGGAATTTCCCTGCTGGGAAATAATAGGGAGTGAATTTGCCTCAGCTGATGTGAACAGAGACTGTTCTTGCCCTGTTTTTAGAAGGGGAAAAGACTTTCATTTGTGACTCATTACAGCAGCAAGAATTGTATTTGCACAAAATTGGAAGACAGAAAAAAATCCGTCAGAAGGTGAAGTAATAAAAAAGATTTTAGACTGTGCGGAAATGAATAGATTAATTTTAAGACTAAGAGATAAAGAGGAATCAGTGTATTTCAAGACATGGGGAAGATTTTATATACGGTTAGAAAAGAAATATGAAGATAAGAGGCTAGATAAATGATTTAGATAATAGAAAGTTAAACAAGGGAGAGGATAAAAAAGAAATAAAAACCCAGATGATACCAGAGTAAATGAAAAGGGGGGATGGGGGGGGGAGAAGAAAGAAGATTATAAGAATAAATGTATAATTATGGTGATAATACTGATAGATAGAATAAATCTGAAAAGAAACTGAAAGAAAGTATATATGATTAGAATACAGGAGTTGCTCAGATACCAAACAAGGAGAATATTCCACAGCAAAGAAGATAGAAATACAGCAAAGAAAGATAGAGAAGAGGAGAGGGTAGGAACAGGAGAGGGAGGGAGAGGAATGGAAGAAAGGGAAAAGGAGAGGAAGGAAGGGTAGGGGACAGGAGTAGGAGAGAAGGTGAGAAGGGGGAAAAGAAGAGAGAAGTGGGGGAAAGGAAGGGGAAGTAGGATGAGGTAGGAGAGGAGGAAGGAGAAAGTAGGAGAGGAGAGGAGGGAGGGAAGGGAAAGAAAGGAGGAGAAAAAGAAGGTTTGTTGCAAAATGAGGGAAGAAAGGATAGAAGAGCAACTACAAATGTAATTAAAATGCCTTATTTTAATGCTTTCTTTAAAGAAAACATGTATATGTATGATTAATTATGTATAAGAAAATGTCCATTTTATATTATGTGTATAAGAAATAAAACTGAAAAAACTTTTCAAAAAAAACATCAACTTTTGGTTTTGTTTATCCAATGTGAACAAAGAGTGTTCCTGCCCTGACTTAAATAGAAAAGGGGTTGTGTTACTTGTGAGTAAGCAGTTTCTCATTGCTTGTGAAGGCTGGATCAGAACACTATGCTAGAACTATTACGAAAGCTGTCATGCCGTCTATTTTATCCAGCTCGGGAATATGAATGCCCACGCCACCCAACCCATCCTTGTTACTTCCCTATCCCTCCCCCCACCCCCAAATGTTTTTGTCTTTCTGATTCATTCTCAGGAAACTTTAAAACCTCTTTAAAATTTATTTTGGTTTATTTTTGAGTCACCTTCCTTGATGGTAGGATCACAATTTCCCCAGTACTCAGGAAACTGATTGGCAGCTTCCACCTTCTAATTTAGAAATACCTTCAGAAAAGATTCAAAGGTGCATATGTTTCAAGAATACAGGCAGTCACAGTTCTTGCTCGCCATGTTGTCCGGGAGAAAGCAAACAGCTAGAGGGGGGGGAAATGTAGGAAAACAAGTTGTGGACATAAATTGCCTGAGCTGTCGATCACATTACAAAAGAGCATCATTCAAGCAGGAACTGCCCCTAGTCTAGCGAGAAATGCAAGGTTGTCACGGAAACAGCAGCATTTTCCTTAGAGAAAACAAGGAAATGTCTTGACAACAAGCAAAGCATAATTAAAAAGCCTTAAACAACATTAAAATTATAAATGTCCCACTAAACCTCTTAGGCTTTAATTCCAAAACAAGCCAGTAACAAACAAATAGCAGTTGAATAATAATAATACTCAAGAATTCCTAGCATTTTTCCTACCCTGGTTGTGAGTGACAGATTTTAGACTAACTCGTAATCTTGAGAAACATTGTCCTGAGAAAAAACAAATCACGGTAAACCTCAGAATGCCTAAATGCCTCAAACTAATTGTGCTTTGGGGACAAAAACAGTAGAAAGAGAAAGTTTTAAGAAAAGTTTTAAGGACAGGCTTTAAAAGTGGAAAATAATTAGGTGATTTAGTACTATTTTGTAGAGATTAAACAGCAACCAAGACTTCTCAAAATTAAATTCTGTGAGTGAAATGGGGGGAGGTGAACCTAAATGTGATAAATAAATAAAATCAAATCTCACATTTATCATTGTCACACTTAATAACTGTTTTATGAACGGCCACTATCTTTAGGCATCACCCTAGCCTGTACTTCCTGCACTTCAACTTTTATTGATTTCAAAATAACTGTTAAGAGTTTGTAGCTCCACGAGGTTTTGTTTGTTTGTTTGTTTCATTCCTTCACTTTTAAAACGCAGCATTATTCCTTGAAAGTGATTGGCAGAAGGGCCAAAAAACAAAGCACTGTTCTGTACAATTTCCAGCTTGTAAAATTTAGTCAACTCACAGCCACAAAGGGCAGCAGTAATTTTAAGAAGGGTACAAAAGTAACAATAATCATGAAATAAAGACTCAGCTCTTACCTGGAAGGAATCAGCTCTGCTTGTTCTGCTAAAGAGTACATGATGAACCATCCTGTGAAAATCAGGATGAAAATCAGAGAAACAATTTAGAGGATAGAATCGATACTTGGCATTATTTTAATTAACAACCAGAGGGCACTTGATCCTGTCTTCAGTCAATTTAGAAGACATTATATGGTGATGAAGTAGGATTTTATGATATTATCTGTTCATTTCCACCTGTTTATCTCTCATAGAAGATTTATTTAAAGGACGATGGAAGCACGTTTGCTGGATTCTGATACTGCTACCAGGCACCGAGAATCCCTACATGGGTGGAATGAACACCTCAGGATCAGAAGAAAGTTTTCCATTTATCTTAAGCCCAGACCATCTTCAGCTTATTTAAACCTCCTAAATGAAAGCATTGATAAATGGAGGAATAGTTAGGTTGATCACGGGTCCCAAATTGCTTCTGCAGTTTCCATTCGTTAAAAATTGCTTTTAATTTCCCTCTGCACACCTCCCACACCCTGAAAAATTATTCTCACTGGTGAAGTACAGGGTTTTTACACTTCTTTTCATTGTGAGGGATCCAAATCAGTGGTGGGTTCCTTCCAGTTCGGCCTGGTTCTCCCAAGCTGGTAGCGGTGACGATATGATGTCACCGAACTGGTTCTGCCCCCCCGCTCCTGCCCCACGTTATTCTTACCTTTTATTTGGCCCCATCCCCAATCTATTGCTGCCTTCTGAGTCCCAGCTGATGACTAGAGGGAAAAAAACTGTTTAAACTCTTGCCACGGGGCTTCAAAGGGCCGCCCTACAGTTGATCAGTGTTAAAAGAAAACAAATGAGTACACCAGTGCCTGCAAAAAATAAATGGGTAGACCGGTACAGCTCTGCAAGCAGTTAAAAGCCTGGTAGAACAGTACCTCTGCTAAATCCTAAATAATTGTCACATGACCATCAAGCCATGCCCACAAAATAAGCCATGCCCACAGAACCGATAGTAAAAATTTTTAGAACCCACCTCTGTTCCACATCATACCTTCCTCTGTATTATTAATTCTCCAGTAATCAATAATCTTCCTAGCTGCACACCCTTCCATTAAACCTCAAAGGAATCCTCTTCGGAATGTTTCCAGATCAAAATGCTTCAATTTCTGACTTCTTGTTTTATTGTTGGACCATATCTAAATGTACCATTTGTAATCCAGGAGTAAAGATGGCAGGCTCCTTATTTTGACCATCTACATAGACAATGGGAAGGGATGATATAAATACAGCAAAAAGCTTTTGCATGGTGGAAATAGCAGTCCTGATTTCATTTGTCAAGGACAAACTATTTAGCTAGGTCGTTTACTAAATGTTTTGTTAAGAACTATTCACTACAAATTTCTCAATTAATAAGGCAGAAGTGAGGTGGGCAAAATTCAAATGGAAAGGAAGTGAAATTGACCATTTGGATTTCCTAACTCCAGCTGGTTGTCTTTCCTATCTGGATTACCTGGGAATGTTAACATCAATCTTGCAAATCTGAAAGTACCAGCCTCCTTCTTCTCTTTTACCAAGCAATAAGTTAAGGAGGTTCCTTTCTGAGTTTCTTTCACTACCCGTTGTGCAGCTGAAGGCTATACCGACTCTTATCTGATAGTTCTCTAGGCAGCATTTCTTCCCCTAGCCCTGTGATGGCAAACATATGGCACGTGGAACACATGTTCCCGAAGTGGCACATGGAGCCATGTTGCCTTGCACATGTGGCGTTGCCCATTCCTCTTCCTGGTTTCTGCTGTGCACGCCCACGTGACAATCTGGCCTCTGTGCATGCGGCACTGCCGGAAACTGGAAGAGCTGGTCTTCCATTTTCTGGCATGAGCATGTGCTCTAGCCATCTGATTGGCAACTGCACATGCACAGCAGTAACCGGAAGACTTGCTGGCTGGGGCGCATGTGCATACCGGAAACCAGAAATACCTTATCCAGCGTGCGCATGTCCCCTGGGCAGCTCCTCTTCCTGGTTGATGCTCTGACAAACGCACGAAGTGTTCCATTTTTGGCACTTGGTGCCGAAAAGGTTCGCCATCACTGCCCTAGCCCCATCTCTCAAGGTTATTCCCACAGACAATATTTCTTCTTCTTCTGTGTCTAGATCAAACTTTAAACTGCCAGAATGAAGCCACCTTTTTGGTTTTGTCATTGGCCAAAAATAAGTCATTATCAGTACATGTTTCTGGTAGTAGATTAGGATTATAATACTGTGATGGACAATGATCTAATTAGAGTGGGTTCATATGGCACACATTTTCTCCATACCGAAGTGGTACTTTGCTGCATCTTAAGACAACTCTTCTTGTACCTTCTGCCCCCTTCTCAAGCTCCCTATCTTTCCATACTGCTGTATGTAATGATTTGAAGGACGTGCTATGCAGAAGAATTCTCCTGCATGTGTTTTGTAGGCTGTTCTTATTCAATTTTCTGAAAGGGAATTTGCTTTTGAAGTTTATTAAAAGGAAAGAGGGCATTTCAGTGAAACTCGTGAAAGTGGAGTTCAATGCTGTTATATTTGTTTAGTTACGATGTGACTGAGAGATGAGTGTGGAAGTCCTATCCTTCACTGATTAACCACCTCTGACTTCCCTCACTTCTATTAAAAGTGAAAATAATGTGTGGCAACTCTTCCCAGGGGGAAAATAATATGTGGTAATTCTTCCCAGGGTTCTTTTTCAAGGTTGAGAGGGATGAGCAGCTGAAAGAATATGGGGTGATGAATAAAGAAAGAAATAGCTATTTTTTTTAATAGATTCAAACGTAGCTAAGGGAAATTCTCAAAGAGGGATGGAGAGAAACAGAAGCCTCTTTTTCAGTGGAAAAGAAGAAACTGCAAGGCAAATTTCAACATATTAATTGAGTCTCCAACAGTCAAAGCTTTGAATTCTACAACAAAGATGTATTTTAGAGCAAAGGTATAAATAAATGAATTTTGATGTTAATTCCACAACCCTGCCAGGAAAAATTATCATTCTAAATTTGTCCTAATCCCTCTGACTGCCCCGCCACCTCCAAATTATATTCATGAAAATACTTTCCAGATTATTTATTATTTTAGGCAGTTTTACATCTGAAAAAAGCTTGTGGCATTCACTTTCTTGTGGACCTCAAGCTAGCAAAGTGTCCCACCCCTGAAAAAAAAAAAGTATGTCAACCAGTGGTGGGTTGCTCCTGGTTCATAAGAACCAGTAGTAAAAATTTCTAGTAGTTCGGAGAACCAGTAATGACATTGGCTGGCCACACCTCCAAACTGGTCCCCAGCCTGGTTGCTGCTCACTTACCCCACCCACCACATCAGAGGCTTTTTTTTTTTTTTTACTTTTAAAAGCATTTTTTCTACAACTTCTTCGGCCGAAAAAATGTTTTTCAAAGTTTTAAAAAAAAAAGCCACTGATGATTGCGCGGCTCAGTTGGGATCGTCAGAGGCTTTTAAAAGCATTTTTTGTATAACCTCTTCGGCCGAAGAGGCTGTAGGGAAAAAAAATGCCTTGAAAAGCCTCTGGCGATCCCAGCTGAGTTACCTGATCATCAGAGGCTTCTAAAAGCATTTTTTTCTGCAACCTCTTAGGGTTGTAGAAAAAATGCTTTTAAAAGTAAAAAAAAAAAAAAGTTGGCCATGCCCACCCAGTCACATTATCCCCCCCACCAAGCCATGCCCACAAAATAAGTCACGCCCACAGAACCAGTACTAAAATTTTTTAGAACTCACCCCTGATGTCAACCATAAGTTCAGTAGCAGTTGGTGGGTCTCTACCAATTCACCCCGGTTCAGGCGAACCAGTAGTGGCGGTGGCGGGAGGCTCTACCCACCTGGCAGAATGTCATCATGGATGCTCTGCACATGTGCAGAAGCACCGTGTACGAGCGAATCAAGCACGCACACACGTACGCTCACACTTCTGAACCGGTAATGAAGGTAAGTGGAACCCACTGCTGTGTTATACTACTACTGTTTCAGGTACCTTATGATTTCTTGCCACAGTTAGGAGACTCAGAGCAAAGTGGGGTTTTTTGGAAATCTTGAGCACCATCCTTTACTGTCCTGGCAAATTTCCTCCATTTTTGGTGTAGTGAATTGCATGGAGATAAAGTCAACAAGCTGGGCTGGTAGGACTGCCCTGAACTTTGAGGAGACACATCATGGTTTTGCTTCCATTGTCACCAATGGAAAGGATAGTTAAACATGCATTTGTTCTTTTTCATTCAGATTGGCGGTTCCACTTACTTATCAAGTAGATTGTCAGCAAGCCTGATTTAGAATCCAAAGAGCTTCAAAGGGCAGGTGGTTCAGTGAATACTCCCTACTTTGAATACCAGATTGTCCAATGGAAACAAAAAAGTAGAGTTATTGACCTAGGCTTCCTTAGAAAGCATAAAGCACAATCTTAGTCCCAGCAAACCTCTTTTATTCATACGGCTGAGAATTATTATCATTCACAGTCCGAAAGGCTTCACAAAAAGTATTTCAGGGGAATGTTTATAAACACCCACTTTATCTCTCTTGGAATGCTGCCAGAGAACTAATTGCCAAACGCAGGGCCAGGCCAAACTTAGCAAAGAGTCAAGCAGAACTTTCCAAAGCTTGAACCGACCAGATGAACTAATTGCTTCCTGTAAAAGCTCACATCCCCTTCGCTCCTCTTTTAAGTCTTATGGGATGGGCGAATCATCTCCAAGCCTTACTCCCAAGTTGACCTTGTTTTCTTAATTGTTCCTGTCTTCTGGCAGCTCTGTGCATGCGCACACTGGGAACAGGCTCCCGCTGTTCTTCTGCCTCACTGATGTCAGGCTCCGGAGGCAGCAAATAATTACCAGATGGCCTTGGCCTACTTTCTGCCTCTGACTCAGAGCTTTTCCCAGACTCCAGGACTGGTCCATGTTCCTCCCCAGCCTTCTCACTGCCTGAATCTGCTGTCAGCTCTGCTGGCCGCTGGTGGGCCACAACAGTTATTTCATATGTTTCATGAAAACCCAAAGTAGAAAAATGGGGATAGAACTTCTCCAGCCTGCTTTTCCATTTCTGTGTGTTGCCAGGAATCTCAATTTGCCTAAATCTCGACCTTCTCCTCCTTTCCCAAAATTAGCATATAAAACTGTTCAAAATGAAAGAGATAATCAGCAGTACAACCCTGCTGTTGGCCGCCTTAAAGGCTCAAGGCCAAATGCTTTTGCGCTGTTTGCTCTTCTAAGGTGTGTGTCAATGGTGTATTGGCAGACTGAAAAAGAAAGCTATTAACAAAACAGTCCAGTAAGATCTGATTTATCTCCCTCGCCACCTCCCAATTTATCCTCATTTATAGGAATATTTTTTTTTCTACTAAATTTCTTTTGGCACCAAAAAGGAATAGAGAGAAAGATGAGGAAAGAGAGAAAAACACAGACTAAATGAAATGGAAAGGAGATTCTGAAAGAGTACCCATTTCAAGATCATGACTTCAAGCATAGGACAAACAGAAGTTCCACATGGAATGGGACAACCTGCCATAGCAAACTCGCCTCAGCAAACTCACCATGGAATAACTCGGCACAACCAACTCACTGCGGGACAACTTGCCACAGGGCAATTTAACAATTCAATGTAATTATTTAAAATATATATATTTTTAATTTTTATCATTCACATTTCATGTTGTCCCTCTTTTTGCATCCTTCCTTTAATGATTCTGTTCCACCATTTCTTTGATATTAATGTAATTCTTGTCCTGCAGTGAGTTGTCCCACGGAAAGGCAGAGGTGCAAGGCAAAATTCCATGGCATGAAAGCAAAAGGTGGATCTGTTTAAGTCAGAGCTGTGTACAGAGGGTTGTTCAATGCAGTTAGTACAAGGCAGAGAAATCAAAAAGAAAAAGAGAGTTTGGTGTAGTGGTTAAGGCAGCAGGCTAGAAATCAGGAGAGTTTGAGTTCCAGTTCCATTTTTGGCCCAAATCCAGCTGGGTGACCTTGGGCAAGTCACTCTCAGCTGAATCACTCCACAGGGTTGTTCTGGGCAAAATAAGAAGAGAAAGTAGTGTTGGATATGTTCACTGCCTCGAGTTATTCGTAATAACAATAAAGGTGGAAATAAATAAATAAATAAATAAATAAATAAATAA
>WNWU01000001.1:83007198-83021947 GCA_012654045.1 Ptyas mucosa
GACTTCAACTCCCAGAATTCCTGAGACAGCTTGGCTGTCTCAGGAATTCTGGGAGTTGAAGTCCACAAGTTGTAAAAGAGCCACATTTGCCCACCCCTGGCCTATACCATTTGTATATATTAAATGTGGGAAAAGGTTCAGCACTGAGGCACTCCATGTTGGAGTGTCCAAGAGCTTGACCACTCAACCTCCTCATTTACTGGTACAAACCACTTAGAAATGAACAGAACAGTGCCTCCAATAGCCTACACCAAGTTCTTCTCACTATCTCATCTCCACAAAAGTAACAGGTTCTTTCTCTGAGAATCTCAAAGCTATCATCCTGGTCGGGTCTTTGGAGTCTGCTCAGCAGCACCTCCGGAGACTAGAATATATTTGTGCGGTTTTATAATATTTTTATATTATAAAAATACAAATTTTTATTTATATTTATTTACAGTGCATTTTATAATTCAGAGTACAGGTAAGTCTCAGCCTGCAACCATTTGTTTCGCAACTGTTTGAAGTTTCAATGGCACTAAAAAAAAATCTTACAACAGGTTTTCACACTTAATAATCGTCGCAGCATCTCCGCTGTCATGTGATTAAAAAATTGATTGCTTAGCAACTAGCATGTATTTACAATGATTGTGGCATCCCAGGATCATGTGATCACCATTTGAGACCTTCCCAACCAGCTTCTGACAAGCAATGGGAGAAGCCAGCTTTGCTTAATGGTTGCATGATCCATTTGAGAATGTCAATGATTTGCTTAACAACCATGGCAAAAAAGTTATAAAATAAGACAGAACACACTTAACAACTGTCTTGCTTAGCAGCATAAATTCTGGGTCCCAAGTGTGGCCATAATTTGAGGACTACCTGTACACTGGTCATCATGTCAGAATGGAACTGGGGAAACTCAGATTCAAGTCCCCTACCCCACCCAAATCACAAAGCTCACAGGGTGATTTTGCACTCACCTTTCTTTCTCAATGCAGTTTTCCATACATCGTTGTTGTCATTCGTGGGTATCAGTGGTGGGTTCCTCCCAGTTCGACCCGGTTCTCCCGAGCTGGTAGTGGTGACGATATGACATCATCGAATCAGTTCTGCCCCCCCACGTTATTCTTACCTTTTATTTGGCCCCACCCCCAATCTACTCCTGCCTCCTGAGTCCCAGCTGATGGCTAGAGGGAAAAAAAATGTTTAAACTCTTGCCGTGGGGCTTCAAAGGGCCGCCCTACAGCTGATTAGTGTTAAAAGAAAAGAAATGAGTAGACCGGTGCCTGCAAAAATACATGAGTAGATCAGTGCCTGCAAAAATAAATGGGTAGATCGATACAGCTCTGCAAGCAGATAAAAGCCTGGTAGACCAGTACCTCTGCTAAATCCTAAAGAATTGTCACATGACCACCAAGCCACACCCACAAAATAAGCCACGCCCACAGAACCGGTAGTAAAAAAATTTAGAACCCACCCCTGGTGGAGACCATATTAAAGACCCTTCATCTCTTGTACATGTTACCTTAAAATCTCAGAGGGAAAACAGGCCAAAAAGTACAATAAGTGAATAATCTAGAGTAAAAACCAAAGGTACTATAAGGAGAAAAAAAAATGTACAAAAGCATGTACCATCAGTAATAATCAATGGAAAATTGCTTGCATCAAATCCCAAATATGCTTTTTCAAAAGGCAACTGGATTTGGTTTTTCCTTGAAGATGTTTTGCTTCTCACTGAATGATGGAGGATGGAAGGATTTATATTTCTTGCAGTCATCTGGTCATTTATACTCTTTCTGAGGGTCATTGAGGCCAGTTGGGTGCTTATGTGTGCCCTCAGGATCACCTGAATAGTGCAAATTGGTGTGGAAGCTACTTGCAATTGCTAAATAGACCTGGATGACTGAGAATCTCCATAGACACTTGCATAAAATGTGCAATGCGAGCGCAAAATATTAGGAGATGATGTGAAGAAAAGTATATGGACTTTTGCACGGAACTTTTGCCAAATTTACAAATGGTTGGTTGGAAAAATGGGAAATTGAGCCAAAACAAACCTGACAGATTGGCCCATCTGTTCTTGGATCATTTCTTAATTAAACACCAGACAATTATGTTGAAGAAACTTCTCCCAATTTCACCATTCTTCCACTCGTTACTCTGCATCACAACGTCACCCCCATCCACATATAGCAGCTTTGGCACGATGCCATTGTCATGCCCACGTTTCTAATTCATGCTCCTGCTAAGATGGCTGCCACAGGAATTCAAATATAGTAACAGTGACATCTGGTCATTTAAAAAGAAATTTGCAGGCAACTGCTAGACCTCCTACTCAGCGGGATTTCAATCAACCTGTTTCATCTAAATAGCCCCTCACCAAATTCCATGCAGTCAAGCCCCATAGGCCATTGTTTACTAACTGAAAAAGCTCTGTCATTCTAAAAAGTGAGAGACTTTCAGAAAGCCGCCAGCTTACAGAGCTAATTTGTTATTTGGCTAATTGGGGAACAAAATGCCTACTCAAGCAGCAGCCGACCAAAATAGAATGGATTTCCATTCTTCTCATCTGCTTTTAGAATCTCTGAGGTCTTCTTTGAAATGCCATTTTTCATCACGCTCAGCTTCGCGTGACAGGCGAGTTTAAAATAAATAAATGTGCAATGCCACGACAAGTCATTAAAGGCCATCTATCTCCAGAAATTGCTGGTTAAGAATGAAGAGAAGCAGGTAATATTCCATAAGTTTAATTTATAAAGGGCTATAAATCTGATTAAATCTTTGTACATGATTCTGTTGACAGATCGGGTTTTATAGCATGAAATGAAATTTTTAAAAATCAGAACAATGAATCAGAGTGAAAGCCCCAAAGAAGAATGAAATCACGCGGAGGTTAGAGAAACCAAACATTTTTCAAAGGAATAATAATCTGAGCTGAAATGGGAAATGAGGTTTCAGAAAAAATATCAAAAACCAGAAGGTAGACCTCTTCTGGCAGCTTTTCAAAGGAGAGTTGAAATATTCAGTTCAAAGATTTATTCCCTAAGGTTTGGGTTTGCTATTCTGCTAAATACAGTACGGAGTGTGTGATTTATTTATTTTTTTGGTGTTTCTTTAGTTCTGTGTAGTGTCTGCAATAACTAATGTATTTATTATATAGTCATCTAGTAGCAGGATGGAGCACACAGAGTGCAGAGTTGAAGGTCTCAAATTTCCCATCTCATACTTCCTTCTCCTATTGTTCTATACACTCCACTTACATCTCCTGTCTTGGTGTAGCAGTTTCAAGCTGGTAAATATATCTATACCAGTGGTGGGTTTCAAAAATGTTTACTACCAGTTCTGTGGGTGTGGCTTGGTGGGCGTGGCTTGGTGGGTATGGCTTGGTGGGCATGGCAGGGGAAGGATATGTAAAATCTCCATTCCCTCCCAATCAGCTGGGACCTGGGAGGCAGAGAATAGATGGGGGAGGGGCCAGTCAGAATTTTTACTACTGGTTCTCCGAACTACTCAAAATTTCCGCTACCGGTTCTCCAGAACCTGCTGAAACCCACCTCTGATCTATACCAACAAAGTATAAGTTGTTCATTTAATCATAATCATAATTGCAGTGAAAATTAAGCTTCATTCTCTGGTGCTACTGCACTTGTAAGACACTGTGGGAATAAAATGAGGGACAAGAAGTTTAGGTGGGAACAACAACACAGTTCTGATGTCCAAGACATGAGAAGAAAGTTTTTCACAGAAAGTCCATCCTAATTAATTCACTATAACTCTGGCTAGGAATTTCCTCTTACAGTTTTCAAGATTCTATTTTACCCCAGACTACCATTAAAACTATATTTTTTTTCCTGAAATCCATGTAGTTGCTTCCTTGATTTCCCAGCTACATGGCAGCTTCCAGCCAACATTTTACAATTGGTGATCATTATTTCTGGTTTTCTCCAACAATATTTGAAATAGAATAAGTTATACTGTAGGATTCTGATTAATCCTCATGGCATTGTTCAGGTTTAAAAACAATGATGCCCAAATTATGTGGCCAAATTATATAGGTTCATCCATATCGAAGTGTTTTCCCCAATGTACCCATTTCCACTACAATTATTCTTCTTTTGGTTGTCTGCACCTATCTGCACTGTAGTTGCTCAGTTCTACAATTCATAGTTTAACAGATTAACAGAGTTGGAAGGGACCTCATAGGCCATCTAGTCTAACCCCCTGTCCAAGCAGGAGACCCTACACCATTTCTGACAGATGGCAGTCCAGCCTCTTCTTGAAAGCATCCAATGATGAAGCTCCCACAACCTCTGAAGGCAAGCTGTTCCATTGGTTGATTGTTCTCTCTGTCAAAAAATTTAACCTTATTTCCAGGTTGAATCTCTCCTTGTTCAGTTTCCATCCATTATTCCTTGTCTAGCCTTCAGGTGCCTTGGAAAATATCTTGACCCCCCTCCTCCCTGTGGCAGCCCCTCAAATATTGGAACACTGCTATGATGTCTCCCCTGGTCCTTCTCTTCACTAGAGTAGCAATGCCCAGTTCCTGCAACTGTTCATCATATGTTTCAGCCTCAATCCCCTAATCATCTTGGTTGCTCTTCTCTGCACTCTTTCTAGAATCTAGAGTCTGAACATCTTTTTTATAGTGTGGTGACCAAAACTGGATGCAGTATTCTAGGTGTGGTCTTACCAAGGCTTTATAGAGTGGCATTAGTACCTCACTTGATCTTGATTGTATCCCTCTGTTAATGCAATTTAGGATTGCATTGGCTTTTTTGGCTGCCGCCGCACACTATCAGCTCACATTTAATTAGTTGTCCACTAAGACTCCAAGATCCCTCTCACAGTTACTGCTATTAAGCCTCCTTTCATCCACTCTATATGTGCTCCTTTGGTTTTCTTGTCTAAGTGTAAGACTTTACATTTCTCTCCATCGAATTTCATTTTGTATATATTTTTAAAAATAGGCAGTAAAACATTTATTAGAAAGTATGGCTGGAAGTTGAATTAGTGCCTTTAAATAAGTCATTATGTATAGATTGTGCAATGTATGGAAACTAATCAAGGAGAGAACCAACCTAGACATTATATCACCCCAATCAAAATGTTGTCCAGTCTATTTTTGAAAACCTCCAATGATGGAGCACCCACCACTCCAGGAGGCAAGCAATTCCATTGATTAATTGCTCTCACTGTCAGAATATTTCTTACTTCTAGGTGGCATCTGTTTTTAACAAGTTTCCATCCATTACTTCTTGTCCTGCCCTCTGGTCCTTTGGAGAATAAATCAATCCTTTCTTCTCTGTTACTTCCCCTCAAGTACTGGAAGACAGTTATCATGTCCTCCCAATCCTTTTCTTTGATAGGCTAGACATACGTGGCTCCCCTCAAACCTTTATCATTGGTCTCTTGCTAGAGTAAGGTGACCAGATTTTTACATTGGTAAAAAGGGACACCATTGACCGGCGGGGGTGGGGGGGTGGGGTGGCTTGATTAAAAATTTGGTCTATATGGAGCAACAAAAATTTTCATAGAACGCAAAAATAGTATTGTAATATATTTTTTTAAATTTCAACATAAGTACAATTTACAAATATAATAAATAAAAAAAATTATGTATAGTATTATTTTATTCTATAGGGACTACTCAGAGGGCTGAAAAAAGTCATTTCTGACAGGTCCTCGCACTTTTGACTGGTCCTCACACTTATGACCATCCTCACATTTATGCCAGTGCAGCATTCTTAACAACCATGTCACTCATTTCATAACTGCTTCTCTTCGCCATGGTGACAAGATAGGGCAAAAACGTAAAATGTGAGGACAGTCGTAAGTTCGAGGACTGGTCAAAAGTGCGAGGACCAGTCAAAAATAACTTTTTCAGCCCTCTTGGTAGTCCATGTGCACAAAAGGACTACCCAGAGGGCTGAAAAACAGGTCCTCGCACTTTTGACCGGTCTTCGCAGTTATGACTGGTCATCATTTATGCCCATTGTAGCATTCTTAAAAACGGTGTCACTCATTTCACAACTGCTTTTCTTCACCATGGTGACAAGATAGGACAAAAATGTAAAATGTGAGGACTGGTCAAAAATGCAAGGACCAGTCAAAAATAACTTTTTCAGCCCTCTGAGTAGTCCATGTGCATAAAAGGATACAGCAATAGAGAGGGATGAAGGAAGGGAAGGGAAATCAGAGTAGGAGTGAAGTTAAGAGAGGGAGGAAGAGAGGAGGAGAAGAAGAAAGGAAGAGGAAGTAGGGAGGAGAAGAAGAGGGGGGAAGAGAAAGTAAGAAGGAAAGAAAAGAGAGAGGTGGTAGGTTTGAGAAGAAAGATTGCTGTACAATAAAAAAGATGAAAGGGAAGAAAACCAACCCCAAACAAATATAAAGATATTAAGATAAAGAATGAATTGTTAAACTTTAAAGAATAAAAGAGAACAAATATGAATAAATAGCAATAATTAGGAACACACATACAAACATACAATGTATTTTCTTTGAACAGAGTATTTGGCCGGTTCACAAATTTAAACAGTGTTTAGTCATTTCACTTAAATTTACAATTTCTATATTTCCTTTTTGCCATATTTATTCCTCATCTATTTTTTAAAAAAAACAATATTACCCTTCATCCTCATCTCTAATCTTAATCAAGTTCAATTTTTCCCTTCTATTCTATATTATACCCCTTCCCATTGTCATCTATTTTTATATCCATCCTCACATTGGTTAATTATGTAATATTACAGTTGTTTAATACAAATTCAACATTTTAATATAAATCAATTAGTTATATAACTATCTTTTTTGTATATTAATCAATATGAACATGAATATTCCAATTATTTCCATGCAATCCAATTTCTTACAAATCAATTAATTATATTTACCAATAATAATAAACCAAATAATTTCCCCCATATATTCTTTCAAACCACAACTTAACCATTTCTGCTTTCAACACAATATATTTATTTATTTATTTATTTATTTAGATTTATATACCACCCTTCTCCCCGAGGGGACTCAGGGCGGTGAACAGCCAAAAGTAAAAAACATACATACAAAATTTAAAAGCCAAATAAAACCAAATTAAACAATGGCCCCGACTATTAAAAGCCCAATTAAAATATTAAAACCCCCAATATTAAAATATTTAAATTTTAAAATTATTTTTACCAAAAAAGGGGAGAAATTAGGCCAGGCCTGCCTGATGGAACAGAAAAGTTTTTAGCTCACGGCAGAAGGCGCGAAGGTCCGGGATCATCCGTATCTGCGGGGGGAGTTCGTTCCAGATAGTGGGTGCCCCCACAGAGAAGGCTCTCCCCCTGGGGGCCGCCAGCTGACATTGTTTGGCCGACGGCACCCGGAGGAGCCCCTCTCTATGGGAGCGTACCGGTCGGTGGGAGGCTATTGGTGGTAGTAGGCGGTCCCGCAAGTACCCGGGTTCTAAGCCATGGAGCGCTTTAAAGGTAGTAACCAATATCTTGAAGCGCACCCAAAAGACCACCGGGAGCCAGTACAGCTCGCACAGGAGAGGAGTAACATGGGAGCGCCACGTCGCTCCCATCACCACCCGCGCGGCCGCACTCTGTGCCAGTTGAAGCCTCCGGGTGCTCCTCAAGGGGAGCCCCATGTAGAGAGCATTACAATAGTCTAGGCGAGAGGTGACGAGGGCATGAGTGACCGTGTGTAAAGAGTCCCAATCCAGAAAGGGACGCAACTGTCGAATCAGGCGAACCTGATGAAAAATCCTCCCGGTCACGGCCATCAGATGCTCTTCTAAAGACAGCCGTGAGTCCAGGAGGATGCCCAAGTTGCGCGCCCTCTCTGCGGGGGCCAATGATTCGCCCCCGATAGTCAGCGATGGCACCAGCTGACTATATCGGGACGTCAGAAACCACAGCCACTCAGTCTTGGATGGTTTGAGTCTGAGCTTGTTCCTCCCCATCCAGATCCGCACGGCCTCCGCATCACTTCAAGGGCATCGTTGGGGTGGTCTAGGGTGGAGATGTACAGCTGGGTGTCATCCGCGTACTGATGATATCTCACCCCAAAACCACGGATGATCTCACCCAACGGCTTCACATAAATGTTGAACAGGAGGGGCGAGAGGACCGACCCTTGTGGCACCTCACATATGAGGGGCCTCGGAGTCGATCTCTGCCCCCCTGTCAACACCGACTGTGACTGGTCGGAGAGAAAGGAGGAGAACCACTGCAACACAGTGCCTCCCACCCCCAACTCTTCCAACCAGTGCAGCATGATACCATGGTCGATGGTATCAAAAGCCACTGAGAGATCTAACAGGACCAGGACAGAGGAGCACCCCCTGTCCCGAGCCCTCCAGAGATCATCAACCAACGTGACCAATGCCGTTTCCGTGCTGTACCCGGGTCTGAAGCCCGACTGGAACGGATCCAGATACGTCGTTTCATCCAGGTGTTGGGGAAGCTGTTGCGCAACCACACTCTCGACAACCTTTGCCAAAAAGTGAAGGTTGGAGACTGGATGATAATTTACCAACATTGCTGGGTCCAGGGAAGGCTTCTTGAGGAGAGGCCTCACCACCGCCTCTTTCAAGGCAACAGGAAAGTCACCCTCACCCAACGAAGCATTTATAATCTCCTGGAGCCAGCTATGTGTCACCTCCCAGGAAGCCAGTACTAACCAGGAGGGACATGGGTCCAATAAACAGGTGGTCGCATTCAGCCTGCCCAGAATCCTGTCCACGTCCTCAGGGGTCACAGGATCAAACTCAGTCCAGATAACATTCTCAAGACCTGCCCCTGTCCCTCCCCCCGAGACTACCCAGTCGGAGTCCAGATCTTCCCGAATCTGAGTGATTTTATCATGCAGATACTGAACAAAATCCTCGGCTCTACCCTCCAAGGGGTCCTCCCGCGCATCCTGGTCTAGCAGGGAGCGGGTCACCCTAAAGAGGGCGGCCGGGCAATTATCTGATGACGCAATAAGAGTAGCAAAATAGTTACATTTAGCTGCTTTTATCGCCACTAGGTAAGTCCTAATATGGGATCTCACTAGTGTCTGGTCGGATTCAGAACGACTGGCCCTCCAACTACTTTCTAGGCGTCTTTTTCGGCGCTTCAACTTCCTCAGCTCCTCGGAGAACCAAGGAGCCAATTGAGATCGGCGCCGGGTCAGAGGCCGCAAAGGCACGACCCGATTCAGAGCTCAGGCGGCCCAGGCAGCCACTAGGTCTCCGGTCGAGGCATGTGCTAGAGCCTCAGGAAATGGCCCAAGCTCCATCTGGAACCTATCAGGTTCCATCAGGCGCCTGGGGCGGAACCAACTTACCGGCTCCACCTCCCTGCGGCGGGGTGCAGTGGTTTGAAAGTCTAGATGAAGGAGAGAGTGATCTGACCATGACAAGGGCTCAATGACTAAGTCCCCTATCTCAAGATCACTCAACCACTGTCCAGAGATGAAAACCAAATCCAGCGTGTTTCCCCCCGTGTGGGTAGGGCCATGAATTACCTGGGTCAGATCCATAGCTGTCATGGAAGCCATGAACTCCCGAGCCACCTCCGACGTCTCACCCACAGATGGAAGGTTGAAATCCCCCATGACCATAAGTCTAGGGGTATCAACAGCCACCGTGGCGATAACGTCGAGGAGCTTGGGCAGGGCTGCTGCCATGTGGCAGGGAGCCAGGTACATGATCAGCAAACCCATCTGAACCCCGTGACCCCACTTCACAAGGAGGGACTCACAGCCGGCCGTCTGAGGAACAGTGGCCTCCCTCGGTCTCAGACCTTCTTTAATAATCACTGCTACTCTCCCACCCCTGCCCTGTGACCTCGGATACAATTAATAGTATCTCAATTATTACAATTCCCTAGTTAAATAGAGCTTTTTTTTTCTTGTGTTTTAAAATCTTGAACTCTCCTCTTTTGCCATTTGCCATAAATTTCCCATTGTTTGCACCTACCTTTTTTGATGAGGAAAAAGAAAAGCTGCCTTTCCAACCTTGCAAGCAAACAGCAAAGCCAACAACCTGCTTTAGTTTCGGTTTCGGTTTCAGCTTAAATTGCACAAGGAGAAAAAAAAACTAGAGGGAAAAAAAACTGTTTAAATTCTTGCCGCAGGGCTTCAAAGGGCCGCCTTTGTTTTCTTTTAACACTGAGCAGCTGTAGGGCGGCCCTTTGAAGCCCCGCGGCAAGAATTTAAACAGTTTTTTTTCTCTCTAGCCATCAGCTGGGACTCAGGAGGCAGCAATAGATTGGGAGTGGGCAGGGTAAGCAAACCCCGTTCTCCCACAGTTCCCTAGCTTGTCCTGCATTCTTTCAAAAAATCGGGACTTTTTAAAAATGCCGCGGGATGCGGGACAAATTGTTGAAAATCGGGACTGTCCCGCCAAAAGCAGGACATCTGGTCACCTTATGCTAGAGCTTCATTTTTACAGGCACTGGAGCCCTTTATGCTTTACTATAATTTTGCTTTCTGTGTCTTCTGATTTGTACTGCTTGTCTCCAGTTATTTCTGCCTGTGTGGCATGGTCTAGCACAGGGGTGTCAAACTCAAGGCCTGCGGGCCAGATCCAGCCTGTGGAGTGCTTAGATCTGGCCCACAGGGCTGCCCTGGAAACAGTGAAGGACCGGCCCACAGTGCCTCTGCCAGTGAAAATGGAACTCTGGCAGAGGGCTGCAGGAGGATCACCCCAGCCCACCTTGACTACCACAGATGCCTCGAACACGAGTGACGTTGAACTCACCACACCCACATTGGCCATGCCCACACTGGCCATCCCCCCCCACCTCACCAAGTGAAACACAACCCAGATGCAGTCCTCAATGAAATCGAGTTTGACAAATCTAGGTCTCCCTAGAACAGGGAGAATGTTCTAGATCCTCTCAATTAAAGAATTTGTCTCATGGGTCCCAGGAAGCATACCTATTCCTGTCCTCTATAACAGGTGCCCAACCTGTGGATCACGGTCCACTACCGGGCTGTGGCCTATTTGCAACTGGCATACTTGCATGAGCAGCAGGCACCGCTGCTTGCGATCCCATTCTCATGAGTGGTGGGCACCGGTGCTCACAACCCCCACTTGCTCACACAAATGAAGCTGAGCATGTGCAGACATGCCTGCCCCTTCACACAAAACCATCCCCTCTCTTCCCCCCATGCTGGATCTCCAACCTGGAAAGGTTGGGAAATGCTGCTCTACAATTATCTCCCCCCATATTTGTGTGACTCCCACACTTGTGTTATTCAGGAATCTATTGAAAATCTGATTGTTCCCCCAGACAGATTGGAGACAGGTTGATTGTGGACCCTCCTTTTGTCCTTTTGCCTATTTTGTTTTCTTTTGATTGGATTTGTTTCAGTCTTGCTTTGAATATTTGCTTTGAATAACATGAGCCTTGGTGGCACAGCAGACTAAAGTGCTGTTAAGTAGCACCAGCTGCCTGCAATTACTGCAAGTTCAAATCTCACCAGGCTCAAGGTTGACTCAGCCTTCCATCTTTTCGAGGTAGGTAAAATGAGGACCCGGATTGTGGGGGAAATAAGCTGACTTTGTATAAAATAGAACACCGCTTAGGGCCCCCCGAAAGCCCTACTAAGCAGGTATATACAAAAGTATGAAAGCTATTGCTTAATGCATTGTAAGTCGCCCTGAGTCTCCGGAGAAGGGCGGCATATAAATCGAACCAATAAATAAATTTGCTGTTCTATATCTTTTATATGCATATGGATATACTGTACAGGTTCCTAGTTGTAAGCTGCCCAGAATGGTTTTGGAATTAGCCTATAAATTGGAAAGCAATGTTATTCTATGTTATTCAATGTTATTAAGGACTGGCTTTTGGAAATGTGTAACTTATCTTTTTTTGTGGAAAAGACAATATTTCCAACTAATCAAAAGAATGAAGTAATATGTTCTTTTTTGGCCTACAATTTTATGGCCCTGTATTTTACAATTTCCAGCAAATGCCTGTACTAATCTCTTACACCAAAAGCAATGAAGAGTTTCATGACATTTTAAGGACCATTAAGAAAATTACTGTGGCATAAGCTTCATGGCTTGCAATCTCTTGCACTCGGTGAAACAGACTCCATCAAGTGCATTGTTTTTCTATTATCCTTTCCTGCTTTTTTGTCAGTGCAGGAAATTGCCAACTCCAGCAGGAGGGGGGCTCTTAGTTTCTTCAAGGGAATTTGCTCCTGCCACCCCCCCCTCCCCCCCCCTGAGAGAAAGATATCTCAGGCATGATAAATTTAATCTAGTATGTTGGTTTTTATTTAACCAAGGCATAATAATAGATAAAGAGCTTTGCGGGATGAAACTAATGGCTCATCTATTCTAGTCCAACCATCTATATCTCAAGACTAAAGGCTATTATGATTGCTTGTGCCTAGCAATTGGTATTCAATGGCATTCTTCCTACCTCTAAACATAGAGCCACTACAAGGTTCAGTAAAGGTTCAGTCACTCTAGAACAAACTAATTTGCTTTGAACAACCTCTTGTTTCAGAAGAACATAAAATCTTCTCGGAACACCACAGTGATAACAAATAGCTCCTAATGAGCCTGTGAGCTTGTTAGGAATGTTGTCTTCTAATTGTGTACCCTGTCTTCTCTCTTTAGAGTCATTCAGTTATTATCTGAACTTCATTAGGAAGCAAACAACAGCTGCTTCTCAGAGAAGGGTGCCAAGGGGCTTGTGGACACAATGATGCCTTGAAATATCCCTTCAGACAGTTCAAGGAGGTGTCTGTACACTCCAAAAAAGAGATGAAATTGTTTGTCACCTTGCAGGAGTAGCTGCGATGGAAGTCAACGTGGTGATATGATGTGTGTCAAAAAGAGGCAAGGATTCACGCAATGACTATTTTGACTTATTTCAATTTCAAATTTCAATTTAATTCGATTTATATGCCATCCCTCTCCGAAGACTCGGGGTGCCTCACAATACATTTAAAATCCTAATAAAAAACATTTAAAAATTAAAAACATTAAAAACATTAAAACTCATTCACACCATTCATGGCCGGATCTCGCCAGATCGCAAGAGTGAGATCAATGGCCCCAGGCCTGCTGGAAAAGCCAGGTCTTCACCACTTTTTGGAAGGCCAATAGTGTGGGGATGGTCCAGACCTCAGGAGGTAACTGGTTCCAGAGAGCTGGGGCAGCCACAGAGAAGGCCCGCCCCCACGGGCCTGCCAGCTGGCATTGTTTAGCTGATGTCCCCCATGGACATCCCTCAGGTCTAATTTATCTGTTTGTATTCTGTGAATAATTCAGGTGGCTTGCTTACACTATAAGCACATACTAACTAAGGCCGAAGGTTAGATGCAGAGAACCCTACTGGCCTGGTAGTGTTGCAGATTAGGGAGATAATGTAATTCTATCACAGATTGTTTAGGTTAGGGCTGTTAAACTTGCAGCCCGCGGCCTGGATGCGTCACTTGCTGGCCACATCCCTGCCTAATTTAGCAAAGGGGGGGGGGGGGAAGTCCCAATAAGTCACATGACCAGTGGTGGGATTCAAGTAATTTAACCACCGGTTCTCTGCCCTAATGATTTCTTCCAACAACCAGTCTGTCAAACTGCTCAGAAAGTTAACAACCGGTTCTCCCGAAGTGGTACGAACTGGCTGAATCCCACCACAGCACGTGATGCCGCCATGACGTCGTGAGTTTGACACCCCTGCTTTAAGTAATCAGTGAAGACAGTATAACAGAACAGCAACAATCACAATTTTTAACGTTGTCTAATTAAAAATAATTCAAGGCAGCATACAATAGGTTAAAAATCACACACCCCAAAATAGAACTAAATAGAATAATATAGACTTGGAGGCATAAGCTAGGGTTCTAAAAGCCATAGTTAAATCTGATTGATAGCCATACTTCCTTCAAAAACATGTATCGTGCAAACAAATGAATTAAAACTTTAAAACAAAGGCGCTATGGGATTTCTTACTTCAATTTTTAATAAAACAAGCCAGGCAGCATCAGACTTTTCACAAAGAAATATTGTTTTCTAGAAGTTCTGGAAGCACCATGTGACTCTGAAACTAATACAAAACTGGAACTCCAGATATTGATACTTTGCAAGGTTTCAAAAGTAAAAAAATTACAGCTGTTTTTCCTCTTTCTTTGGGCCTCTTGCTTTGTGCCCAAATAGAATCCACTTAAAAATAGAGCTCACTTAAAAACCAACTAGAACCAAAGATGACTATGTTCTTAGAAAGATGAACATCTTCTGAATTTATTTTATACAGTACAAACAGCCTTTCTGTTGTTTTACTTTTCTTTCTAATATGGAGGAGGAGGAGGAGGAGGAGGAGGAGGAGGAGGAGGAGATGCAAAAGAAAGCAAGGATAGTAACAAGCCTTAGATTCAATTCTAAAACATCTTGAGCACTACCTGAACACCATCGGCACTGACAAAATCACCTTCAATCAATTGCAAAAGGCAGCTTTACTTGGAACAACTTACATCCTATGATGCCACCTTTAACATCATCAAAACATCTACCTATCCCAGGTCGGTGGATCAAAATGCCAAATCCAGTCTAAACAGCTGGCTGACTGTTTGACCAACCCTAACAGTAATAGACAACTTATTATGACTGCCCTTTATGAAAGCCAGCTGGACTCAAGCGAAGTCTTATTGGCTAATCACACAGGGCACAGTCATCATCATCATCATCATCATCATCATCATCATCATCATCTATGCTGTTCAGCTGTCAAGTATTTGAGGATCTGACCCAATAACTGACTGAGATTTCTGT
>WNWU01000001.1:83021957-83046742 GCA_012654045.1 Ptyas mucosa
GACAGTTTCTATATACAAGGAGCATAACTAATATTAAATAAGAGCAAAGCATTTAATCTTGACATCAGCAATGGCACCAGAAATACTTTTGAGCCAGCCGCAATGCCAATTGGTGGCATCATATTGAAGGTAGATGAAAGCCTAACTTTTATAATACTCCACTTGATTTACCAGTTCCCTACTAGTTTGATAATGGTTCTTACAAAAAGTATTTTGGAATAGTTGATTGGAACCTGAATATGAATGAGCAGTGTGATTCAGCTGTAAAGAAAGATGCAGTTTTAGATAAAGATATATCATCAGAAGTATAGTGTCAAAATTGCAGGACGTAATAATTCATCTCCATTCTTCTCGGGTCAGACTGCACCTAAAGTATTGTACTGAGTTTTGGGCACCACACTTTAAAGATGATTCAGGAAAACAAGGAAAATAATGAGGGGACTAGAAACTCTATTAAAAGTTGAAGAAGTTTAGTTTGTTTAGCAATGGTTTGTTAGTTTGACTTCTCCATCCTCTATGTCACTGGCTATAATGCTAGAATTTTTCAAAGTCCATTTTCAAATTCTTAGCAAAAGTTCTTCAAGGAAGCCAGATCAGAATACAACTCAGGCCCTAAACATATAGAATGATTTATTCCAAATCAGGGGATCACTACTGAATAATATCATGGGGCTGAACTACCAAATGGCAGCAAGTGACTCTACTTAGCCTAGCTTGGCCAGTCTTGGAAAAGTCAAGCATGGTTGAATCTGACCCATTCTCCAAAAGTCTCTCTTGACTCAAAGGACTCTTTATTTTGAACCAGTGATGAACTAACAAATTATAAAGATAAAGGTTCCCCTCACACATATGTGCTAATTGTTCCTGACTCTAGGAGGCGGTGCTCATCTCCATTTCAAAGCCGAAGATCCAGTGCTGTCCAAAGACATCTCCGTGATCATGTGGCCAGCATGACTAAACACCAAAGGCGCACGGAACGCTGTTACCTTCCCACCAAAGATGGTCCCTATTTTTCTACTTGAATTTTTTATGTGCTTTCAAACTGCTAGGTTGGCAGAAGCTGGGACAAGTAATGGGAGCTCACCCTGTTATGTGGCACTAGGGATTCGAACCACTGAATTGCCAACCTTTCGATTGACAAGCTCAGCATCTTAGCCACTGAGCCACTCTAATGTACATATTAGTTGATGTAGGATTTGGGGTGTTCCTTTTGAAGTTCTCCAAATTTTTATCTGGCCAATATCTAAAAATCAGGCTAGAATTAACAGGCATTCTGTCCAAAATTAAGAAATTTGGAGCAAAATGAGAACAATATAGCAATATATCCACCCACCCTTTCCTAAATTCACTAGGACATAATCAATCATCAGAATCTGGGGTTGGTTTGTTTCTTTCACATCTATTGCCCCTTACTAAAAGGAACGACCATCCCATGTGATAAATTTCAGAGGAATAGCTATGGATATTTCTTGAAACCTAAATAACTATCAATTCTTTTTGTATCATTTTAAAGGTTTCCAACTGTGTCACATCAAAGTCTTTCATGAATTGGAAGTCACATAGTGGATTGTATTTGGAAGATGATAATATTGAGAGAAGAGAGACAGAGAAAATCTATTGGACCAAAAGCAATGCACGATTTTCTGCATCTAAAAACATCTCCTGAGTCCCCCCCCCCAAAGAGAGAGTTCACCCCAAATTCTAAGTTATAAATCAGCATTAAGGCACCATTTGAGGACCCAGATTGGTGGCAACAAGCTGTCTCTGTAAACTGTTTAGAGAGGGCTGTAAAAGCACTATGAAGCAGTGTAGAAGTCTAAGTTCTAAGTGATATTTCAATGCAGGTCTTATATGAACTCCATTTTACCTATCTCTTTTAATCAATGTCTCTCATTTTATGAGTGGGTTGACTGGAAACTGGGGATTGAAATCCAATGCATCTGTATGGCAACATGAAAAAGAATGAACAATGAGACTTCTCCAGCTCTTGAGTTTATTCATACATTTTGGATGAAAAACTATGATTTAGGGATCATCATCCCAACACCAATTGCATAGTACGGTACTGATATGATATTGCTGAGTTTAAAAATTACCTCACGAAGATGCTTTATTCCAAGACCCACTTTTTTTCTTTTCTCCTTTTTTGGAAAAAAAAATCTTGAATAATATTTTTAGGAGAATCACATAGCAGAAAGATGATGAGCCTTCATCAGCCTCAGAACTGTCAAATGGCTGACACACAAGAGATCCCGGCTTGACTGACAGCAATCCATGCTTAAATTTCATTTGCATAAAAATAGAATGCTAATTCACGCCGAGTGAGGTAAATGCTCGCTATGCTGTCATTTGGTGCTTCGAAGCTTTAAATACATTTTGCAATCAGGAAATTCATATGTGCTGATTGATTATGACTTCTTCATGATAAAGGCATTGTTTAGAAGGAGTGTCCTTGACTTGTTTATACAGTTGAGCTTCAGATGTTGCTTCATCACACGTGTAATGATGAGCCATTACAACACAAGAAAGTACTTCAGACTGTTTTACTTAATGAATATAAGTAGATTGGCTCTAGATTGGCCTTTGTCTGGCTCTTATGCCGGTTATTGCTAACAGTTGTCACTCATGTCACTTTCCCAATGTCTTATTATATTTCTAATTCACCATCTAGTGTAGATTCGATTTCAAGAAAGTGATTTCCAAAAAACTGAAGAGGAACTTTGAATTTTCAGGATTCTATTTTTTCACGCTTACGCATAATGCCACGCAACTTGGCAACTGAATATTGACGTTTCTCTGTGTATATGTATTTAATAATGAGATTGACAATCTGCTGTGCATGTATGTCTGCCCTCTATGTATAGCAGAGCAAGAAGGTAACACTAAACTACTTTATTGTTATTGTCTATAACCGTGATGGCGAACCAGAGGTGGCCCGCAGCACCCACTCTGATGCCATGCAAGCTGTCACCTCAGTTCAGCTCTGCTGCACATGCACACACATGTCCCCCTGGGCAGCTGGTCTTCAGGTCTCTGTCGGGGGAGGGGCACATGCAGGGGGCCGTGTGAGCATGTACGGAGGGTGCATGCGGGGGCACAGGCGGGCGGGGCACATGCAGGGGGCTGCACGCGCATGCACAGGGGAACAGGGTGCATGCAGGGGGCCACACGAGCATTGCATTTTGGAGGTTCGGGTGCACACACACATTCACGCGCTTTGGGCACTCGGTCTGGAAATGGTTAGCTATCACTGGTCTATAATAATAGTATCTTATAAGTCTGGTTGTTCTTTACTGCTTCCTCCCAACCTTATACTGCTGTGAGATTAATGAGGTGTCTGAAATGCTTCTTCCTTCTATCAGATTGTTTTGGGATTGAGTCACGCCTCTTACCTCATTGATCTAGGAACAGATCTGGCTTATTTGTATTACGATCGTCTCCTTTACTCCCTACCATGTATTGCATATGGTCCCAGATCTCCCTTTTTTGGTGGCTTCCTAATATCTCAAGGTCATGCTGCTGAAATTCACCAGGTTTTATAAATAACCAGCAAACTCCACTTATATCCCAATTGCAATATCCATTCTTAGCTACTGGAGTGTGAATTTGGTCTGCTGGTTAAGTTGTTGTCCTAGGATTAGAGCAGCATTTCCCAAACTTGGCAGGTTTAAGATAAGTGCATTTCAGCTCCCAAAGTTGGCTGGGGAATTTGGGGAGTTGAAGTCTACCCACCTGTTGGAGCTGCAACAGGGATGGGGGCAGCCCAGTAAGCTGGGTGCCCGAAAATGGTGCAGAGGTGCAGGGGGAAGGCTGGGAGGGGGTGCAACACGCAGGAGGCTCTCTGCAGTTCCTTGGCTTGTTTGGGCTGCAGCTGAGTCCACTCCCCTGAGTTGGCGGAGTGGGTTGCTCCAGCTGCAATCACGAGGAAGGCCCGTCAGAGGCGAGAAGAGGCACTTTTCAGCCAGGAAGGGCAATGGAGGGAAAGCCGAGACGACCACTGCCACCCCACGCGTCCTGACCTTGATATGAGGCCCAAGTGTCAAAAAAAAAAGTTTCAAAAAGTCCCCAAAATTTTAGCCACCTTTTTGGTGGGCATGGCTTGGGGTGGTGGTGGTCATGTGACTGAGTGTGTGAGTGATGTCACGTTGGCCATGCCCAATTAGTCACACACCCGCACCTAGTCACACCCACTGAACCAGTAGTAAAATTTTTTAGAACCCACCACTGGTTCAGGAGAACCTCTAGCTAAGATTCTGTGCAGCTCGGAGAACCCTCAAATCCCACTCCTGGCTGGCCCTGCCCCACCCGCCCCACCCCGGAGTCCCCATGCCCCACTCCAGGAGTCCCCATGTCCCCATGTGGCCTGTTTTGGGTGCAGGAAAGTGCAGGGCATGAATGAAGGCTCAGGGAGGGTGAAAAATGGGCCTACCGGATGTTCGGGGAGGCCAGAAATGGGCAGACGGTCTCCGGAGCCTGGGAGGCTGTTTTCACCTTCTTGGAGACTCAAGGAAAGCCTCCAGAGCCCGGGGAGGGCAAAACCACCACTCCCCAGTGGTGCAGGAGGCTGACTAGGCCATCCTCACCATGGCCATCCCCACCCAGCAACCGGGCAGATAACACCTTGCTAAAATTTTTGAACCCCACCCCTGCATGACTCCCATTCTTCGAAAAAACAGAAGTATCTGAAACTGCCTTATACCAAGTCAGGCCACTCATTTATTTAACTCAGTTAGGTGCCATTGCATTGGGCTCAACTCCTGGTGCTTTATTTCTCGATCTGCCCTGCAGCACCTTCAAAGACATTCCTGTGATACTCCAATCCCCTCAATTCATCTTGTACATTGTCTTCTCCTTCTTATATTTCCTTCAATCATGTCAAGCAGAGTTATTTTTTCCACCCTATCATTCACTTGTATTATTTGCTCAAAATATGTGGATCACTTGCTAAACATCTCAAGGAAGCTATCAGCCTTTAATACTTCCAGGACTCTATGATTCTTCTTTTCCTTGCATTTCTCATTGTGCAAGTTTCATAGCCATATATTGCCCCCCCCCCCAAATTTTTTTTTAAAAAAATCCATTGCTTTATTCTGATCAGAGTTATCATAGAGATACCATTATTCTTCATGATTTTGACACTACCTTACTCTTAAGATTAATTTCCTCTTTAGTTTTCCACCAGGCTATCTTTATCTCTTCTTGAACCCAAGAGTAAAACTATCTATCACTTTCACTATTTTTGCTGACATCTGTGAATTCACTAACTATGCTTGTTGACGTTGCTTTTATCTTCTTAATATTTGACGTGAACCTAGATTTTACATTTTCCATTCTTACTTCCCTAATGCCAAGATCATCTGAGTCTTTACTTTCAGCTAACAAAGTAGTATCATTTGCGCATCTCAATTTATTACAGTTTCCATCTTCATTTTTGAGCCCTAATACAATTTCCTCTAACTTTGCCATGTTCATAATGTGTTCACAAATTAAATAAATATGGGGACAATAAATATCCTTGTCTAACATCCCCTAGGAGAATCTAATGCAGAACTGGCTAATAATAAATCTTCAGGATGTCATACAGGTGCTTTGTCAATCCCACTTACAGTTGGAAAATGAATCCTTGGCTTCCTGCATGCTAATAACTGAGTCAAGGACAGGTTTTGTGTCCCTCCCAGACTCTAAATGGTATGCTCTGGCACACTGCAGGGTAGTCCCTTAGTTCTGCCCCGCCCCCTCAGCATTATTACTAGGTCCTACCTACTTTTGTTGACTGCTTCAAAGCTCCGCCTCTAATACCCTTGTTTATACATTTAGCACTTTTATTTATGGTTACTCTGATCCAGGTGATATTTCTCACATTTTCTCTAGGTTTTCTTTCCCTTTTCTAATCTCCCTTATTTCTTATTTCTAGTGAAGAGAAGGACCAGGGGAGACATGATAGCCGTCTTCCAATATTTGAGGGGCTGCCACAGAGAGGAGGGGGGGGGGATCAAGCTGTTTTCCAAAGCACCTGAAGGCCAGACAAGGAATAATGGATGGAAACTGAACAAGGAGAGATTCAACCTGGAAATGAGGAGGAACTTTCTGACAGTGAGAAAAATCAACCAATGGAACAGCTTTGCTTCTGGAAGTTGTGGGAGCTTCATCACTTGAGACATTCAAGAAAAGATTGGACTGCCATTTGTCAGAAAGGGTGTAGCGTCTCCTGCTTGAGTGGGGGGATGGACTAGATGACCTATAAGGTCCCTTCCAACTCTGTTAATCTGTTATCTATTGAAATGGTTTGGCTTCTAAATAAATATTTTAGCAAATATATTTTTAAAGAAGAGGATGCATATGTTACAAAAAGCCTGCATCAGGTAAATATAGTATACAGTATTAGAGAAAAGGAGACTTGGAAGACTGCATTTAAAATATCCTGGGAAAAAGGTGACAAATAAATTTATTTATTTATTTATTTATTCATTCATTCATTCATTCATTCATTCATTTATTATTAGTTCAATTTATATGCCGCCCTCCTCCGAAGATTCAGGGTAGCTTACAATGCACTTATAGCAATAGCCTTCATTCTTTTGTATATACCTGCTTATTAGGGCTTTTGGCCCCCCATAAGCGGTGTTTCTACAAAGTCAGCTTATTGCCCCCACAATCCGGGTCCTCAGTTTACCTACCTCGGAAGGATGGAAGGCTGAGTCAACCTTGAGCCTGGTGAGATTTGAACTTGTACTAATTGCAGGCAGCTGGCAGCTAAGTGCTACATAACAGCACTTAGTCCGCTGCACCATCAAGGCTCATTTAATTTCTTAATGATGACCTATAAGGTCCCTTCCAACTCTGTTAATCTGTACCTCTTTTTTGGGGAGCAGGAGGGAGACCTTATTAGCTTGTGCTGTTCTTCAGTGCTCTGCATAATGTTCCTTATTTCAAAAGGATAGGCATGTATTATAAATGCAACCTAAAATAATCTTCAAAGATGCCTCATGCTAGGAGAAATGATTGCAAAATTAAGTACAAGAATATATGTTGTTAAAAAAAGCACTCTCTCTGTCTTGTGTTTCCCAAGAATGTATAATGGAGGCTTTTTGCAAACTCCAGCTGGGAAACCTAAGCTTAAGCCTCAAAGACACACCATGACTGGACTTGTTAAAAAAAAAGGGGGGGGGTATGAACTGTACTTTGATTGTAAGACTGGTGATCCAGACAAGCCCCGGGCTTCTCATATTTGTTGTATAAGGTCTGCTGTTGCTCTTATAGCTTGAGTTGAGGAACTTGAAACTCAGTGCCATTTTGCTCTCTTAATGATATAGAATAGAATTCTTTATTGGCCAATCGTGATTGGACACACATGGAATTTGTCTTTGGTGTATATGCTCTCAGTGTATATAATGAGAATAAAATACATTCATCGAGAATAAAAAGATACAAACACTTAGTGATAGTCAAGGTTACTAATAAGCTATCAAATCGTACTAGGAAACAAATAAAAACAATATAAATTGAAAGATACAAGTAACATGGTTATAGTAATAAGTGGGAAGAGATAGATACTAGTAAGGAAGAGAAGAATAACAGTAATACAGTCTTAGTAAATTATTTGACAGTGTTGTGGGAATTAGTTGTTAAGCAGAGTGATGGCATTCGGGGGAAAAACTGACCTTGTGTCTAGTTGTTCTGGTGTGAACAGAATATGGTGAGAACAGAAAGATCACATTACAGACTGTTACCTCTGTCTAACATTGCTGGTTTCTCTGTTAAAAATTAAAAAAATCAATTAAATAATCAAGTCTACCTTCAGCCATGAAAGTAGTGCCATGTGATGACAACCTGCCAATACCAAAGCCATCATAGAAATGGAACTTAAATGGGAATAGACAAAGATAGCAATAGCACTAAGATTTATATACTGCTTCACAGTGCTTTGCAGCCCTCTCTAAGCGGTTTACAGAGTCAGCATATGGCCCCTAACAATCTGGGTCCTCATTTTACCCACCTTGGAAGGATGGAAGGCTGAGTCAACCTTGAGTCTGGTGAGATTTGAACTGCCAAATTGCAGGCAGCCGGCAGGCAGCAAAAGTAGTTTGCAATACTGCATTCTAACCACTGCATCACCAAGGCTCTTAAAGATGCTGCAATGTATGAACCAAGCATGGACAGTGACAATGATTCCGACATTGAACACTGTGTATTGAACACTCATAGACTTATCTAGAATTAAGAACAGAATAGTTGTCCCACAAATGGAAATTCACAGGAGTGACGCAGTCTGAAACTTTCTGTCTGTTACTTGGCTGATCCAGCATCTAAAAGGTGAAGTCCAAATGTATGTGGAGCCTGAAAACCTATTTAACAGAGGTATGAAATTAAGAATATTTGCACATCTGAAAATGGTCTATTTGGAGAAAGGGGAAGGCCTTCTTTTTCTATTGCTGGGAATGAAAGCGAACATCCTAATAACCCCCATAACCTGGAGTCTCCACTTATAGTTCATTTGTTCATTTTCACTTCCAGGCACCTCACATGCCTTCCACCTCAGTTTTTATGCTATCTAATCAAGAGACGAGATAGGTGTAGCTGAGACTTTATGGTTCACAGCCTTGGTAGGAGATTGGGGGTGGGGGGTAGGGGAGAGACAGAATGTACTGTATTAAAGGATACACTTACGTACTTTTAATGGGAATAAAGGAGTTCAGGATGTTATGGAGTAATGACGTTTTCAAGGGAAAACAGGGCACTCAGATAGTCTTTGTTAATCTATTAAAATGTGACCAATTATCTGGTTCTGCCAGTGGGCCTGGGGAAAGCAGTATGGATGGAGCCCATTAAATAGCTCATGTGATGTGCTGTCACCGGGGCAGGGGTGGGAGGTTATTTAATTATATTATGTTATTATATGATGATTCTCTTTTGTTAGTTTTATAGATGGGGTTTTTATATTCTTGTAAGCAGCCTTGAGTCGCCATGTGCAAATAGGCAGCAATATACATTTCCTTCAATCAATCAATCAATCAATCAATATCAATGCCCTTAAAACTTTCTTTTTCCAGCAAGCCGGGCTGGCTTAACAATTTTTTAAATGCTTTTAATTGGTTTGTCATTCTTTTAATTATGGGGCCAAACATATATATATATCCTTTTAATTGTATTTTAATGTTTGTAGTTTATGTTTTTATTTCGGCTGTACACCGCCCTGAGTCCTTTGGGAGAAGGGCGGTATATAAATTCGATATAAAATAAAATAAAATAAATAAATAAAATAACAAATGCTTATGCATTCCACACCTACACACACATGCTCTCTTACAAATCTGACCAGATAATGCATGGGGGTTGCGGGAAAACAGGAATTCTTTGTAGATATTTATGGCAGCATGGCCAGAGTTTTTATTCCTTGTCAGCCATACTCTATTGGCATTCCATCACACACCATTTCCGCTGTGTTTTTATTATCCTGTTAGAGTACTGGGTCAAACATGACCTACTGCACGGCACTTAAATTGTTAACCTTCTTTTCTCTATTGCAGTCCTTCAGGCCTTGTCGGATTTCACAGTTGAATTCCTTATCTCTTCAACTTACTTGTTCCTGCATTCTTCTCTAAAGTGATCAAAGTTTGGTCCTTCTGCTCCATCTCCTTTTCTCAACCTTTTAGTTCCTGTAAAAAAGCTAGAAAAAGAGAAAAGAGAGAAGGGAATACCATGTAGCCAAGTGATTATATATTATACATGGCAGGACATATGAAAAGCCATCAAAAAGACGAAATGAAAAGTTGGGAAGAATATTAGCCAAGATTAGAATTGGTGCTAAATATTCCAGAAAATATTTCTAGGGTCATTTAGCCAATCAGAGTGTGTTGTGGCCCGTCAGCGACCTGTGCAGCTAGTAGCTGATTCTGACAGCGAGGAGGCTGATGTGGTGCTGCGCCAGCAGCCTGTGCAGCTGGCAGTCGAGTCAGACAATGAGGAGACTGGAGAAGATGTGGTGCCAGAGGCAGGGATTCAGCCAGGGCCTTCAGAACCTCCAGAAGCTCCTATAAATGAAGAGGAAGAAGAGGAGGAGCCTCTTCTTGATGCATGGGCGCGCAGAGCTGCCAAAAGGCAGGAGTGGCTTCTCAGGAGGAGGTCTCCTCGAGAGTAAGGCTTGGGGCTAATTGGACACTCCCTTAGCTTACTTAAGGAAGGACTACGACTGAGGCAATTTGCAGGGAACAATTTCGTTGACTCTCCTTCGTGTCTTAATCTTAGTTCTCTTATCAGTTTCCTGCAAATTGCTTCTGGGCTTTCTGCCAACCATAGTAAGATTATGATTATTTGATTCTTTGGATTCTTGTAGGCTGTTAAGAAAGTTAATTAACAGCCTTTATTTGAAAAAGACTGATTTAATTTAGTAAACTAAGGTTTGTACAGACTTTGTGTGTGCTGCGTTCTTTGGGGTCCGTAGCTGGGGCAGAACAGAGTGAGGCACTTATCAAGGCTTTGTTCTAATTACTGAGTACATAAGGGGATAGAAGAGGTGATATTTGAAGCTGTCTAATACTAACTCAGAAAAAATTGGGAATGGTCTACTAGATCTACTGATCTTCCTATGTTGTAATTAATGATTTCCATCAAATGTGGTGAATATCCAAAAAAATTCATAAATAGTAGCAAATTGTGACCAGTGGCAGTTAATTTTCAGCACCTTAAGTCTCCCCCAAAAGCAGTGAGATGTAAATTAAAAACTAAAAATGCACTGGGTTATCTCAGAAAATTTGTAAAAATAATTAAGGCAGGATACAAATAAATAAACAAATTCCAGAACCCTCCTTTTGGTGCAAGATCTGTTAAATTTGATTTTACAGACTATTTGAAAACTTCTAATGAAAACAAACAAAACCACTTCATAAGGCATCCTATTCCACATCTTGACAACTTCTATGATTTGGAAATTCTTAAAATCTAATCTGAATTTAATGGTAGTTTAAACTCACTGGTCCTGGTTCTGCCTTCTAAGTCAGCTTCCTCTTTTATAAGATAACCCTTTAAATAGTTGAAGACTATATCATAATTCCTTTTGGTATTTTCTCCTGCAGGTTAACTATACCTAATGTCAACTTGCAAAGCATCCCTGGCCTGCTCTCGAGTTGTCATAGGCAAGGGGGATGGGAAAATGGTGAAGCAGCATGGTATCCAAAAACAAAAGCACATTACAGACTCTCAAGGCTGTCTCCCAGGGTTACCCACAGTGGCCAGAGAACAGTGATCTCTACAACCCACGAAATTGCTCCACTGGCAAATGTGACTGAGACACACCCTGGGGGGAGGGGGGAAACAGGGTCAAACCAGAGCCATAAATTATGTTGGCTTCACTTGGAACGTGCCGACATGAAGCCGACATAAATAACTGGATTTCTTTTGAAGGTTGACTCGAGGCTCATGATTTAACTAGGGCATCCATCAGAACTCTTATACCTAGCTTGTTTAACCATTATTCATAAGACTTTGTTTCCAGTCCCCCCAGCATCTTAGAAGCCCAGCTTTAAACTCACTCCAATTTGTTAATGTCTTTCTCAATGGTAGCTTCCAGTTGCCATGTGGAATTCCATGTCTCATTCCAGTGGAAACTAACCAATGCAGAGTACAGTGAAACAGTTACTTACTGAGGTCTGAACTTTATAATTCTCTTAATATATTATAGCTTCTACATTGCACAACTCTCGATGACTCTATGTGGCTTACAAAAATCAAAGAAATGTGCTGATAAAGTGAGGACTCTCACTCTTTCTAACTAATACAACCCTAAGTAACGTTTATATTTTTAGAAGCTGGATCACACCTTTGAATTATATTTAATTTGTGATTCCCTTGAATACTCAGGTGCTTTCCCCATGTCTCCCCACTGAGCTGTGTCTTCCCTACATTATATTTGTGCATTTTCCCCTCCCCAGATACAAGATGTCAGATTTATTCTTATTTATTTCATCCTATTTGTTTTGCTCCACTGTTCAGTTCTAACTAGATCTTTTTGAATCTTTTCTACTTTAGCCATCCTTCCCAGCTTTCTGTAATCTGTAGCGTTTATAATCATCACCTTAACCCTCTATCCAGATCATTAATAGAATTTTTGAATCACACAGGAACAAGGTCAAATCATATATTTTCTCTCACCTGGTGCCTTCCAAGTGTATTAGACTTCAATTCCTAAGAGCCCCAGCCAACAATTCCTATTGGCTAGGAATTCTACACATTGAAGTCCAATGCATCAGAACTTCAGTTTCTGGAAGATTACCTTAGTATGTCCAAACCAGAACCAAATTTAAATGAGAAAAATAGAAAGTAAACACCATGGTTTCCTCTCTGTGGCCCAACAGCATGTTTTGCAACAATGCACATTTTAAAAAGAAAGTTGTATCGAATGCTAGATGCCCTTCCCTACTGTAGCCTGCTGTTCTCTCGCATGTAGGGCATGCTGATAGAGATTGAAAGCTAGCCAAATTTCAAGTTGGATTTACCAGTCCCCTCACATTAATTAGTGCAACTATTCTGCTGCCACTTGGAAATTTATGAGGATACACAGTTTATGAACTAGTAAATTAAGCTTCGAAGAATGTAGGTCCCTCTGAGTTACTCTGGCTCCTTGATCTTTGTTTTGAATCATAATTAGGCAGGGATATTTATAAATAGGCTGCCGGTGGCAGAATCACTCAACTTGCAGTGGGGCAGCTGTAAATCCATTGTGACTCTTGAGATGATACCCCATGACTCATAGATCCAATGGCTTGAAGAATTATTGTGGCTATAATTAGCAATTAATTCTTGCATTTCACCATACCAGAGGGCAAAATTTAATGACAAACGAGAAAAACAAAACAAAGAAAACAAGGACCAGTCAGATATCTCTGGTTACATTGATGCCATGCAGTTATGTCATTGAACACTTGTTGGCGACCTCCATGGATGGTAATCATGTGTGAACTAGGTCCATTCTTAAACCATGAATAAGCCTGTGTAGCACATTGATGTAAACTAAAGACATTGTGAAGATGTATAATTCTAGCCACCAATTATGCTACTCTGAACTTCTGATAAATGAAACTATAATAATGTAGATAGATGTGTGTAAGAGAGAGGGAGAACTCATTATCATATTAGACTGAGAATGCCCTTAAAGAATCTCTTGGTCTAAGATTAAGATGACTATAATAATCTCCATTTTGTTGGGACCGTTCTATTTCAAGAAAGACATTCTAAGTGGTACATAACCTCATAAACCAGAAAAGTGTCTTAGTTTTCAGGAAGACAGCCCCAGGTTGCCAATATCAGCATCAGTATGTCCAACAGGAGACTCACTCAAGCAGCAATAAGCTCACCTTACCTGAGCAGCTGTGCAAGAAACAATTTTGTTGTCCACAGTTCACCATGCCTGCACAAGCACTTGATTGTTTAAAGTAGAATGGACAACAGCAGAATGGAATGGCACAGTCATACAAATGGCAACAGACAACCTTTCTCAATAGTGCCTTGGTATTATTCTATTATGAGAAGGAAGGACTCACTGGAGAAGAGCCTAGTGCTGGGAACAATTGAGGGCAAAACAAGAAGGGGATGGCAGAGAACGAGGTGGCTGGATGGAGTCACTGAAGCAGTCGGTGTGAGCTTAAATGGACTCCGGGGGATTGTAGAGGACAGGAAGGCCTGGAGGAAAGTTGTCCATGTGGTCATGATGGGTCGGACATGACTTCGCAACTAACAACAACAACAACAAATTATTCCATTGATCAGATTCAAAAATTCTTCCCAGTGGAATGGGGAGATGGAGAACAAAGAGAAGATCCATTCCATTTTCCAACCATTTTAAAAGAGATATATTGCTTGTTAATCATCCATCAATGTGGTTTCAGCTTGTAATCATTTTGCACACATCATAACAACCCAACAGGGAATAAGAAGTATTTGGAAATATTGAAAGCTGCTTCCTTATTATGAGAACCTTTCAAACATTAACTTCCCATGCCTTTCTTTAAAAAAAAAGTTGCCCAGGACTCTTGAGAAATTGAGTTACGGATTAACATTAATAAGCATGTGGCTTTATACAAATTAATCTGTCCCTGCTTTTACTTTTGAAATGAGATCACCCTATGAGTAAGGCTTATCTTGCTGGCTGTATAAGTTATTGGTTATAGAAGGGAACTGAAGTTTTAAACAAGTTCACTTTTCTTTGGAAAGAGTTATAAATTCTTATAGGCTTGAAACCTACAAAAGTTTCAATCTAGATCAGCATCTATCTTGCCTGATCAGATATTGATTGCCCTGGAGATTCAAGCTGTTGCCAAAATCCTCTAGATTGGAGATTGGTAACTCTTTTTCTGCCATTAGTTCCATTTCCTCAAAAAACACTGTTAAGGGTTAGTATATTGTGAGCAATTCTTTCTCTTTCAACTTATCTCATTTTTTTTCTCTTCCTCCCCCCCCCCTTCATAAATATTCCAGGCAAAGGAGAGGGACCTCTTCACATAGATCTGAGTTGATATTTTATTTATTTGACATCCCACCTTTATTATTATTTTAAACAACTCAAGGTGGTGAACATATGTAATATTCCTTCCTTCTTTTATTTTCCTCACAACAACAGTCATGTGAGATGACCGGGCTGAGAGAGAAGGTGTTTGGCCTAAAATCACCCAGCTGACTTTCATGACTAAGGTGGGACTAGAACTCACAACCTCCTGATTTCTAGCCTGGTGTTGTAATCATTGGACAAATCCAGCAGGAATGTCTTAGGAAGTTTTTGAAATTACACTGTTGGTTGCAGATTAACCTATAAACCATAGGTTTGAATCAGTGGTGGGATTCAAATTTTTTTACTACTGGTTCTGTGGGTGTGGCTTGGTGGGTGTGGCATGGCATGGCTTGGTGGGCGTGGCTTGGTGGACATGGCAGGGGAAGGATACTGTAAAATCTCCATTCCCTCCCCACTCCAGGGGAAGGTTACTGCAAAATCCCCATTTCCTCCCGATCAACTGGGACTCGGGAGGCAGAGAATAGATGGGGGCAGGGCCGGTCAGAGGTGGTATTTACCGGTTCTCCGAACTACTCAAAATTTACCGGTTCTCCAGAACTGGTCAGAACCTGGTGAATACCACCTCTGGTTTGAATGTGGCTTCCCAAGACCCAGGCCTCAGTAAAGAAAATGATTTGCACCTCACCATTTAGCTGCAAATGAAGATTTGGCCAAAAGCATGAAAAAGTGTCCTACTCTATTTGATGAAACACTGAGCATATGAACTACACCATGTGGCATATGTTATCACATGACTGACACAATAGTAGTAACTACGAGGGGGATCTTGGAGTCCTAGTGGATAATCACTTGAATATGAGCCAGCAATGTGCTGCAACTGCCAAAAAAGCCAACACAGTTCTAGGCTGCATTAACAGAGGGATAGAATCAAGATAATGTGAAGTATTAATATGACTTTATAATGCTTTGGTAAGATCACACTTGGAATACTGAATCCAGTTATAGTTACCATGATATAAAAAAGATGTGGGGACTCTAGAAAGAGTGCAGAGAAGAACAACAAAGTTGATTAGGGGACTAAAAGCTAAAACATATGACGAACAGTTGCAGGAATTAGGTACATCTAGTTTAATGAAAAGAAGGAGTAGGGGTGACATGATAGCAGTCTTTCAATATCTAAGAGGCTGTTCAAAGAAGAGGGGGTAAACCCTTTTCCCCAAAGCACCTCAAGGCAGGACAAGAAGCAATGAATAGAAAGTAACCATGGAGGGAATCAACCTAGAAATTTCTAAGGAGAAATTTCCTGACAATTCGAACAATTAATCAGTGGAACGACTTGCCTCCAGAAGTTGTGAGTGCTCCAACACTGGAGGTTTTTAAGAAGGGATTGGACAACGATTTGTCTGAAATGGTACAGGGCCGTGTTGACGAACCTATGGCATGCATGTCGGAAGTGGCACGTAGAGACATTTTTCCGGGCACGCGAGCCGTCGTCAAGCTCACCTGAAACTGTGCATGCGCGTGTGCCCCATCTGGTGTTCAGGCGTCTGGTGCACATGTGCGCAATTCAAGGGACCCAGCTGGTCTTTGGAGCTCTCCTGCGCATGCGCACGTGTTTGTGAATGCACACGTATTTGCGCATGCTCATGAGATGACTGGTGTGCAGTGTGCGCATGCACAGGCAGCATTTGTGCACGTGCATTGCATATGCAAAAGCTGTGCGCATGTGCATATGGTGTGGTTGTGACGCAGCACATGGGGAGGAGCCACACGTTGCCGCGGATGGCACACGAGATGAAGCGTGTTCCTATTTGGCACTCGGTAAGTAAAAGGTTCGCCATCACTGTTATAGGGTTTTCTGTTTGAGCAGGGATGGGGGGGGGGTGGAGTGTTGAAGTAGGAGGTCCCTTCCATTTTTTAAAAATTCTGTGATTCTGTTATCACCTAACACTAAGGATAGTATTTAATTTTAATTTAATTTAATTTAATTTCAAACTTATATACCGCCCTTCTCCCTGAGGACTCAGGGCGGTGTACAGCCAGAGTTAAAAACATAAAATACAAACATTAAGAACAATTAAATATATATATAAATTTGGCCCAAAAATTTAAAAGGTGACAAACCAATTAAAACATTTAAAAATTTTTTAAGCCAGCCCGGCTTACTAAAAAAGATAGGTTTTAAGGGCACGGCGGAAGGCACCGAGGTCATGGATTCTCCTCATCTCTGGGGGTAGCTGATTCCAGAGGGTGGGTGCCCCCACAGAGAAGGCTCTCCCCCTGGGGGTCACCAGCCTACATTGTTTGGCTGATGGCACCCTGAGGAGGCCCTCTCTGTGGGAGTGCACAGGTCGGTGGGAGGTCATTGGTAGCAGCAGGCGGTCTTGAAGATAACTAGGCCCTATGCCATGGAGCACTTTAAAGATGATAACCAAAACCTTGAAGCGCACCCGGAAGACCACCAGGAGCCAGTGCAGCTCGCACAGGAGCGGTGTTATGTGGGAGTGCCATGCTGCTCCCATCACTACCTACGCGGCTGTGTTCTGGACCAGCTGGAGCCTCCGGGTGCTCTTCAAGGGGAGCCCCATGTAGAGAGTGTTACAGTAGTCTAGGCGACATATTATGATGTCCAAGGAAGATCAACATTTGTTTCTAATCTTACAATTTTCAAAGTTAATTCTGGGTATAAACAGTGCTTCCCTCTGTAAATTTCCTGACTTTTTTTTTCCTTTTGGAAACAAGGAGCAGCTGCATTTGTCAAGGGTTTTCTCCCCTTATTTTTGACAATGATCATCATGGCAGATGTAGACATGAAAAGAAATTGGGCAACTCACATGGTTCTTACATTTGTCCATGTCCCAAGAACAGATCAAGATGCCTATTACCCAGTGGTTTCAAATTTTTTTACTATCGGTTCTGTGGGTGTGGCTTAGTGGGTGTGGCATGGCGGGCATGGCAGGGGAAGGATACTGTAAAATCTCCATTCCCTCCCCACTCCAGAGAAAGGATACTGCAAGGTCCCCATTTTCTCCCAATCAGCTGGACTTGGGAGGCAGAGAATGGATGGGGGCGGGGCCAGTCAGAATTTTTACTACCGGGTCTCCGAACTACTCAAAATTTCTGCTACCAGTTCTCCAGAACTGGTCAGAACCTGCTGAAACCCACCTCTGCTATTACCCAGTAGTGGCATCTTTTGTATGTGTGTGTGTGGGGGGGGGGGGTTGTAAGTTTTTTATATATATACATTTTTTAAATTTTCTTTTAATACAAACATTCCACCATTTATTAAACAGTGTGTTGTCTGGATACAAATTTCTTGTGTCATAACAGTTAAAGCTTACCACCATATTCATTGCTTACATCCACTCCTATTTTAATACTAATACTTAATACTTAACATATCTATTATTGTAACATTTCTCTTCTTAACTCATTTATCTTTATTATACATTACTTTCATATTTATTCTCTTGAGCCTCAATTACATCAAAATAACACATGCATCATGATCTCATCATGCAAAAGGTGCAACATACTATTTCTGATGCAAATACATAAATCAAATCATCATTTTATAATACATTACATATGTTTTTATTTGGTGTCCTTGCTTTTCTGTAGAAGTCTGATATGAACAAGGTGTCCTAAAATGTCTAATGAAGTGGCATAGGCAGGATGAAACAAACTACTTCCCCATTTCGGGGTGGGGGGAGGTTTCAGGGTGGGGCAGCCACCCAGAGTTTCTTTTTATGCTGAACTGATCCATCTCTCCCAGAGGTGGGTTTCAGCAGGTTCTGACCAGTTCTGGAGAAACGGTAGCAGAAATTTTGAGTAGTTTGGAGAACCAGTAAATACCACCTCTGACTGGCCCCGCCCCCATCTATTCTCTGCCTCCGAAATCCCAGCTGATCAGGAGGAAATAGGGATTTTGCAGTAACCCTCACCTGGAGTGGGGAGGGAATGGAAATTTTACAGTATCCTTCCCCTGCCATGTCCACCAAGCCACACCCACTAAGCCACACCACGCCCACCAAGCCACGCCACGCTAAGCCACGCCCAGCAAGCCACATCCACAGAACCGGTAGTAAAAAAATTTGAAACCTACCACTGATTTCTCCTCAACATAGTCTATTATCGCTCTCTTTTTAGGTTTTTGATAATGATTATGCCTCCCTCTTTCACAAAGCAGTTATGGAAGAGAAGATGAACAGACTGACATAGTCACAGCCAGTGGGACATTATTAGCAAAGGTATGAAACTGAAAAGATAAAATCATATAATTACTTGACACCTCCAAAAATCCTAGTGTGTGGAAATGATTCCAGGGAGAGATTGGGCAAGAATAAATAAATAATAATAATAATAAAAAAACGACCAATAGGTTTACATTCTGCAAAACAACTGAAGTTGTCTGTGGTATTTGTTAGGCAGGTAGTTTTTTTTAAAAAGAGAGATCCTGTTTCCTCACCACTACTGTAACTCATTAATCTTAGAAATGGCAAAACACCCACCAACCCTTCCCCAGCCTCACCTGCAGCCTGTAAACATGGAAAGCTAATTTAGCACCAATAATGTGCTATGTATGAAACCGAGGTAGAGACCCAAATGCTATGAACTCTCTCTTTCTCCGTGTGACCTTTCAGTGATGAGAAGAACACTTCCCTTCCTGGTCTCTGACATCAAAAACACATCTTGCAGCTGAGAGAAACAGTTATTTTTGGGAGTTCAAAATCACTTTGAAAGAGGAATTGACAGGAAGCAGGGAACGGGCCATCAAAACAATATGTGCAATGAAGTGAGATTACAGAAAAATACAAAGAGTAGAGATTAGGGGCTATATTTTCCAAGGGAGGAACTATAGAAGAAGCACAGCTAAGTAGTCATGATAAGTTATTTTCTTCCTTCACCTCCCACCTTCCAAAACAGCCAAAATGAGGCTAATCTTATCAGGTGGTAGAAGAGCATTTTTCCTTCTCCGTCAACAGCTTAATTATCATTCAAGGTGCTGATGGCAGCAGGCTTTATGGCTTCAGCATAAATGGAGCTTTTGAGCAAACAACTCCCCAAACAGTCATCAATGTGCTAAGAGGCAGAAAAGGTGAGCCAGGGAGATAAATGCTGTTTCTCGAAGATAGGCAGGGTCTCGGGCAATTTTATAGATTTAGATTGCTGCTGCATCTGGTGCACTTGACAAAAGACATTTGGGGGGCCTTGTGATGGAAATACTGTCATAAACACAAGCACGCTTTTTTTCAGGTGGCTGAGCCTCCGTGGGGGAAGCCAACATACGTGACTCTTCTAGGAGCATCTCTGAAAACCTGTAAATTGCCATGAGGTTGAATTTCCTGCTGGGCTTATGCTGCAGCAAAATCAACAGAAAACACTGAGGAAGAACACAGAAGGCAGGAACTGGGAGAGGAGTAGATGAGGCATGGATATGTTGGGTAGTAGTGTCATATCTCTGTCCTGGGTGAGTGACTAGGTTTGATAGCATCAGGAGATTAAACAGATGTCCTCTCTGTTCTTCTCTCCCTCCCTCCCTCTCTCCCCTCTTCTATCGCATTCCTTTCCCAAGCAGGCAGGAAAGTGGCTGGATCAGGAGCTGACCAGAGGAAATGTTTTATAAAGCATTATATGTTTTGTGGTATTTTATATGTCAAAAACTGTTTTTAAAAATGCTACATTTCAATTCATTGGGAACCACTAGTTGCAGGTTTTGGACATATTCTGTAAATTAACCGATTTGAGGTACATTGGTTCCAAAATTGTTGCTCTGCAGTTTCACTCAGTTAAAGATTATGGGAATGGAAGTTTTAATAGTATCTGGATGTTAGAGGTACTATAGACTTACGACTTCCTATTTATGAGTCCACTGATGATATTTTCTTGCTCAGATGAAACAGAAAATAATATCTCTTATAGATCTGTAAATTGCACAGGTTACAGAATTAGGTATATGTATACATACATTTAGGGATGCAGTGGCTCAATGGCTAAGAGGCTGAGCTTGTCAATCGAAAGGTCGGCAGTTCAGCGGTTCAAATCCCTAGTGCCACATAATGGGGTGAGCTCCCGTTACTTGTCCCAGCTTCTGCCAACCTAGCAGTTCGAAAGCACGTAAAAAATGCAAGTAGAAAAAATAAGAACCACCTTTGTTAGGAAGGTAACAGCGTTCCGTGCGCCTTTGGCATTTATTCATGCCGGCCACATGACCATGGAGACGTCTTCGGACAGCGCTGGCTTTTCGGCTTTGAAACAGAGATGAGCACTGCCCCCCTGGAATCAGGAATGACTAGCACATATGTGCAAGGGGAACCTTTACCTTTACCTTATACATACATTTATATGATTTATATGGCTATGTATCTCAAAGCAATGACTTCAATTGTGTACAAAGTTAAAACCAACAATTAGAACAAAAATCCAAATAATGTCTAAGAATGCAAAACAAACAAATCCCATTATACAATAAAAACAACATCATGTGGTAAGCTCTCTTAACCTCCCAGCCCAAATCCTGGAGAAACAGTCATGGCTTTAAAGCTTAATGAAATCAGTAGAGTTAAGGTCACCAAGATCTTCAAAGGGATGGTGTTACATAGAGGAGGTACTCTAACAGAGAAGACATGATTCTTGGGTCCAATTGGAGAACAACATATAATGGAAGGGACCCGGTGCATGAATCAGTGGGGTGGGCATAAACAAGACAGCTGGTCCTGGAAATAGACTTGTCTAATGGAGTGCCATGTAGCACTCCTCCAGTGGTGGGATTCAGCTGGTTTGGGCTGGTTCAGGTGAACTGGTTGTTAAGTTGCTGTCTGGCCCCACCCCCTACCTGCCTCGCCCCTTCCAGGAGTCCCCATGCACCCCGTTTGGCTCCCAAGTAAGTGCAGGAAGGTCCACTAGGCCAAAAATAGGGCACAAGGCAAGCGCAGCCCCCGCCCCATGGCCTATTTTTGCTCCCAGGGGGGTGCAGGAGGCCGAGTGCTGCCTGTCACATACCCCTGGGCACACCCACCATAGCCACATCCACCCAGCCCTGTCATTAGGGCAGAGAACTGGTTGTTAAATTATTTGAATCCCACCACTGCAGTGGTGGGTTGCCTCCGGTTTGGACCAGTTCGCAAGAACTGGTAGTAAAACTGGCGGGAGGCTCCGCCCAGTGACCCCAAAATCATCAGGAAGCTTCTGCGCATAAGCGAAGCGAGTGTGCGAGTGCTGCCCCATTGTGAACCGGTAGTAAAAGTAAGTAGAATCCACCACTGCACTCCTCCCAAAAGCAACCACTAGATAGGCCTACCCATATGTCATCTCCAAGAGGGATAGGGATTTAAAACACAGGTAGTAAAACACCTAACTCCGAGAACCCTTTCCACTTCCTCTGGACCAACAGGTTCAAATTCTTTCCACACAACAGGACAAGAATGCACTTCAAGGACCTGCCTCAAATATGTACAATTCTGAACAAATTTGAGTAACTTTATCTAATATAGATTCTCACAGCGGCCACCTACCCTTCTTTCCCAAGAAGGATTTGGTCACCACTGGCATTCTGCAGATACGATATCAGTTGGAAAAGTAACTGTTTTGTCGCCCTTATCACCAGAGGGCAATGCCTAAGAATGACTCTTAGCTATGCTTTCTCAAGCTTCCTCTTTGTTTTCCTCCAGTATGCTGCAGGCATCTATTATGCCACTTCATCTCCTGGAGTTTCTCTATAAGCCAAGAAGCTCTCTGGGTTCCACATGCAGACAGAATCTGTGCAGGTGAAATTTGATCCAAATAACTAAGGTTTGGAAGTGCCCTTAAGCAATCTGACCTAATCGTCTGGAACTTTATGCTGAAACTTTTAAAACTGTGCTTTAAATCTTGTGTTTTCCCTTTCTTTCTTTTTTCTCCTCAGAAGGAAACGTATCTGACCATCGCTGTGCTACTAACAGAAGAAGAAAGCTCAGGATAGATGAGGAGAGGGTAAAAAAGCACTTAACTGATTTAAATAATTCAAGTCTCCAAGGCCAGATGAATTACATCCTAAGGCACTGAAGGACCTAACAGAGCTGTCTGCAGAACTGTTAAATGTAATTTTTAAAAATTACATTTAAAATTACTGGAGAAGAATTGTGAGGCTCCAGAATGCTGGAGGAAGCAAATCTTGCCAATATCTTTAAAAAAGGAGAAGAATAAGACTCCGAGAACTACCTGTAATGCAGTTACTAAAAAGGCAAATGCTATCTTGGGTTATATTAAAAATATTATAGATTCCAATATATGGGAAACAGTTGTTTACTTTTACTCTGCCTTAGGTAGATTCCACTGACAATGATAAGTCCAGTTTGGGGTACTGCATTCTAAAAAGGAGATCAACAAACTTGGAACAAGTTTCAAGGAGAACTACCAAGATACTGAGGGGACTGAAAACCGAGTCCTATGATGAACAGTTAAAGAGGCTGAATGAAAATATAGAATAGAATAACAGAATTGGAAGGGACCTTGGAGGTCTTCTAGTCCAACCCCCTGCCCAGGCAGAAAACCCTACACCACTTCAGACAAGTGGTTATCCAACATCTTCTTTAAAAATTCCAGTGTTGGAGCATTCACAACTTCTGGAGGCAAGTTGTTCCACTGATTAATTGTTCTTTTTTTTAATTTTTAAACTTTTATTAATTTAAGAAACAATTATGATTAATTGTTCTAACTGTCAGGAAATTTCTCCTTAGTTCTAAGTTGCTTCTCTCCTTGATTAGTTTCCACCCATTGCTTCTTGTTCTATCCTCAGGTGCTTTGGAGAATAGCTTGACTCTGTCTTCTTTGTGGCAACCCTGGAGATATTGGAACACTGCTATCATGTTTCCCCTAGTCCTTCTTTTCATTAAACTAGACACACCCAGTTCCTGCAACCGTTCTTCATATGTTTTAGCCTCAGATCCCCTAATCATCTTTGTTGCTCTTCTCTGCACTCTTTCTAGAGCCACTTGTTTGATTAGTCTGTACCAGGCACCTGATGGATCTAGCTGGGTTTCAGAGGAAGGCTGGGATTGTCCCTAAAGTCTTGGTCAATGCATGGAATGAATAGGAAATCGGAGCCTAGAATGGATCATGCCTGTGTGGATTCTCACTGCTTGTAGATCCCTGAGAAACCCCTTTCATAGAAGCTTCAGGAAAGGAGACAGTGAAGAAACACATCTGCAAAGTCACTGTGAGGATTATTCCTGGGATCTGCCAGATAAAATTGCTTGAATTTTCCCAGGGAAGTTTGGTTATAGAAAGGAACTCCTTTTGAATTTGGACTGGATTTATGATGACACTTTTGCCTCCTGATCTTAAATTGTTAGTTAATTGACTCCAATGGAAGATGGTCAGTGTTGGTGGCAGTGAGAAACCTATTGTCCCCATCCCTAAGGAAGATTGTTGCAATACCGTTTCCTGTCCATTTGCAGAGCTGCAGAGACCAAAGTAGAGAATTCCTGTGTTAATCTTTGGTACAGAGAGTCACCCTGGTTTTGACTATAGAGTGGAAATGAACTTGTTCTCTCTAACTCCAGAAGATGGGACCAGAAAAACCAGAGGATTGAAACCACAGGGAAGTAGATTCAGGTTAAATGTTAGAAGAATTTTGACAGAATAATCTTGGAATATCGAACATAGAATCATAGGGCTGTAAGTCTTCTACTCCAATCCTCCTGCTCATGGCAAGAGAATGTATACCATCACAGTCAAATGGTTGTCCAGTCTATTTTTGAAAACATCCAGTAATGGAGCATTCCCAACTCCAGGAGACAAGCTATTTCATTGATTAATTGTTCTCATCGTCAGAAAATTTCTTCTTCTCTTTAACAATGTCCACCTATTATTTCTTGTCCTGCTTGAAAAATCTTGGAAATCTTGGAAAAAAATATTCAGGTACCGGGATGTCTCAATGCTTACAAAGATTAGAAACATGCAAGTAATGGTTTTCCCTGTGACATTCTACAGAAGCAAAAGGTGGACTCTGTAGTAGCAGGATAGAAACTGTACTGATGTATTTAAATTTTGGTGTTAAAGAGGATTCCTGAGAATACTACAGATAGCCAAGAAAAGAAGCACATGGATAATGAAATAAACCCAAAGTTCTCACTTAAGACACAAATGGCCAGGCACAAATTATCCTACTTCAGACACATTATACAAAGAGCTAACTCTTGGGAGAAAGCTAATAAAGCTGGGAAAAGTGAAAGGAAAGAGAAGCAGAGGTCAACAGCTAGAATAGAATAGAATAGAATAGAATAGAATAGAATAGAATAGAATA
>WNWU01000001.1:83046752-83067713 GCA_012654045.1 Ptyas mucosa
GAATAGAATAGAATAGAATAGAATAGAATAGAATAGAATAGAATAGAGAATTCTTTATTGGCCAAGTGTGATTGGACACACAAGGAATTTGTCTTGGTGCATACACTCTCAGTCTGTCAAGAATCATAAGGTATAACACTTAGGGAACAGATAAGAAATCAAATCATATTAGGAAACAGTCAATATAAATCTTAAGGATACCAGCAACAAGGTTACAGTCATACAGTCATAAGTGGAAGGAGATGGGTGGTGGGAACAATGAGAAGATTAATAGTAATGCAGACTTAGTAAATAGTTTGACAGTGTTGAGGGAATTATTTGCTTAGCAGAGTGATGGCGTTCGGGAAAAAACTGTTCTTGTGTCTAGTTGTTCTGGTGTGCAATGCTCTATAGTGTAGATAGACTCAGTCACCACAGCAACAGGTGCCCTGTTGGAAGACCTGAAGGACCATGTTGTCATTGACAATCAATAGGAGCCTGAGTGGCGTAGGAGGCTAATGCCTCCTACTAAGGCAGCATTTAACATCCAGCTGGCTGCAATTACTGCGAGTTCAATTCTCACCAGGCTCAAGGTTGACTCAGCCTTCCATCCTTTCTAAGGTGGGTAAAATTGGAAGGCAGGGCGGAGGATTTTGGACAATACCTGTATGACAAAATCGCTCAGATCCGGGGGGATTTGGACTCCGACTGGTTGGATCAAGGCAGGGTGATGAGTAATAGTCTTGAGAATGTTATCTGGGGAGAGTTTGACTCTGTGACCCCCGATGATGTGTACAGGATTTTGGGGAGACTTAGTGCAGCCACATGTTTACTGGACCCGTGTCCCTCCTGGTTGGTACTGGCTTCTTGGGAGGTTACATGAGGCTGGCTCCAGGGTGTTATCAACGCTTCGTTGAGTGAGGGTCACTTCCCCGCTGCCTTGAAAGAGGCGGTGGTGAGGCCCCTCCTCAAGAAGCCATCCCTGGATCCGGCAATATTGGCTAACTATCATCCTGTCTCCAACCTTCACTTTATGGCGAAGGTTGTTGAAAGTGTGGTCGCGCAACAGTTCCCACAATTCCTGGAGGAAACATTCTATCTAGATCCGTTCCAGTCGGGTTTCAGGTCTGGGCACAGCACGGAAACGGCATTGGTCGCGTTGGTTGATGATCTCTGGAGGGCTCGGGACAGGGGGTGCTCCTCTGTTCTGCTCCTGTTAGATCTCTCAGCGGCTTTTGATACCATCAACCATGGTATCATGCTCCACCAGTTGGAAGAGTTGGGGGTGGGAGGCACCGTGTTACAGTGGTTCTCCTCCTTCCTCTCCAACCGGTCGCAGTTTGTGTTGGCAGGGGGGCAGAGGTCGACCTCGAGGCCTCTTATTTGTGGAGTGCCACAGGGATCGGTCCTCTCACCCCCTTTTTTCAACATTTATGTGAAGCCGCTGGGCAAGATCATCCGTGGTTTTGGGGTGAGATACCATCAGTACGCTGATGACACCCAGCTGTACATCTCCACCCCAGACCACCCCAACAATGCCCTTGAAGTGATGTCACAGTGCCTGGAGGCTGTGCGGATCTGCATGGGGAAGAACAGGCTCAAGCTCAACCCTTCCAAGACTGAGTGGCTGTGGCTCCCGACATCCCGATATAGTCAGTTGACTCCATCACTGACTATTGGGGGTGAGTCTTTGGCCCCCACAGAAAGGGCTCGCAATCTGGGAGTCCTCCTGGATATGCAGCTGTCCTTGGAGGATCATCTGACGGCTGTGACCAGGGGAACCTTCTGTCAGGTTCGCCTGATTCACCAGTTGCGGCCCTTTCTTGATCGGGATTCCCTGTGCACATTCACTCATGCCCTTGTCACCTCTTGCCTTGACTACTGCAATGCTCTCTACATGGGGCTCCCCTTGAGAAGCACCCGGAGGCTCCAACTGGTCCAGGATGCGGCCGCATGGGTAGTGACGGGAGCAGCATGGCGCTCCCATGTAACACCGCTCCTGTGCAAGCTGCACTGGCTCCTGGTGGTCTTCGGGTGCACTTCGGGGTGTTGGTTATCACCTTTAAAGTGCTCCATGGCATAGGGCCTAGTTATCTGCGAGACCGCCTACTGCCACAAATGACCTCCCACCGACCCGTGCGCTCCCACAGAGAGGGCCTCCTCAGGGTGCCATCAGCCAAACAATGTAGGCTGGTGACCCCCAGGGGGAGAGCCTTCTCTGTGGGGGCACCTACCCTCTGGAACCAGCTGCTCCCTGAGATATGGAGAACTCAAGACTTCAGTGCCTTCTGCCGTGCCCTTAAAACCCATTTTTTCCAACAAGCCGGGCTGGTTTAGGAAGTAATTTTAGACATTTTAAATTGGTTTGTTATTTTTTAAAATTGGAGCCAAATTTATATATATATTAATTGTTTTAATATTTGTATTATATGTTTTTTAATTCTGGCTGTTCACCGCCCTGAGTCCTCAGGGAGAAGGGCGGTATACAAATTGGGAATAAATAAATAAATAAATAAATAAATAAATAAATAAATAAATAAATAAAATAAAATAAAATAAAATAAAATGAGGACCTGGTTTGTGGGGGCAATAAGTTGACTTTGTATAAAAATATACAAAAGTATGAAGGCTATTGCTTAACACACTGTAAGCCACCCTGAGTCTCCGGAGAAGGGCGGCATATAAATAAAAAAAAAATAAATTAAAAATACTGACTTGATGGCACATCAACATCATCAATCAAGAATTATCAACCAGAGGAAAAGGTTGCCTCGTGAAGTAGTGTAAGATGTTCACATTTATTGGAAGATCTCAAACAGTAGTTGGATATCCATCTGTCCAAAATATTTTAGTAAAACCTACATCAATCAGAGGATTGTATTAAATTCTCCACAAGGTCTTTTCCAACTCTATTAACTATGAATCTATGAATTAAAGCATGATTCAGTTACCAGTTGACTCACACTTATAAATATGGACAAGAAAAGGAAAAATATGTGTGTTTATTCTGGAGCATCGCCCATATATTAAGCTTCTAGTTTTTCCCCTTTGCAAATGGAGTTGCAGTTTGGATGAAGGCACTATAATATATACCATTTTTACTCTGTCATATTTTGGCCCTCTCACAGACTTTCAAAATATTAATTTAATAGTAATATTAAATATTTTCTTACCCCGTGTGTCACTTTGTTACATAATAGTTAATAAAGACATCTCAAAAGGCTGGCATCATCTTTTGGAATTGTCATCTCAATGTTATTTCCTCTGGCAGCTGTCATTGCATTCAGATAGCAAGCTACAAACCTCTCATGCTGGTTCTTTATTCAGGAGTCGGTAAAATTGTCCAATCAGATTGTAGAAGCAGATAATTGAAGCAGATACTTGCTTCCAGTGTACAGTAGCTGGGTCAGTTGCCATGGGATACATACCTTGGGTTCACACTATGTATTAAATCAAAATAGGTTTTGCTTGCTTACAGGTTAGTGGATTGAGCGTTATCTAGCCAATGGCTGTTTATTCAACAAATTGTGTTTAGGGTATGCATGAAACAGGCTGAACAATTCACATTTCCATGATCTTTTCCTTCAGAAAAGACAGAAAATCGGCAAGGACTGATAGGTACAGATAGTCCTTGAATTTAGTGACCATTTGAAGTTACAACGGCAGTGTAAAATGTGCTTATGACTGTTTTTCATCCTTCCGACCACTGCAACACCCCCACGGCAGTGGTGGGTTGCCCCCGGTTTGGACCGGTTCTATAGAACCGGTAGTAAAACCAGCGGGAGGCTCCACCCACTGACCCTGACATCATCAGACGCAATCTGTTCATGCTCGCTTTGCTTGCTTCACTCACTCGTGCACACGATCCCATTGCGAACCAGTAGTAAAGGTAAGTAGAACCCACCCGTGCCCCACGGTCACATAATCAAAATTCAGACACCTGGAAACTGACTCATATTTATGATGGTTGCAGAGTCCTGGGGTCCTGTGATCACCTTTTGAGACCTTCTGACATGCAAAGGACCAGATCCAGAGGACCCAGATTGTGGGGGCAATAAGCTGACTTTGTATAAATATACAAAAGTATGAAGGCTATTGCTTAATGCATTGTAAGCCACCCTGAGTCTTCGGAGAAGGGCGGCATATAAATCAAATTTTTAAAAAAAAGACAATGGGGAGCCCAGATTCACTTCACAACCATGTTATTAATTTAACAACTATAATGGTTCACTTAACAACTGTGGCAACAAAGGTCATAAAATGGGGCAAAACTCACTTAACAATTGTCTCACTTAGCCACAGAAATTTTGGGCTCAGCTGCAGTCATACATCGAGGAGCATCTGTAGTAAAAAAAATAATACTATGGTAGTCCTCAAAATATCCCAAATTGTCATGCTCCTGATACGTAGGAACTCCAACTCTCTGATTTTTCATACTGGTTAGAATCAGTAGTGAAATCCAACTTTTTTTACTACCTGTTCTATAGGTGTGGCTTGCTGGGCGTGGTGTGGCTTAGTAGGCATGGCAGGGGAAGGATACTGAAAAATCTCCATTCCCTCCCAACTCCTGGGGGAAGGATATTGCAAAATCTCCATTCCCACCCCACTCTGGGGCCAGCCAGAGGTGGTATTTGCCAGTTCTCTGAACAACTCAAAATTTCCGCTACCGATTCTCCAGAACCTGTCAGAACCTGCTGGATTTCATCCCATTCAGAATTCTGGGATCTGTAGTCCCAACCTTTCTTAAAAAGCAGAAAGTGGATTTGCTTCTTTATTTGGCCCTTGGATTCCTGTTTCCAGAATGCCCCCCCTGCCCACACTCACACATATTTCTGAGATTTAGCATCTTTCTTCCGCTTTTAAGATATAATCTCATCTTTTACTGAAGCATTCCAAGCAAACTCTTTTTGACCAGTCCCAGAATGTTTGTTTAAAAGTATCTAGGATTATTATTTTTTTTTTTAAGCAACAGTAAAATCTTGCCATCTTTTCTCCAGGCTTAAAGGAGAGGCCAGGATCCTCATACTGGCTTGGCGACTTCCAAGCATACAAAAACGAGCTGTAATCACTCACTTTCCGCTGTTCCTCTCAGCCCAACTGATGGCCAATTTATCCTCGGTAGCATATTTACAAGCCCGTCAGCTGCATTGAAATTCCACACCAGGGTTGATGCTACATCACCTCTGCAGTGCTATAGAATTTAATTGAACCAGAACAAGGAAGCTCTGATGAATGGAGCTTGCTGGCGAGCCATGGAAGGCACACAGGGGCAGAATTTCAATTGCTAACTTCAAGGATTGTCAGAGCACAGAGAAGCAGTGAGGGGAGAAGACAGGAACTCGGGGAGCTACATGTCAACACTGCCCTTATTTATTCTCAATGTTTGAGAGGAGAGCCACAAACATGTCTAATGAGAAATATATATTTACTCATCCCATCTGGACTTCAGCACTCCAAACTCTTCCAAGACGCCATCAGATTTATACGAACAGGCATGTTCATCTATAGGTTGAGTAGAAGGAAAGAAATGAGGCCAGAAACAAATTAAACAGGGCACATGCTATTATTGTATCGCTCCAGCAGGCAGACTGTAAAATGAGAAGATGGCCGTTTACTGCACGGATTTATAAAATTATTTTCTAGATTTACACCCCAACTTTCTTGCAAAAGCTCCAGGCACTGTACGCAGCATTTTAATGTAGGGTTGAATCAGAATCCTTCCTTGCCACCCCCGCACCAGTTTGCAAGAATCTTTGATCCCTATGAAAGAGGCAGTGTGGGTAGTAAAAGAATTTTGCAAGGGATTTGGGTAGCGGGCGAATCACCTTAGCTTGACTGTTTGGAAATGAATCTCATTTTATTCTTTCTAACCCAGAAAGGAAGGAAAAATGCAAAGGGCTTAAGAGTTTATCTGTCTGTCATTCTAGGCTGGCGGTATATCTCTGAAATTTGAACCGGACCAAATCTGTTCACGAGGAGAAGCCAGCAAAGGAAAGATTGGCTTTTTTTAAAAAACGAGTCAAAAAAAATCCCAGTGCATCTGGACAAGAGAAGTAGATGGGCAGCTGCGTTTGAGGACTATTGAGCCCATCCCTTCTCCTTCTGGGTCACATTGTCCAGAATGGAAGAAATACAGCCTGCCCTATGTTTTCCAATCTGCAGGTGCTAATATACAGATGTTCATGAACACACACAGAAAGATATATATATGAGAGAGAGAGAGAGAGAGAGAGAGAGAGAGAGAGAGAGAGAGAGAGAGAGAGGGAGGGAGGGAGGGAGGGAGGGAGAGAGAGAGAGAACAGAAGCACACTTAACTTTTTGATAGAATGTATTGCTTTTTTACACAAAGGATAATATAGATGCCTCCTATGGCTGCTGCCAGTAAAGCAATTAAAAAGCATTCCAGGAGCCATGCCCTGAACTCTTTCCCTTGGTTTTCCTTAACAAAAGGAAAAAGCTCCTCATCCCCCTCAAAATACTGTACATTGTTCCATATTAAAAGGATGACCTGACCGCAAAACATGATGTAGTCATCTGCTCATTTTTCAAGAAAGCTCACATTTTGAAATGTTGCCATTGCAGGAAAATTTCTCAATTCTAAATCAGCTTTTATATTCCCACAGTTGTTTGGCTATTGAGAGCAAACAAGTCCAAATAGGAACCCCATGTAGCATAATCCTGTTTGTTTACAAAAACAAGTTTAACTTCCGTGCAATGCACCCAAGTGTATGAGCTCCTCTCCAGCTTCCCTATGCTGAATAGATCAAGAAAGCCATTTATGATAATTCAATCAATTCATAAAAACCCGTATTTATTAGTTATGGGTAAGACAGTGATTAGGCAAACCCAGATCTGCAAAATCAAGACTTAGCAACTTTTATTGGCCATATACGATCCCAGATTGTAGCCTATGCAAGATAGATAGATGATATGAGTAGATCACCCCATAAAGTCTTATGAGATCACATGAAATTATCAAAAATTCCAGCTCTTATGAGATTACCTCAAACTCCTATGATTTCACTGTCATGTGACTTCAGAAATCTTAAACAAGCTAGTCTGAGATTCTGCCTTTTTTCTTTACAGTGTGTCAATGGGCATCATATAGCTTCACTTTGGCCTAGATCACTGCACACATATTTCATTTTTATTACATTATATGCATCAATTTCACAATAAATAAAAATAAATAAATATTATTCCACACATTCAAAATAAAGTAAGAAAAAACTGTAAAATGTTTCCACATGCTGATGCAAGTGAATATGTTTCAGTAATGTTGACTCTGATGTACGCATAGAGTTTCCCGTATGCATTGATTGTTGCAGTAGTCGTTTGTGAAATGATTTGGTAGTACTATCCGAATGGAGCAGGGGTGACAGAGAAAAATGTCAGAGACAAAATTCCTACTTTGTCTGAATCTCAGCCTTTTAGCCACTACCCTTCGCCTTCTCTGCTGCTTGTTTCATGCTTCTTGCTTTCCATTTATTTGCTCAACCTCTTTAGCAAAAATAATCATACCCATGACAAAGATACAGATAGGCAAACCTTCAGAGTTCCATGAAGATTGGAGATGACTTCCTCATCTGTTTCATCATCAGTCACCCTCCAGTGATTCTCAGCTTCGTTATTAATGAGGACAAAGATAGCAGCCATAATGTCAGTTCTGCCGTCTTCAGCTCCTGCCGTCTTCAGCTCCTGCTATCAAAAGCTAGGGGGAGGGGGAGCTGAGGGGGACAAATGGACAATAAACATGCATGGAGATGTGATGGGAAATAGGATGGGGCAGGATGTCAGCTTGATGAAGACCAGGGAGGCACGAAACCAGTTGGTGCCAGTACTCAAGACCCACATTCCACCCTGAGAATGGAATGTGGATTGCTCCAAACATAGCGATTCTCAAAACACCTATGCAGCTTTCCATTGGCTGAAGATGAACTGGTCAAAGAGGGGAAGGTAGGGTTCTAACCTTTTGTGTAGGGATCTTAGTTCTATTAGTTCTAGCCTGACTTTACTGTAACCAGCAACTTTTAGTAAAAGAATCTACAGTATCAGTTCACCAAAATGGAGTTGAGGGTCTTTCTTTCCTAAGGGACTTGACTGGGGTAGGTCTGACACATATCTTCTATCATAAGCCTTACTTGAAGTACCAGTTATAGCACCAGTTCTGATGTTCGGTGCCACATTTCTGTTTTATGCAGTACTGAAATGAATCAAGTAATTCTATTGAATAGAGCCTTCCATATAAGTGAAAAGGTCGCACTCTGAAGCTGAATAAAGATAAAGCACCAGCAATTCAAGCAGAAATATCTTTATGTCTAGAATTATGGGATAAGATGTAGAGGGAAGAGAAGTAAGCAGCACTGGGAAAAATACAGAAGGTGATGATGAATGTCAAAGTTCAACAATATCACATTGCTTTAATGAGGACTGAATGGTACATCCCAGATTCTGTGGATGCTAACTATGCACTAACAGCCAAAACACTTTAAAAAACCACAGTTCGTATAACACAAAATGTTCAAAACTCTGTCTCTTCGGCTTTCAATGGATCTCGTGGGAACAATTCAAGATGCTAGATTATGAACAGTAATGTCCCTTTTCATGCTTCAGGGGCAGCTTACCTAGAAATTTCTTCTCCATCTGTCCAGTCATGTTACGGATTCCAAGATTGCTCAGAAAGATTTCACAGGGCTGCAAACCCTTAATATTTGTAATAGGGTTGAGCAGCAATACTAATTGAAAAGGGAAAAGGAAGTTTGAAGCGCATATGGACCCACATGTAACACCTTGGCAACTCTGCTTCAGAGTCTTTACTTGGAATTGGGGTTTTTTTGGAACGCTGACACTTAAATCAGGAGCCTGAATGGTGTAGCAGGCTAATGCCTCCTATTAAGGCAGCATTTAATATCCAGCTGCCCGCAATTACTGCGAGTTCTAATTTCACCAGGCTTAAGGTTGACTCAGCCTTCCATCCTTTCTAAGGTGGGTAAAATGAGGACCTGGTTTGTGGGGGCAATAAGCTGACTTTGTATAAATATACAAAAGTATGAAGGCTATTGCTTAACGCATTGTAAGCTGCCCTGAGTCTCCGGAGAAGGGCGGCATATAAATTTAAAAGAAAAAAAATCAAACACCTTTTTACAGAACCATGCCAGAAAGCTACAGAGTGAAGTTGCGTAAGTCCAGAACAAGATACAGGTTCTTTAAGAAGTTGGTGGCAAACAGGAGAAAGTTATATTAAATATATGGATTTGGGGGAAAATATTGAAATAGAGAAATGGGATTTATTAAGGAAGAAATAAAAAGAGGAGGAGTAACAAAAAGAAGAAGTCACCAAAGAAACACCGAGATGACACACGGAAGGACTGATGTATTATATGTTTGTTTGTCTTAAAAAAAAATAAAAAACTTTTTATATATATAAAAAAAGAAGTTGTTGGTGGCTCGTGCCACGAGTTCCCTCTGTGGCCTGCATCAACTTGTTCCTCTTTCAATCCCATTCATGGCACAGTCTCTTAATTTTTAGGAGGTTTATTGTGTGATGCATATATGATGCTGCTTGTATGTCGAGCTAGGGAAAACTTCAAAGCAGAACTTTGATTAGATAAGGCTTTGATCAAATCTCCTAGAATAAATTAGATTTGGGGAAAGAAACAGAAAAAGAACCTGCTTCAAAGAAGCAGATGAAATCTGAAGACTACAAAACAGATTATAACCTTCTGAAGGCCCTCACAGATTCAGTGGTTATGATGCTCTTGGATTATTATAAACAATAGTCATGCTGGAACTTCCACCTTTGGAGAATTCTGACAATGTAGCTGAGTGATGAGATGAGTTCTCTGATACTGATAAGAAAAGGAAGCAGTTCAATGCTGTTTAAATTCTAAATAGGTAGAATTCTGGCATCTCCTTGGCAACTCCCCTTGACTTGCAACCAGTTCCAAAGTTACGATGGACCCTCAAAAGGTACTTATGATCCGGTTCCACAGTCACAATGGCTCTCCCCTATGGTCATGTGACTGCTTTTCACGCACTCAGCCAACTGGCTTGCATTTCTACTGTTTGTAATATCCCACAGTCACATGATTGAAATCGATGATGCTTTTGCCAAAACCAGTGTTTGGCAAAAACATTCCATAGCAAACTTTTGGTTCACTTAACAACCATGATGTTCACTTAACAACTGCAGATTTACTTGATAACTATAATGATTCACTTAACAAACATGAAACAACATCACAAAAAAAGGTTGAAAAATTGGGTTGGTTACAAGATGACCTACTTTATGACTGTCACAATGTATGATCATAATGGGCAGGCTCCATTACGGTTGTGAGTCAAAGGCTATCAGTATACCCAAACTTTTTGAGTAGATAAGGCGAACGCTGCTTTAGACTTGGTTCAGTTTCTCCATTGTGGCCAGCAACAGAAAATAGTAGTAGTAGCATTTTGCATATCTGTCCTGGACCTATCAATACAGCTTCAATTCAACCCATCTGCCAATACTCTGATATGGGCCGAAAGCCGATACATCTAATATCTAAATACTTCCTTTTTAATTCTGCATGATTGGGGTTGAAAACTCATGACAATAAGTGAATTGATACTTTGCTAACTTTTATAGAAGCCAGTATTTATGTTTATTCCTTTAAGTTTTGCTATACCAAGATTCTGTGAATCTCAAAACTAAAATAGAATCAAATTGGTTGGATCTTAATTCAATCATTTTAGTTGAGTTTCGGTTTCTTCTTCTATTCATTTTTTTCTTTTTTACTTTGCTGTGTCCTTCAGTAAATAATATAATACAATGGCTCAGTGGCTTAATGACACTGGAGATGGACTTTGTTCCAGCGGTTGAAGTCTTAGCACTGTGTGGCAGGGTGAGTTTCCCCAGGGATGAAATGCTCCCAGTTCGCACCGGATCGCCCAATCCAGTAGTGATGGTGGAGGGTGGCTCAGAGAACCAGTAGCAAAAATCCCTGCCCCCCTCCCATGCCCAGCTGAGCCACGTGATCATCAGAGGCTTTTTTGTACTTTTAAAAGCATTTTTTTCTACAATCTCTTTGGCCGAAAAAATGCTTTTAAAAGTAAAAAAAAAGCCTCTGCTGATCGCGCGGCTCAGCTGGGATCGTCAGAGGCTTTTAAAAGCATTTTTTCTACAACTTCTTTGGCCGAAGAGATTGTAGGAAAAAAAATGCTTTTAGAAGCCTCTGACAATCCCAGCTGAGTTGCCTGATCGTCAGAGGCTTTTAAAAGCATTTTTTTCTGCAACCTCTTCGGTCAAAGGGGTTGTAGAAAAAATGCTTTTAAAAGAAAAAAAAGCCTCTGACGATGAGGCTGGGATCATCAGAGCCTTTTAAAAACATTTTTTTACAACCTCTTCGGCTGAAGAAGTTGTAGAAAAAATGTTTTTAAAAGTGAAAAAAAAAGCTGGCCACATCCACCCAGTCACATTATGCCCCCCACCAAGCCACGTCCACAGAACCAGAAGTAACACTTTTTACATTTCACCACTGAGCTCCCCCATCACTCACCTCAACTTCTGCCTACCTAGCAATCCAAAAGCATATTATATATGAGTAGATAAATAGGTACCACTTTGGTGGGGAGATGAGCCAGCACTTTGTGCAGATGGTTAGAACCTTGTTGGCGCTGGATCTTCCTGGTTGCAACACTCATTTGCGAGGCAATTCGGTGGAGGGAGAGGGCCCTGGATGACACTGTAGGAAAAACGCTCATCTTTCTTTCTCGTGCGGAGCAAGCTTGCCCCCCGTGGTGCACCTTGGAAAGCGTGTGAGTGTGAACCAAACAGGACTTAGGCAGCCAAATTACTCCTCTTCGTCAAGCATTGTAGTCTCCTTCTTAATGTACCATCACCATATGCTAAATAAGTAAGTAACTAAGTAAAAAATTGATCGCCTTCCTTGCAATTTCCTACTCATATGGATAAATATATCCAGCTCCTTCAATCTTCATTCCAAACACTCCATTTCTAGTTCCCAATCAGCTTTCAGCCCAAGTCTGAAGCTCTTCCTTTTCAATTTTAAAAACCTGCACACGAACAAGGCGTAATAGAGTATAACCATTGGTTTCAGTGATTTGAATCAAGAGTCCGATAGCAGTTTTTTCAGTTTAACTTGATTTTATTAAAATGCATAACATTTAAAAAAATCTTCATCAGATTCTTTCAATGATTTGGATATCAGTGGCGGAATCATTGGTGGGATTCCAAATCTTTTCCTACCGGTTCTATGACAGTGTGCTTTGCACGTATGTGCAACACTCAAAAGACTGCCCTCGTTGTCAGCGCTGGTGAGCTGAGCTGTTGTTTAGCTCAGCTGAGGCACGGCAATTCACTCTGCTGCACGAATCAGCTGAACTAAAAACCAAGGGAATATAGAACAGGGAATGGCAGGGGCAGGAGGGCGGGGCCAACCAGAGGTGGTATTTGCCGGTTCTCTGAACTACTCAAAATTTCCTCTACCGGTTGGCCTGAACCAGTCTGAACCGGCTGAATACCACCTCTGCTGTAATTCCATCAATTGTATTCAGGAAGTAAGGAATACAAGAGAGAGAGAGAAGCCATTTCTCCATCAGCAACTGGTAGCATCTTCTAGCATTACCCAGCTATTGTTGATTCAATAGAAAGCAGATCCTCATTGCTATTATAAACAGGAAAATGATAGCAGCATGAATGTAAAAGACACTATCATTAGTGGAAAACCTGCAGAGAGAGAGTGTGTGTGTGTGTGAGAGAGAGAGATTATGTGTGAGAGAGATTTTGAGTAAACTTCTTGTATTTTAACAACCAGATACGTATATTTTAAAACTGCATCATCTGATTGCTTCACAATTAATTACAAAAGTGCACTTCCTTGCTTTTCCCCCTCAAACAATCAAAGTAGTAATTAACTCTGGGGGAAAAAAAGGCCTGTTGGGAGGACGGAAGCTAATTATGTCATGACCTGATCTTGGATGTACTAGAAATGAAAGCACAGCACTGATGGATTAAGAACAAGTCATTCACTCTGCTCTGATGGGACTAAAGAGAGACTTTAGAGGAAGGGTCAGCAACATCACTTTTGGCCTCAGGCACTTTCTAAATGACACACATAGTCACAAACAAGTGTAACTTGTCAAAAAAAAATAGGAAACTTTCCAAGATTTCTGCGCTATATATGAAATCTCACGAGAATATCAATATTTTTTCAATCAGAATAGAGCTGGAAGGGACCTTGGACGTCTTCTAGTCCAACCCCCTGCTCAAGCAGGATACCTTATATCAGGGGTGCAATCCAGCAGGTTGTGACAGGTTCTGGAGAACCAGTCATGGAAATTTTGAGCAGTTTGGAGAACTGGCAAATGCCACCTCTGGCTGGCCCCAGAGTGGGGTGGGAATGGAGATTTTGCAACATCCTTTCCCCAGGAGTGGGGAGGGAATGGAGATTTTGCAGTATCCTTCCCCTGCCACACCCACCAAGCCACGGCCACAGAACCGGTAGTAAAAAAAATGGATTTCACCACTGCCTTATACCATTTCAGATAGGTGGCTTTTCTTAACCTTGTGATGAAGCCCCTACAACTTCTGAAGACAAGCTGGAATTGTCTGATGAACCCAACCAATTCAGAACTCCAAGACTTTCAGCTTTCTTAAAGAACTGTTTTATTGAGTACATCATTTCAGCATGGGTGAAAACAAAACCAGCTCTAAATATTTCCCACTGTTTCAGTATAATTAAAGAATAGATATGCCAGGTTTCGATGTCGTCTCAAATAAATTGCATTTCCAAACAAATAGTCTTTGATGAAATCTTTCATTTATTGAGCACAACAATCTGTCCCCGACTCCAGTCATAGCCAACACTAATTTCCTGCCCCCAAACCCTCCCTATCCTTTGGCCTCTTCTCTGCATCTCATTGGCCATCTTCCAAATCACTCTCCCCATATCTACTACTTCACAGGAATGTCCCCCCTCCCATCCCATTTCCTAGGGGATATTATCTCCAAGGAAAATAAGTAGGTGAAAAGTCAAGTGTCCTCTTCTCCGTCTAATGTCAGCACTGGAGTGAATGTAGCTTGGAGTGCTGATATGATAATTCCCTCCCTCATGGTCACAGGCCACATTGTCCAATTAGGTGTTCTGGCATCTCCTTGGCACCTCCCCTCAGTCTCTGGCCAGCACTGGTAGAGATGGCCTTGGTTCCCACAGGATGGTCTGTTGTTGTTGTTGTCTGGTCTGACATTCCAGACTTCCCTCCTCCCACACTGTGTGGCAATCTGAGAAATGGGAAAATGGCTGCAGCAGGCCCGATCCATTTCGAAGTTGACAGCAATCTTGTGAGAATTCAGAATTGATGTATGAGATCTTAACAGATTTCCAGGTGAAAACATAGAATCCTTACGAGGTTTGGGCAATGAAAACATGCTACTAGAAGAGGTTTCAGGACCACCAGTCTTGAGTTTCTTGATCTGCTTAAAATGACAATCTCCAGGTCAGAACATAGTTATGACATTTATTTCCTCCAGAAATGATCCATTGCTCTTTTCTCCTTCTTTGTATTACTTATAATCATTTGTCTTCTCTGGGTTTAAAAAGCCTGAAAGAGTGGTTGTGTAATCTTGCATTTCTGAATTTTAGGAGAAATTTTTTTTTTGCTTATTTCTATTATATCAAGGCACTAGGTATAATGTAGTTTTAACAAGTCTATATGTATCCCCTGATAGTTCTGAGTTGCACTTGTAGTGATTGAAAATGAATTTGCAGAAGAATTGTGAAGGCAAAGGATGTCTGATGATTGTGTTAGAAGACACCACGTTGCCACTTTGCTTTGGTCTTCATAGTAAAGAAACTACACTGATTGCAAAGCAGCTTTGAGAGAGTTATTTATTCAAAGCTTTGTCAAGACAAAGCACCCTTTGAAAGAGCTACATGAGCCTTGTATTTTGCTGAGTGTGCTAGCCAAATCTTTGTATCTTCATGATTAGAAACAATAGGCAAAACTATGGCATTTACAAAACAAGCACTACCATGATCAAAGCAATTGCTTTATTTATATCTGAAGGATTCAGAATGTAATGTTTTGAGAAACTCTGAAATAGAACACACAGATATTTATTCCTCATAGGAATCATTGATGTTTCTTTGATTTCTCAGAAATGCCTTGAAAAACATTTCTACCTGGATTCCATATCGTAATGAGCGTGAGACACAATAGCCATCATTCATCTGAAGTCCAAGCCAAGTGTGTCTTTTGAGAAAAATTGGCACATAGCTGACTACAATTTCTTTTTTTCAAAGTCTGAGTTAAAGTTAGCATTCTTTTCACCCGTAGAGATGAATTTTAGCCAAAAGGAAATGTGCATAGAGGCAAGTGAGTTTCCTGCTGCTGAGAAGTGCTAAAGCCATTACAAGGACAGATTATTTAAATTTCAAGAGCAGAACATATTAAATGGGCTCTTCTTCTCAGCTAATCATTAATACATGGCAGTCAACCTGGTGATCTGTTGACAATTTTTAACATGGAAGCATGATGGGAATTTCCCTTGAGCACCAAAAACTACATAAGACATCCAAAGGAAGAAAAGGCCAGTTTAATTCTGAAAAAAAAGAAACAACTTTCACAGTGAAGAACAAAAACAAAAAACCTACAAGGATTAACTATACAATAAAGGCATAAAATAGATTTTGAAGACGCCTACTTTCTCTTGACATAAGACACATCCACCCAACAGAGTATAAGAATATTTCTCATTCCAGGAGGGACACAAAAATGACCCTTTCCCAATCTTTGTTAACATTTTGTAGAATTTAAATTGATCTCACAGTGAGATCTTGATACATCACTTCATGGATACAATTACTCAAATTCACACTGGTGGATACATAGGATGTTATATTCATTTGTTTTGGCATATTTATTCTGTTAAGAACAATGACCTATGGTGTGAATGTGGGCAAGATGTGGGTCCCACTTAGTTCTTTTGGGAAATGTGGGAAATTAGAGACTGTATCTAGAAGGCAGTTAATGTCTCATTGCAAGAGAGGTAAAATGTCCCCTATGTTGAAAGACGGGGTAGTATAATGCTTTATGAAGAGGCCCACCCTGAATCTGACCAATCTTGATAACTATCACCAGTATTCAACCAATGTTGGGTTCCAACTACCATCCAACTTAGAGGAAGCCAATTTTGTGGACCTTCGCAGTAATATTCAGAATGGGCATCGAATGGAAACTATGCTGATTACCTGGTAGATAACCTAGATTAGGTTCTGAATGGGAGAAGTGGATCCTTCTTGGTCCTCTTAAACAGTTCAATGCCATTCAATATTATTAACCTTTTAGGACTCTTGCGAGGTTGTTAGTTGAGTTTATTGTTCATTCTGCCCTTTAGGTGTATGATAGTAGAAGAGAGATCACTGAGGTAATTGCCATGTTGAGGATATGACAGAAGTCCTGACATAAAATATGAAGGCTGTTTGAATCCCTTACCTAGTTCAAGAATCCACAATTACCACTTCATAACCAGTCTCTGTTTAAAAACCCTGAGTGCCCAATGCAGTCTTTTCCATTATTGAATATCTCTCCCTCTCCCCCCACCCTCTCTCTCGCTAGATAGCTAGACAGTATCTATCACATTTCTATACCACTAATCTGATCTAAGTGACTCTATTATCATTAGGACACTTTTCTTGATTCCCAATCAAAATCTATGTTCTTTTAATTTAAACCTATTGCTTCTTATCTTTATTCTTGGACAAGTGTGAACAACTATGCCCCATCTACTACAGGACTTCACTTCAAATCCTTGATGATAGCTGTCAAAGCTGTCTGCTTTCTTCTCCAGGCTAAATATACCCAAAATTTTCAATCATTCCTCATATATATTTTTTTTCCATGCGCCTTATTGCTTTGGTTATTCTCATTTGGATATTTCAGTTTGTTATTCCTAAAACGCAGCTCTCAGAATGGGAGGCAATATTCTAGATGAAAGTCTGATTGAAGAGGAGTAATAAAACTTTGAAAAGGTATAATATTGTATTTGCCTGCCCTTCCTTTCCTCCCCCCCCCCCCATTCTTTCCATTTGCATCACATTTTGAGTAAATTCAGTTGGTGACCCACCAAGATACATGTATCCTTTTTCCATAACTTCTGCCAGGTATGTGTGTCCCTCTCCACCCCCTGGCAACATTTATGAATGTGCATTCATCCTTATAGAAATTCATCAGGCTGCCCATTCCACCAGGGAGGTTGCTACACAGCCAGAAGACTGGTACAGCAACAAAAATCCAAGCTGATCCCTAGAATTCAATTTAAGGAAGAGAATCCCACACCCAGCAATTTATGAAGCAGCACCTCTGGAAGCCACAAGACATTTCTGAATGACAACTACCATACCCTCATCCCTACTGTTGATCAGGAATCTGATGAATTTGATGATTAGCAAAAGGGAATGTATGTCGAGATGGCAGAAGTAAAATTCAGGCCTCTGCAGGCCTGTGAGGCTATGGAAAGTTCCAAAGGAAACCACTAGCATGTGGGTTAGGCATGTGACCAAAACCACAGAAGGTGTGCTTGAGTATTTTTATAATTTTTATCTATCTATCTGAGGGATGTGGTGGCTCAGTGGCTAAGATGCTGAGCTTGTCAATCGAAAGGTCAGCAGTTCAGTGGTTTGAATCCCTAGTGCCGCGTAATGGGGTGAGCTCCCGTTACTTGTCCCAGCTTCTGCCAACCTAGCAGTTCAAAAGCACATAAAAAATGCAAGTAGAAAAAATAGGGACCATCTTTGGTGGGAAGGTAACAGCATTCCATGCGCCTTTGGCATTTAGTCATGATGGCCACATGACCACGGACACGTCTTCAGACAGCGCTGGCTCTTTGGCTTTGAAAGGGAGATGAGCACCACCCCCTAGAGTCAAGAATGACTAGCACATATGTGTGAGGGGAACCTTTACCTTTACCTTTATGCCTTACCTGTTGTGTGCCTGCTTCCTCTTATGTAACTAATTGAAAGCAAAGAAATGTATAAATAGGTAGGATCCATCTTTATTCAGCTAAATAAATGTGTTTGATTTATTAAGACAAATCTGGACGCCATCTTTTATTTTTTTACTGAATCACACCTGAACACTACCCTGGAGTCTCGGTTTACGTCACACACTAAAACAAGCTGAGCACATTTCTGAAAGATGAATCTTTCCTTCCAGATTCAACAAGATCTTTGTAACATGTCCATGTCAGTTCTCTCATCTATGATTATATCATGGATAGAAGAAGTTTTATTACAGGTTGCCCAATATAGTACCAGTAGCTAAAAGCCAAAGCCTCCAAAGGGCTCTGATTCTGCATTCAAGTAATTTATAAATACGTCAATTACAGGATCTAAGATGGAGCCTTGCAACATGCTTCTCAACATATATTTCCAGCTAGAAACAATTCATTTATTTGTTCATCCAGTTTTGTCTACTTTTAGTGGTAGCATAATCCAGCAAACTTTTTTTCTCATTTTCTACTAGAATCTCATGGGAGATTTTTCTGAAAGTTTTCCTGAAATGAAAGCACATTACATCTGCCATATTTTACACTCAATTCAACAGGTTGCTTCATTAAAAAATAGAACAGATTGGTTTGGTACAATTTATGCATGATAAAGGTATACTGATTCTTATATGGTATTCATTCTGATATTCACAAACCATTTCCTTACTTATCTATTCTTATCAAAATCAAGATGACCAGTCTGTACTTACATGATTTTCCTCTTCTAGTTTTTGAGAACAGTAACATTTGTTCTTCTCCAGTTCTCTGGCATTGACCCATCGTCTATGATTTTTAATATCTCAAAAAGGGGCTCCTTGATGGTATCTATGTGCTCTTTCAAGACTCTTAAATGTAATAGTCTCATCATGGAGACTTTAACTTGACTTAGTAGCCAGATCCTCCCTAACCATCCCTTTAGAAACTACAATTCAATAGCAACTTTTGGAAAAAAATGTGATAACTGCATCCAAAGTTCTCAGGGGACGTACACCAAACAGGGATTTTAAATTCTATATTTTGTCTAAGACAAAACATTGCAATCAAGGGGAAGAAAGCTTGGTTAAGTGTTGTTTGATCAGTTGGGAATCATCTTCACTGAAGTGTCAATTCAGCTTTCAGACAAATCTTAGCTTCTCATGAAAATCCACAGTATTAGGAAAATAACCTATTATTGCTATAAGAAGCAGGTAATCTGTATGCTAGACATGGATTGACAGTTTGGGCTTCCAAGAGGGCCCAATTTTACCTGAGTTTGAAATTTAATTGAAAAATAATTCAGTTCAAACCAATTTTTCTTTTTAAAGAAAAAGTCATCCATCAGCTACAATGAGAAAGGATCAAAAAGTTTGCAACTGGCTCATTTTGGAACTTCATTTATATTTTGGAATATAAGATGGACATAGCAGGAATGGTAGACAATTTGGATGGCATTAAGCCTGTCAAGTTCAGTGTTGCATCCATCTGAGGTGTCTGCATAATGTTATTTTGGTTGTATAATTATTGTTTGTTTAGTGCATTTAGGTTTTGGTGTGATCTGTGGTTGTATGACTTGCTTTTGTGAATTGATGTAACTTTGCTGCCTAGAATCCATGGGCTTTTCAGAGAACCAGGCAGGTTGGCACAGGGAACTGGCAAGCTTGGCATTTCCTGAAAGTGACCCCACATCCCTGGTAGGATTCAGTTGTGTCAAAGTTGTGTCTATCTAGAAATACTTTATGACAGAGAAAGTAGAAATAGGCTGGCACAATGAGATACAATGTCATATAAACTAACCACAGAGACAGATGCTGACACAGAGCAAACAGCACCTGTGGCTTTCTAATGATTAGAAGAAACATTTGGGGTCCCCTCTGTAAATGTAAACTTAGTATTCACTGCTGGCAAGAGATTTACACTGATCCCATTTGTTCCAGATGTAAATGTAGCATTTGATCCAAGAAAGCATCCTTGAATGTGTTACACAGAGTGCTGAGAACTGAGCTGGTCTCTGAATTGTATTGCCAGGAACTACCCAAAAGTATTATAATTATTCAACACAAAAGATAACATAGTTATGGTTTGTATGTGGCCACATTCAGGAACTAAAGAGCTGATAATATGAATAAAACCCAAAGCCATGTTATTCTTAAAATCATAGAATTCACAAGTTAGAACCAACCTTATATAGGCAATCTGGTCCTATCTCCTTCTCAGTAGCAGAAGTGTACCATCCAGGTTCCATTTAATCATTTCCCATTATGGAAAACCCACCATTGGTTCACTGATTGTTCCACTGTTTAACAGCTTTTACGATTCCAGCCAATACTCCTCTGCTGGTTTGAGATTTAGAAGTGCTAATTCTCATTGATTGGCTACTGATATCAGTATCAGAGAACTTAACTCCATGTTTCTTAACCTGGGCGACTTCCAAGCCAGCTATGCTGGCTAGGGAATTCTGGGAGTTGAAGTCCATACATCTTCATACAGCCAAGGTTGAGAAACACTGCCCTGAACCTTCAGCATTCTCCAAAAGAAGAAATGAAGAAGCAAAATGCTATAGCCCAAAAGCAGCAGGAAAGTCCCTGAATCAACAGAGAACTTTGTTACAAAGCAGGTTATTTGTCTAAAATTTGATCAAATCAAAGCACCTTTCAAAGTCTAGCACAATCCTGGGAATAATTTATATATATATATATAAAATTATATATATATATAATTATATATATAATTTTATGTGTTTTATAATTTTAGGTGGCTCAGAAGGTTAATTCAACTGCCTAATATGCAGGAAGCCCAAGTTCGAATCTGAGTAAGGGTATGGTTAGCTGATGAAAGCTAAAAAGCTTGAAATAGATCTATACTAGTATCCCTTTATTTCTTTATCAGCAAAATATAAATTTGGTATAAAATTATATATATATATATATATATATATATATATATATATATATATATAT
>WNWU01000001.1:83106262-83129654 GCA_012654045.1 Ptyas mucosa
TCTAGTCTAGTCTAGTCTAGTCTAGTCTAGTCTAGTCTAGTCTAGTCTAGTCTAGTCTAGTCTAGCCTAGCCTAGCCTAGCCTAGCCTAGCCTAGTCTAGTCTAGTCTAGTCTAGTCTAGTCTAGTCTAGTCTATTGTCAATATTTTCATTAATAGTTGAAATGAAGAGATAGAGTCTTGTGCATGATTTTAAACTGGGTGGGATGACCAATCAGTTAGAAGACAGAAATACATGTTTTAAAAAATATTTATTTATTTTACTCCAACACTGGAGGTTTTTAAGAAGAGATTGGACAACCATTTGTCTGAAATGGTATGGGGTTTCCTGCTTGAGCAGGAGGTTCATCTAGAAGACCTCGAAGGTCCCTTCCAACTCTGTTATTCTGTTATTTTATGCTTGGATTATACTGGGAATTGATGGCTTCATGAGACCAAGGTTCATTTTTAAAAAAAATGTAATCTGATTTTTACAATGCTTGTTTTAATTGTATTTGTTTTTTCTTACATACATTTTTAAAATTGTTATAAACCACTGGGAATAAATATGATCTTGATAGATTGAAAAAAATGGGATCAAAGTAACTGATTGAAATTGAAGGGAGATATCTATACCACTTAGATATTCCTAAGTGGTCTCCATTTAGGAAAGAGAAAAGAAGTACCAGGCATAGGATGGGAGGCATTGGCTTAGTTACAAATTTTTTTCGTGACAAAGATCTTGGAGTAGGAGTTGACTGCATATGAATCAACTGATCATGAGCCAGGTGTGTGATGTGCTTGCAAAGAAGGCAAATGCAATTTTAGATTGCATCAACAGAGTATATATTTAAATAATGAAGTAATTATTTTGTTCTTGCCAAACCCCTGTCTCAAGTACTTTATCCTGTTCTTGGCACTATTCTTTAGGGCAGATTCAGAGAAATTGGAACACAGGCAAAGGCAATGAAGATGATCGGGGGATTAGAAACTAAGCCCTATGAAGAGAAATTAACTTTCTTGGTATGACATATCTACATAGACAAGTCTATCATTTGGTGTCTTAGCCTTAAAATGTATGAAGAGCAGCATGATAAAAATATAGAAAATTATTCATGAATGGAAAATGTCAAAAGAGGGAAGTTTTTCTCTTTGTCTCACAATGGTACAACTTGAGGTCATGAACTTAAATGAAATGCAGGGAGATTTCAGGTGCAGGACAAGCAAAAGTAAATGTTTTTGTTGAATGCTTAAACTGAGGAATTGGCTGTCACAGTTTTGACAATGACAGTTTTATTCAGGCATCAGCAATAATATACTGGATCTCTTTCAGAATTTTTTGGCATACTCTGTCACCCTTTATTTGCCTCAGTGCTTCAGGCATTCTTTGTAAAATATCAGTTCAGTCACAAGTATTGTAATGCCTTTTAGTTGTTACACTGAAGGCCAACCTAAATAATTCATTCTGCAATCTCCTTATCCTTTATTAATTTCTGATTTCTTGCTTTTTCCTCTTCTGAATGGCATTGGACTAACCTCCTCCTCCTGTTGTCATTGCTCAAGGCAAAATACTTGCACCTCCTCCTCCATAGTTCCTACACAACAACATTGATTGATAGCTTGACTAGAAATGATTACTACCATAAAATCACGCAATGCACTTCCAGGGCCAAGAGTGAGCTTGAATCTGGATCTCTACAGTCCTAGTCTAAAACCTAAACTATTATATTTCCTCTTTTTTCCTATGCCCTTAGATTTTTTTTTCTGAAGTAACTTTCTGTATATCCTCTAAAGCAGGGGTCTCCAACCTTGGTAATTTTACAACTTGTGTGGACTTCAACTCCCAGAATTTCTCAGCCACTGTTGCTCCCTGAATGTTGGTAATTGAAGATCCCAAGTCTTAAAGTTGTCAAGGTTGGAGCCCCCTGCTCTAAAAAAATGCCTCTGTCATTAGCTCTCCCCTCCCACAAAGAAAGAAATTGTTTAACTATTAAATCGTTGAAGAACTTCATTCCTTCACATTTGGCCATGAAGGAATGGCATCCTAATGCCTACAAGTAATCCTTTAGGATTCCTGGCTTGAGGATTTGAGACCAGTGGGAACTTTCTCTCTAAATGTGGCCCATTCTGTCTACATTTGAACCAACATGATATTCAAATTCTGCTTTAAACCCATATTTTAATCTTTGTTTCTTGAAGTTAGATGAAAGCTGCCTAAAGCTGCCAGTCGGAACCACTTTTAAAATCTGAAATGTAAGGGAGTAGCTAGAATAGTAATAGAGACATAGAGCAGAGAAATTCAAGAAAGTATGAGAGATCAAAACACACCCCTAAGGCTGACATCCTCTCCCAACAAAGTGTCTTCTTTGTTAATCTTTTCTGCGCGTATTGAAAAAGTATGCAGACCAAAGAGCAATTTGAGCTTATATCAGTTAGTTGGTTTGTGCTGCAGAGAGATCTCAAATGTCATTGATGTAAGATTACAGATTAATTACAGGTTAACAGAGTTGGAAGGGACCTTGTAGGTCATCTAGTTCAACCCCCCGCCCAGACAGGAGATCCTACACCATTTCTGACAGATGGCAGTCCAATCTCTTCTTGAAGGCCTCCAGTGATGAAGCTCCCACCACTTCCGAAGGCAAGCTGTTCCATTGGTTGATTGCTCTCACGGTCAGAAAATTTCTCCTTATTTCTGTAGATTGAATCTCTCCTTGATCAATTTCCATCCTTATCTGGCCTTTGGGTGCTTTGGAAAATAGCTTGACCCCCTCCTCTCTTTGGCAGCCCCTCAAATATTGGAACACTGCTATCATGTCTCCCTAGGCCCTTCTCTTCAGTAGACTAGCCATGCCCAGTTCCTGTAACTGTTCTTCATATGTTGATGATGATTAATACATTCTCCTTGACAAAGTATGTTTCACCACTTCTAGACCTTGACCAGCAGTTCCAAAAAAGGGAAGAAACTTCAGTGCATTTATATCGCACATGAGAAGGACCCTCTTCTGTCATTTCCAGCAATTGACTAGAAGGCACCTCTTACTTGCCCAGAAGATTCCTCCACTTGTTCGAATTTCATGAAGTTGCATCAATTGCAACAGAACAAGAAAGCAGCAAGTTGATGTACACCTGGAAGCAAAAGGAAGCTGCACTGGTTCTTGAAGCAGCTCTTAGAGCAGGAGTGTCAAACTTGCGGCAAGCGGGCTGGACATGTCATGTGTTGGCCACGCCCATCCCCGGTTTAACAAAGGGGGGGGAGTTGCAATACATCACGTGACGACAATGTGGCACCATGAGTTCGACACTTCTGTCTTAGAGGGAGCTTCACTCAATCTTCAGTTCATTGAAAATCTGCATAGTCCTGTTTTCTTCCCCATTACCTTTTACAGGAGATCTTTGAAAACACAAATTATCAAAAATAGGATTGGTTTTTCAATCCCCAAGTTCTGAAACTAGCCAGTTAGGGTGTTGTCTCTTTCATCATGTAGTAAAGTCTCAAACTTCTATCCTGAAACATTTTTGTTCTTTAGATAGCCGGGATAGGGCCAGAAGGGAGATGAAACACAAAAATCAGAGAAATGTCAAAGGGATGTAGAGAACAATCCAAAGACTGGGTTGATCATGAATTCATCGTTCCAGGGCTAACATGACATTTTTCAAAAGAAATTATTACTTTGGCCGATGAGAATAACGCAGTATAAGTTCAAGATGCCTGGAAGTTAATGAAAAAGATGAGGGTGAAAACTGGATATTACAGTGAGGAAAGACAGCCATGTGAAATCTGCAAAATGAATTCAGTATTAAGAAAATCTCTTTTTTTAAAATCAAACTAACATTCAATGGAAGTATTCCTGCTCTAATGGCACCTCATGCTTACAAGACTAGATTGTCTGTCTGTCTGTCTGTCCATGTGCAGTGTAGTGTACACACACACACACACACAGCGAGAGAGAGAGAGAGAGAGAGAGAGAGAGAGAGAGAGAGAGAGAGAGAGAGAGAGTGTCTTGTTGGATCAGACCAAAATCTGTATTTTTCCTATTTTTATATCTCCTTTCAGTTTGTTAAGAAAATCTCCAGAGAAATTTTCTTAAGTGAAGGGTCAGGCTTCAACTGAACCCTGGCAAGACTGAATGGGCTTGAGGGCCCTCTGCTTCTAGGGCTGAACCATCTTTGGTGCTGGATGGAGTTGCACTGCCCCAAACAGACCCCATGTGCAATTTGAGGATCCTTCTGGATTCATGACACCTGCTCAAGGAGCAGGTGGGAGTCATGAGTAGAAGGGCCTTAGCATAACTTCATGCGTCAAGGGGTCCTATTCATGATTACTACATGGTTATACAAAAGATTGGTCAATTTGTGAGGTGGCTCTGTTATTATTACCATCACCATCACCACCGTCCAGTGGTGGGATTCAAGTAATTTAAAAACTGGTTCTCTGCCCTAATGATTTCTTCCAACAACCAGTTTGCCAAATTGCTCAGAAAATTAACAACCAGTTCTCCCGAAGTGGTGCAAACTGGCTGAATCCCACCACTGCCCCCGTCTCTTATTCTCTTTTCCTGTTTTAGTTCTACTTTTGTAATTTTTAAAGCTCTTTTAATAATTATATATGATGGTTTTAGGTCATGATTGTTTTATTGGATTGTTGTACCCCAGCCAAAATCACTTTCCATGAGATGGGTATCCATATAAGTTTGATTAACAAATAAGAGATGTTAATTATACCCAACTATATGAACATTTTGTTCCTATTCCTATTCATTGCAGCACTGTAGAAACGTTTTCCTACAGTTAACCTTTTCTCGTTAGTCTTCATTCTTGACTATGTAGCCTTGTAACTTTTCAATATGTACTTTTAAATGAGTGTTAATCAATGGAAGCTGACATCTCTTGGCTATCTCAAATGCCAAAGCTGCTCTGAGAAGAGAAACAACTTCGGAGGATGTTGTACAAGGATACAACATAAATATACTTTGGATTTTAATTTAAAAATTGTCAATATTTTGGTCTTTCTAAAACCACATATAATTCCACCCCTCATCCAACCCCCTCAAAAAAATCGGCAACCCATTTTTAGCTTTAGGAAAAGCAATAAAGAACTGAGGTGGAGATGCAAGGAATATTTATTTATTTATTTATTTATTTATTTTTATCAAACTTATATGCCGCCCTTCTCCCATAGGACTTGGGGCGGCTCACAGAATAAAAACAACACAAACCATAAAAGCTAAAACAAGCCAATATAAAATCCCCAGACAAGTTAAAAACCTCACAGCAGATCAGGGAATTTGCTGAAAAAGCCATGTCTTCAGGTCGGCATGGAAAGTGCGGAGGTCGGGGGCCATCTGGAGCCTGGTGGGTAACCCATTCCAGAGGGTCGGTGCAGCCACAGAGAATGCCCTCATCCTGGGGGTCGCCAGCCAACATTGTCTGGCCGACGGCACCCAGAGGAGGGCAGTCCTATGTGAGCGCACTGGGTGGTGGGAGGCCGATAGGAGGTGGTCCTGCAAGGAATCCCGGGCCCATGCCATGGAGGGCTTTATAGGTAAGTACCAGCACCTTGAAGTGGATCCGAAGGACCACCGGCAACCAGTGCAGCTCACGAAGGAGAGGTGTTACACGGGAGTAATGGGAAGCTCCCATAACAACCTGAGCGGTTGCATTCTGGATCAGCTGGAGCCTCTGGGTGCACCCCAAGGGCAGCCCCATGTAGGGGGCATCACAGTAATCCAACCGAGAAATGTTGAGAGCATGAGTGACTGTACGGAGGGCATCCCTGTCTAGGAAAGGGCGTAACTGGCGCACCAGGCGAACCTGTGCAAAAGCCCCCCTTGTCATGGCCATCAGATGATCCACCAAGGACAGCCGTGAATCAAGGAGGATGCCAAGATTATGAACCCTTTCAGAGGGAGTAAGCAACTCCCTCCCCATCTGAAGTGATGGGGATACTAGATCATGAGATGGATTGGTCCGGGGTGGAGATGTACAATTGGATATCATCAGCATACTGATACCTCACCCCGAAACTGCAAATAATCTCACCCAGCGGCTTCATGTAGATGTTAAAGAGCAGGCGGGAGAGAACCGACCCCTGCGGCACCCCACAAGTGAGGGGCCTCGGAGAAGATCTCTGACCTCCTGCCCAAACAAACTGCGTACGGCCCGAGAGGTAGGAAGAGAACCACTGTAAGACAGTGCCCCCTACCCCCACAGCCGTCACAGTAGGATACCATGGTCAATGGTATCAAAAGCCGCTGAGAGGTCAAGTAGCACCAGAATGGAGGAATAACCCCCATCCTGGGCCCACCAGAGATCATTCACCAGGGCGACCAATGCCGTTTCCGTGCTGAGTCTGCACCTGAAATCCGATTGGTATGGGTCTAGATAATCCGTTTCCTCCAGGAATTGTGGAAGTTGGTATGCCACCACAGACTCAACAACCTTCGCTATAAAGTGAAGGTTGGAGATGGGATGAAAGTTGTTCAGGGAGGCTGGGTCCAGAGCAGGCTTCTTGAGAAGGGGATGAACCACCACCTCCTTAAGTACAGCGGGGAAGACCCCATCCCTCAATGAAGCATTGATAATCACCTGGATCCAGTCTCCAGTCACCTCTCTGGTTGCTGCAACAAGCCAGGAGAGACATGGGTCCAACAAACATGTGGAGGCCCCCACTCTACCCACAATCCTGTCCACTTCATCTATGGAAACAGGGTCAAAGTCAACTCAGATGTTACCTTCAAGACTTGCTCCCACCTCCTCGTCGGATCCTGCCCAGTCAGAGACTAAGCCTATCCGGATCTGAGCGACTTTGTCATGCAGAAATTGTGCAAAGTCCTCAGCACTTCCTTGTAAGGGGTCCTCCCTCGCTTCCTGATTGAGAAGGGAGCAGGTCACTCGGAACAAAGCCACTGGGCGATTTTCTGCAGACGCAATGAGAGCAGCAAAATTTCTATTTTATGAGAATAGAAATAGGAATTGGGGTTAATAAGTATTTTGGATTCTATACAGGTAGTACTTGATTTACAACAGTTCCTTTGGCCATTCAAAGTTACAATGGCACTGGAAAAATGACTCATGACCCTTACGACCATTTCAGCATTCCCATGGTCATGTGATTTACATTCGGATGCTTGACAATTGACTCACATTTATGAGGGTTGCAGTGTCATGGAGTCGTGTGATCCCCTTTTGTGGCCTTCTGACAAGCAAAGTCAATGAGGAAACCAGATTGTTAAGTTACTAATTTAAGAACTGCGGTGATTCGCTTAACAAATGTGGCAAGAAAAGTCGTAAAATGGGGCAGAACTCATTTCACAAATTTATCATTTAACAACATAAATTTTGGGCTCAATTGTGGTCATAAATTGAGGACTACCTATGCTTTACTCTTCAGAAGTGGCTTTCCATACACACACCCCTAAGTGCTGGGATAATATCAGGTGACTGCATGTCAGAAGCTTAATTTGGAATCAGGTGTTTGTTTTTCTTTTTAATAGTTTTAACATAGTTATTATTGTTTTAATTCCTGATTGGGAGCTGCCCAGAGCTTAGTATAAGATGGGTGGCTATATAAATGTTTTAAATAGATAAATAAGTGCAAAGTGTATTGCGATCTTGCATATTTTAACAAGATTTTCTTTAAAAAGAAGAAGCAGGATCTCAAATGTCTGTGCAGTCACTGTGGCAAAAATACAAGCATTTCCCCAAGATTTCAGTTTCTCTTGGCTTGGATGACCCCAGAGAAACATATACTCTTGGCATACTTCACCTGTGTTTCCCATATCTCTCTGGAACACCCACACAAACCAAAATAAAACAGCACAGCATATAATCTAACACTGAACATAACTCTTATAGATCTGCTGTCAACCTGAAGGTGGCTAGATGGTGGCCATCTTACTATTCTCCTGAGGTTTTTGCTTTCTTCAAAACTTCAGTGCTGACACAGACTGGAGATGAGGGATAGGGAGGGGGATGTAGGGATAGCTGGGGTGCTATAACCAAAGCAACATTCTTTACCTTGGGAACCAAGGTCATGTGTGCAGGTGGTTGGGAGGTGGACACTAAGCTCATCCCATGTCTGGACTGTGTGCTGATTGGACCCTGTGACTGATGCCTCTGGGGAAGTGACAAACTTCTACTTTTAATTAGGGGGGAAACTGGCGGGAATGTTTAGATCTGGTTTTCACCAGCACCATGCCAATATGACATGTTCCAATAAAATGTTCTTTGAGGAGACCTCATGCCTCATAGTTCTTTTGTTCGGAGGTGGGTGTTAGTTGGAACATCTGAAAAATTAGTTCCAACAAATTCTTGTTCCATATCAGGTTATGCCAGAGTATCAGAACGGGAGAAGAGGAGCACTTCTTAATAGTGTATAGATACCCATTATGGTGGAAGAAATGGTCTGCCTTTCAAGAGAAGCCAGCCATATCATCCCCAAAGAAAATATCATTTGACATCCAATTCTCCTTCTTCTGATTATCCAAAAGCTTCTGCAAAGAAAGCTCCACAAAATCATCTCATGGCCACAAATTGATAATCATGCATGTTATCTTAAACCGCCAAACCGATATATTTATTCTGCAGTTCTACAATTGTGTTGCTTTCTGTGTCGATCCCTTTTTTAAAAGACCCTTCAGATTAATGACAGTTTAAGTCAGTAGCAATAATTCATTCAGTCCATCAGATTTCATAAACTAATTATATATTGTATGATTAATAGGGGTGGGCCATGTTTAAGATCTGATTCAGAAGAGGTGCTTCGGAAAGCACAGGAGAGTAGTGGCAGCATCTGTCTACAATTCACTAAAACAGCCATGTCTATTTCTAAGATTGTACAGCTGCAATAGAAGCTTCCTTACAACAGCTGTGCAGTCCTAGAAACTGATGCAGGCACTCTGGTGTGATGCAAATGAGGGCTGCATTTACATTCCTGAGACACCTTTTCCAAATGGAATTTGAAATGTTACACAGACCTAATTAATTACCTGCCAATTAATTTCTCAGAATGGCTGTGAATCCCAGCTCTCAAAAAAGCATGACAGAAACACACACACACACACACACACACACACACACACACACTAGCACCAGTGGTGAAATCCAAATTTTTTTACTACTGGTTCTGTGGGCATGGCTTGGTGGGCGTGGCAGGGGAAGGATACTGCAAAATCTCCATTTTCACCCCACTCTGGGGCCAGCCAGAGGTGGTATTTGCCGATTCTCCAAACTACTCAAAATTTCCGCTACCGGTTCTCCAGAACCTGTCAGAACCTGCTGAATTTCACCCCTGCCTACCATTATACTTTATGTACAGTTTCTGCACACAATGCATGGCACTCCTAACATATCAGAGATTGTAGTGAGGATTTGTAGGGCATGTGGGAAAAAGAATTGTGAAAATGATTTTCTAGGACAAGGGTGGGCAACTGTGGCCCTTTTACAACCTGTGGACTTCAACTCCCAGAATTCCTGAAACAGCCAATTTACAGGTTGTAAAAGGGCCACAGTTGCCCACCCCTGTTCTAGGATCATAGGTGAATTTGGCCAAAGCTTGAGCCAATCCAGGACTCAGTCTGGAGTCAGCAGCAGATTGAAGCTCTTTCTTCCTGAAGTTCTGCAGAGCTGACATAAAGCAAAAACAACATCACTAAATCATGCCAAACTGTAATGTTGTTAGCTTTGGCTCAGTATATTGTGTAAATACGGCCAGTGTAATTTGCAAACCATGATTTATGGCTTGTTCTATGAAGTCAGCCAGTTTAGTTTTAATCCCCATACTATTGGTATGCAAACCATGCCTTAACATTAACATAATAGGTAGTTTAAGACACGCCATTTGAAAAATTATTAAATGTTATATTTTCATACTTCACACTGAGTTCTCTTTCGCTCCTGTTTATCAGAGCAGGTAGTGTCTTGTTTTTGAAGCAAAAAAGTTTCTTTTTATTTAATTTTAATGTGCTTGTGGGAGCGTCTCCCCTGCCCTCAAATCCACAGTTGGCCTGCATGTGATTATGATAAAACTGACATTTACCAATAAATGTCTCATTCCATCAGGATGCTCTGTAACCTTTTCTGGGTGTGAATTTTTACCACTCAGACTGTTGGTCCTGAACTGATAAATTGCTCTGCTCGCCAATGAGCTATTACAAGGGTCATTTAAGCACCTTACTTTCTTTTACATACAAGTCAACCCCTTCCAAATGCCAAAACCTCTTAGAGGTCTCAGAACAATGAATCCGGATGGATGGATGGGTCTGCTCAGGTGGTGCAAAACTTCATTGAAAAGATTGGAGTGTTTCTTTTTAGGGGTGGACTTAAGCTGAAATAAGACACTTTCCAACTCTCCCTGCCTTTTACCTGGAATCAGGCTCCGGGGATTAAAAGTACAATCATTTCAGTAAATGAATCCAACCAATAATGAGAAGAATCAATGCCTGTCTTGACATTATGGTTTTCCCTGTTTTCAGCAGCAAACAATCCATACAAAAATAATACAATTAAGGGTGAAGGTGACTGCTTAGAAAAGAGTTACTGGACCATTTCTAAAAGAAGACAATGGAATTGTCTTCAGAAGACTAGGTTTAGAGGCTAACTGCAGAGAACTTAATCCTCCAAGGGAGAAGGTTATGGATCCTTCCCCTCAATGAATGGAGTTCTCTTCCTTCTTCAGCAGAGAACATACTCACAAATGAAGGCAAATATGCATGCCCTAGGATAATGTTGCAGGATCCAATCTGGGTCGGTCACTGGGAGCAGAGATTTTGTCTTCTGAGCTTTTGGACTGGAGCCCATCTTCAGACAACTTCTCTGTAGCAGAATGTGTGATGTTCTGTGTGTGGTATTTATAGTGCCTGTTGTAAGTGCCTTTTTAGATGTTGATTGGGGTGTGTTGATGGCTGACTTACATTAGCTGTCATTTGCTTGTGCTGCCCAGTCCTCCCCTTTTAAACAATTGATAGGCTGGTGGTAAATCAGCACTCCTGTTGACTGACGAGGGGCCTGTTACCCAGGTTTCAATCACTTCTCCGGCTATTTTTGTGCCTGCTCATCCAACAATCTTAATAGTTGCAAAGTTGAATATGTGTCCTTGTTCAATGCAGTGTGAGGCTACCAATGATTTCAGGTCTCCTCATTTGACTGCTCACTTGTGTTCTTGCAATCTGATGGCTAGCTTCCTCCATATCTGTCCTGCATAGTCATAAGGACAATCCAACCAGGAGGTTCGGTAGATTACATTGGAAAGCATCTCCCATCTCCAAGCAATCTTTTCAATGCAGAGAATGTACTGTATCCAATCAATTCAGCAAGGAAAAAAGTATGGGATTAAAAACCTAGTATCTGACCTCCTTGACTATAAAACAATCTAAAAAGAAGACCTCATAAGTAGGATTCTCTATGAAATAGCAATAGCACTTAGATGTATATACTGCTTCACAGTGCTTTTATAGCCCTTTCTAAGCAGTTTATAGAGTCAGCATATTGCCCCCAACAATCTGGGTCCTCATTTTATCAACTTTGGAATGATGGAAGGCTGAGTCAACCTCGAAAGCCTGCAGTTAAATTCTTGCAAGATTAAAATGCCAGGTTTGAAAACTATACATACTGAAACAATATTGTGACAATGTTCTTTACTGGACCCATGAATTTAAATATAGAAACATGGAATCATAGGGCATGAAGAGACTTTGGAAGTCTTCTAGACCAACTCCCTCTCCAAGGCAGGAGACCTTGTACCATCTCAGATAAATGGATGTCCAACCTTTTCTTGAAAACCTCCAGTGATGGAGCACCCACAACTCTGGGAGGCAAACTGCTCCATTGATTAATTGTTCTCACAATGACAAAATTTCTCCTTAGTTCCACGTTTGATCTCTCTTTAAGGAGCTTCCACCCATTGCTTCCTGTCACATCAACCCCTCTCTTCTCTGTGACAGCCCTTCAAATTCTAGAAGACAGCTATCATATCACCCTACTCTTTGTTAGGCTAGACATACCTAGTTCCCTTAACAGTTCATTGTACATTTTAGCCTCCAGATCTCTTATCTTCATTGTTGCTTTTCTCTATAATCTTTCTAGGCCCTCAGCATCTTTTTTGTACCATGGTTATCAGAACTGTATGCAGTATTCCAGTTTGGCCTTACTAAAACGGTATGAAGTGATACTCTCACTTCTTGTTGTGACCCCGATTCCCGAGCCTAACAGAGGAAGAGGACTCAGAAGGTGATGGGGAGGAACTGATAAGGCCTCCCTCTCCAGGACCCTCCTCTCTGGCACTTCCTCAGGTTCCATCTGAAGGCCAAGAGGAACAGCCTGGGATATGCCAGGAGGAAAGCATATCAGAACAACAACAGATAGGGAGCGAGGATGATGAATCCTGGCTTGATCCCAGGCAGCGTTGGAGGGAGAAGCAGGCGCAGCAACAAAAGAGGCGTGGGAGGGCCAGAGATTGAGCTGAGTAACTGAGCCACACCCCACAAGGAATAAAAGTGGGTGTGATTGCTCTTCAGGCTTTGTGACGGTCAAAGTTAAAAAACCTGAGAATCACATCGCGTTACCTGAAATCTGGCTTGTGCATATTTGGATTGGACCTTGGCTAATTCTTGCTTCGTGGATTACTTTTTGCTACTGGACCTGACTGAGGATAAACTCTCTCTTGCTGACTGTGAGTGAAAACTGACTTGGCAGGCATCTTGGCAGGCGTGCCTGGTTGTGTGTTTGCCTGTGTGGGGAAGGGGGACAGAACACTTCTTTTAATCTTGATATTATCCTCTGTTGATGCAGCCCAGGATTCCATTGGCTTTTTTTGGCAGCTGCAGCACACTGCTGACTCATACTTAAGGGGTGGTCCACTAAGACAGCTAGATATCTCTTACAATTACTACTATTGAGCTTGTACTGCTTATTCTATACCTTTGCATTTGGGTTTTCATCCTTATCTCACCACTGAACTGCATCTTGTTGGATAGGGCCCAATGCTCAATCTTTCAAGATCGTTCTGACTTTTTTTTCTATAAATATTTCAGTGTATTCTGAGCTTGTAACAGAACCTTGCTTTTCTCTTGTCAAATCTGAACCATTTCACAGTTCCAAACCATTAACTGAGACAAAGGGCTCCATATATTCTCTTTGCTTCAACTAAGGATGGCCCACTAACCATTGCCTGAGGTTAGAAATACTGTCAGCATTCCAAGTAATACACCCATAGCAAACAAAAGTCTGAGGCAGGTAGATTCCTTAAATAATAGTTTTATTGGCTATACCATATTGGCATAGTTCTGGTGAAAACTGACTCTGAAGATTCCCGCGGTTTTCACCTAATTAAAAGTAAAAGTTTTCCCCCTTCCCCAAATAATCAACCACATGGTCCAATAAAAGTGCCATCCGGTCACCTGGTAACATTGCTCCTCCTCTCTCTGACCAGGTGTGAGAATGTTCTTGGTTCCCAGGAGAAAGTTGTTGTTGTTTCTACAAAGCCCCAGCTATCTCTATTCCCCCCCCCCATCCCTCAGCTCCAGTGTAGCAACACTGAAGCTTCAAAATGGCTTTGGTTAGGTCAGCTTCAAGGTTATTAAATACACAGCATTATTCTCATCCCATCTCCACTCCACCACAAAGGCTACTTGATTTGGGAAATGCTGTCTGGGGAATTTCAGGAATTGACATCCACATACCTTAAAGTTGCCAAGGTTGAGAAACACTGGCCTAGTGGTACAGAGTCACAGGGATAAGTTATTGATTGAAAATCAAGGAAGAAGATTTGGGAATTTTAACTAGTATGGTGGCAGAGGGTGGGCTATGGATGCAACTTGATTTCCCAAGTCCAGGATTTGTTTCTGGAGTTTAAATTTCTCCAGTCCAGAAATGAGATTCAGATTCAGAATTAGCTTTACAGCTAGTGCATCATAGCACTTAAGCTGTTGGGTTTCCCCAGTTCTTGTCCATTTTGAGGGATATAAACACATTAGATTATTTTAGCATCTTTTTTCAACTCCACTTACTTCAACAAACAGCTACGTAGACATAAAATGGTAATTCTCACGTATGGTAAGGCAACTATAACTCTTGGAGAAAAGGTAGGATATTAATCTAACATACATATCAGTGGTGAGTTTCTACTAGTTCTCCCTGGTTCGGGCAAACCAGTAGCGGCAGTGGTGGAGGCTCCACCCACCCATCCGGACATCACCACGAACGCCCTGTGCATGTGCAGGAGCACCGCGTGTGAGCAAAGCAAGCACATATGTGCACCCTCACAGTTCCGAACCAGTAGCAAAGGTAAGTGAAACCCACTACTGATAAATATGTACATAATATATACATTTCAGAGAGATTCATCAAGTCCTTTTTTTTTTCTGGTATTCCCCAAATTCTTTGGTGGAACTCTTGCCTCATACCTTCCACACCATATTCAAATTTGTTTTAATGTGATCAATAGCGATAGAATTTAGGCTTATATGCTGCCCTAGAGCTCTTTACAGTATTCTTTGGGAAGTTTACAGTGTAAAAGCATTATTGGCACATTTCCCCCAACATCTGGGTCCTCATTTTACCGACCTTGAGAGGCTGAGTCAATCTTTAGCCCCAGTTGAACTTCAGGCTGTGGACAGAGTCTTGCTTGCAATATTGCTGCACCACCAGGGCTCAGTGGTTAAATGGAGCAATCGCATTAACTATAGCTAACTCATTTATCTTTATTTTAATTAATTAATTAACTGTAAATTAATTTCTATTTTTTTCTGCCCTGTTTTGTGGAGCGGGGTCTGAGCACACCATTCAAAAGTCAGATGTGACTTTTAGACTCCAAAATTTACCTAACTCCTAATCTCATTCAAAGGCTTTCTTAAGTAAGATGTGCAAATCTCCTCATCCTGAAGGGACACACGTCCCATCATCTTTAGGCTACAGAACCAGGAATGCTTGCTGCTTTGGCAAGACCATTGAGTCCATCTTAATATGCTATTCCTGGTATGTGATGTTTTGTATACATACAGAGAAAGAAGCATTCTTGTAATCTTTGACTTTTAGGCTTGCTGTCAAACATCAACCATAACACTAATGACTGTTTTGAACAATATGCAGGTTGTATTACACGAATGGCTATTTTATATGTGAAATTATGACTGAAATATTTCTGTACCTACCATATTTTTCGGAGTATAAGACGCACCTACCTTTGGGGCGGGGGTAAGTTTTTTTTTAAATTTTTTAGACAAACACACATACAAATTTACAATGTATTTTCCTTGAACAGAGTATTTGGCTGGTTCACAAATTTAAACAGTGTTTAGTCATTTCAATTAAATTTACAATTTCTATATTTCCTTTTTGCCATATTTATTCCTCATCTATTTTTTTAAAAAAACCAATATTACCCTTCATCCTCATCTCTAATCTTAATCAAATTCATTTTTCCCTTCTATTCTATATTATACCCCTTCCCATTGTCTTCTATTTTTAAATCCTTCCTCAGATTGTTTAATTATGTAATATTACAATTGTTTAATACAAATTCAACATTTTAATTAATTAAAATTAATTAAATTTAATAATTAATAAATCAATTAGTTATATAACTATATTTTTGTATATTAATCAATATGAACATGAATATTCCAATTATTTCCATGCAATCCAATTTCTTACAAATCAATTAATTATATTTACCAATAATAATAAACCAAATAATTTCCCCTCTTATGTTACTCATTTTCACATCTTAAACTCTCCCAATAACCCACATAGTTTTGCCCATATAATCCTCCAAATCACAACTTAATCATTTCTACTTTCATCACAATATATAATTAAAAATATTTCAATCATTACAATTTCCCTAATTAAATTTAAAAATGTTCTAGCTGTTATCCAAGCTACAATTTAATCCTTTTTTACTTTCACCACCATATACCATTAAAGGTATTTCAATTGTTACAGTTTATATTTATTCATATTTCTAAAAAAAATAAAAAATAAAAACTTATCATTGTCTAGATTTCAAAAATACAAAGACAAATATTCCAATTATTATTCCATTTCATTTTTACAATCATGATTTCCCATTTATTTCTTACTACTATTCATATTTTAATTCTAAATATGTATAACATTTTTCTCTTTCATTTTGTTTTCTTTTTCTCCCTTCCCATTTTTATTTTTGCCTTTTTCGTTCTCCTTTTTTTCTTTTGTGTTTAAAATCTTGAACTCTCCTCTTTTGCCTTAAATTTCCCATTGTTTGTACCTACCTTTTTTGGTGAGGAAAAAGAAGAAAAAGAAATCTCCCTGTGTCTCTGCTTAATTTTGCCTCGCTGCAGCAAACAGCAAACAGCCTGCTTACTTTCAGTTTCATTTTCAGCGTAGCTTGATTAGTGCAAGGAAAAAAAAGTCTGAGTCGGTAGGCAATCTAATCAACTTGTGCTAATTAGTCTATCCTGAAGCTGAAAGGAGCTGTTTTTTCTTGCTATTTGCTTGCAAGGAGGTAACTGCTGCGAGGCACAGGCCAAAGGATGGGGACCAGTGGGTGGGCAGGGCTACATTCGGTGTATAAGACACACCTAAATTTTCACTCCCTTTTGGGGGGTAAAAAGGTGCGTCTTATACTCCGAAAAATACAGTATATTGGTTCTCACTGTCAGGAAGTTTCTCCTTAGTTTTAGGTTTATTTATTTATTTATTTATTTATTTCCAATTTATATACCGCCCTTCTCCCTGAGGACTCAGGGCGGTGTACAGCCAGACATAAAAAACATAAAATATAAATATTAAGACATTTAAAATATATATATAATTTGGCTACAAAATTTAAAACTCACAGACCAATTAAAATATTAAAAATATTTAAAATTTCTTCTTAAGCCAGCCCGGCTTGTTGGAAAAAATGTGTTTTTAGGGCACGGCGGAAGGCACTGAGGTCATGAATTCTCCTAATCTCCGGGGGCAACTGGTTCCAGAGGGTGGGTGCCCCCACAGAGAAGGCTCTCCCCCTGGGAGTCACCAGCCTACATTGTTTGGCTGATGGCACCCTGAGGAGGCCCTCTCTGTGGGAGCGCACGGGTCGATGGGAGGTCATCGGTGACAGCAGGCGGTCTCGGAGATAACTAGGCCCTATGCCATGGAGTGCTTTAAAGGTGATCACCAGCACCTTGAAGCGCACCCGGAAGACCACCGGAAGCCAGTGCAGCTCGCGCAGGAGCGGTGTTATGTGGGAGCGCCACGCTGCTCCCGTCACTACCCGCGCGGCCGCATTTTGGACCAGTTGGAGCCTCCGGGTGCTCTTCAAGGGGAGCCCCATGTAGAGAGCATTACAGTAGTCTAGGCGGGAAGTGACAAGGGCGTGAGTGACTGTGCACAGGGAATCCCGATCAAGAAAGGGCCGCAACTGGCGAATCAGGCGAACCTGACAAAAGGTCCCCCTGGCTACAGCTGTCAGATGTTCCTCCAAGGACAGCTGCCTATCCAGGAGGACTCCCAGATTGCGAGCCCTTTCTGCGGGGGCTAAAGACTCGCCCCCGATAGTCAGTGATGGAGTCAACTGACTATATCGGGATGCCAGGAACCACAGCCACTCCGTCTTGGACGGGTTGAGCTTGAGTTTGTTTCTCCCCATCCAGATCCGCACGGCTTCCAGGCACTGGGACATCACTTTGAGGGCATCATTGGGGTGGCCTGGGGTGGAGATGTACAGCTGGGTGTCATCAGCGTACTGATGGTATCTCACCCCAAAGCCACGGATGATCTCACCCAGCGGCTTCACATAAATGTTGAACAGAAGGGGCGAGAGGACCGACCCCTGCGGCACTCCACAAACGAGAGGCCTCGAGGTCGACCTCTGCCCCCCTGTCAACACAAACTGCGACCGGTCGGAGAGAAAGGAGGAGAACCACTGTAATACAGTGCCCCCCACCCCCAACTCTTCCAGCCGGTGCAGCATGATACCATGGTCGATGGTATCAAAAGCCGCTGAGAGATCTAATAGGGCTAGGACAGAGGAACATCCCCTGTCCCGAGCCCTCCAGAGATCATCAACCAACGCGACCAATGCCGTCTCTGTGCTGTGCCCAGACCTGAAACCCGACTGGAACGGATCCAGATAAGATGTTTCCTCCAGGAATTGTGGAAACTGTTGCGCAACCACACTCTCAACAACCTTCGCAATAAAGCGAAGGTTGGAGACAGGACGATAGTTAGCTAATACTGCTGGGTCCAGGGAAGGCTTCTTGAGGAGGGGCCTCACCACCGCCTCTTTCAAGGCGGCAGGGAAGTGACCCTCACTCAAGGAAGCGTTGATAATGCCCTGGAGCCAGCCTTGTGTAACCTCCCGGGAGGCCAGTACCAACCAGGAGGGACACGGGTCCAGTAAACATGTGGCCGCACTAAGTCTCCCCAAAATCCTGTCCACATCATCAGGAGTCACAAAGTCAAACTCTTCCCAGATAACATTCTCAAGACTATTCCTTGTCACCCCGCCCAGATCTACCCAGTCGGAGTCCAAATCCCCCCGAATCTGAGCAATTTTGTCATACAGGTATTGTCCGAAATCCTCTGCCCTGCCTTCCAAGGGGTCCTCCCGCACTCCCGCGTGAAGCAGAGAGCGGGTCACCCTGAACAGGGCGGCCGGACGATTCCCTGATGACGCAATAAATGCGGAAAAGTAGTTCAACTTTGCCGCCTTTATCGCCACTAGGTAGGTCTTAATATGCGACCTTACCAGTGTTCGATCAGATTCAGCGAGACTGGCCCTCCAACCAGGTTGCTTCTCTCTTTGTTCAGTTTCCATCCATTGCTTCTTGTTTTGCCTTCTGGTGCTTTAGAAAATACATTGCCCCCCCCCTTCTTTCTGGCAGCCCCTTAAAAGCCTGTTGCCTATCACACTCTTGGGCAAAGCATGTGAGCTATTTCCTCCTTTCAGTGGTCCATGAAAGTGCATCTATAGTATGTAGATAATAAAATTGAAAAAAGGTGAACAACATTTTTACAGAAGTATAGATACATTGAGGCTGGGTGTGACAAGGAATGGCTGGGAGGGGAGGGGCCAGGCGAGGCACCCCTTGACGTGAGTGACATTGAGTTGGCCACGCCTATCCAGTCACATGACCATCAAGCCATGCCCACAAAATAAGCCACACCCACAGAACCAGTAGTAAAAAGACCAACCCCTGCATTGTTTCACAAAAGCATGTCTTCTTCAAACCCAAAGGATATATTGCCAAGGACTAGCTGACATCCTCAATATCAGAAAATGGATCTCTTATAGAAACAATTATTCAGTGTCATTTACCTAGTCTAACTTGACAACTTGGCACTTTTGGATTACATTTTTACTTTAAAGTCATTAGTTATTATATCCATCGCCTATGAGAAAAACCATAGATCTTGCCCAAAGCTACCAGTAATGACAATGGAAATTATATATTTTGTGCTCAGGGAGATGTTGACTCTTTGCTCAGTCAGTTTTCAGAAAATCATGGGCTTTATTTGTGGAGGAAAATATATTTATCCAAGTAGGAGCTGTTTAACAAAAAGTGCACACACATACACATATATACACATATATACATACGTACTGTGTTTCCCCAAAAATAAGACCCTGTCTTATATTTTTTGAACCCCGAAATAAGCGTTTGGCCTTATTTTCAGGGAGGTCTTATTATTTTGGGGTGTGTGTAGCAAGATGGGGATCCTCTTGCTATCTTACCTGATTTCCAGCTCTGCGTTTAAATATTTTTGGGGAGGGCTTATTTTTGGGGGGAGGCTTATTTTAGCGCATGCACTCAAAAGCCTGATTGGGCTTATTATCAGGGGATGTCTTATTTTTGGGAAAACAGGGTACACACACACACACACACATATGTGTATATATATGTGTGTGTGTGTGTGTTCTCTGAGGTTTTCGCGGGTGAAAATGAGACTTCATCGAAACGTCGCCAAGATACTTCCAATTTTACATGGGAGAAAATCCAAATAACCAAAGACCTACACACACACACACACACACACACACACACATATATGTCATTACTTTCTCATTTATTGTGAGAAGAAGTTATGTTCAGAGAGATAAGAAAAACAGAATGAAATGAAAGGGCTAAGTGGAGGCCTTTAGACTTAAAGCCAAATCAAAGTTGTCATTATAAAAAATTATCTTTCAACAAATAATTACATTCTTTGAAATTACATTCTTTCCATGGAAATCGGCTATGCAACATTTGCATTTGAGATCAAAAGCCTCTGTAATAATTTTTTTTAAAAAAAATAAAAAAATATCTTCCACAAATGTTTACATTCTTTGAAAGTGTGAGTATGGGAATTGGAAATGCAATGTTTACATTTGAGATCAAAAGATTCTGAAATAACCATCAAGATCTGGCTGATTACGGCTGCTGACCTGTAGCAGTTATCTGGATTTTGACAGTCAAATAGCACACTTGCATTTGAGTAAATCTGGTACTCAGATAATCCATGGTCTTTACTCAAGCAGGAAACAACATCAGGAACAAAAGAGAAACATGACAATATAGAGTCACATTTTGTTTTGTTTTTTAATTACTCTAATACAAGATATATTAGTTTTAGATGTTTCCCCAAGTTTTATTCAATTATTGTTAGAACTTTGATGCCAGATTTTTCTAAAAGTGATTCAATAATAATTGTAACATGATGTAAATATGTCTCCCACCATGAAATAACAAAGGTAAGATATATTTTAGCAGATGAAAAAAATGTAAACATTGTTGATATGCAGGTAGCCCAAAAGCAAATGCACACCTAGAAATCCAACAAGGCTTTTATTATATTTCTTTTTTTAAAAAAAAATGCACAAGACTAGAGAATACCATCTAAGCTTTATTCTCAAATAAAATTGGGCAGAAAGCATGACATTTAAAATGTATATGTCGAAAAAGCACAAAAGAATGACATATTATTGTGATAAAAGAAAATAAAAAGTAGTGATTAGGCTGTCAAGGCATATTCCTGATAAGGCAAAAACAGAGCATGTAATGGAACCATATGTACATTCAGAAAACACATCTTCGTAATACCTTTATAAGATCCTAGCAGATTTAATGAGTACTATGGTCTTCTTCAGAAGTGAAAGCAATCCAAAGGCATAAAACTAAAATGATCGTTAATTCTGGGTCACTGAAATATAAGTTTATCATCAAAAAACCCACAACTACAGAATTTGTTCTGCAAAATTTACACTGGTGTGACTATCATTTAGCATGGTACCTTGGCTAAGGGAATGTCTATGGAGATTCTCAGTTATTCAGGTCATGGTTGTCCCAAAGCTGTTTTTTCAAGAGGCAACTGGGTTTTCTTTGTTTTTACTTGAAGATATCTTGTTTCTCATCCAAGAAGCTTCTTCAGCTCTGACTGAATGGTGGAAAATGGAAGGATTTGTATTTCTTGCAGTCATCTGGTCATTAGCACTCTTTCTGAGAGTCATTGAGGCCACTTGGAGATTTTTCTGTGCTCTCAGGGTCACCTAAATACTGCAAATGGGTGTGGAACCTTCTTGGAACTGCTGAGAAGACTGTGCTGTAAACAGGATATCAAGAGGGGTGTCATATCCCTCTCCCCTTCTGTTGAGAGAGGGTTTTTCAGTTTTAACATAGATGGTCTCTTTAACCCATCTTTCAAATGAGCAGTCCTCTCTGTCCAGAATGTGGACTTTGCTGTCTTCAAAAAACCTTTGACAAAGTGACCTCTGTCTTGATAGCTTTGTTCTTCTATGTTGTGCCATGCATATGTGAAGTGATTGTTTTGTTTCTCCAATGTACAGATCAGCAAATGTCTCACTGCATTTTACTGCATATATCACATTGCTCAGTTTGTGTCAGGGTGTTTTATCCTTGGGATGGAGAAGCTTCTGCCTTGATGTATTCTTGGCTATGTGAGTTGGAAAGTCCAAGTGCCTGGAGGTAATACTCAGTGGCAGTTCCTGTCAATGGAAAACCATCTAACCTGGAAGCTCCAGGTTGCTGCAAAAATAATTTCACAAAGTTTCCTCTCGAGCAGAAGCTGAGTTGATAATTGGTTCAATTTCTCAAGCTGCTTACAAGCATTATGGCATCCTGAAGTTACAGGAGGTGGTACTGATATCAATCAAGCAAAGTTTTCACAGGTGGGAGGGTTCTTTGTAATCTTGATTAATAAAGATGCTGTCTTGTTCTCATCAAAATAAGCCCCTCAAATTTGTTCCTATTGCAAGGAGGCATATACTATATTTGAGTGGTTAACTGAATACATTTTTCTCTTGGAAAGAAAGTGTCCATTGGTCAGAATGGAACATTGTACTGAATGAACTATAGGAAATTTACTAGTCACATTTCTGAATTCCTCAGCCTACCTCTCGGCTTTCCAATCCACGCCTATGCGAACGCCGAAACTATCAAAGCTAGTTCAGCATTTTGGGTTGGTTTAATTTGCTATACACGGGAATCAGGAAAAGACGAGTAAGATCCATACAAAGTCGGCATGGAGAGCAACCACCTCTCAGTGCAATTTAAACAAGCCACGCTGCCTGCGCCCCACCCTCGTAACGCGTCTCAGCTGTTTGGAGTTTTCGGCAGCCGCTTCCTGCTTGCTCTAGCCAGGATATGGGATCATGACGCTCCCGAAGCCATGATGATGTTGATTCGTTGGCCACATATCCCCTCATCTCAAACCCGTTCTACCACCACCAATAGTCCATTAGTGCACTGCCTCCACCACAACCGAAACCTAGCCACCCAGTGCCCATCCCCCCCTGGAATCATTGCAGGAATGTTGTGTATGTGAACGTTCTTGTGGCGAGCCATGGCTGGGCTCAACACTTACTCTGTGTAATGTATTTTTTAAAAAACAAGGATGCTTTTGTTTTCTCTTGTTTCCCTTTCATCTTCACTTTGTCAGACATCTAAATTAGGTCCATTTATTTTATTGTCAAATAGATAAGGGGCGGGTTGTTTTGTTTTTAGCTTTGATTCAAACAAGGACTATAATCCAGTTTATCATGCGTAATGATCTTGAAGTTAATTTGATCCAATTGTCCTAGAAGGCTCTTCCTCTAGACTCCAGTTCTACAATGACAAATTCAAAGAATTCACAATTATTGAATTGTTGAAAGGCCTTGTTGGGTATTAGTGTAGTTTGTATCTCAGAATAATCTAAAATCACTTCTATGTTTAGCTATGAGTAGCGGATATTGAACTATTTGACTTTTGATCTAATATATAGGAATACAATAAGAATTTTGTTGAATGAGGCCCAGATGTCCATATCTCTCTTGATTTGATGAATCCTTTGGAGGACCCACCTTCATAAGACAAACCTGATATGTTAAAAAAAAAAAAGTAATGGTAAAAGTTTCCCTTGTCCAGTGAGAGGAGAGGAGAGGAGAGGAGAGGAGAGGAGAGGAGAGGAGAGGAGAGGA
>WNWU01000001.1:83141294-83156933 GCA_012654045.1 Ptyas mucosa
TATGACACCACCTATGTCCTGTTACAACACAATCCTTTCAGCAGTTCCAAAAAGGTTCCACCTATTTGCACTAATCAAGTGACTCTGAGAGCACAGATAAACCTCCAACGGGCCTCAAACAACATTCAGAAAGAGTGCAAACGACCAGATGACTGCAAGGAATACAATTCCTTCCATCCTCCACCATTCAATCAGAACTGAAGAAGCTTCTTGGATGAGAAACAAAATGTCTTCAAGGAAAAACAAAGTCCAGTTGCCTCTTGCAAAAGCGCCTTTAGGATCAGAGGTAGATGTACATTGTACTAATCCACTGGTTATATTCAATTCTATCAAAACTCTTTGGCTTTCTGTCCACAGCTATTGCAAGATTTAATACAATCAAGGCAAGATATAGTATTTTTTTTAAAAGAGATGCTGATATTGAATGCAGCTTTCTCAGAAGTTGACTGACCTTTATGAATTTTTTTAGGGAAGAATGCTGGACTGCTTATTACTGGCATACGGGCTGCAGCAGAGTCCACTTGTAACTTGATTAGATGTTACAATCATTATTTTGCTAAGGGTGTTTTTAAAGTCACTTTTCTGGTCAATAAATTCTGTTGTGTATGGGAAGAGACATATGGAGCTTTGCAGAGAACAAGCTTCTCTGCTGGATTTCTGGATTTCACCGTGTGTTGTCCACTTCCATTTTGCCCCAAGATACTCATGAAACTTGTCCTTCCTCTACACATTTATTGAAGAGGCCTTAAACATGAGCACAATTTTCCGTACTATTTTCTTAGGGTTGTATACATGTTCAAATAAATATGAACGCTATTTCATTGCAGTACCCTTAGTTGAACATCTGAGCTGGATGGCAACCTATGGGCGTTGAACCATATGTCACCACGTATGGCCACACAATTCCTAATGGGCTACTTTACTTCAAGATTGTGCTGCTGAAATCCTTGCCTCCAAAATTCGTGACAAAATGGCCAGATGGATAGTATCGTTTATTGTCTTTTTCATCCAAAATGTTAGTTCCAGTTATGACATTTGCACTTAATGGGACTGACTCCTGTGGCTCTCCAGCAAATCAGAAGTTCAGTTGTGACCTTCAACAATTTAAAAGTTGCCTACCCCGGTATGGATACTCATGAAATTCTAATTAGCCACTCAGAGTGACTGGTCATAATACATTTAATAAAATAAAATGATAAATAAAATAAAATCCTGTTTTATTTATTTTTTTATTAGTCCAATTTATATGCCGCCCTTCTCCGTAGACTCAGGGCAACTTACAATGCATTATAGCAATAGCCTGCATACTTTTATGTATATACCTGCTTATTAGGGCTTTCGGCCCCCCCTAAGCGGTGTTGTTCTATACAAAGCTGGCTGTAATTACTGGCAGAGCCTGTAATACAGTAGTTTAAAGCACCCTGTTATTAACATCTATTAACATCTGCTGCTTGCAATTACTGCAAGTTCGAATCCCACCAGGCTCAAGGTTGACTCAGCCTTCCATCCTTTCTAAGGTGGGTAAAATGAGGACCCAGATTGTGGGGGCAATAAGCTGACTTTGTATAAATATACAAAAAGTATGAAGGCTATTGCTTAACGCACTGTAAGCCGCCCTGAGTCTCCGGAGAAGGGCGGCATATAAATCAAATAAAAATAAAAATAAAAATAAATAAAATTATTGCCCCCACAATCCGGGTCCTCAATTTACCTACCTCGAAAGGATGGAAAGCTGAGTCAACCTTGAGCCTGGTGAGATTTGAACTCACACTAATTGCAGGCAGCTGGCAGCTAAGTGCTAGCACTTAACAGCACTTAGTCCGCTGCACCACCAAAGCTCAGGTGAACACCAGTACTGGGCAATAATGAACAGCATTAGAACTATGTGGTGAAGAATTTATTAATCCAATGCTGTCTGTCCTACAATAGCTAGTCCTGCACACATAGCAGGAATTATTTCACATCGATGTTCAGTGGTCTTTTTGAAGTCCATGTCCCATTACAACTGAGCCTGCCTGCCCATGTTAATCTTAGCTGATTAATCAAGACTAAGGAAGTTTGAGTAAGCCATGGACTGCCCAGTAGAGAAGACAGTAGCCATGCTCAATTTACTTAAATAAGAAAAATAAACAAATAAACCCATTGGTGGATTTGTTATGTTAATAAATATGGGTTAGGGAACTTGAAATTAATTAATCTTATGTTTGATTTGAACATGGGTCTCAACTACTGCTCCCTCTTTTGGGGCAGCCCCTTAGATATTGGAACACTGCTATTGTACCACCCCCAATCATTTATTTCATTAAACTAGACCAGTGATGGCTAACCTTTTTGCCATTACGTGCCAAAAGTGGGAGAAGGGTCGGGAGGTTGCCCACGTGTGTGCCCACACCCATAATTCAATGTGCCCTGCCCCTGCGCATGCGTGTGCCCCTCCCCCACTTTTAGCACATGATGGCCTGGTGGGCCCGGTAAGCCTGTTTTTCATCCTCCCCAGGCTCCAGAGGCTTTTTAGGAGCCTGGGGAAGGCAAAAACAGCCTTCCCCATCCCCCGGAGGCCCTCCGGAGACCGGAAACAGCCCATTTCCAAACTTCCAGTGGGACCGGAAGGCCCAAAAATCATCTGGCTGGTGCACACATGCATGCTGGAGCTGAGCTATGGCAATGCTCGCATGCCCACTGATATGTGTGCCACCTGTGGCACCCGTGCCATAGGTTCGCCATCATGGAAGGCATACCCAATTCCCACAACCATTCATCTTATGTTTTATTTTCCAGTCCCCTAATAATCTTTGTTGCTCTTCTCTGCACACTTTCTAGAGTCTCAACATCATGGCAACCAAAACTGGATGCAATATTCCAAGTGTGGTCTTACCAAGGCCTTGGTATTGGTAAGACCACACCTAGTGGTATTAACACGTCACGTGATCTTGATTCTACCCCTCTGTTAATGCAACCTAGGACTGCGTTGGCTGTTTTGGCAGCTGAGAGAAACAGTACAAACAAAGAAAAAAGGAAATAAAAAGATAATTAAAGCCACGGTGGCGCAGTGGTTAGAGTGCAGTACTGCAGGCTACTTCTGCTGACTGCTGGCTGTCTGCAATTTGGCAGTTCTAACTTCACCAGGCTCAAGGTTGACCCTGCCTTCCATCCTTCCGAGGTGGGTAAAATGAAGACCCAGATTGTTGGGGGCAATATGCTGACTCTGTAAAACCACTTAGAGACGGCTGTAAAGCACTACGAAGCAGTATATAAGTCTAAGTGCTATTGCTAAAGAAATGACCACTGCTATTGTTTACAGCATCTTATTATTATCCTTCCTCCCTCTCTAAGATTACATCAAATAGTTCCCCTCTATTCCCTATTCACCCTTTAATTCAGAAAATTCAAGGTTCTATTATTCATAATGATCAATAGGATTGGCTTAAATAAGCCCTTAAGATGACTCATAATTATCTTCAGGAAGGCATCCTTTTTTGTGCCAATGTTACATATGAATGCTTTCATTAATAAATCTTCTATTATTACCATCATCCTTATCTTCATTTTAAATATTTTTATTTTATTATTACTTTTCTCTCATGATGTTTTATCAAAAATGCGCATATGTTGCCTTAAGATGCCTTGTGTCATGGGAAGCAGTAAAGAAAGCAATTTAATGACCTAAATAATTGAAAATTGTACCTCATCTGGAATAATTCCCTGGCTTCTATCTTTTCTTTCTTTTTTGAAAACATTTTTATTATTTTTTTAAAAAACATAAACATAAAATACATCTTTTAAGAATGGAGCACTGATCCAGTCATGAATAGGTACAATTGCTTACCCCACTTTGTCAAGCTCATTCCCAAATCTCCACCATTACATTTTTTAAAATGAAAGCCAAAACAGAAATTTTTTCCACAGTTATAATCTTAATCTAAACATTTACCTTTCTATTATATCACCACAAATCTTAATTTCAAAATAACACCACTCAATATTTAATTACAATTATTACCCAAAATTCTATCGATATACCCATATCCTAAGACCCACTACCTTAAATCTTTAAATCCTAATCTCTGGCTTCTATCTTAATCTAACCAAAACATACCTCTTGTTGTTTGTTGTTGTTCTTTATGATATCTGTCTCTTTACTATACAGATGATGGTGTTTCAGTAATGGATATGGCACATATTTTCACATTGTCAGCTCTATTGACTTCTCATCCTTTCTTTATTTCCCCAGTTTCTGTAACCAAAATAGAGAAGGGAGAGGCATCTATTCTTCCCCCATTCCTCCTGTTTGTATCACCCATGTAATTTTCACATTGTAAAAAGAGAGCAGTGTTAGTCTATGACAGCCAAATATTTTCTGACTAACAAATATTATTAAAAGATGTAAGCCATTGTGAGCTGCAGTTTCATCAAGTGTCAAAGCCACATTAAAGGAGCAAGTAGATGTGGTGAACGTTTCACAATAACACCCCAGCGCATTCAATGGTTGAGTGTTGAGAGGCCAGTTGATTGTGCCAAATCACGTCTTTCAATTAAGTTTTTTTTATATTACACATTGTGTCTGAATGATGATGGGTAAATTAGAGGTTTATTAAATCAAGCTAATAGATTTTAATTGACAATTATCCTTTATTTATATTTTATTTTCCTTTGATGCAGTTTTCTAATATGTGGCATCGAGTACTCTAGATGTTAAGTCTTTCCTGGAGACAGGAAATACTATAGTAGAATTTTTTTGTCAAGAACATATATTGATTGAGCTACTTATGTCTGCTATTCAGCTTCATTAACAAGCTTCTTTGCTGGTCCTTCACTCTTGACAGGGGAAGGGCAGCAGGGGAATAAAAATAGCGTTTAATTGGACCATCAATAAAAAATCTGATGTGCTGTTTTGGTGATTGAGAATATCAGCAATGCAAAAATCTGAAGAAAGTTCCTCTAAATCAGGGGTCTCCAACCTTGGTAACTTTAAGACCTGTAGACTTCAATTCCCAGAATTCTCTAGCCAGCCATGCTGGCTGGGGAATTCTGAGAGTTAAAGTCCCAAAGTATTAAAGTTGCCAAGGTTGGATACCTCTGATTGAAATTGTCAGACTAATAGAATCTGTATGTTAAAAACACCAGCTGGAGACAACTTGTTCTGTCTTCCCCAAAGAGCAGACTTTTCTCACATCAAAAATAGACTTTTGCTGAACGTGCTATTTGAAAGACACTACGTGCGTACTGGTCCAGGCACCTGAAAGCAGGATAACAAACACACGTCAAAGATGGAATGCTGTTCCGAAAAGACAGTTGTCTTTTCAGATGTATCATGTCAGAGAGAGTGAGATGAAAAGGGCCATTGTTTGTGGAGGAAAACAATGTGTTGCATTGAACTTTTGCATCAATATTGTATTTCACTGCAAGAGGCAGCAAGATTTAGAAGCACAATGCATCTATCTATCTATCTATCTATCTATCTATCTATCTATCTATCATCTATCTATCTATCTATCTATCTATCTATCTATCTATCTATCTATCTATCTATCTATCTATCTCCCTTCAGGAAGGGACAGAATTGCATGTTGTGTTACATTTTCTTCTATCGTTTTCTCATTTATTGCTTTTTCAAAAATATGCTATGAGCTTCCCTTATTCTTTGGCACAAATATCCTGATATCATATAACTCACCACATACAATGTGCCAAAAGGACACTTTGGGCTAATTTGAAACAATGGAAATATATTATATTGATTGTTTCCTAGTATGATTCGATTGCTTATTTGTACCCTATGACTATCATTAAGTGTTGTACCTTATGATTCTTGACAAATGTATCTTCTCTTTTTATGTACACTGAGAGCATATGCAACAAAGACAAATTCCTTGTGTGTCCAATCACACTTGGCCACTAAAGAAATCTAATTCTAATATCAGTCCAAACTTTTACTTTTAACCATGTACAAACTGTCTTTCTCCAGCTTACTACATAACTACTGTATGTAGGAATTAGAACATAGAGTAATAGAGTTGGAAAGGATCTAGTCCATCCCCCTGCTCGAGTAGGAGACCCTATACCATTTCAGATAAATGATTGTCCAGTCTCTTTAGGAAAAAAACCCTCCAGTGATGGAAAACTCACAACTTCTGGAGGCAAACTATTCCATTGGTTTACTGCTTCCACTAACAGTGAATTTCTCCTTAGTTCTAGATTGCTTCTCTCTTTGATAAGTTTCCATCCATTGTTTCTTGTGTTGCCTTCTGGTGCTTTGGCAAATAGGTTGACCCCCTCTTCTTTGTGGCAGCCTCTCAAATATTGGAACACTGCTATCATATCTCCCCTAGTCCTTCTTTTCATCAGACTAGACATATCCAATTCCTGCAACCATTCTTGGAATACTGTACTGGAGTTTTGTAAAGTGTTTTGTAAAGTGGTACTAGAATTTCCCGTGATCTTGATTCTATCCTTCTATTAATGTAGCCTAGGATTGTGTTGGCCTTTTAAAAAAAAAATATATGAAGCTGTTGTGGTTATAAAAGTTGATAATATCTCTGAACATGAAGAGCTCTTTTCCATATTAGCAGGATAACTAAAGCCAGTTTCAACAACCTTTTGATTTGGGTGTTCCTAAATCAGACAACCTGTTTTTCAAACCGGGGGTGGGGGATGGGAATGAACCAATTCAGAAGTTAACAGGTGTAAAATTCGAACTGAGTCTGTGAATGCTCCTCTCTGTAAATTTTCCTTTCAGATGAAAATTGTATTTAAGCCAAGCGAGAAAGCTAAGTCAGAAGTAGAAATTACAGAGAAATATGATATGGATGTATTTCATATGAACTGGCCAGGTAGTAATCCACTAGGATTTGCAAAAGATTATTGCATAGTATTTAGTTCACGTGCAATATTAACATGCATATTTTGAGAGAAAATATAATTTGGATGCCAAAAGTAAAAAACAACAACAACAAACAAGATCTGGTACATTCCATGGTATCCATATCAATAAATTCCTGAACATTTGGACACCTTTCCAATATGTGCTTCTAGGCAAGTATCAAAGTCTCATTACGGTAGGTATAGCTAATGGCATGGGATATGTGACCATTTAACTCCACCAAGTTATGCCATGTCCTATCAGCATTTTTTCCCGACAGGATGGAAGGGCACAGGAACACCCGAAGATTGGTTACTAGCTACAGTGAAATGTGTCTCAGTTACTATGGCGGTTTGTCCCAGCATGGAAGTTGCAGCATGACTTGATCTGCAAATATTCCGCACCTCACCCTGAGCCCTGAGCATATAATAACTTGTGGCAGAAGACTTGTCAGTAGCTTGTTGTATAACTTGTGGCTGTATCAGTGTCTCATCTGAATAAATCACACACATGGCTAAGCATCAGATGGTAGTGAAATGCAACTGCCAAAGGAGTGTGCTATAAAGTACCGTTGTGTATTCCTCTTCTCACAAGTTGACACAGTTCCTTGCTGCAGTGTTTCCTAATCCTAACCCTCAAAACGACGCTATAGAGCACTGCACACCAAAACAACTAGACATAAGAACAGTTTTTCCCCAAATGCCATCACTCTGCTAAACAAATAATTCCCTCAACACTGTCAAACTATTCACTAAGGCTGCATTACTATTACTATTAGTCTTCTCATCGTTCCTATCACCCATCTCCTCCCACTTATGACTGCATGACTGTAACTTTGTTGCTTGTATCCTTACGATTTATATTGATATTGATTGTTTCCTAATATGATTTGATTGCTTATTTGTACCCCATGACATGGATGAAATGCTACCGGTTCACTCTGGTTCAAGTGAACCGGTAGTGGCGGTGGCGCGTGGTTCATCAAACCAGTAGCAGCAGCAGCAGTGCGAGACTCCGCCCACCCACCCGGACATTGTTACTTCCTGGTTTTAACCAGGAAGTAACCTGTTTTTGACCCTCTGCACATGCGCAGAGGGTCTAAAATCGTATGTGACAATGGCGCGTGCACGCATTTCTGAACCGGTAGGGAAGGTAAGTAGATTTCACCCCTGCCTTATGACTATCATTAAGTGTTGTACCTATGATTCTTGACAAATGTATCTTCTCTTTTTATGTACACTGAGAGCATATGCACCAAAGACAAATTCCTTGTGTGTCCAATCACACTTGGCCAATAAAGAATTCTATTTTATTCTATTCTATTCTGTTCTGTTCTGTTCTGTTCTGTTCTGTTCTGTTCTGTTCTGTTCTGTTCGTGTTCATGGAAACATATACCTGGCTAAAAGGAGGTGGCACTTTATGTGCTTGCCCTTATTCAAGCAACGGTGATCCTTCAGTGTTATATTTTTCTTTCCAACATTCAGAGTCCCATCAAATGAATCACACATTTGTAATGTTGTTATCTGACATGTTATTCCTTACTATTTTTGCCTCTGTCTTCCCTTCTCCTTGCTTTTGTTTTATGTTATTTTGGGTATGGATCCATCCTTTTAAAGGATATTATTCTGCAATGTGCTTCGTCCAATGAATTGTGGTACCAATCTGACTACCTTTAAACACTTCTTGGGGGGAAAAATACAACAATTCCAAACGTAGTTGTTAGCTTCTCAGAAAGACTGGTTGCGTAGAACAAGCCTTCATGATAGCGAATTTCTTTTTTTAAAAAAAAGTTTTATTAAACAGTTTGTCTTTAAAAACAACACAAAAAACAATTACACATATATAAAAACAAAACATGTCAAGACATAACGTATTGAACATTATATAACATTAATGGTAATTTTACAGCATTTCGTATCAACTTACGTATTTTGCTTTTGTAGTTCTCTATTCTATCATTTCTATCTACTACTCAATAGTAGAATAATCACATTACTCCAACATATACTGTATATATACACATTATAATATTCATTGTTCTTATCTACACATTTATATTCATTTATATTTACATCTCTTTATTTAATGTTGTTCAGTTACTTTAATTTAAGTTTCATCAATATTAAGTTAAACATTTCTTGTTCTGATTTCTATTTTTGAGCCAACTGTACATTTTATTTCATATTTCATAATATTCCGAATCCTCTCTCTCTTTCAACTCCATAGTCATTTTATCCACATGATGGTGAATTTCATTGATATTATCACATCAACATAACTGGCACCTGCTTGTTTTCAAAAGTACCTGCAGAGAATTTATCTAGACAGGAACCTTGATTGAGTAGTTAAATAGCTCTGAATCCTCATGTTTTGTTTCTCATCCAAGAAGCTTCTTCAGTTCAGAAGAAGCTTCTTGGAGGAGAAGCGAAACATCTTCAAGGAAAAAACAAAGGAAGTCCCTTTGGGACAACCATGACCTGGATGACTGAGAATCTCCTTCTTTATGATCTTAGTTCATATCAGGGGATCCTCACCTATTATTAATCTTATCATTAGTCTTCCTAATATAAATTGTAAGCAATGGATTGGTGATGAAGCAGGCTATCAGAAGGCTACTTCCCCCCCCCCCCCATTAGGATCTGGATCCATCTTCTTCCATTATTTTCTGTGCCAGGAAACCATTTTCTTGATTTGTCTACTGCATAGAATAAACATCCCTCTTTGATTTATCCATTGCATGCACCTCTTTACAGACACTGTCATTGAGAGGGGAAATCTGTTATTTGCAAGGGTATTTGCGGGAAATGTTCACCACAAAAGCCATCAGTGATGGTTGTAAAATTTATTTGTATTATTCTTTACAGCTCAAAGAGAGCTGTAAAGATGGACTGGCAAAGATGAACTGCCATAAAACTTTATTTCTAACCAATCATACTCTAGTGATGGGCTTCCCCTACTGTCACCAGATCTCTGCACTATAGTTGGCTAACGTCATTACAGCACAGCATCTCTACAATGGAGGAGACAAATTAAGGTGCCTTTCATAATTCTGATTAGCACCGTGATGGTGAACCTATGGCACGGGTGCCACAAGTGGCACACGGAGCCATATTGGTGGGCACGCGAGTGTTGCCCTAGCTCAGCTCCAGCGCACATGCGCGCACTGGCCAACTGATTTTCAGGCCTTCCGGTCCCACCGGAAGTCGGGAAACTGGCTGTTTCCAGCCTCCAGAAGGCCTCCAGGGAGATGGGGAAGGCTGTTTTTTCCCTCCCCAGGCTCCTAGAAAGCCTCTGGAGCCTGGGGAGGGGGAAAAACAGGCCTACCGGGCCCACTGTGCCATTGTGTGCCAAAAGCAGGGGGAAGTGTGGGGGGTTACATGTGTATATATAGGAGGACAGGGCACATTGAATTATGGATGTGGGCACACGCACCCGCAACCCCCCACGCGACCCATGCTTTTGGCACACGATGGCAAAAAGGATAGGCATCACTGGACTAGTATGTTCCCAAAACCCATGTGTATCACCTAATCATTTATAAATAATCTCTAATCTCTTCCTCTGTCACCAGTTTCCTAAATAAAGTTGTAAAATGACTTAGCCAGGAGTGAGATTTTAAATTGACAAAGCCTCTGAGAAATGGCAACAGAAGATAGATTTTGTGATACCCACCACAAAATGCCTAGTCGACAGATAGGGTGATCATGGAAGTGTTCTAGAGCTGAGTTGAAGTTACTTTTACTTTTTACTTTTTTTTTTTTAAGAAATGAAAGCTTTAGGAAAGGAAAGTTAGAAAGTGCTATAAAATTTATTTATTGGGAGGAATGTGGGATGAACAGAACAGATTTATCTTCAGCAATGAAAAACCTGCTACTAGTGTGGGTTTTTTTAAAAAAACCTCCAGAGTGTTACGCAGAATTTCTCACCTTGTCAATATGAAGATAGGGCAGACTTCAGCTTCCAGAATTCCCCAGCCAGCTCTGGGAGTTGAAGTGCACCCATCTTCAGGTTGCTGGTCTAAACATTGGAAACTTTGTCTTCCCGTGATTTGCTCCATCATATCACACAGACCCTTGTTATAACCAATGAAGTGATGTGTCAACAATTCAATGGACATGACAGTTGGTGTTCTAAGATGTTACAACCACAGGCTGATAAAACTTAAAAACTGTAGCTTGGTCTACAACCCAGGTGTTCCATAGTAAGACTGGCCCTCCCGAGTTCTAACATTGCATTCATTCATTCATTCATTCATTCATTCATTCATTCATTCATTTATTTATTTATCAATAAGTACAAGGAAACAAGTAACAGTATAGACATAGACATGGACACATGAAAAAAAATTGGCAAAATAAAAGGATATAAATAAGCAAAACATAGCCATAAACACAGAATGATTACATATAAATGGGGACAGTAGGACAGGGATGGTAGGCACACTGGTGCACTGGTGCTTTTGATCCATGTTGATCCTGTCTGTCCAATAGACTGATTCTTATTTGGTAATAAAATAAGAAGTTGAAGAATAATTCAGATGTTATGTAGAAGGGAATAAGAAAGAAGAAGAAGAAAAAGTCCAATGGGAAACAGATACAAAATAACCTCTTTTTTCTGGCACATACTGCATGCAAATAAACAAATAAAAATGTAAGAGTGAAATTTCTTTGCAATTCACAGTGATGAACTAAGAATAAAGCTGTTGAGGCTTTAATTTCTGGGAAACCTGAAGAATTTTAAAACACACTTACGCATTTTAGAGGCCGTAGTTTAGTACTGAAATATTTGGAACATAAAAGTCCATCTTAGGGCAGTTCTATGGATGTCAGAAATACGTTATGAATGATCAAGCCAGATTTATGATTTTCTTAATTTGCTTGTTGCAAAAGTCTGAAGCATCAGAGAAAGGCATATATGGATTGCTTTGAAACAGGCAATTAAATAGATTGCAGGGGAAATCAACACCCCCACCCCAAAATATAAACAAAAGGAGTGGAACAGTAATAAAGAAAAACCAAGGGTTACTTTCAAACATCTGTTTCCAATTTGCAGGGAAGGAGCACAATTGAGTGGCAGCTCTGCACGGATGTTATTGAAATGAATTGGAGATGAAAAGATCACAGTGTACTGTATTTCTATCCACGGATTTAAATGTTTTTCCATCTGAAGAAAGCCACCTGAATTCCCATAGTGGGCAAAAAGTCTTTTAGATTGATTTAGAAATTTGTTTTCCCAACCATCCTTAAATATTGATGGTTATTTGCAATAGCAATTGGTTTTGGCTGGTTTTTAAACTTTGTGGTGGAGTTGCAAATCTCAGAAGCTAGCAATAAATGTCAATAGCTGTAATCTTTGCAATAAAACTCAATCTTTGTTCGAGGTAGTCTCCATAGATTTGTATAGGGGCATTAATTTATTGGCAGATTATGGCCATCATGTCTAATGACTCCCACACATTTTGGTGCAACACTACCTATCATTCATTTAGAAAGCCTGAATATCATGTACCTACAGCTGTTTGGTAGCTCGCTTTCAATCAATATATGCATGGGAATACAATGATTCCTCTGTGGTTTTAGATTTAAACACAGATAAACTTTCAAGCTGGCTAACGATATCTGTAAGGGAAATGAGGCAGCTAATAGATTAGCTGAAAAGTGATAAAGCTCATGGGGATGACCTTGTCCTTATTACAGTATTCAAAAACAGAAGTGATTGGTGGGCTGCGACACCAACAGCACCATTTACTTATATTGACAATTCAGCTCACATTCCAAAAGCTTTGGAAATGGCGGTCTAGCCAATCTATAAGAAAGGCCAGAAAAAAAATCCTGCAAATTACCAGCCACTCAGGTTCCTCAACATAGTCATCAAAATATACACCAAACATTTATACGTGAAACTCTTGACTTGGTAGAAGCCAATAATAGTATAGTAGAAGAACAAGCATAATTTAGAAGTCTGTAGAGATTCTCAGTCATCCAGGTCATGGTTGTCCCAAAGGCCCTTTTTCAGGAGGCAACTGGACTTTCTGGTTTTTTCCTTGAAGACATTTCGCTTCTCACCCAAGAAGCTTCTTCAGCTCTGACTGGATAGTGGGGAATGGAAGGATTTATATTCCTTGCAGAGAGCTGGTCATTTGGATCCTTTTATAGGGTCATTGTAGGACTTGGAGGTTTATCTGTGTCCTCAGGGTCACCTGAGTATTGCTCCTGGTACCTGTATTCTGCAATTTTTTTTTCTCTGGAAATGCATTCCTTCTCCCACACCATTTAAAGGGTGTTCATCCCAAATTGCTAAAAGTCTGTAGAGATTCTCAGTCATCCAAGTCATGGTTGTCCCAAAGGTCCTTTTTCCGGAGGCAACTGGACTTATTTGTTTTTTCTTTGAAGACGTTTCGCTTCTCATCTGAGAAGCTTCTTTTTCCAAATTGTATAGCTAAACATCTATATATAGTATATCTCTACAGTCACCTTGTGTTTTTGATCTCTCATATAAAATATAACCCTTTCAAATCCATTAACTCCTCCAATGCAACAGGACATCCTGGCAGAATATATTAAATTGCTTCCAAGCAATTCATTATGCTATTTAAAAAAAATATTCTAAAATTGGCATCTTTGAAATTAACGTTATTTATCTTCTAATCAAGGTTATAACTCAAACTTTGCAGACAGTCAAGAATATGGATTGTTCTCCTCCATCCCTTTATTTTAATGTTCTATCTGCACACAGATTGACTGTGGTTGCTTTGTTTTGCTACCTGGATTCCTTTTGTTTGTCTCCTTTCTACTGACAATAAAACAAATTTGCTTGGTGGAGACCCCACCCTGGAAAAGAAATAACCCCCTCTTTGCCTGGCTCCTAGCATTTACATCTAAAAATATAAACTTCAGTGATTCATCAAAAGATGAAGTCATGTGCCCTTACTCAGAAAAACAACTTTTCTTTTTCACATGAACTGCTAAAGAATCAACCTGAAGAACAACAAAAACTGAGCACAATGATCTCTTTGCAGCAAAAGCACGAAGTCTGCATCCACGGGATCCAAACACATGCGTAGAGTGGTACCTACAAATGAGATTAGCAACCAACCAGCAAGGGGTATATTTTGCTTTTTAAGCTACATTGTGAAGTCTTCATAAACAAAAAGTCACAAGAGAATACCAGTCACAGAGTGCAACACTAAAGAAACAATTTTAAAAGAACCATGGCATACAAAGCCAGCAGAGTCATTGTTTTGCTTTCCAAATGCTTTTAAAATCAAAAAGTCCAAAAAAAAGGCCGTCCAACCAAAGCAAACCACCCCATAAAACCTTTCTGAGAGAGAGGGAGGGGAGGGAGAGGGAGAGAGAAAGAAAATAATTAAACTGCACTGATGATGGCTTCTGATTCTTTGTGATGGAATCAATTTCAGAATGCCTTTGAAGATGGAAGGCAAGCTCACTGCGCATAGTGAAGCAACCCCCAATTTCAGAATCAACAGGAACCAGGAGCGTGCAGAGTTCATTCACACTATACACCCACAGCTCAGCTTGTCAAGCTAACCAAATCAACATTGTATGAGTAGTTTTTCTATTTACATCATTTGATGGTGAACCTAATCACAGTAGTGCATGCTCACGCACAAACCCTTTGATGTTTCCTCCAGTTTTCCATTTGCTTTCCTTTTGAAGGCAATACACATTAACCTACCCAATCCAGCTTCCCCTAGGAATTTTAGAAAAAGCAGCAGTAATTTATTTTCCAGCAGCCAGGCAATTACAAGATGATTTCTCTTCTGTTAGCCAGAGCACTGACTTCATGCTGCATATGCTGTGTGCTATAAATGAATGTGGCCTCAGAGGCAGTGTACATTATTTGTCCCAGCCAAGGCAACATCATTATTGATCATGGGTAAAGCTAGGAAGACTATGGCAGGTGGGACTGGGGGAGTTTGGAGAGTCATAAGGGGATGATAGTGAATCCCATTGCAACTCTGATGATACCTGAGGTAAATAAATCCATGTGCAGGGTCATTCATTATGAGCCTCACTCAGCAGTACTGCTGAGGGACTGAAAGTGACAGCCAGGAAACCACAATTGTTCGTTTGTTTGTTACATTTCTATGCCACCTATCCAGGGGTGGGTTCTACTTACCTTTACTACTGGTTCACAATGGGATTGCACGCACACACACGCTTTGCTTGCGCATGCGCCTTGCTTCTGCGCAGTTCGCTTCTGATGACATCAGGGTCAGTGGATGGAGCCTCCCGCCAGTTTACTACTGGCTCTATAGAACCAGTCCGAACCGGGGGCAACCCACTACTGCACCTATCTCACCTAATGAGCCGAGGTGGTGCAGTGGTTAGAGTGCAGCTACTGCAGCTACTTCAGCTGACTGCTAGTTCAGCAGATCAGCGGATCAAATCTCACCAGCTCAAGGTTGACTCAGCCTTCCATCCTTCCGAGGTGGGTAAAATGAGGACCCAGATTGTTGGGGGCAATATGCTATTTAGTATACTGTCTTTGGTGTAAGCCGCCCAGAGTCCCCGGAGAGTGGGCGACATAGAAATATGACTAATAAAATAAAATAAAATAAATAATGACTCTGGGCAGTTTACAGCAGCATAGTTGGTCTCATCCAATGTACCTTTGTCATATGACATAGGCCAGGAATCATCCCTGCATGATACGTTCTAGTCTGCGATTGGTATAACTGAGATGAGCTTGTGTCTTAGGGACACTATTTTATTATTTTATTTTATTTTATTTTATTTTATTTTATTTTATTTTATTTT
>WNWU01000001.1:83167618-83189469 GCA_012654045.1 Ptyas mucosa
ATATATATATATACATATATATATATATATATATATATATATATATATATATATATATATATGAAAGAATCACTGTAATTCTTAAGCTAATTGCTTAATATTAAGATCTCCACTGAATTGTTACATAGTGTTCATTACCAGAATTTCTTGTTAGTTGCATCAGTGATTATTTATTTACACCATTTATCTCATCTCTAAATCCACAATCCCTGAACAATTATAGCAGTGATAGCGAACCTTTTAGGCACCAAGTGCCCAAACTGTACACGTGTGCATGCGCAACTGAAAGGTGTGCACGTGAACACACGCATGTGCAGACATGCAAGTGTGCATGTGTGGACATGCATAAATGTGCACATGCATGGATATGCACGCATGCATGGACATGCACACATGCGCAGCAGAGACCCGAAGACCAGCTGGCCGGTGGGAGGTGGGGCATCCCAACACCGGCAGCATGGCAAGAGGTAAGATCTTTTTCTTTTGTGAGCTTATGTTTCGTCATTTGCAGGGAAACAGAAGCTCACAAAAGAAACACCACGGAGATCTGACCTGGGGCGACAGCCCGCGTGCCAGCAGGGAGGGCTCTGCGTGCCACTTCTGGCATGTGTGCCATAGGTTTGCCATCACGGAGTTATAGTATTAAAATAATAATTTCCCCCTTCTTTGAATCCTATCCATGGGCAGCTTGCCGGTGTGTAAGATCTATTTGGCTTTGTCACTTGTCACCTTGGAAGCAAATCAGGTGACTATAGTGGCTGTGAACAGAGGCATTGAAGGTAGGATAGAGATCAGCAATGGGGGCAGCCAATTTCACGCCTGTATAGTTTTCTGCTGATTCAAGATGGAAAAGCAGAATTCGAATTGCTCAATGGGGAAAGCCCACAGTCCAAGATGCTAACCTTATCCTGAGTCTCCTCACCTGTTTGGATAAATTATTATTTGCCTGTTTGTTTGCTTAGAGAATCCTTCATTGTCTTCAAAAACCAAAAATCCCCACCCAAACATAGAGATGAGAAGCCACAAATGAACCCCAAGCAGTTCAAAGTAAAAATGCAATGGAGCAGAAAGAAAATGTAACTTACATTTCCATAAATAATAAATGAACGTATTTCAAAACATTCCTCAAAGTGGAGAGCCTTCAATGTGTTCAAGTACAATATGTCCTCTGCCATTATTTTAACTCTTAGGAGTAACATGTTAGGGATCAGAAGAGCAGTTTAGGCATGCTTTGTATAGGCAAGATACACCAGCAACAATCAGGGACATTAGGCTTAAAGCAACCAAGATGGTGGCCACAACTGTTCAACTGAAGCCATAGTCATTTTTATAGGGATCATGCATACCATTATACATTATTACATTTAATTATACATTACGTTTATTATACATTATTATACTATATTATTATGTCAGTGTATTCATGACTGGCAGAGACATGGTAACAAGGTCACCCAATGAATAGGCATAGCAACTGGGTCAGCCAATGAATAGGGCTTAGTAACAAGGTCAGCCAATGGGAGCTGAAACAGTTTGGAGTCTGGGTGTGGCTTAACTCTGAGTCTGTGCAAAAGGAAACTGAAACTAGTCTGCTGACTGAAACTGAAAACTTCTCTCCTCTGCCTGTGTTTGCTTGTAACTACTACCACGTTGGAAAATCAGCTTTTGGTATTATATATTTATTTCATGTGTTATTATGGATATAAAGAGAAGTTAATGAATCCCGCTGAATCAGTTACCTGTGTGTGCTTTCTGGATTTGATTGCTGTTGCAAACTCTGACATATTATAATACACTGTATTATTATAAAATTATACATTAATGCATTATATATTCTATTTAATTATATATTAAATGCATTAATTATACTTTAATCCATTTTAAAAATGATGGGGGTTTCATTGCATGGTGACCCCTGTCATATTGCCTTTTTTGAACCCTTCCTGAGAATTTCCTTGCCAAAAAGTTCTTTCTCACTTGTTAGTAGTGAGTGACCACACAGTGATTACAATGCAGTCTTGCAGGCTAACTCACTGCTTAGTCCAGGAGTTCGATTCTGAGCAGCTGAGCACTGCTTAGTCCAGGAGTCTGATTCTGAGCAGGTTGATTCAGCCTTCCTTCCTTCCGATGTCAGTAAAATGAAGACCCAGATTGTTGGGGAAAATATGCTGACTCTGTAAACCACTCATAGAGTGCTGTAAAGCACTATGAAAAGCACTATGAAGCGGTATATAAGTCTAAGTGCTGTTGATATTGCTATCACTGGTTTGAATTCCAATGATAAGGACCTAGAAAAGGCAAGCTGATGAAAATATTTAGCCAAAGCCAGCCAATCTTTCATTGAACTAAATAGACTTTTTTTGAGTTGCCTACTGTATATAGTATATCAGACTTCTTTGTTTTGGGATGCCTCCATTAAATGTACTATTTAACTCTTTGTTATGTTTAAATAAGGAAATCAACCATGCCTGTTCTTTGGCAGGACAGATTCTGAAGCTGAGGATCAAATACTTTTGCCATCAACTGAGAAGACGTAAGTCCTTGGAAAAGGCCCTAATGTTGAGAAACATTGAAGGCAAAAGGAGAAAGTGACATCAGAAGATGGGATGATTAGATACTATTATTGATGCTATGAACATGGGTTTAGGGAGACTCAGGTAGACAGTGGAGGACAGGAAGCACTGGCATTCTGTGGTCCATGGAATCTCAAAGAATCAGACACAACAACTGACTAACAACAAATCAAGCTATTCTCCAAAGCACCTGAGGGCAGGACAAGAAGCAAGGGGTGGAAACAAATCAAGGAGAGAAGCAACTTAGAACTAAGAAAAAATTTCCTGACAGTTAGAACAATTAATCTGTGGAACAACTTGCCTCCAGAAGTTGTGAATACTCCAACACTGGGAGTTTTAAAGAAGAGATTGGACAACCATTTGTCTGAAATGGTTTGGGTTTCCTGCCTAAGCAGGAGGTTGGTTTTTTTTTAAATTTTGATTTATATGCCGCCCTTCTTCGGAGACTCAGGGTGGCTTACAATGCGTTAAGCAATAGCCTTCATACTTTTGTATATTATTATCTAAAAGTAAAAAGTTGAGGTGTTGTTTTTTTTTAAATTTGGTTTATATGCCGCCCTTCTCTGGAGACTCAGGGTGTCTTACAATGCGTTAAACAATAGCCTTCATACTTTTGTATATTTATACAAATTCAGCTTATTGCCCCCACAATCTGGGTTGGACTAGAAGACCTCCAAGGTCCTTCCAACTCTGTTATTCTATTCTAAGATGCTTAAATGCTCAAGGTAACCCTATAGCTACTGCAATTTTGAGCATTCCAACAGTATTCTAAAAACCTATTTCACTTCTTTTGTTATAACTCAACTATGGATTTTTTTCCCTCTCTTTCTCTTTACACATATGTTTGATTGAGCCACCACGAGACAGACAAAATCATGAACAAGAAGTCTTTCTCTCTCTCTTTTTTATTTTTTTCTTCTCTTCCATTCCGAAAAAATTGCTCTGCAGTTTCCCCCCATCGATTCTAATTTAATTGGAAAAAGGGATCATTTGATTTGAAATATTTTAAAGGGAGAATAGAGTTTTGATGACATTCTCATTGGGGAAGTCTGGTGTTCTTCATCTTATTTTGTAATAATATGGCCAACGGGTGAGAATAATGGCCCTGTCTTTCGTTGTACATTTTTCTTTCTACTCATCTACTCCCTCCCAATTTCCCATTTTCTCATAATACCCAGAGAAGCCATCAAGACAGGAGGGAACATCTCCCATAGGATTTTCAGAAGCAATCTCTACTACTGATGAGAAAATGTTGAAAAAATGTCCTCCTCCAAAACGTTGGGAAATATGTGATTTCCCCAATGCCTTTGAACATAATGTTGGTGGAGAATTTTGAAAGGCTATTTGTGTCCATCCCCAATCCAAACTTCCTTTCTATCTTTGGAAGGAAAATAAGACAACTCCTCATTTAGAAATATGTTTTAACAAACGGGGGGAAAAATTAGAAAGTTATCCAGCTATTAGTCAATAAATTAATCAATATGCAAATTTTATTGATTTATTTATTAAATTTATATAACCTCCTCCCCAAATTTCACTGTCAGGTGACTCGAGGCATCAAATAACATTCTATTGCAAATGAAATGTTCATTCAGGGACAACAGACATATGATATGCCCTGTAAAGAATCAAGAATTTATTTTAAATAAATTCCCTTCTGAAAAGGGAAGAATGCAAAATAATTAAAGCATTCTTCTGAATGGAGCCACCTTAGAATGAAAGGTCACTATAATTAAGGGAGCCAAGTTAGTTACAAGGAGAGCTCCTTAACAATTTCTTGAGCTCCTGAGGTAGATTACAGCTTTGGCTTGAAGGGTTCTTTCTTTCATTTTCCTTTTGTTCCCACTTTTTGAAAAAGAATTTTTCCAAACGTCTTGCTAATTACTTCTTGTAATTAGTCAGTGGTGAAAAAGAAAGGCCGAGGTTTTTCTCCTGAACTGGTTGAAGCCATGGCTGAATTCTTTCTCCTTCATTTCATTAGACACAACGTTATGGTTGTGTTGTGTGGGTAATTACAGCCCCTTATTTTTCTGTCCTCAAGGCAGGCCTGATTCTTTTTATAGATGCCGCAAAAATGTAAGCTACACACCATGGCAGATTCCAAATATAAATATTATTCCGACAAAGAATAACATAGATAAACAATGAAGGTGGAACTGTTGGAAGTAGGAGGTGTGAAATATTGCATATTAGTCTGCTAGAATCAACATTGCTGTCTTGAATCTGGTATGCTTATTTTTAAAAGTGTTGCTTTAAAATAGAAATGGGAAATTTCCCAGATTCAAACTGAAAAGTACTTCAAAGTTGTTGAAAGTGGGGTGGGGGTGGGGGGGTTGCCTTATTGTGTTGTTTTTTTATTCCATCTCTTCTGGAATGAACTTCTGACATATGCAAGATAGTTTTAGCATCTTTGTTTTATGAAAATGTACTTTGGCTTGGCTACTAAATTATTAGGGAGAGTAATACAGGCATCTAGTTTGATGCTAGATCCTGACATATTTGGAGAAGAAGTGGGTTTTTAACACAAGACTATTTTTCCCATTTTTAATAGAAACGATTATGATAAACTTCCAGACTCTCTGAAAATCTTTGCATTGTTAACACTTAGTGTGGTATTGTAGCTACTGTAAGGTGTTAGACTAGGGTTGGAGAGACCCAGATTCATATTCACTCAGCCATGGAAACTCACTGGATGTCTACAGCCTATTCATTCTCTCAGAGTTCAACTTCTTACAAGGTAGCTGTCGTGGGGATTCCAAAAAGGGGAGCCAATAGGTTGCCTTATGCTCTTGAGAAAAAAGCAAGCTATAAATCTATCAAATTCACAATATATACAATGGTAAAACACATTCATTTGTTGGGAGACTATCAAAAAGGAGCTGGGAATCCTACCTCAGCTTCTCACTTTGATCACGATCAAATTAAATTATGATTAAATTGTCAGGGTTCCAAGTAACGGACCCAAAGCAATCAAAACTTTGAAGCCTAGAGTTTCCTCAAAGTATGAATTTGTTAGGAATGTCATATTGGCACAGCTAGTGAAAACCCGACTCTGAAGGACCCGAGGTATCCCCACCCAAATCAAAACCCAAAGTTCTTGCTTCAGGGCACACATCCACATCACATGGCCCAATCAGGTCACAGTCCCAACTCCGGCTGCCTTTTGTCCACGCCTCTCCAACACCTGGTAGAGCGTTCTTGGCTCCCATGAGAAAGAATGTTATTTTGGCTACACATCCCCCAGCTATCTCTATCTCCCCCCTCATGTTCCCATAGCTCCAACTGGCCTTGCTGTGGCAGCCCTGAAGATGCTCCCAAAATGGCTTCAGGGCGGACATAAATTGTTCTATATGTTTAAGCTTGAGATTTAGTCCTATAAATGAATTCAGTGATCCTAAATTGTGGTACTTATCTTCCCAAAAATGTTATGACAAAACAATGTAGCTTTATTGCACAATGTAGCTTTAGAAGCAGAAATGAAAGACCTCTTTTTGACAATTCTCCAACATTTGAAACAATAATTGTCGCATATAGGCGGTTCTTAATTTACGTCAGCAACTGAGGCCAGAATTTTGATAAATTTCCATTTTGTAACAAGTGACTGCATTGCTTAGTGATGGTTGCTGTTGTTAACTGAATCCCATGGGGTACAGCAACTTACTACTGGCTTCTCACAACCAAAGTTAGTAGGGAAGCTGACAGAAAGTTGTAAGTCCCAGGCCAATAGGCAAGAAGGTGACTGCTGCCAGGTGGAGGAGTGAGGAACTCTAGGTGAGAGTGCGCATGAGGTTTTGAGAGAGTCAAGGGAGGGTCCTGGGGAGGGTACAAAGTTGTGAGAGAGGATGAAAAAAGTAGCATGAGGGTGGGAGGTAGGGTGCACAAGGGTGAATGAAAGAGTCAACAAGGGAGTATGAAGGCAGGCAAGGGTGCATGAGAGAGTCAGATAAGGTTCACAAGGGCGCCTAGGAGTGCTGTACAGATTGGAAGAGTAGGTGAGGGTGGACAAGAGTCAGGGACTTCAACAAGGGTGTGCAAGTGTGTATGGGGATGCAGCAAGTTTGCACAAGGGTTGGGAGACAGTGTGAGACGGTGCAGCAAGGATGCTCAAGAGATCAGGAAAGGTGGGCGAGGCTGCACGGGGATGCAGCAAAGTTGACTAGGTATGTGGAGTGACTTAGGGAGTGTGCAAAATCTTAGAAACTATAAGAGGAATTTCCCAGCCTCTTTTATACTGAGTTGATGATGGTGGAGTCTCTTGTAATGCCTCGAAATACGTTTTCCCAGATTTCTCTGTACTTGTGCTAAATTGCTGCTTATGAGATAAACTGTCATTTGAACTTGCCTGCTATCTTTTGACTGTCTGGGTTCTTATTTGTTGCTTTTCCACCCTGCCCAAAATCCACAAGAGTTCTTATTGGGACACTTTTAACTGCTTCTTTTCTTGAGCAGTGGCATGCAATGCTAGAAAAAGACATTTTTGCATTAAGATGTTTCCGAGGGTGCCATATACCAGCCCACGCTCCCTCTGAATCACATTGCAACACAGGCCCTATAAATGGCACTTCCAACTCCACTTCTTATGAACTTTGGGACTATATTTTAAGTGTGGAGTTTTAACTGTCTCTAGTGGAAAATATTGATTCAGCTACTTATTTCAAATACTGAACCTTAATTTGGGTCCTATTTACCTCCCCCTTTTTGATTTAAACTGATCCCCATGACCTCAATATAAAATAAATACAATTTCCCAGCCCTCTTTTCAAAATCCACCAATCCAGGTAGTAAAACGTAGCTGAATGTTTGAACTGCATCAGCTATTAATACCTCTAATCCACCAACTCTAAAAATAACATTTTTAAAGGGTTCTTTTTTTTTAGTAACAGCTCTTTATTAACACTTCATAAGCATGTGTTATTGCATAGACACAGATATTTCATTTTGTGGTACTGTCTCCTCTAATCATTTGAAAACTCATGAGAATCCTAAATATGTCAGGCATGAAAAATCAAATCCACATGTGAAGGTCTGATTAAACTGATTTATTGCTAATCATGCCTATCCTATAAGAATCTTCTCAATTAATGGTTAGTACTTGCTTGGGGTTAGATAAGGGTTAACAGAATTCAAAGGAGTTGGACTTAGTTTGCTTGTGGGTACCTAGAGATTCTAGGCTGATACCTCTTTTAATTCTACCCCTAACTTCTGCCACTTCTTTTCTTAAGAAATATCTCCTTAAGATTTCATGAGATTCTTGGGGAAATTAAAAAATCTCATGAGATTTTGCAAGAGATTTTGTCATACCCATAACCCTAAATATTAAAATGTGAATATTTCAATATTTTTATTTACAAAATGTTTTATTTGGGTGGGATCATAGTGCTCCAGGAGATGACATGTATGGGCACTGTCCCGATGACCCATCAGTTAATTTATCTAGTTCAGTATAGAATTATTTATTTATTTATTTTATTCAATTTATAAACCGCCCTTCTCCTGCTGGACTCAGAACGGTGTACAGCCAGAAATAAAAAACAGTCTATACAAAATTTAAAATTTAAAAGAATTATAAATTTTGGCCATAAATTTAAAAACCTCATAACTAAAACCCACTTTGGACAATTTAAAAATCTAAAATCTTTAAAAGGGGGGGGGGTTATGCCAGCCCTGCTTGTTGGAAGAGAAAAGTTTTTAGGATATGGCGAAAAACCCAGAGATCTGATATCCTGCGTATCTCCGGAGGCAGGTTGTTCCAGAGAGCAGGTGCTGCCACAGAGAAGGCCCTCCCCCTGGGGGTCGCCAGCCGACATTGCCTGGCCGACGGCACCCTGAGGAGTCCCTCTCTGTGGGAGCGTACTGGCCAGTGGGAGGCTATTGGTGGCAGAAGGCGGTCCCGCAAATACCCAAATTATGTATTTTGCCAGTGATTTTCCTGTTGGTAAAGGATTTTCCTGTTAATCTGTTTGCTGATTCTATAATAATAAAGACAATGAAATCCAAGAAGTAAGCCTGAGACCTTTTGCACACAAACCCCTACCTTTGAACACTGTCCTGTTTCAGCAACAGATCAAGCATAGGCTAAATTCAGTCAATCCACTGGATTAAACTAAATTAAGTAGGGATGTTTGAAGCTCAGTACACTGTGGAAGTCCAGCTATTGTCCTTGTGCATTGTGTGAAGTAGGCCATTGTGTTAAGGCACCATGTGATTCAATTATTTGGCCATCAGGAATGTGCAGATCAAGTTGCTTTTAAGAAGAAAGCAAAATGGCAGTACTCTTCATTTCTCATTTTGACCAATTTCCTTCATAATCTTTGAAGGGACACAAAGCACCTGTCAAGCCTCTGAAATGCAGTACATGATCAAGATTTATACAGGCTTCCTTAATCCATTTAAATGCCAAAAATTAGGAGTAAATATTATGTAATCTCAGGAACTGAAATTGGAACCTCCAGCCCTCTTTTATTAGTAAATATATTAAGGTGGTATCTCTTTGTAGCTTTGGGAATTTTTTTCCCTGGACCGTTTGCATGACAGGCCACAAATCCATTTCTTTGATTAACCTTTAACAAATTCTCCCATATGTTAATTGCTTATTTAAAGATCCTCTTCCTCCCCTCTCAGCCTCAACCCAATCTCTCCCATGTCATTACAAAGGAGACAATGCTGCTTTCTTCTCTCATTGTAGAGAACACTGTTGTCTTCATGGGGTGATGCTCTTTTGTCAAGGGAAATCCAAGCTGTGCTGTGCAGAGTTATTAGGCACAGCATGGTATGTACAGTAAATATAGCTGCTGTGTTTTGTTAACTTACGTAAGGATTTCACATGCTGTATGAATCCAGCCAGGCTCTAGCCATAAAATAGAAACATTCACAGCAGAACTGTGGTTTGGTCCTACTTACCTTTTCTTGTCCGTCCTTGTCTCTTTCTGTTTTGACTACACAAGCATATTCATGTAGGTTTCTAGACAGCAACCTGAAACTTGCTTGCCACTGCCTTCTTCCAGATTTCTTTTTAACTTTCCAGCCTATTCTACAAACCTAGTTATTCTCGTGGGCATCCATTCAGATATTAACCATGTGCATCCATCCTTTCCTCTTTAGAGAACATTCAAGGTCAAGTCGATTCTATCACTTGTTATGAAGGGACTTCAGTCCATTGCTTGGTCTGTCACTCTAAGCTTCACAATTGTAAAGCTGGACTCTGATCAGCCAAACCCTCCCTGCCAACTACGTTTTTGTGCATCTAGCTCAGAAGTCTTTCACACGCACAAAAAGTTCTGTCACTATAACTTACCTCTCGGTGACAGTGCCACTAAATTGCCTACATATCCATTTCTACAGTTGGGCTCCCCTCCCCGGCCCCATTTTAATTTAAAAAAAATCATGTAAGAGTTATACCAGTTCTCTGACAGTGCTGTAGTTTCTGCTACATAAAATAATAACTTTTTCTAACTAAATGTGTTTTAGGTGTCTCCATAAATAGAAAAGGGATGCATTCCACATCGTTTGTCACAGTTTAATTATGTTAAGGACAGCTCTTTTGCATCTAGTGCAGTATTTCTCAACTTTGCAACACTGAGATGTGTGGACTTCAACTCCCAGAATTCCTCAGTCAACCATGCTGAGTGGGGAATTCTGAGAGTTGAAGTCTATACATCCTAGAGTTGCTAAGGTTGAGAAATTCTGATCCAGACTATAATAGTAAGGGCACATACACAGTGGCCGTCTGCCCACTGCTCCAACAATTTCTGAAGGACAGGGATGAGCTTTGTTATCCTCTACTTGTTCCAAGCCACTGTGAATATGATCTCTGCTACATTTTCCTGCTCCATGTTGAAGAGTGTTTTCTGTATTGTGCCAGTTTAAGCATTGCTATAAGTCCAACAATGCACTATTTTATGAATTTTTCAAGGAACTTGAGACAGGAAGGTTTTATCAAAGCTCCTAAATCATCCAAATAAGTATTGAAGTAAAATAGACAGCTCAGAGAATGAAAAATAGTAATTAAAAACACTTCTGTTGGCTTTTGAAATAGTGATTTTCTGAAAGTCATACATACAGGTAATCCTTGACTTACAACCATTTGTTTTACAGTGGTTCAAAGTTACAACCGCCTTGAAAAAAAGTACAACCTGTACTTTCACTTATATCCATCATACCATTCCTACAGTCACATTATCATAATTCAAGTGTCTGGCAACTGTCTCACAATCACAACTAGTTGCAGCATCCTGCGGTCATGTGATCACAATTGACAACTTTTTTTGCGAATTTCTAACAAAGTTTCTTAGCAACCATGACAATTGGCTTAACAATCATGGTGACTTGCTTAACAACCATCTTAAAAATTGTTGTAAAATCAGGTCTGACTTGACTTATGGACTCAATGACTTATGACAGAAATTCTGGTCTCAATTATGGTCATAAACTGAGGACCACCTGAATGCTATAACCACTATACTAGTGAGAATTTCCCATAACAAAAGTTGCAGCAGAATCAGTGGTGGGATTCAGCCAGTTTGCACCACTTCGGGAGAACCGGTTGTTAACTTTCTGAGCAGTTTGGCAAACTGGTTGTTGGAAGAAATCATTAGGGCAGAGAACCGGTTGTTAAATTACTTGAATCCCACCACTGAGCAGAATAGATCTTGAGTGAAATCTGGGAAAAATGCAAGAAAGGGGTATTTATTTTAAAGGCACTTTTGTCCTGCACACATGTGCGTTTTGATGCTTTACAAAAATTGATTGACATTCTCCAGCATAGAAAGATGGTTTGGGCACAGCAGTGGGCAACTGCCCAGTGAAGGAACTATAGTAACCAGCAATCTAGATTGAACATTTGAGAAGTCACTGGTGACCAGAATGAATTTTTCAACACCAGCATTAACACAGGCCAAGAGCGGCTTAGGGGCACAGTGCGGATATAGTAAATTGTCCACCAAGGTTACCTTGTGACATTTTACTTCCTGAGGCAGAGAAGAAATGTTGCCCCTATCTAACCAAGTCAAAGACTTTAGAATGAGCTTAAAGGAAACCAACTCATTTTTCACCTGGACCAAAAACAATAAAATATCCACTCCTTTTTCTCATACCTGGATGTAAAAAGCACAAAACCTTTAAGCCACCAGGAATTTGCTGCCCTTTCATGACACCTAAAATCCTTTGCCTGAAGCTTTTACCTCACTCTAAAAGTGGGGAATCCAGGACTTTATGCAGTTCCAAATACATTTTATGATTGAAGCACAGGACCGCCTCCAAATACAGTTTCAGAAAATGTATAACACAATTTCTGGCCAAATACGAAGGCTGCCACGGGGTACAAATGCTTCTCTCAGGCCCCTGTGTTTAGCCCTGCCAAAGCACTTCAAGAACAGATTGCAAGAGAAAATGGCTGGATGCTAGAAGTGTAGTTTCCCACTCTTTGGGAGAAATAAACAGCACTAGCAATAGCACTTAGACTTATATGCTGCTCCACAGTGCCTTACAGTTCTCTCTAAGTGGTTCACAGAGTCAACATATTGCCCTCAACAATTTGGTCCTCATTTTACTGACCTCGGCAGGGTGGAAGGCTGAGTCAACCTTTAGCTGGTCACGATCAAATTCCTATGGACCCCAAAGAATGCAGCACGCACAAAGTCCGTTCAAACCTTAGTTTACTAAATAAACCAGTCTTTTACAGCAACGGCTGTGAATTAATTGCATTAACAGCTGCCAAGAATTCAAAGAATAATAACTGAAAACTTACTATGGTTGGCAGAATGCCCAGAAGCAATTTGCAGGAAGCTTATAAGATAAGTAAGACAAGACATGAAGGTATGTGAACTAAGTTACTCCCTGCAAATTGCTTCAGTTGGCGTTCCTCCTTAAATAGGCTAAGGGAATGGCCAATTAGCCCCAAGCCTTACTCTCGAGGAGACCTCCTCCTGAGGAGCCACTCCTGACTTTTGGCAGCTCTGCGCGCCTGTGCATCAAGAAGACGCTCCTCCTCTTCGTCCTCTTCACTTAAGGGAGTTTCTAGAGGTTCTGAAGGCCCTGGCTGAATCCCCGCATCTGGCACCACATCTTCTCCAGCCTCTTCATTGTCTGACTCGAGTGCAAGCTGCACAAGCTGCTGCTCCAACACCACACCAGCCTCCTCGCTGTCTGAATCAGCTAGTAGCTGCACAGGCCGCGTACAGGCCACAACAATACTGCATTCTAACCACTGGGCCACCACACCTCATAAACATAATAAACACCAAAGGACAAGGATTTGTTTAGCCCTTAAAATAATAATATAAGCTGTGCACCCTTAAAGGCACAGCCTAACCAAAAGAATTTTTCCACAGATTTCACCCCTTAAAAAAACTGGGAAAAACAAAAATTGAAAGCATTCTTATTTGCATAATACAGCCCTGTTTACTTATTACATTATTGTCTAAATTGTCTATCACCTTCTAAAATTATAAAGTGCAGCCCTTGTCTGTTAATAGCCAATAGTTTTACATCAGTCAATGTAGGAAGGAGATGAATATTTCAGGTAGGTCAGAGGACTAGAACATGAATTCCAGACCACCTAAGAAACCATCTCAGGCCAATAGGATTGACCTGCCTGCCCCACTTTCTCTGGCACAGGGGGCATGCTAATAAGAATGCTTTCAATTTTTATTCTCCCCAGTTTTTTGAGGGGAGTGAAGAGTGGAGGAATTCCTTTGGTTAGGCTGTTCTTTTAAGGGTGCACTCAGGTGTGGGCTGCTGGGGGTTCACAGGTCTTGGGGAGAACCTCTAGCTAAGATTCAGTGCAGTTCGGAGAACTCCCAAATCCCACTCCTGCTGACCCCGCCCACCCCATCCCATCCTGCCCCTCCCAGGAGTCCCCACACAGCCCATTTTGAATAGAGGTAAGTGTAGGGCGTGAGTGGAGGCTCGGGAAGGGCAAAAAACAAGCCTACTGGAAGTTTGGAAAGGCCGGAAACAAGCCCGTTTCTGGCCTCTAGATGGCCTCCGGAGGCTGGGGAGGCCATTTTCGCCCTCCTGGAGGCTTGAAGACAGACTCTGGAACATGGGGAGGGCAAAAAGCCCCCCCTCCCCACCATGGTGCAGATGGCTGACTAGGTCATGCCCACCATGCCCACACCCACCCAGCAACTGGGCAGAGAACCCCTTGCTAAAAATTTTGAATCCCACCCCTGGGTGCACTGCTTATATTATTATTTTAACGGATACAGAAATTCTTGTCCTTTTGATGTTTATCAGCCAAGGAATTGCAGCTGGCATTATCTGGGAGAAGACCCCTTACAGTCATGGCTCTCACCCGCTGGAACAGGGTGTCCCTCAAGGTGAGATCCACCAACAGTTTTTTGATCTTTTAAAAGGCTCTGCTGATTGGCCTGGGGCCCCAATAGAGGCATCCCATTCTGAAGACGGTTGATTAGGAAAAGATTCCCACCACCCGGTTTACATGTTGGTGCTTTTTACCCAGTTTGTTGTTAATTTTAATATTCTGATTTTTAATGCTCTTTTTTTAAAATGTTTTTAATAATCTCATTGTTTTATATTCTTATTTTATGATGGTATAAACTGTCCAGACTTGCTTGATAGTGAAATGGGCAGCATATAAATTTAATAAATAAAAATAAAAGAAACACCTTTTTTGTAGTAGCTGCACAGGTTCTTTTCAATTCCAATTCAATTCCAAAAACAGGGGGTGGAGGAAGTCCTATCACAGAAGATCCTTGGCATCCTTAAAGGAGGCCAAAAAGGGCCAGAGGACAATGTAACTTCTCTTGCTTCTCCCTCTCTCTCGCTCTGTGTGTGTGTGTGTGTGTGTGTGTGTGCAAACATTTAATATGAGGGAGCAGATCTTTGTTCATATCATCAAGGGTGCCATCTTGTTTTTTTTGTACACATCACCATGGAAGTCAATTCCAAGGACCCACAGAATGTGGAATGGTTATTTTATATATTTTCCCCACATACAAATGTCTTAGGTTACACTAGTTCTCAGGCTGATTTGTAAAGATTCATGCAAAAGCTTTAGATTGCTATCAAGCAACAAAAAGCAGCAGAGATTTGCAAGAATGCTATGACCAAGCCTCATCTGAGCCAAGACTAAAAGTAATACTTTGAACCGAGCCTGAAGCAGAAGCGCTAAAATGGTATGTTTCTCCATTTTTATTCTGCCTTTTCCAACCTGATTGTAAATGTCTATGTGACCTGGTAAAAAAGGCTTCCTATATCCCAGGAAATGTTATTTGAGCTTCTGGATTGTACAAATCGAGTAACCCATTCCACCTCGTGCTTGACGGTTACACCTTCATCCTTTGCAGAAACCTCGACACTCGTTTTGATGGTACCATTTTCGAAGTCCACATACGTTTGTGCAGAATCTATGTTGACCAGAGCTCCCTCACCCAGGAATTCTTCAATACATTCATAATAATCATCACTGTTGCTAGCATGGGAATCTCTTTGCTGACAGCACTCTTCCTGTGAATTATACACACTAATATCTGGGCAGCATGGATTTTTCACGCAAGGGGTTAATCTTTCAGTTTCAAAATTCTGTTTGGGACCCAGCAAACAAAAATCTTCACCCATCTTGCTTTCAGCTGCAGTAGTACAAAGTTTGGCTTCTCTTCCTCCATGTTGATGAGCATCTGCATAATTTTCAATAATCCTGGATTGGGTTTGATTTGGTGAACTTTTGTTGACATTTTCACAGTCTCTCGGATTCATCCGAGAGATATCTGGAAGCTCAGTTTCTCTTCCCTTTGGATGACAGCTTGATAGGACTTCATTGGAAATATTGTTGACTAAGACTCCTTCTTTGGGGGAAAGTAAGACATAGGTGTCCCAAGTACAGTCTTGTCCTTTTTTGAATGAACGGTTGGAAACATCATTTAATGCATTTCTACCCATTTGTTCTTCATGTCTATTCACCAGAAGATACTGATCTGAAAGTTCTTTCCTAGAAATGGTTTCATCTGGGGAATTTTCTTCCAGGACACTGCAGTCATCCATGCATATCTGCTCTTGGTATATGTCATTCTCAGTCTGTACTCCCATTTCAGCACTATAGTTATGTTCCATAGTACCTACTGTTTCTTCTCTTCCCTTGAAACACCTGAGAATCTGCTTCAATAAAGGTTCAGAGTATTTTAATCTTTCTTTCTCTTCCATTCTCTTATGCCACATGATTTGGTCCCAGCAGAGAACAGTGGCTACAGTGAATCTTCATTGGCTTTTTAAGCCAATGAAAATATCTTTCCTACCCTCCTGCCTTGTTCTCTGTGGACCAATGTTTGTCTCTACTCACGAAAGTAAAACTAAGAAACTTGAGGACTACTGTTTTCCTTTGTAGCGTTCCAGATGTCCAAAGTCTTGGCCTTATTCTTCTTGATTCATTGCCCAAATAGTTTCTAAGGTTTCATGGTTCTTCTGTTAAATGTTTTAAACTTCTGCTTTCATTGTGGAATGGTGTCTCTGCTTTTCCCTCTAACTGCCAAGTGGCAGTTCTGGAAGGTTCTAGAGATTATTACCATCATAGTTATGACATCACAATGGCCTTTCATCTCCATCTCTGGAGTTGACAATTAGTTTTACTAGATGGAAAGCGGGATAGTTCTCTTATTCTTCTTCACATACTAGGAGCACATACTCTTCTCAGAAAACATTGATGAGCATCTGATACTGAAGGAGCAAGAAGCAAACTATATGATTTCTCCATTTCATTAATGATTTGAGATTGTCATGAATATATGGTATTTGAAGCACTGAAATGCTCATCTAAAGGCTGTTTTTCAGCTTATCAATATCAACATTGAATCCCAGCTATTTCATTGAAGGGCAAAAATAATGGTGCAATAAAGGACACATATCTACACACAAGCAAGAGTATAATTATTTTCATCTATAAATTTTAAATTCTGTTTTACATTAGAAAAAAAAAATCCCATAGGAGATCTGTTCCATTTTATTCTTCAGAAGGACCAAAAGGAAAATGGGGACAAATAGCCTTTCATAATACTTCACCAACTTTACGTTAAATGGAATTGACCAAATGACAATGGAAATATGGAAATATTAGTTTGTTAGGCTTTGTTTTGTTTCTGGCAGGGATCATTGTTCCCTTGTACTGAAAAGCCCCCTAGCTCCTTACTATGCATTCAATTAGAGTCCAACTTCATCATATATCACTTTTCAAAAAAAATGGCTGGAAACCCTACTTTTGTTTCCTTGCATCATTCACCCTAATACCAGAAGTTCTGTAACTAATTCTCTCCAATAAACATAAGGTTCTCTCCCTCTCTCTCTCTCTCTCTCTCTCTCTCTCCCTCCCTCTCCCTCTTCCTCTATCTCTAGAATGATTCCTTTTCATCAAATCCTTGATTTTTATTTTTTCAAGAAATGTACTCAACTTACAACCACAATTGAGCCCAAAATCTCTGTTGTTTATCAAGACTGTTGTTAAATGAGTTGTGCCCATTTAACAAGCTTTCTTGCCACAGTTGTTAAGTGAATCATTGTAGTTGTTAAGTTAGTAACACAGTTGTTAAACGGATCTAGCTTCCCCACTGACTTTACTTATCAGAAGGTTGCAGAAGGTGATCCCACGATCCTGGAACACTGCAACTGTCATAAATATGAGTCAGTTGCCAAACAGCTGAATTTTGATCATGTGACCATTGGAGATGCTGGAAGGATGAAAAATAGTCATGTCATTTTTTCCAGTGCCGTTATAACTTTGAATGGACACTAAATGAACTGTTGTAAATCAAGGACTACCTGTATATCAACTTCACAAATGACTCTGGGTGGTTCATAATCCCAGACAATTAAAAAAAACCACCAGCATTAAGTACAACTACAAAGACATTTAGTAAACATAAATGGAAAGCACAAAAGCCAAGGACCTTAAAGATCATTTTCAGTCAACATGTTCACCAATATTGGGCTCCACTAACAATTCAGCTCTAACTTACATAAGAAAAGCAGGTTTCTATAGCCTTCCAGTAGGCCAATAGGGTCAGAGTTGAAGAAATCATGATATAACTACATGATTGGGGTGAAATCCAGCAGGTTCTGACAGGTTCTGGAGAACCAGTAGCGGAAATTTTGAGTAGTTCGGAGAACCGGCAAATACCACCTCTGGCTGACCCCAGAGTGCGGAGGGAATAGGGATTTTGCAGTATCCTACCCTCAGGAGTGGGGAGGGAATGGGGAGTTTGCAGTATCCTTCCCCTGGAGTGGGGTGGGAATGGAGATTTTGCAGTATCCTTGCCCTGCCATGACCACCAAGCCACGCCCACAGAACCGGTAGTAAAAAAAAATTGGATTTCATCACTGTACTTTTATGATATAACTACAAGAAACAAGGCATGTCTTCTGGATTCCATAATAAGTTCCCATTTTCCTTGAGGGGATACAAAGTATGCCCACCTTGCCAGATTTGACAGAATGTACAGAAAGAACCAGATACAGGTAGACCTGCAAGTAACCTGGTCCTGCACCACACCAAGTTTTAAAGTTGGTAGCCTTTCTTTGCAACTTATTCAGGAGAAAAATATATATAAGCAATCAGGCTTCTGCTCTGCTGCATTTCTCATAGGTCAATCCTCTTCCTAGGGGTTCTTTTTTTAAATGTTAGCACACCTGCTTTTTTTTGGGGGGGGGGCGGAATAAGAATAGATAGGTCTGGGGTCAGGTGAAAAATAAAGGCCATAAGCCACCTCTCAATGGAGAGACAGAAGTTCTGAATTGTCTGTCTCTCTGCAGGGGATGAAGGAGAAAGAAATGAGTCACAAGAGACTAAGGTTCTTTTTTTCCCTTTTGTCCCTTGTAGATAGTTCTCCCTTACTCCTATGCTGAGTATTCTTTTTTTTTCTTTAGTCTCTAAGGAGAAAAAAAAACACAAGGGAAAACTCTCTGCAAAAGACTAAGTGGGAAAAAAAGCTCTCCATGAGGGACAACATTTGAAAAACTCAACTTTAGTCCCTTGTGAAGAAATGTTTTTTTTTTTAAATTTGTCTCTTAGGTTGGTTTGCTGCAGGACCACCATCCCCTACCTAGTTGGGACATTTTCCTTTGGCTGCCAGAAGGACTGGCACCTTTAATAATTGTAATGGAAAGTTTGGATGACCTTGGTGGACAAGAGGAAGAGAGGCAACCTAGCAAACAGTCAGATAAGAGAGGCAGGAGCCCCCAGTGGCTCAATGGTCAGAGAAAGAAACCCATTCTAATGTATCGAGCCTTTAAAATTGGCAGTGGGAAATGTGTACTTTCAAACTTGCAAGATGTTAATTAATGTAGCCTTACAATAAAATAGGATTATTCATCTAGTCGTACTGAAGAGGTTCCAGGTGCTTGCAGAGAGAGTCTATTTAGAATCACAGTGTGGATTTCAAGCCAACAGGTCCACTACTGACATGGTATTTTCCCTTAGACAGTTGCAGGAGAAATGCAGGGAACAAAGACAGCCATTTTCGTAGCCTTCATAGATCTTACGAAGGCTTTTGACTTGGTTAGTAGAGACAGCCTTTATAAAATTCTCCCCAAGATTGGATGTCCACCTCAGCTCCTCAACATCATCAGGTCCTTTCATGAGGAAATGAAAGGCACTGTAGCTTTTGATGGCTTAACATCAGATTCCTTTGATATTCGAAGTGGAGTGAAGCAGGGCTGTGTCCTCACGCCAACTTTATTCGGGATCTTTTTTGCTATCATGCTGAAACATGCTTTTGGAACTGCAACAGAGGGTATTTACCTCCGCACTACATCAGATGGAAAACTCTTTACTCTCTCTAGATTGAGAGCAAAGTCTAAAGTCCAGCTGAAATGCTTAAGGGATTTCCTCTTCGCTAACGATGCTGCCGTCACTGCTCACTCTCCTGAAGATCTTCAACAACTTATGGATAGTTTTAGCTAGGCCTGCCAAGACTTTGGACTAACAATCAGCCTGAAAAAAAGACAAGTCATGGGTCAGGACATGGATTCATCTCCCTGTATTACAATCTCTGCACAAGAACTGGAGGTCATCCATGACTTTGTGTACCTCGGCTCAGCTATCTCTGACACTCGCTCTTTAGATACTGAGCTGAATAAATGTATTGGTAAAGCAGCCACCACATTTTCCAGCCTTACAAAGAGAGTATGGCATAATATGAAGCTAACGGAACATACAAAGATCCAGGTCTATAGAGCCTGCGTCTTGCGCACACTCTTGTACTGCAGTGAGTCTTGGAGCCTCTATGCACGGCAGGAGAGAAAGTTGAACACCTTTCATATGTGCTGTCTCCGACATATTCTTGGCATCACCTGGCAGGACAAAGTTCCAAATAGCGCAGTCTTGGAACGTGCTGGAATTTCTAGCATGTATACACTATTGAAACAGCGACATCTATGCTGGCTTGGGCATGTCGTGAGAATGGCTGATGGTCAGATTCCAAAAGATCTCCTGTATGTCCCTGATTTAGTGCAGGGAAAGCGCCTCAGAGGGAGACCACAGCTGCGATATAAGGATATCTGTAAGAGGGACCTAAAGGCTCTGGGAATGGACATTAACAACTGGGAAACCTTGACCTCCGATCGTTTAGTGTGGAGGCTAAAGACGCAGCATGGCCTTCTCCAATTCGAAGAGACACTTGTTCGGCAGGCTGAGGCAAAGAGACAGTCCCGGAACCAGCAAAATCTGGGGGCTGGGGAGGGGACAGAATGTATCTGCCCTCAATGTGGAAGGGATTGCCACTCTCAAGTTGGCCTTTTTAGTCACACTAGATGCTGTTTTAGGACCTCTTTCCAGAGCACGATACCATAGTCTTTTGAGACTGAAGGATGCCAATGAATGAGTTCATCTAGTCCTGTTTCTAGCCTCATTTACCTGGGAGAACTGACTCTAAAGCAGCCTGTTGTTGGCCAGAAATATCCAGGTATACTGAAATTGTGATATTGATCTGTCACCTTTTCTTGTCTGTTATTTCAAGAGAAAACAGGCATCATTCTCCAACTTGATATCCTCCATATATTTTGGAGTACAAGATGGTCTCTGGAGTTGTCTTCATCATACATTTAACATATTGTGTAGTTTGGGGTCTGATACTAAATATTCTCATCATCAAGTGGATGCATTTATCCCCTCTTTATTAGAAAGGCAAGATTTATGTTCAGTTGGATTCTGATATAGGGTCTCCTGCTTGATCAGGATTGCAGTAGAAGACCTCCAAGATCCCATCTGATTCTATTATTCAATATTCTGGATGCCTCTTTCTGTTTCAGTAATCATGAGCAAAACAACTAGAACAGCGGTTCTCAACCATCCTAATGCCACGACCCTTTAGTACAGTTCCTCATGTTGTGGTGACCCCCAACCATAAAATTATTCCTAAGACCATTGAAAATATGTGTTTTCTGATGGTCATGGGCGACCCCTGTGAAAGGGTCGTTTGACCCCCAAAGGGGTCGCGACCCACAGGTTGAGAACCACTGAACTAGAAGAAAGATGGAGACAGAGAAGTACAAGGAGACACTTTGCTCTAATGAAAACCATGAGCATTTTGGAGACTGAGAAAAAGCACAAAAAAGCTCTGATGATGAAAAAGAAGATCAGCAGATTGTAGCATGGAATAGGCTATTTAGTCCACTGAATCCAACCTCCCCTGCTTAATGCAAGAATCTGTTTTAGTACTTCCAGTAGGCTAGTGACAAGTAATTCCTTCTATGGCAATTAGTTCCACTTTCATGCTGCCTTTTTTTTCCTGGGAAACACAGAACCGATTTGCTACTATTTCCCTCTGAACTGTTTTCTTGATTTCACCTTGGAATTTGACGGTGGTCTCCTAAAGCAGTTAATTTTCTTTTCTCCTTTGAGTCCAGCCAATCTTCTTCTCTCAGCCCATTACTTCATGCACTATTAACAGTGCTGAGAATCTTCAGAAGTTAATTTTGTGAGAATGTCCACTTTAAATTATTATGAAACCTTGCTCTCTCTTCAAAGGTTTTTCTAAGATTCCAAAAGCCTCAAGCCAGATTCTTTTCATTCTCATGCTAAGTGCTTTTTAGCTCTTCTCCTTTCCTCTCTATGCTTTATAGGCAGAGTGATTTTTTTTCCCTTAATTGTCTCTGGCCAGCAAAGTCCCCACACCAAAAATAAGAATAGAATAGAATAGAATGGAATGGAATGGAACGGAACGGAACGGAACGGAACGGAACGGAACGGAACGGAACGGAACGGAACGGAAGGGAAGGGAAGGGAAGGGAAGAGAAGAGAAGAGAAGAGAAGAGAAGAGAAGAGAAGAGAAGAGA
>WNWU01000001.1:83190838-83206934 GCA_012654045.1 Ptyas mucosa
GAAAAGGACAAGCAATCCTACAGAGTACCCAAATAGATGAGAAAATGCTTTCCAACTTGACATTAAGAGACCTTCTTTGAGAAGTAAATTAGAACCCAAGGCCTTCAAGCACTTTGCTTTTAAAAGAAACACATTAGAAATAGACTGTAATTCAGCACTTCCAGGAAGAAAGATAATGCCAACCTTCTATTTTTCAAAGAATATCTAACATTTAAGTCTCTCAAATCCACTGGCAGGTAGTGAATCACTTTGGAAGATGCAATTAAAAATAGATTAATAGTCAGCAAAGATGAGTCTTTTTATCAACAAGGCCAGTGCTACAAGGCGAAGCCACAAGTGTCAGAGTAAAATTGCTGTCACAGGTTGAGTAGCGCAAGCATTTAAATAATTCTCTCTTTCTACTTGTCTGCTTTTGCCTGCTTACCAGCAGGGCTACTCCCACAGTACATATAACTGAGCACATAACTTAAGCTAAGATTAAGCAAGGAGACCTAAACATGTATTACACTCTACACAACAGTTGGACTCAATGGTGATAAGACCCAAGTTGAGGGGAAGATGCTGAAAAAGAACAGCTAGATAGTTAATTTCTTTGATTAAATACATTTTAGGCTCCCATCTCTGTTTTGAAAACTTACAGCCAAGGCCAGTGGTGGGATTCAAATAATTTAATAACCGGTTCTCTGCCCTAATGATTTCTTCCAACAACCAGTTCACCAAACTGCTCAGAAAGTTATCAACTGGTTCTCCCGAAGTGGTGCAAACTGGCTGAATCCCACCACTGGCCAAGGCCAACACTTAAAGTCCACTAATTCATAATTTTAGAGCTTCTGGAAACTTAAAAGAATTTGTAGACAATTAATAAATTCATACATACACACACATATATACATATACATATACATACATACATACATACATACATACGTGTGTGTGTGTGTGTGTGTGTGTGTGTGTTTGGTTATTCGGGTTTTCTCCTGTGTAAAATTGGAAGTGTCTTGGCAACGTTTCGACGAAGTCTCATTCGTCATCTTCAGGCTGGTGTTCTCGGCTTCGTGCTTCCAGGAGAAAACCCGAATAACCAAACACCTACATACAAATACCCGCGAAAACCTCAGAAAACATATAGATAGATAGATAAATAGATAGATAGATAGATAGATAGATAGATAGATAGATAGATAGATAGATATCACAATGCTTCTAATTCTGCTTACCATATTTTTCAGAGTATAAGACACACCGGAGTATAAGACACACCTTAGCTTTTGGGGAGGAAAATGGGGGGGGGGGATTCTGCCTACCAGGTATTCATCTGGCTAGTGTCCTTAGCCTGGTCAGTTTCAGCACATTAGTTTGCGGGTTTTGAGCATGTGTGTGCGCTCACTACACTCACACACGCTGGGTTGTGGATAAAAAACAGCTTCTAAAGCACAGTTGATCGTTGGAGAGAGAAGCAATAAGAAAAGCAGGCAAAGCGCGGAAGATCACTTCACTCATTAGCGCCTCATTAGGGCTGAAAAACAGCTTCTAAAGCACAGTTGATCATTGGAGAGAGCAGCCATGAGAAAAGCAGGCAAAACGTGGAAGATCTCTTCACTTGCTAGCACCTTGTTAGGGCTGAAAAAAGCTTCCCAAAGCTACATTCGGAGTATAAATGCACCCAAATTTTCAGCCTCTTTTAGGGGGAGTGTGTCTTATACTCTGAAAAATACAGTACTTTTCTGGGATCTTTCCTTTCATGTTTTTGGTATTTCAAAAAGTGCTGTAGGGTTCTGTTGTTATGAAATGATTACAAGAAACACTTTGAAAACTCTTAGTTTGGATTACAGTCTAAGATTACAACAAACCAATTGATTACTAGATCACAGCAAAAATACATTCTCTTAATTGCCATACAATGTATCCTCTGGATTATTGCAGCTGAAATCTGTAAGCCCTTGTGTAGATTTTTCTGCAGTGTACCCTAAGTGCATCTTTTGACTATTTTATGAATCCCGCCTCCAATTCCCCTCCATCCTGAAGGTCCATCTATTAATTGGTGGAATGGGTTGCCTCCAGAAATTGTGGGTGTTCCATCACTAGAGGTTTTTAAGAAGAGATTGGGCAGCCATTTGTCTGAAATAGTTCAGGGTCTCTTGTTTGAGCAGGGTTTGGATTAGAAGACCTCCAAGTACCTTCCCAACTCTGTTATTCTTGAATCCAGGTAGAACTTCTCTCCCCACAATTAACCATCAAGACAATCATTGAACCAAGGCCACAAGTTAGAGAAAACTTTGTTGAGGGAGGACAGATTTGCAGATTGTATCAAACAAAGGGAGAATTATAAGATTTCTGGCAAATCTCAACCACTGTCACCCAGTATGCATTTGTAGTTATTGTATTGATTAGATTAGCATGCTATATTTTTAAAAAGAAACACCATAATGTGCCCAATAACTAGATACTGATTATTATTGGGGATGCATACTTTTTTTTTTAAAATACATTTAAAAATCCAAAAGCTCATCTCTTTGGTATGCTCCCTGTCATACATCATGGTCAACAAGGGTAGCTGAGTTTTGCAAATCAGCATCACTGTTCCCGAGGCTCATTCTTGCTTACTTACTAATTTGAGAGGCCACCACAACAATATTTCTAGCTCAGGGACACTTGATTTTTACAAATGTCATTGTAGAAATGTATACAAAGTTCCTTGTTAGATGAAACTCATTCATTTTCAGATTAATCTTTAAATTTTTAAAAGAGGGATCCTTCGAAAGAAATTTCATAAATGTCTACCAATACACTGCATGTATCTCCAGGTTGGTGGCATGCACACAATAGTATGTGTCAACTCTGAAGCGAACCTGGCTGAAGCCATCTTGTGCTGCATCATAGTTGCCACAAAGCCTGAGAGATGGAAGGGAGGGGGGAAGTAGATAGCCCGGTTACAGTCAAAACAAAAAGTTTTCCTGTGGGAACCAAGGTCATTGAAACAGGTGGCTATTGAAAGATGAGAAGAGTCTGCTTTCCATCTTCATTGGACAATGTGACCAGTGACACCTGGGAGGGAGGGAGTTTTACTCTTTTAATTAGGTGAAAATCATGGGAACTGTCAGAGTTGGTTTCAACTGGCTGTGCCAATATGATGTATCCAATAAACATGATCCTTGAAGAATCTACCTGCCTCGAAGTTCTGCTTTCAATGGGTGCATTACTCGGAACCCTGACAGTATGTTAATATGCAAAGTAATTTTAGGAGTAAAGATGCTAGTTTGCATAGAATAGTGAGAGCCTTCCTGGGGTAAAACTAGACTTTTTGTGCACTTGTGGTAGAGTGGATAGAACTGGCTGATTTTGTCCTTAACAGGGAATGCTGGATATTGCACAAATATGATAAAGTTGATAAATTACCTTATATCTTCTCTATTTTATTTAAGAGCTTTACGAGAAAGATTTGATTAACCAAAGTTATGTTGGATGGTAGAGGTCACCATTTATGAGCTCATCTAATGACAATCATGGCATATGGGAAATCACAACTTGGAATGCAAGAGAATTAAATGAATTAACCACTGTAAGAATGTGTGTGTGTGTGTGTGTGTGTGTGTGTGTGTGTGTGTTTGTCTAGTGTGTGTGTGTGTGTCTAAAACTATGAGAAACGGGAAAGAATTAATAGATCTGGCCTTATCTCAAATGGAATTCATGAATAGATGCATGGATATAAAAATGGTTGCAATTTAAAGTAAAAGTGATGGAATTATCTGAGGATATCACTGAGAAGAAATGCTCTCAGGGTTAAGTGGTAGGCTTAAGGAACAAAAGCAGTATATGAATTGCAGGCAAACTCTATCCATAGCCTGGACTTTGATCCTGAAGGGGCTCAAAGTTGACTCAGCCTTCCATCTACTGAGGTCAGTAAAATGAGGACCCGGATTGTTGGGGGCAATATGGAAACAATGCTTTGACATTGTAAACTGCCCAGAGAGTGCTGTAAAGCACTATGGGGTGGTATCTGAGTCTAAAAGCTATTGCTATTGCTATGAGTTACAATACTGTATTGGTGTAGTGCAGAGGTGGGATTCACTTACCTTCCCTACCGGTTCGCAAATGTGAGCGCTTGTTCGCACACACCACCTCTGCGCATATGCACGGCCTTCTGCGCATGTGCAGTAGTTGCGCATTACATCCGGGCGGGTGAGCGGATCCTCCCACAGTCACCGCTACTGGTTCGTGCAATCCAGATAGAATTGGATGAATCCCACCACTGGTATAGTGTAAGGAAAGTTGATTTATAAGACTAGAAAGGCACGTAGTGAATGGTATTGGTGTAAATATATTTCATTTTCTCTTTTTCTTACTTCTATCCTAAATTCCTTTGACTTACTATTTTTTTATTCATTTTCTGTGCTTTGCATAACTTGTCATCCCGAAATGGCATATGTGTATGCTTATATGTAAATTACCTTAAAATAAATATTTACATGTATTTCAAAGAGACATTTTAAATGTTTAAAGCAGGGGTGAAATCTACTTACCTTCCCTACCGGTTCAGAAGCGCATGCGCCGCACGGACCCTCTGCGCATGCACAAACCCTTTTGCGCATGCGCAGAGGGTAAAAAACAGGTTACTTCCTGGTTAAAACCAGGAAGTTAAAACTGGTTAAAACCAGAAAGTAACGATGACCAGGCAGGTAGGCGGAGCCTCACGCTGCCATCGCTACCGGTTCTCCGAACCACTCACCGCCATCATTACCGGTTTGTCCGAACCGGTCTGAACCGGTAGCATTTCACCGCTGTTTTAAAGAGATCTGTCAACCCTGAAGCTGACCTGGCTGTAGGCTTTAGTGCTGCCACAACTGGAACTGTGGGAAAGGAAGGGAAGGGGAGTAGAGATAGCTGGGGTGCTGTAGCCAAAATAAAATACTTTCCCTTGGGAACCAAGGACATTCCCACCAAGTGTCCAGAAGGAGGGTGCTGGAGTCATCTAGCAACTGGACTGTATCCTGATTGGACCACGTGATTGATTGTTTGGAGAAAGTGAAAGAACTTTTACTTTTAATTAGGTGAAAACTGTGGGAACATTTAGAGTCAGTTTTCACCAGCTTGTGCCAATATGACATGTCCAATAAATCTATTCTTTGAGGAATTCCACTGATTCGGAGTTTTGATTGCTGTAGGTGTGTTACTTGGAAGCCTGACAAGATCTGTTAATTTTAAAGGTCTTTTAAACAAGCCTTTTTGATTTTAAAAAGCATTCCATCTTTACAAGTTTGGTTAAATTAAAACCACTCCCTGCAATAAGAAATTCTACCACAAGAAGGCAACTGAGAGCTGGTTTTATTCAGTTTGCTTCCTTATCTGTTAAATCTTGTGATGAGATTATTTTTTTATATGAAAAGGTATATGCAGAACTAGGGTTTCTTTACTATCCCTCTTGGTGGCCAGGGATTGATCAATATAATTGATTTCCCAACTGTTTGAAGGATCAATAGAACTAGTCACATGTATACATTTGGGCGGGGGGGGGGGAATGATACAAGTAGAAAGTATACCTTACAGATACACAAAAAGGGAAAATAATACAATGAGGAAGAATAAGGATAGGTGAATAATTCAATATCCATTCTTCAAGAATTCACACATGAGACAATTTCACGAACAATCTATTGTTGTAAAAGGCACAGAGGGAAAGGCACATTATATAGAAATGCATATTTTAGAAACTGTGCAATGTTTCTGTGTGTATATATGTATAGTGAGTGTGTGTGTGCATATAGACATGCATATATTCATGTGTATAGTGTACATATCTATAATCATGCATAGACATCATAGATTAAGCTATTCATTTATCTGAGGGAAGAACTTTACTGAATCAGTAGAAAATACAAATTTTCCATTCCATTTATTAATTCAGAAACAGCAGATTTCTGAAGCTCCTTCAAGCTTCTCCAATGGAACAATCTGTTTCTCTTTCCATCATTTACCCATCTTTGTGTAATTTCACGAACATGGATTAAATTATCTAAACCATTGTGGTGGTTGGATTGGGTGAATAAAAGAAAACAGCCCATACAATGGCGCTAGTCTAGTAAAAGTAATTCAGTGTTAAGGAAAATATCTTCTAAAGATATTTTGGACAATTGTTTTTCCCAGCATAAGTTTTTACACAGTCAGTGAAGACAAATGCTAACAAATCTGATCAATTCAGACACAAAAGGCTGCAGAAAGGAAGCCAATTCACACAGATAGTCTATGTGTCAGGTTCCAATGTCATCTCAAATAAATTTCACTCCCAAGCAATTAGTCTTTGCTGAAATATCTCATTTATTGAGAATGACAGATCTGGTCCCAACTTCGTCGTAGCCAATACTAACCCTCTGACTCCAAAACCTTCCCCTTCCGTTCCCCCAAACCTCAATTTCTTATTGGCCATCTTCCAGCTCAATCTTCTCAGCTCCTGCCTCCAACCCCAGGAATTCCCCCCTCCCATTCCATCTCCAAGCAACACTACCTACAAAAAGAATAAGTAGGTAAAAGTTCAAGCCTCATTTCCTCCTCTTTATGGCAGCCTTGAAAGGCTGACATCATGGTAGGGATATCAAGTTCGATTTCATTGAGGGCCACATCAGGGTTGTGTTTGACCTTGGGGGGGGGTGCGGAGTGGGTATGGCCAGAATGGGCATCGCTAGCTTGATGTCACTCATATCGGGGGCTTCTGTGGTGGCCCAAGAGCTCTGCCAGAGAAAACAGGCTCCCAAGCTCTGTTTTCAGTTGCGCCAGCCTCCTGCAACCCTCTGCCAGTGAAAATGGAGCTCGGGGGACTGCCCACGGCCCTTGCTAGCTCCATTTTTGCTGGGAGAGGCACTGTGGGCCAGTCCTTTGCTGTTTCTAGGGTGGCCCTATGGGCCAGATCTAAGCATTTCTGCTTTGGCATGAAGCCTGAAAATCAATTCATCACAGGAAATGACATCCCTGGATGGAGCAATCATTGGTATAGTCCTGATCTCTGGACAGCATTAAGGGTAAGTGGCAGAATAGGATCCTAGAAAAGTTGGAAATGAGCTGCTGTAGCCAAGACTTGCATTTAAAATAATTATTTATTAAGAAAATTTATATGGTTGCCCAACTTACTTATGGTAACTTTGGGCAGCTTATGGAAGTAAAACCTCAAATACACAACCCAACAAATCCCCATCTCCTAGAGACAACAATCAAGCTGTCAACTTCGGCCAAAGCAATATTTCCTTCCATTTCGTTTCTTAGTTGCCAGTCTTGGGGGGAAGTTAGAAAGGACTGGAATGTGGTGCTTGAGTCCACTAGACAAAACATTGGCCAGAAGTAGCGTGTGAACCAAGGTAATGGCAATGAACATCTGCTGAGAGTGAGGGGGAGTTACTGCTGGACTGATTGGTTAATGTGACCCAAGACACCTGAGGGGAGTGGAAAGTTTCTATTCTTTTTATTACTCCAAAGCGTGGGAATTACTCAGAGCTAGCTTCACCTTTCTAAGTGAAATTCTAACAATAGAATTCCCTATGCTACCAGGCTTAAAATTTTGGGCTTGGACAATCTGGAATTGCGCCGCCTGCAGTCCGATTTAAACATAGTCCACAAGATTGTCCGCTACAACATCTTGCCTGTCAGCATCTTCTTCAGTTTCTTTTTTTTTTAATAAAAAGTTTTTATTGGTTAAGAATATACAATATTATAGTTTACAATATGTTGAATTTTCAATATCTTTATGAAAAGATATTTCAATTATTATTTTCTTTTTTTAAATTTCTCACACAACAGACATTATTATCTTAAATCAAAACAAACAACCAGGTTATATAAAAATTATATAAACAAAAAAAAAAGGAGTGTTATACAAAATACAATAAAAGAAGAGAGAGAAAAGAAAAATGTCAATTAAAAAAACCTTAAACAATAGATTCCCCTCCTTTCTTCATTTCCTAGTTCTGGCTCTTAAAACCATGGTCTGGCTTCCCTCCCCCTCCCGGGCCGCAACAGCTCCGTCCGCCTCCGCTCCTTGATCATCTGATACTTCCCCCTCTTCGGCTCCTGTATCTTCTCCACTTAGGAAGGATTTATGTTGGTCAAAAAAAGCCTTAGCTTCCGTTACATTATTAATTTTCTTCTTACTGTCCTCCCAAAAAATCATCAAGCCCTCCGGAATCAACCACCTAAAACCTACTCCCTTGAGGTACAGCTTATTTGATAAAAAATAATATTTTCTTCTTAATTCTCGTACCTGTCTGGGAATCTGCTTCAGGATGGTGATCTCCTTGCCCCTGTACATCAGCGCCCCCAGTCTTTGTTTTCTCAATATCTCATCTCTCAGTTCCCTTCTCACAAATTTAATATGAATCTCTCTTGGTAAATTATGTAAAATTGCAAATTGTGAGTTTACTCTGTACACCAAGTCCACATCCCTTCCAATAGACTCCAAATCTCTTTCTAAAAATTCACCCAACATTTTAACCATCACTTCTCTCAAATTTTCCTGGTCAAGTTGTTCCACGTTTTGGAACCTGAGAAAATAAGACATCTTATCCAATTGTAAGGTTAACATTGCATTTCTTCTCCCATCCTCCACCTTCTGGAGTGCCCGTACCTCCCCCTCCAGACCCCCCATCTTCTTCTTGTTTTGCTCTGCCAGCTGTTGAACATCATTTAAATCTTTTTTCATAAGTGTCATTTCAGATTTAATTTCAGATAATCCTTTTTGGACATCATCTAACTTGTCCAACTTTTGGTCCAATATTGCCAGTCTTTCCAAAATTTTCGCCATGTCAGTTGCTGCTGATTTGTGGCCCTTAGCCATCTTAGATCAGTAGAAGATGAGAAATCAAAGGGCAAACCTCCAGAGAAGAAAGAGGGATTCGCAATCTAAGTAATTTTTCAACTGTCCACCAGTGGGCGCTCACAGGAGCAACGAGTCCGAAGTATAGAGTAGGTCAAACAGGAAGCCAGAGGAGAATGTTGTCTTCAATCATAAATAAAGAAGCAGGAAGTCAGATCGCCGCCATTGTCTGCCGGGGGGAGGGGCCACCAGACCTCTCCAAGAAGCTCTGCCACAGCCATCCTCCAAGGAAAAGTCAGAAAGGTAAGGGGTTTCACCCCATCTCCTTCCCCCTAGTTCTCTGCCACGGCACCTTTCCAGCTACAAGGGGGGGGGGGAACTCCAACCCCCCCCTCTCGCCTCCAGGATGCCTGCTCCACTCTGCAATCAGTCAGTACAGTCCGTTGTGCTTTCTTAGGTAGCACCAGTCCCCTTAGGCGCTGTGGCGCCTCGGCGGCCTCGAAAAAAAGCCGCCGATCGCCTCCCGCCCCCTCTGGAGCCTCGGGCGCGCCAGCATCGGCCTCCCGGCCCCTGGAAGTGAGGCAGGGGACCCCTGGCGAGCCGCCCTCAAACGGCAAACGCCCCAATAATGGGGCGCTTGGCCCAAAGGGCCTCCAGATGGGGGGGATCAGACTCTGGGGCCAGAGCTAGCCCGATCAAAGTCTGTCGCCAGCGGAACCGGAAGCGGACAGCATCTTCTTCAGTTTCAACCACAATAGTACATGGGCAAACAATCGATACAAACTCAAGGTAAATCGCTTCAAATTCAATTGCAGAAAATACAACTTCAGCAACAGAGTGGTCAATGCCTGGAATGCTCTACCCAATTCCGTTGTTACAGCCTCAAATCCTCACAGCTTCAACTTCAAATTGTTTACTGTGGACCTCACTCCATTCTTAAGATGTCTGTAAAGGGGGCATGCATAAGCGCACCAGCGTGCCTACAGCGTGTCTTAATGTCCCCATTTATTTGTAGTTACTTCTTTTGTTTATATTCATGTTTATATCTATACTTGTTATCTTGTACATGTTTGATAAATAAATAAATAAAATAAATGAATGAATAAATAAAATAAGTGCAGCTATGGTGTACTCAATAAAAGGTCTTCCAAGCCTTAATGGAGCTTCTGAGTCCTGATTCAATTGGGTTCAGTGCTTGGAACCATGACACAAGCCACTTGTTAGGCTTTGTAACATCCTGGGGTTCCCAAGCCTGCTAACAAAATCATCTCTTCAGGGCCCCTGAAAAGAGTATCAAGTTGGGGACAATCTTTTCTCCATGGGGATGATGTTCTATAAGCAGGGAATCATCACAGAGAAGATCCTTTTTCTTGGTTCTCACTAAATGAACTTCCTTAAGAGAGGGAATTCACTAGTTAAAAGGCAGGGTTTAAATTAGGAAGCCCCAAGTCCAAGCCAGAATGGGTGACAGTTATCTTGGCAACATTTCTCAGAAGTAGATGGCCATTGTCAACTCTCTGGAGTTGAGAGAGAGTGACCTGCCCAAAGTCACCCAGCTGACTTCATGCTGACTAAAAGAGTCTCAATATCCCAGTTTCTAGCCTGCTGTCTTTAATCATCACATCAGACTGGCTCTTTGTTACGTTCATTCATAGTGATTCTACATTTTCCAAATGCATTGTGATCTCCATAGAGTTTTTCAGATCAGGCTACATATTTTAATTAGATTCACTTCCACTTCCTTCAAAGCAGCCTCATTTCATTTCCACAGGGAATGTAGAAAAATAAAATAATCTATGGTATCAATCTGTACACAACATTTGGGGTATTTTAACACAAGAAACTGAAAAACACCACTGAACATACATTATCAATATTTTTGTTGCAACTGTTTATTCCTGTTTTGGTTAAGGAGTTCTAAATCTATGTCCTTTTTAGGACCTGGCATAAAACCAGTAGATTTCCCAATGAATCAATAGCTTCAGGTTCATATTCCTCTTCTGAACATAATCTGAGAAACTAATATTTCAACAGATTTGTCCCCTTCTTAATTTGCACTACAAATTAAAAGGATTTCTATAAGGTAAGAGAGAATCCACAGGAAGCCTAAGACCAGCTAACAGAATGGATGAAAATTGCTCTTTTTTCTATCTTGAACAGATCTATAAAGTTCACTGCACTCAGAATATCTTGCAGGCCAAAGATTTACCCTGGTGAGTTTCACTGAGAAAGGTTGAAAGGTTAAATGGCTTTACACGAGATGCCCTGTATCTCCATGGCAACGGAATTAAGGCATAGTTAGAACTAACAAGGATGTCAGCATCACCACAGTGGAAAACATTAGTAACTCATATATAGTGGCCTATTGGGAAGATGTTCTAGAGTGGAATAGCTAGGTGCCCCGAGATTTAATCCAGATTTCCTCAAGGACCCGCTCATGAAGAAATGATACTCTCATCAGAACTGTCAGGACAAGCTGCTATATATAAACAGGCTACACACATTGATGCTTTTATCTAGTCAGATAATGAAATGTCCACAAGCAAACAACCAAGCTCAGACAGCACTAAGAAAAAATTATGTAAATATTATTTTACATAATTTTGCCTGATATAATTGGCCCTCTTGTAATGAAAACCAGGTAAAGTTTTTGGGAGGTGTTAGGACAGGAGTGGGATTCAGCCGGTTCAGACCAGTTCAGGCAAACCAGATGTTAATTTAATCTAGTTCGCCGAACCAGTAGTTACAAGGACTGGCTGACTCAACCCACCCTGCCCCAACCCTCCCAGGAGTCTCCACGTGGCCCATTTTGGATGTGAGGTAAGTGCAGGAACCACACGGAGGCTCTGAGAGGGTGAAAAATGGGCCTACTGGAAGTCCAGAAACGGGCCCATTTCCCACCTCCGAAGGGCCTCCGGTGCCTGGGGGAGGCCATTTTCACCCTCCTGGAGGCTCGAGGAAAGCCTCTGGAGCCTCCAGAGGGCAAAAAATGGACCTACCTTAAGTACCAGAAATGGAAATGAAAATGGGCCTGTTTTTGGCCTCTGGAGGGCCTCCGGTGCCCAGGGGAGGCCATTTTTGCCCTCCTGGAACCTTGAGGAAATGCCCTCAGCTCCTGTCCACCTAGCAGTTCAAAAGCTTGCAAAAGCAAGTAGATCAATAGGTACTACTTTGGTGGGTAGGTAATAATATTCCATGCACCTCAGCATATAGTCATACTGGCCACATGACCATGGAAGCCTCCTTGGACAACACTGGCTCCCTCAGCTAAGAAACGGAGAATGAGTACCACCCTTAGAGTTGGACCTAACTGGACAGGGGAAATCTTTATCTTTTCAAGTAATAGTACCATTTGCAAATTAGCAAGCTAGATCAAATTCCCAACAGAATTTCAAGTACTGTTTTTTTTTCAATAGCAAAACTCAGTTCCTGTAATGTAATGTCTACAACAACAGATAGTGCCAAATTCCCATTCATCGACCACATGACTGAGAGAAAGCAAGCCTTTCCATTAAGGCTTTAGGGAGTTTTATTGCTAGACATTTATTCTCATTTCATGTCTCTCTGTGCTAAATTAAATAATTTTCCAATATCAAGTGCCTTCTTCTTAATTAAATTTACCTTTTAGCATCTTATTCAATTGGCACTCTTTATGCCTACTTTATCTGGCAGACATCTAATCTACTCCTATATTATCAGTCTATTGTCCTTTGATTGAAGATGACAGTATATCATCATTCCAATGTCCACTCGTGTGCCCAAAATCCAGGGAAAAAAATGTAAAAGGTTTTTATTGTTACTAGGATACTGTAACAGAATCTTGAAAGCCAGCTCAAGCAACTCTTGCAGATACAATTATATATAGTGTAATTAAGGCAGAGTTACTCTCTCTTTTTTGGACTCAGGAATCTTTTCCCTAATGGTTCTGCTCCCTCCTTTGCATTCCCAGGATCCGTTAAGTTTTATGTTAGAACAAACAGACCATCATGTTAAGCCATAATGCGTTTTACATGGGTAAGGTAAAGGTAAAGGTTCCCCTCTCACATATGTGCTAGTCGTTCCCAACTCTAGGGGGCAGTGCTCATCTCCGTTTCAAAGCTGAAGAGCCAGCACTGTCTGAAGACATCTCCGTGGTCATGTGGCCAGCATGACTAAACTCCAAAAGCACATGGAACACTGTTACCTTTCCACCAAAGATGGTCCCTATTTTTCTACTTGCATTTTTTACATGCTTTCAAACTGCTAGGTTGGCAGAAGCTGGGACAAGTAATGGGAGCTCACCCCGTTATGCGGCACTAGGCATTCAAACCACTGAACTGCCGACCTTTCGATAGACAAACTCCGTGTCTTAGCCACTGAGCCACCGCATCCCTTTTTTACATGGGTATAGCATGTTATTTCAAATAAGAAATTGTCTTTTGTTCACTTTGGTTTGGAAGATTGTGAGAACCTACTACGCAAAACTCAAATGATAAATATCGTTTTAAATATGATACATAAATAAATAAAGGGGGAAAACCCTCTATTTTTTGTGACCTTTTCTTAACTCAGCTGCTCAAATTGCTGCCCTTTCTTTGGAGAAAAATTACATCTCGAATGACCTAAAATGTCATGAAAGTAAACCTTCCACACCACTAATTGTTCAATTATTGCACCTTATAGTGGCCACAGCGCCTGCCGAGAAGCTGCCATTCTTTTTCCCCTTACATTTTTAGTTTCCCCAAATGCAAATAAATAAAAGGGCACTTTTTAGCCCAGCCTTCCCCAACTTGATGCTGCACAGGGGTCCAGGACAACTCAACACAACCAACTTGCTATGGCCAACTCGCCACGGTCAACTCGCTGCGGCACAAGAGTTACACTAATATCGAACAAATGGTGAAATAGAATCATTCAAGAAAGGATGCCCAAGGGGGACAAAATGAAATGTGAATGACAATAATGAAAATCATTTTTAAGTTATTTTAAATAATTAAATTGAATTGTTGAATTGTCCCACGGCAAGTTGGCCGTAGTGAGTTCACTGTGGTGAGTTAGCCATGGCGAGTTGCCCATAGTGCATTGTCCCATTCCACCATACAGATGTATTGAATGGAATCTCCTAAAATTCCTAAAGAATAGCAGCATCCACGGAAAAGTCAAAACATGCTAGAAGGCAGATGCAGCCTCATGAAGGAAGCCCCACCCCTTTTGTGCATAGCCAATGTTCATGATGATTAAGCATTATGGAATTGTAGTCCATCATGCCCAAAGCTGATCTCATTGGGAAATACTCTACCGGCTCTATTAAAATTATGTTCTATATGCCAACATGCAGCGAAAACCAATCTAAATCTTCTGGGGACAGAAATGTTCTGTATCAATTAATTCTTTGTCCCTGCTGTTCGGTTTAAATGTCAAGTAACTCAGTCCCTTTCTTTGATGGATGCAAACCATCTCTTTTGTACAGTTGATTTATTGGTTCGATTTATATGCCGCCTTTCTCCGGAGACTCAGGGTAGCTTACAATGCATTAAGGAATATCCTTCATACTTTTGTATATACCTGCTTAGTAAAGCTTTCCCCCTCCCCTAAGCGGTGTTCTTTTTTATACAAAGTCAGCTTATTGCCCCCACAATCTGGGTCCTCATTTTATCTACCTCGGAAGGATGGAAGGCTGAGTCAACCTTGAGCCTGGTAAGATTTGAACTCGCAGTAATTGTAGGCAGCTGGCAGCTAAGTGCTACTTAACAGTGCTACTTTAGTCCGCTGCTCCACCAAGGCTCCTGGTTGTTCCAATGAACACCAAGTTGTTCATTGGACCAGCTGCAGACATCCTGACTAATAAAACCAAAGCCTTCCCTTTTACACCACTCCTTTAGCCACACATTAAACTCTGCTACATGCTGGCCTTTCCCTTTTTGTTCCTTATATACTGGTAAAACCTCTGAAAAGATAAGCCTACAACCTATCCTACTAAGTTCATACCCCAAACTCTGGAAATCATTCTGCACAGAAAGTACATCTTTTTGTGACAGATCATTTGTGCCGAGATGTATAATAGCATCAACATCACAGTCCTTACTGGCATTCTTGACTATGTTAAGAATACGCCTTTTGTCTCTGCTGGCATAGCACCTGGCAAACACCTGACTTCATAATGTTGATTATGACTGCATAATTCAAAGCCCTTCCCCTTCATATATGTGTGAACATTAACACACATACAAAGGGGGCCAGATTTCCATGCTACCGTAATAACTATCTTGCCTATTTTTAACCACCTTCCTTGGGCATTGCTGCAACCACAGAGAATGACACCAAATTCACCTTCTGATTTAGGTTTGAACTGCACGCAGAAACTGTGATGGCCCTACTTGAGTGCACAATGGCAATGTTTTTTAAGTCTAATTTTCCCATTTTAAACATAACACAGGCAGACAAAATTAAAAGCAGGAAAGCAAAATAGATTTCACTGCCCCAAGTTCATGGAAAACCTTTTATGTAAGCATGTTCTGCAGTTCAGCTCTTGCCAGCATAGCTTTTAGCAATGTATTTTTTTTCCTGCCTTATGGTGGCTAAATAAAACTTGAAATGTGTAAAACTAAATACTAATAATGAACGCTGATTTGTTTTTTTTTTTGTGGGGGGCTTTCATCAGTCCTCAGTGAGAGGCAAAAAAAAAAAAAGAGTTTGAACAGCCTATTCCACTTCCAGCTGTATTTTTAATGGCAGCCTCGAGAACTACATCTTCAAATCCCAAACCTAATTATAAAGCAAACCCAATGAGATAACTGAGTTTGGATAAATAACATCCCACTAAGGAACAGGCAGAAAATTTAGCACTTTAAATCACTTCCTTTTTAGTGGGAAGCAGCTCTAGTCCATTTTAGATGAGATCAGATATGTGCGCATTTATATATTGCTCTTCCTTATAAAAGGCAGAAGTTTGGAGATTTCATCAACCCCATTTCATCATCCTCATCCTGAGCAGCCAAAGTTAGTTATTAAAATAAATTGTTCTAAGGTTCAGACTTGGACCTGAAAGTTGTGCCTTCTACATTTCCAACTGTCCTCTGTAATGTGAAAAACCAGAGGATTAGTTTGTATGATTCAGGCAAGAACTATTCCATGTATACAGTGGCATTCCTTATTCAAGTATTAGTTACTTGGCTAGTCCTGTTCAACAATAGATATGTTATTTATTTAATTTTATAGATAGATATGCCCCAAAGCAACAAAAAATGCACCATACTTCATGCAGCTGAAAAGGGGAAGGAAGGAAGGAAGGAAGGAAGGAAGGAAGGAAGGAAGGAAGGAAGG
>WNWU01000001.1:83210733-83231774 GCA_012654045.1 Ptyas mucosa
GATAGATAGATAGATAGATAGATAGATAGATAGATAGATAGATGAAGAGAGATATCTACCTTTCTGTCCAGTTTTGGCAGTATGACTTGGGGTTATTTTTCAAGGTCTTGGTGGAATTAACTCTGGATTTTTTTTCTGATTTCCTAATCTTCCAGACACCTTCTGCAGTGATTCCTCCCCTTATTTTGGATTTGAAAAAAATAGAAAAATAGCACCATCACTTCTCGGTCATTTGATGGGGTTATGGTCTTGACTGCTGTGGAGCCTCCCCAAAATTTAATGTTTGAGAAGCCTCAAAGAAAGTCATCTATGAGTTATTGGTTGCTATTGTAAGAAAAAGTCTATTTAGTGTAGTGGATTTGGGCACCAGTCTAGAGACCAGAAGATTGTGAGTTCTAGACTCTCTTTAGGCATGTAGCCATCAGGGTTACCTACAGCCAGTCACTTTCTCTCAGTCCTAATAAGGAGGATACTAATCCTAACCCAAACTCTTGTCTTGAGTTAATCCAAGTAATACAGCAAGAAGACAGAAGTGTTTACTGCAGTGTAATTTATAGTTATTCTTTATAGACCCACAAAATCATTCTAGCCCCCTCTGGCATAATTCTCCAGGACTTATTTTTAACTTTCATCTCAGTGACTGTAACCCACACAAGAAAATATGAAAATATTCCATGACTCTTGCAGTGTTCTTCAAATTTAGAATGACTTCTTTCTCTTTTTTTCCTTTTTTTCTTGAAAACTACTTTTATTACAGGTTTATAAAAAAAACCTGTCTCTGTAACCACAACAGCATCAGAAAATGATAAAAGATAAACTATTCATATGTCTGGTTCTCCTTTCCCTATATGACAATTGCATACTTATTAAGTTTTCAACATGTCCACTCCACGGATTTCGTTTCTTAGCAGGCACTGGATAAAAATAACATTGCTTTTCTACTTATTAATAAGTCAGGATAGGAATAATTGTCTAATTCATGAAACAGATTTTCACTTCGAGTACTTAGCAGTCTTCTGCTGCTTCTAAGGATGACATTTATTTTCTGTAAAATTCAATAAAGACAGACAAAATGCATAACAAGTTAAAAATTGGAAGAATTTGCACTTGTTATACATTTAGAAAGATTGGTGACTTTGCCATGGATCTTCCTTTCTAACAACTGAAAAATATAAGATGGTAATTCTATCATTATGCTACACTCATTTTAGGAATAATAGAATTGCTGAATTTGTTTTTGGAAAAGTAGTTCTTTTCAACCTGATATGCTAAAATTCCCTTGAAATGCCATTGGTTTTGGGGGGGGTGTCCCCCCAATGTTTCTTTTAAAAAATCTTTCTGTGGTTGTGAGAGAGGGCCTTCATGGAATTTATCAAGAAAATAAGCTCCTGAAATTAAGCTCTCAAACGTTTTCTTCTCTGTAAAAGAGACTCCAGTTTTCCATTTTATTTTTAGACTGCTGAAGAATTTCAATTTTTTATTGCAGTTTATTGTTGGAGATAGCTGAGGCGCTGATATAGATAGATAGATAGATATACATATACATACATACATACATACACATCTTTTCTTCACTGTCATCAGAATGTTGCATGCAACATTGCAATGCAAGCCCCACCCATTTTGGCATGCATGTCTCACTAAAATCCATCAACCAATCAATCAATCAGAATAGAGCTTGAAGGGACCTTGGAGGTCTTCTAGCCCAACCCCTTCCTTGAGCAAGAGATCCTATACCCGTACATGCGCCGTCGCCCCAGATCAGCTCTCTGTGACATTTCTTTTGTGAGCTTCTGCTTCCCTGCAAATGACGAAGCAGAAGCTCACGAAAGAAAAAGATCTTACCTCTGGCAGAGCTGCCAGTTTTGGGATGCCCAGCCTCCCGCCAGCCAGCTGGTCTTTGGGTCTCTGCTGTGCATGCAGTTTGGGCACTTAGTGCCTAAAAGGTTCACTATCGCTGCCCTATACCATTTCAGACAAGTGGCTATCCAGTCTTTTCTTAAAAACCTCCAGTGATGAAGCATCCACATCTTCTGGAAGCAAGTTGTTTCACTAATAAATTGTTCTAACTGTCAGGAAATTTCTCCTTAGTTCTAATGTTTCTCTCCTTGATTAGTTTCCATCCAGTGCTTCTTGTCCTGCCTTCAGGTGCTTTGGAGAATAGCTTGACTCCCCATTCTTTGTGGCAACCCCTGAGATATTAGAACACTGCTATCATGTCACCCCTAGTCCTTATTTCATAAGACTAGACATATCCAATTCCTGCAGCTGTTCCTCCTATGTTTTTGTCCCCAGGCCTTTAATCATCTTAGTTGCTCTTGTTTGCACTTTTTCCAAAGTCTCAACATCTTTTGTGTAATATGGTGGATGCAGCATTCCAGGTGTGGTCTTATTAAGGATTTATAAAGTGGCACTAATTTGAAACATGATTTTGATTCTATGCCGCTGTTTATACCACAAAAGATCAAATTAGTTTTTTTGACTGCTGCCACACACTGCTGGCTCATGTTTAAGTGCTTGTCCACTAGTACTCCAAGGTCCCTTTCACAGTTACCATTTGTGAGCCTGATTTTGCCTAATCTGTACTTGTACCTTTGGTTTTTCCTGCCTAGGTGTAAAACCTTGCTTTTTTCCTCATTAAATTTCATATTGTTGGATAGGGCCCATTGTTCAAGTCTGTCAAGATCTTTTTGGATCCTGAGCTTATTTTCTGGGCTGTTGGCTATTCCTGCCAGCTTAGTGTCATATGCAAATTTTATTTTATTTTTTAAAGTTTTTTATTTTTTAGGCAAACAAACATTTAATAGATCAGTCATTCCTTCCATGTGACATCTCGGTGTTGTCTCCAAACCTTCTTCTTTTTGTTGTTTCTTCTATCTTCATTCTCACCAAGTCCATTACAACAATTCTTCACTAACACAGTAGTGTTACAATGCTAATTGTAGCATTTTTATACATAACTATTGATTTACTTATTTGCATCTCTTTTTCTAACCACTGGTAAAATTGATTCCATATCTTAAAGTATTCTGAATCCTCTCTTTCTTTAATCATCAAAGTTAATCTATTCATTTCTGCACAATCTAAAAAATTTTTTTAATTACTTCTCCTTCCAAAGGTATTTTCTCTGCTTTCCAATTTTGTGCATAAACAATCCTTGCAGCTGTTATTACATGTATAATCAAATAAATATTTTCTTTACTAATTTTCTCTGGGAGGATACCCAGTAGGAACAGCTCTGTCATTCTTATTTATTTATTTATTTGTTTGTTTGTTTATTTATTTAATTTGTCTAACATGTACTAGATAATAGGTATAGGTATAAACATGGACATGAACAAGTAATGAGTACAAGTAAATGGGGACAGTAGGACAGGGACAGTAAGCATGATGGTGTGCTTTATGCACACCCCCTTTACGGACCTCTTAGGAATGGGGTGAGGTCCACAGTAGACAGTCGTAGGTTGAAGCTGTGGGGGTTAGAGGATTTAACAATGGAGTCAGGTAGAGCATTCCAGGCATTGACCACTCTGTTGCTGAAGTCGTATTTTCTGAAATCGAGTTTGGAGCAGTTTACCTTGAGTGTCTATCTATTGTTTGCCCGTGTGTTATTGCTGATGAAACTGAAGTAGTCATTGTCAGGTAAGACATTGTAGCAGATCCAGCTACTGGATAAATTTTCACAAGCCATCCTCTGGGAGCTTGCTGATACTTGTCTCCCCAGAGCTACCTATCTTTCGGCACCACAAGGAAGTTCTCCCTGTGATATTCTGCCTCAACAGAAAAGAAATTTGTATGACTCTTTACATCAAACATCCCTTTGATGCTCAATAACACAATTCTTCTTTTTAACTGGAATGAATGTTGCTTACTTTTATATTTAGAAGCATACACTTAATAAGAATCTTACAGTGCATGTATACTGCAGTTGAATCAAGTAAAGCCTCGAATTTAAGCCAAAGACGTTTGGATGAAACAAGGAAAATAGAGTTATTCCTTGCTTACCAACTACCTCCTTCAGTAACCATTTAAAGTTACAATGGTGCTGTCCCTCAATCATGTAATTGCCATTATAATCAGTATACATTGTCCTGTGTCTGACCTGTTGTTTTACCCACCCGCCTTGCAAAGCAGAGAGATTGGAGAGGAAGGGATTACAAAAGAGTAAGCAGGCCCGTGGGGAATATACATCAAAAGCAATGTGCTGATGTCAGCTGATATCAAGTGTGCTGTACAAAAAACCTTGTGTATTCCCCATTGTGGGTCTGCTTACTCTCTTGCAATCCCTTCCTTTCCGATGAATGCAAATACAAATATTAATCCCCTTCCTGTCAATTATACCAGCTTTGAGGTGAGCAGGGGAGTGTTAGGAAATAAACAAAAGTCAAAAATGTAAAACTGACTAGTCTTGTCAGTTTCAAGCCAGCTATTCCAGCACCAGAGTGAGCATTCCAAAGTGAGGAACCAGAAAGCACAATCACAGTCATTTGACTTCCCACTTTACTAAACACTTCACTTAGGGGCAGAGATGTTGGTTACCGTTCCGGGGACTAAACAAGGGCAAGGAGCCTTGGTGGCATAGCAGACTAAAGTGCTGTTAAGTAGCATCAGCTGCCTGCAATTACTGCAAGTTCGAATCTCACCAGGCTCAAGGTTGACTCAGCCTTCCATCCTTTCGAGGTAGGTAAAATGAGACCCGGATTGTGGGGGGCAATAAGCTGACTTTGTATAAAAAAGAACACCGCTTAGGGAGGGGTCAAAAGCTCTACTAAGCAGGTATATACAAAAGTATGAAGGTTATTGCTTAATGCATTGTAAGCCGCCCTGAGTCTCTGGAGAAGGGCGGCATATGAATTGAACCAATAAATAAATAAACTTGTATAATGCCTTAATACTAGTTTCCCTACTTGACCAAATACAACTGTAGCTGGGGACAGAACAAATGTTTATCACGGTGCTAAAGTAATTCAAACTTAGTCATTTGTAAGAAAGGTAAATAAAAGGTGATTACTTTGGCAAAAAATACAACAGCATGTTTATTCATCTCTACAATTGCCTCTCCAATGGAGAGTAAGGCCCACTGGCTTTATGATTTCCAAGTTAATCGTTTGTAATTGTATCTCTCCAGTTACATATTCATGTCTCCTAATATTCTAGCCCAATGTCTACAGTGACAAAATGTCAGGATAACTAAATTTATAAGGCAATTTTAATTTCAATAGTACAAAAAAGATGATGAGATTGTGAAGACAAAGAATATACCTAAAATGGCCTCCTGCTTATTTTCTTCAATGGCTGATTATTAAGGACATGTGTAATTGCAAGAACTGCAGGCAGCAAATAAACGTTCTCTTTCCCGGCATTACAGCAAAAAAGCCATAATGAGGGGAAAAAAGCATAAAGCCTTGTAAACAGATGTGATTGTGAGAACAAAATGCTTCTACTAATTTATCCTTTTTTGTACCAAAATACACCCAGTACAAGTAGCAAGCATAAAACCAACAATCCATTATACATCAAGATTGCATGTAAGGCATGGTAAGTGTAAATAAGTACCACTTTATTAACCGAAGTAAAAATATTGTCCCATTCTCACCAATTTTGAACTGGATGGAATTTATTTTGAGTTCCCAGTTAGAAAATCGATTTCTGACTTATAGGAAAAAAAGAGTATAAAGTTAACCTTCTTTTTCACAAATGTGATATTTTCTCCCTTCATTTTGTTGGTGTATAACAACAATAAGGAGTATGTCTGTGCATCCAGTTCTCATATTCTCATACATACATGTATGTTTATATGTAGTTTAGTTTAATATGTTCAGTATGTATGTTTACACATGTATTTTTTATTATTGTAAGCTACCTGGATCCTTTGAATAGTCTGTCTACTGAGATTCAGTTGTTCTTCATATTTTAGCATTTAGGAAGGTGGTAAAGACTGGTTTTCCACTAAATGTTTGAAGCTGAAAATTTTAGACCTGTGAGACTAGGTCTCGGTCACCATATCTAAAGGCAACACAGGCATATAAGCAGGATGGACAAAGCCAGGAAGGAAACAAATCACTAAGGAAACAAAAGGATTTAAAAAAGTTAGAACCAAGTACAGGGAAAGCCTCCTCCCCGAACCCCACAAACTAAGCAAGGAGTTTGGGAGATAAAAGGGGCCCTGAAGCCACCTACACCTTGGGTTGTTTCTGGATCCAGGCTTGGTGGCTTCCATCCCTCTGGCTAGTGCCTGGCAGCCTAACTGATAAGTGTGGATGAGACATAAGTGTGTACGTGACAGAGGAAATAGATATGCTTTATAATATGAAAAGTTTGTTGTTCTTTTATTATTATTCACCAGATCTCTCTGTATTCTAAAGAATACATTTATGCTTCAGTGTTCAGTTGAAAGTGATTTGTGTGTGGCAATTTTCAAGGGCTGTGAGCGTGTGAGTGAGTGATCATAAGCTGAACCTGAGGGCACATGTTTGTGACAGTGCTGGACTGTTTATAATTTTATATCATTATAGCAATAGCACTTAGATTTATATACTGCTTCACAGTGCTTTACAGCCCTCTCTAAGCAGTTTACAGAGTCAACATATTGCCCCCAATAATTTGGGTCCTCATTTTACCCACCTCGGAAGGATGGAAGGCTGAGTCAAACTTGAGCCTGGTGAGATTTGAACTGCCCAATTGCAGGCAGCCAGCAGTCAGCAGAAGTAGCCTGCAGTACTGCACTCTAACCACTGCACCACCCTGACTCATATAAATGGTGGCGCAGTGGTTAGAATGCAGTAATGCAGGCTAATTCTGCTGACTGCCGATTACCAGCAGTTTGACAGTTCAGTTCTCACCAACTCAAGGTTGACTCAACCTTCCATCCTTTTGAGGTTGAGAAAATGAGGACCCAGATTGTTGAGGACAATATGCTGACTCTGCAAACTTGTCCCAGCTCCTGCCAACCTAGCAGTTCGAAAGCACGTAAAAATGCAAGTAGAAAAATCATATGACCATGGGGATGCTACAATGATCATAAGTGTGAAAAATGGTCGTAAGTCACTTTTTTCAGTGCTGTTGTAAATTTGAATGGTCACTAAATGAATTGTTGTAAGTTAAGGACTATCTATATTGACGACCATCTATGGTATGACTAATCCAATCAACTGCTTTGAGAAAGTCATCTAATCTGGCTTCTTTAAAAACATATTTCCCATAAATGATCATAGTCCAGTTTTTTTGTATGTATAAACATGTGATTTACCAAGAAAAAAAATTGAAGAAAGGACTGCAGAGATGCGATAAAAAAAATTGTTGGGAGGTAAGCTTCAATGTTTCTGCTGCTGAGATATTTTTTATGGTGCATAGACAAGTTGCAGGAGATGAAAATCAGGTAGCAGTTAAAGAAGTCCCAGGAATGTGTTCCTCAATTCAAATCCTAGATCTCAAATTAAAGCAAAGCTTCTTGCAAAGCTTTCCAAATTATAGGAACAGTAACTTAGAGCTGTCATTTAATTAAATCCTGTCTCCCGTGGCCATGATGATTTATAGTGCTTGCTCTGACACCCAAATTAAGAAAGACAAATCATCCACCATCTCCTTCTTGAGCTGATAAGTGGTGCAGATTCTCTTCATTTCCCACCAGTGCACCCTCCCATCCTCAACTTTCTCCACAAAATGAAGAGCCATTTTACACATTTGATGTTATATTTTAACATCGGAGAAACTGAGAATGTATCACTTAAGACATTCAGGGTTAAGTTCCAAACAAGGAAAGAATGGCAACAGTTGTCTGGTTTTGTTTAAAAGCTGAAACTGAGAAGATGTAGCTGGCCAAGAAGATACATCTATATTGTCTTTAAACCATCAGAAATCAGAAAATACCAGCTTTCTTGTATAGTTATGGGTTCCTGTGCAAATATCAAACAGATAATTGTTCCTGCTGTTATCTTTTGAGCCAGGGGTTTGTTGACCAGAAGGTTGCAGTTCGAGATCCAAGCATTGTGTGATGAGGTGGGTTCCCATTCTTACCCCAGCTCCTGCCAACCTAGCCATTTGAAAGTATGCTCACCTCATATTAGGACCCAGGTGGTCACTGTTCAGCAGGCTTCCAGAGAGTTCTCTATTTCTCTTGGGAATGGTTAAACAAATGGCCCTCCACTGACCAATAAGGCTCCACCCTCAGTCCTCCAAACAACAGCCCATAGATTACCCGGCAAGTCTACAAGGCAAAAGTCCAGGCATAAAACAAAGGCAGTTTCGAAGGCAAAGTCTTCAGGGCTAGGGCAAGACAAACAACAGGCCATAAAACAAAGGGGTGTCCAACACAAAAGCAGTTCCAAGGGCAAAGTCTTCAAGGCTAGGGCAAGACAAGAACAGTCCTCAAAGCAAGGCAAAGCAGTCTTCAAAGGAAGGCAAACGACATCCTCGAAGCAAGGCAAAAGATCTGAGTCAAAGCCAGGGAAGTGTAATCCAAAGACAAACACTTGTTCCTGGCAAAAGCCCCCTCCTCATGGCCTCTCCTTAAATTCTACTCTCCAGGTGAACCTCGTGAGGAGGGGCAGGGTGCCCTCCTCCCGAATAATCTGTTTACCCTGTGCTGACTCTGCCTCCTCTCCATTCTCCACGTTCACGGATCAAGCGGGAGGGGAGGCATTTGCTCATCTCTGGAGCTCTGCGGCTCTGCCGGTCCACGCTGCCTGCCCTTTCCATCTCCTTTCCCCTTCCTCAGTCAGCCTGCACCATCTCTTCTTCCCTACCTTGTCTTCCAAGGCCCAAGGAATCTGGGACTGTCTCGTCTTTGTCCACAGGTGGTTCCTCATGGGCCATAGGGACTGCACCATCCCTCTCCATCAGCTCAGGCTCCTACTCCTCCTCTGCCTCGGACCCTGGCTCCGACAGGGCCATGACACCCCAGTGTATTGTCATGCCAGTCATATGATCATGGAAGCATCTTTCTAGTTCTCTTAACTAGGAAATAGTGATGAGTACTGTCCCCTAGGGTCAGACACAACTGCACAGGAGAAACATTTACCTTTTTATTACATTTTTAGTACAAAAAGGCACATGGTGCTTTCTTGTATTTTTATTTTTATTTTTTTACCACAAATTTCTTATGAGCTGGTTGATCTGAGAGCGACTGGCCCAAGGTCACTCATTGAATTTTCATGGTTAAGATTGATCACAACCTGTGTCTCCCTGGTACCCATCAAACACCTTAACCACTATGCTATATTGGTTCTCTAGAATTCTCCAGTCCCGTATAAGCTGAAGCATAGAGAGCTGTGGTTCAGCTGTTTAATCATCTACATGAATGATAACTAGCAGGGAAATGTAGTTAAGTCATGGAAGAACAATTTGCAGTCCTAACAAAGACTGCAAACCCTCCTTCATGCCTCCCACCAAATCTACCATAATGTTGAGGGTGGAATCTGAACAATATTAATTATGGAATCCATTTAGAAACAGATGCCCAGTAACTATGAGAAAATATATTTGAGCAGCTGGCTGATTGGGCACCAAATGAGCCAGGGGTCATGAAGTTTGGCCTGAAAGTGCTGGAAGCAGAAAGAGCTAACAAAAATCCATAGGAGCTTCAGGCCCTTTCTTCTGAGTGCATGTCACCGAGTTTAATCCCTGTTAAAATAATCTGAGGAAGAAGAAAAGGATAACATGAAATAGCTAGATAACTGAGCTCGGATTTATAATATTCAATTTAGCTAAAACATATAAAGAACGGTTGCTGGAACTGGGTAGGTCTAGTTTAATGAAAAAAAAGGACTAGGGGTGACATGATAGCAGTGTTCCAATATCTAAGGGGCTGCCCAAAAAAAGAGGGAGTCAACCTATTCTCCAAAGCACCGGAAGGGAGAAGAAGAAGGAATGGATGGAAACTAATCAAGGAGAGAAACTCCCTGGTAGAACATTTAATCAGTAGAACATCTTGCCCCCGAAGTTGTGAATGTTCCAATACTGGACATTTTAAAAAAGAAATTGGACAACCATCTGCCTGAAATGGTACAGGGTTTCCTGCCTGAGCAAGGAGTTGGATCTCCAAGGTCCCTTCCAGCTCTGTTATTCTGTTAAGTATTGTCTGAGGAAGCTAATAGGGCATGAAAAACTGAAGGTGGCTTTCTTTGGACACTGTTGAAAGCAGGCTTAAATGAACTTCATGTTTTCCCAATGGGATGTCTATGGTGTGTACTGGGAATTTCTTTATATAACCATTCAGGAATTATACCATCAGACTGAGATGCAGTGAACAACATATAGTTGAAGATGGTCTGAACATCTACACCTAATGGCACTACTGTGGCTAGATCAATTCAAAAGGTACATATATCTCTATATACTATATGTCTCTCTCTCTCTCTCTCCCTCCCTCTCCCCCCCCTCTCTTTCTGTGTGTGTGTGTGTGTGTATGGGTGTGTGTGACCCTTTGGTAGATGATATATGCAGTGGTGGGATTCAAATAATTTAACAACCGGTTCTCTGCCCTAATGACTGGCTGGGTGGGCGTGGCCATGGTGGGTGTGGCCAGGGAGTGTGACAAGCAGCATTCGGCCTCCTGAACTCCCCTGGGATTAAAAGTGTGTGGGGACTCATGGAAGGGGTGGGGCAGGAAGGGGCAGAGCCAGCCAGCAATTTAACTACCAGTTCACCTGAACTGGCCCGAACCAGCTGAATCCCACCACTGGATATATCCACAAAAAACAGAGAAGACAATTTCCCAGAATAGCTGGACTTCTTTGTGGCAGATACTCACTCATAAGATGCAATATGGCACTGGGGACCTCCCTAGACAGAATTTGTGTGTGCTGTGTTCAAGAGAAACACAACTCCTTTAGGAGTTTTTGGAGATTGTGCCAAAAGCCCCTACCCCAAATATAATCTCTCAGGGAAACTACAGGTGAAACTCGAAAAATTAGAATATCGTGCAAAAGTTCATTTATTTCAGTAATGCAACTTAAAAGGTGAAACTAATATATGAGATAGATTCATTAGATGCAAAGCGAGATAGTTCAAGCCTTGATTTGTCATAATTTTGATGATTATGGCTTACAGCTCATGAAAACCCCAAATTCACAATCTCAGAAAATTAGAATATTGTGAAAAGGTTCAATATTCTAGGCTCAAAGTGTCCCACTCTAATCAGCTAATTAAGCCATAACACCTGCAAAGGGTTCCTGAGCCTTGAAATGGTCTCTCAGTCTGGTTCAGTAGGAATCACAATCATGGGAAAGACTGCTGACCTGACAGTTGTGCAGGAAACCATCATTGACACCCTCCATAAGGAGGGAAAGCCTCAAAAGGTAATTGCAAAAGATGTTGGATGTTCCCAAAGTGCTGTATCAAAGCACATTAATAGAAAGTTATGTGGAAGGGAAAAGTGTGGGAGAAAAAGTTGCACAAGCAGCAGGGATGACCGCAGCCTGGAGAGGATTGTCAGGAAAAGGCCATTCAAAAGTGTTGGGGACTTTCACAAGGAGTGGACTGAGGCTGGAGTCAGTGCATCAAGAGCCACCACACACAGATGGATCCTGGACATGGGCTTCAAATGTCGTATTCCTCTTGTCAAGCCGCTCCTGAACAACAAACAACGTCAGAAGCGTCTTACCTGGGCTAAAGACAAAAAGAACTGGTCTGTTGCTCAGTGGTCCAAAGTCCTCTTTTCTGATGAGAGCAGCTTTTGCATCTCATTTGGAAACCAAGGACCCAGAGTCTGGAGGAAGAATGGAGAGGCACACACTGCAAGATGCTTGAAGTCCAGTGTGAAGTTTCCACAGTCTGTGTTGATTTGGGGAGCTGTGTCATCTGCTGGTGTTGGTCCACTGTGCTTCATTAAGTCCAGGGTCAACGCAGCCGTCTACCAGGAGATTTTGGAGCACTTCATGCTTCCTTCCACAGACAAGCTTTATGGGGATACTGACTTCATTTTCCAGCAGGACTTGGCACCTGCCCACACTGCCAAAAGTACCAAAACCTGGTTCAATGACCATGGGATTACTGTGCTTGATTGGCCAGCAAACTCGCCTGACCTGAACCCCATAGAGAATCTATGGGGCATTGCCAAGAGAAAGATGAGAGACATGAGACCGAACAATGCAGAAGAGCTGAAGGCCACTATTGAAGCATCCTGGTCTTCCGTAACACCTCAGCAGTGCCACAGGCTGATAGCATCCATGCCATGCCGCATTGAGGCAGTAATTGATGCAAAAGGGGCCCAAACCAAGTACTGAGTACATATGCATGCTTATACTTTTCAGAGGTCCGATATTATTCTATGTACAATCCTTGTTTTATTGATTTCATGTAATATTCTAATTTTCTGAGATTGTGAATTTGGGGTTTTCATGAGCTGTAAGCCATAATCATCAAAATTATGACAAATCAAGGCTTGAACTATCTTGCTTTGCATGTAATGAGTCTATCTTGTATATTAGTTTCACCTTTTAAGTTGCATTACTGAAATAAATGAACTTTTGCACGATATTCTAATTTTTCAAGTTTCACCTGTACACCATCAACTTAGTCATCAGATACATAGGACGCCAAGGAGCACTGGTAAGATGGGAAAAGATATGAAGATGTGAGCAGAGCTTTCAGAAAGATGAAGAAAGTAATTCCTCACTATATTCATGAAATATTGTCTCTTTGTTCTTTCAGAACCCTGGGTTTTTATCATCCTATACCCTAATGGCCTTGCTGATTTCAGTATATGATCTGCTATATCCAGTTAAATAGCAATTGCACTTAGACAGCATATTGCTCTTCACAGTGCTTTTACAGCCCTCTCTAAGCGGTTTACAGAGTCAGCATATTGTCCCCACAATCTGGATCCTGATTTTACTGACCTCAGAAGGATGGAAGACTGAGTCAACCTTGAGCCAGTCAGGATCAATCTCCTGGCTGTGAGCAGAGTTAGCCTGCAATGTTCCATTCTAACCACTGTGCCACCATAGCTCCTAATACTTGACGTTGTCAACCAAATACTTTTCTGCTATCGTCAATGACACTATGCTCTAATTTGACAAATTTATAAAAAGATATAGTAACTCCTCCTCTCTTTAGGCCTGTATTTGCCTCCAGCAATATCGATAAACTAATTTGTGCTTCAGTGTAATTGTGTCCTGGTCTCCAGTTCAAACATCCCCAGAGAAAATTCTCCTACGCGTCGATACTTTCACCAGCTCTGTGTGCAAAGATAGGTGTTGCAAGGGATGGAGTAAGAAATGCTATGCATTATCCCACTCCCCCAGGCCCACTTCCATGTTCATTTTCAATGATCCATCCTGCCTATGCTAGTAGAAGTTCTTTATCTTTAGAAAGATAAAAGTCAGGAATTTACAGCCTAGAGAGATTTTTTGTTTTTTGTTCTTGAAGAATGGAGCTGGCTGGAGTGAAGAGATGCTGTGTGACATGTTGTTTCTTTGTGGAAGAAGCTGACAGTTTTTTTTCCTGTAAGGCAATGAGCTAAAACACTGAGAATCTAAAGAAAAAAAACACAGCTGAGCTGATGTGTCTGTAGCAACTATAGCATGGAGATAAGGTGGCATCATGATCAGGAGAAGATTTGATGGCAGTCAAACAGTCAGAGCTTAACACAGCCTAATGGAAGCAGGCCTTTAGGTCAAGAATCTTTTAACAAAGTTGGCATGGGAGATCATACGTATTTTCCAGTGAATGGGCCACTGAAAACACTTTGTGGCTATAAGTAGTACAGTGACTGTAAAAGGTTCTTGAGCAGATGATTGTAGAGGAAAATGTAACCAACCAAGAGGCATTCCCAGAATAGATCCTGTAGAATTGGCTACAAGTGGCAACAACCCATCAAAGAAGTTCAGTAGCACAGAGTCGTTGCCAGGACTTAGCTTCACAGGCTAAGACTGGCCCGGGGGCTTCCTAGGAATGTGCAGCATAAAGTAAAAGGCAAAAGTAAGAGCAGAGAAGAGAAGAGCTAACAATAGGCCCGTAGGTCAGTGGTAGGTTTCAAAAAATTTTACTACCAGTTCTGTGGGTGTGGCTTGGTGGGCATGGCATGGCTTGGTGGGCGTGGCAGGGGAAGGATACTGTAAAATCTCCATTCCCTCCCCAGTTCAGGAGAAGGTTACTGCAAAATCCCCATTTCCTCCAAATCAGCTGGGACTTGGGAGGCAGAGAATAGATGGCGGCGGGGCCAGTCAGAATTTTTACTACTGGTTCTCCGAACTACTCAAAATTTCCACTACCGGTTCTTCAGAACTGGTCAGAACCTACTGAAACCCACCTCTGTCGTAGGTGGAGTAAATCTCATCAAGCCTTTAGCTAGAGTCAATCCTAATACTTCACAGAGGAAATTTGGAGAGAACACGATGAGGGAATTATGCTACCATCCTGTAATTAAAGTGCCAAAAACCTGTCCAATTCACAGGGCTTCTCCACTCGTCTGGTTCTGTGTGATACCATTCCCAGTTACTCTCCGTCATGTAAAATAAAATCTAGGTAGAGATTACCAGCTGGAGGGAGGCAGCTTCTGCAGCTCATCCAGGAGGATCAGCTGATGATTCATCACTGGAACTAATGGCAGAAATGCTTCCCTAATAGCTGGAAATCATCTTGCATGAGAAATTAGATGCCCATAAAAGATTGGAGGAAATGACCTGTTAAACAGAAGAAAGAGGCAAAGAAACAACAGAAGCAGATGGTAGCTTGAGTCATGAATCTAAGAAGAAGCTGAGAAAAGATAAGGTGGAAGCCCTTAAAGGGTTGCAGTTAGTTGAGAAGTCCTGGGGTATTTGAAGAAGGCCAGGCGTTCCACCTTAGGAGAACATTTCTCTAAGAACAAAAGAGGATTTTAAAAAAAATAACAATAGGCAAAGAACTAATTCAAATTCTGGTATGTTTCTCCCTTCACCACCATCCCAAAGCACAAATTAAAAATATACCAGACTGACACCATAAGTAGGAAATGACAAGAGCACATACCTCTCAGTGCTAATGGGGAGTTTTCTCACTCTCTCACTTGTTCTGCTGCTTCCATCTGCAGGAAAGGGGGGGGGGGATCTAGAGCATAAAGGGAAGGAAAAAGCCCATTGGTAGTTTCCTTGGAGACAAAAGAATGCAAACCTGGTTATCAGTAGTCCTTGGAGCACCATTGGAAGAGATGGACCACACATATTAACAGCTCTCTGTCAGAGTGTATGGGGAGGGAGCAGATAGGGAACATGTGGACAAGGAGAGTGTGCTTGAACTGTAAAGGGACAGAACAAGAAATGTTATTAAGCATGTCTGGAACAGCTTCCATGTTGAAGGTCATAACAAGGAGATTGAATGAGGAAGGAGAGGAAGCTAATCTACTCTGCAAAGACCAAAAATGTCAGCAGCTAGTTGAGAGAGGGAGATATAATTAGGGGGGTGGATATGTAGTTTAGGGTGGCTGCTCTCTGAGCTTGACTGTTTGCTTGAAAACGTTTAATTACCCCACTAGGTAACATCATCAGTCCACAGGGATTTCTCCTGGGCAATTTCCCAGGTGGGGAAATTTCCTCAGCCTGTAAATGAAAGATTGCAAAACTGTCACACATCTAGAAAAAGCTGGGAAATATACCCCTAGCCGCCTTAGCCAGTTTGTTTTCCCAAGAGCAAAAGGCTGTATAACATTTTCCTTTGATTGTATGGTCTTTCAATGAAATTATAAACTGTTTGCTTGAAAGTACTGTTAATACTTAGACCCTTATTTTAGAATTTTGTGCTGAACCTTGAGGAGAGGCACTCCGTAGGGACCTCCGTAGTTTCAAAGAATTGAGAGCAGGCCTGTTGGCTACAGGCAATCCTCGATTTACAACCATTCATTTAGTGACTGAAGTTACAACAGCACTGGAGAAAAAGTGACATGACCAGTTTTCACATGACTGTTGCAGCATCCCCAGGGTAATGTGATTAAAATTGGCAACCAACATGCATTTATGATGGTTGCATTGTCCTGGGTACATATGGTTACCATTTGTAATCTTCCTAGCCGGTTTCTGAAAAGCAAACTGGGGAAGCCAGAATCACTTAAAACAGTGGTGGGTTCCTCCCGGTTCGGCCCAGTTCTCCCGAGCAGGTAGCGGTGACAATATGATGATTATGTAGATCAGTGCCTGCAAAAATACATGAGTAGATCAGTGCCTGCAAAAATAAATAGGTAGATCAGTACAGCTCTGCAAGCAGTTAAAAGCCTGGTAGACCAGAACCTCTGCTAAATCCTAAATAATTGTCACATGACCATCAAGCCACACCCACAAAATAAGCCACGCCCATAGAACCGGTAGTAAAAAAAATTAGAACCCACCCCTGACTTAAAACCCACATGATTCACTTAACAACTGCAGTGGTTCGCAACAACTGTGTCCAAAAAAAAGGTTGTAAAATGGGCCAAAAGTCACTTAACAACTGTCTTGCTTAGCAACTGAAATTTTGGGCTCAATTGTCCTCATGAGTGGAAGACTACCTGTATTAGAGACAACGTCTTCCTTTGAGATTAAACTGAAATGGCTGTAGGCTACTGGAAAAATAATTGTACAATGAAAGATAGGACACACATAGCAGTGGCTAATTTGAAGGCTAATCAAAGTGAACAAAGGGGAAAGTAACAAAGGATGGCAACTGCTAACCAGGTTCAGAAAGAGGGTATTAAAAGAGAACTATAGAAATCTCCAAGGTTATTGCTAGATTTACTATAGTTTATGGCTATTCCTGATTTAATGACAACAAAACGAAGGTATTCCTTCTTCCTGATCATGTAACATTATGTGATCATATGAGTCTCCATAGCATGGGTGTCAAAGTCAAGGCCCACAGGCTGGATCTGGCCCGTGGGTGTTTACATCTAGCCTGCGGGGCTGCCCTAGAAACAGTTAAGGACTGGCCTGCAGTTTGTCTGACAGTGAAAATGGACCTCGGGAGTGCTGCATGCGGCCCTCTTGGGCTCCATTTTTGGCCGCAACAGCCTCCTGCTGCCCTCTGCTAGCAAAAATGGACCCGGGGAGTGTTTTTGGCTCCCTGGGCTCCCGTTTGGCTGGCGGAGAGCTAGCAAGACAAACTGAAAACAAAGCAAAATGAGATTTTTTTCCCCCTCTTTTGCATTTTATGAGCATGCAGGAAAGAAAGGAGAAAGGAAAGAGGAAATACAAAGAAAAAGAACGGATGGGAAGAGAGCAAGGAAGAAAAAATAAGGAGAGGGGAACAAAGAAGAAAGGAGAATTAAGAGGGAAGGAAAAAGAGGAAAAGAAAGGGAGGGAGGGAGGGAGGGAGGGAGGGGGGAGGGAGGAAGGAAGGAAGGAAGGAAGGAAGGAAGGAAGGAAGGAAGGAAGGAGATTATAATGAGAGTCAGGGACGGTCTGAGGGAAGTCCTGCCTTAACACTTGGCCACCACAGGTGCCCCCGACACGAGTGATGTCTAGCTGGCCATGCCCACCCTGGCCATGCCCATCCTGGCTACACCTACACCTACCCCAGCCACACACACACACCCTGAGGTCAAACACAACCCTGATGCGGACCTCAATGAAATCGAGTTTGACACCCCTGCTCTACAGTAACAAAATATTTTCACAAAATAATATAATAGGATTAGAACCCCAGTACTGCTATGAGCCTCTTGGAAAGTTTTCAAAAGTAGCAATAGCACTTAGACTTATATATTGGTTCACAGTGCTTTTACAGCCCTCTCTAAGTTGTTTACAGAGTCAGCATATTACCCCCAACAATCTGGGTCCTCATTTTACTGACCTCAGAAAGATAGAAGACTGAATCAACCTTGAGCCGATGAGAATCAAACCTCTGGCAGTCGGCAGAATTATCCTGCAATACCACATTCTAACTACTGCACCACTCCGGCTCATTAAAAAGGGGGAAAGGAGTTATTGTATCAAAAAGTAACCCATCAAGAATGGGAAGTTTCTCCTTTCCAGTATTTTCTGCTGAAGAAGCTGTACAATTGTGTGATCACTTGACCTTGTGTGGTCAAATAGTCATACTAAGAAAGAGAGAAGAAGGAAAAGAATTCTAACTCAAGGCAACAGTACATGAAGGCTTTTTAAAAACTAAAAATAGAAAGCCAAGACAAAGCGATCGCTCTTTGCCACCCCATGACTTTTGTAAGAAATTTTCAAACCCGGCCTCCTTTCTCTTCTCCCTCTAATTTAAATCCAGCTTTCAGCTTCTGAAATAGAGTGACTTTAAAGCAGAGCACAGGGGTTGAGACGGCATTAGCATGTTTAACTTGGAGAAGACTATTCTGACAGGATAGAGTCGTGATTATGTTCTTAATACGGCTATCGTGTTGGAGAAGGCAAAATGCTCTCTTACTTGGGAGAAGGTGGTGGTGGAGCACATTAACCATAATCATGCAATATGCTGCAGGTGCCCAAAAGCGTCAGTGCAATATTTGGCTGCGTCAACAGAGAGATTGATTGAGATGGTGAGAAAATTATACAGAGGTTCCATTGTATGCTGCACTGTTCCCCCTGCGCCTGAATATTGAGTCCAATTCTATTCTATTCTAGTTGCTACACTACAAGAAGGATGCTGAGCTATTGAAAAGTGTGCAGTGCAGAGCAGAGCAGAGCAGAGCAACCAAGAGAGTGGGGGGCTCAGGGGCTAAATCGCATGAAGAACAGTTAAAGAACAGGATATGCTTAACCTACAAAAGAGACGGCTAAGGGGAAACATAATAACACACTTCTGATACTTGAAGCGTTATCATGAGTGTGGATTTATTCTCTATATAGCTACATAGAACTGGACCAGATCAGAAAATCAAATCCATAAAAAGATGAGATCTATCATAACAGAATCTTGCAAGTCTGATTGTGCCTTTCCTTCCCTTTTTTCTCATATTGTCTGTACTGTGGCTTCCTGATATACATACATACATACAAACACACACATAGACACACACAATTTTTAAACAGATTTAACAGAGTTTAACAGAGTCATCTACAACCCCACCCCCCCTGCCCAAAATGACCTTAAACCATTTCTGACAAATGGCAGTCCAGTCTCTTCTTGAAAGCCTGTAGTGATGAAGCTCTCACAACTTCCGAAGGCAAGCTGTTCCATTGGTTCTCACTTCTGATTGTTCTCACTGTCAGAAAATTTTCTCCTTATTTCCGGGTTGAATCTCTCCTTGTTCAGTTTCCATCCATTATTCCTTGTCTGGTCTTTGGGTGCCTTGGAAAATAGCTAATATTTCTCATGAGGACACTGAGATGTTTTGGGAGGGTCTGTGACAATCTGCCACAGCCAACTCGCCCTGACCAAATCACCATGGCTAACTTACTTCAGGAAAACTTGCCACAGCCCTCTCACCACAGGATAACTTGCTGCAAGACACGAGTTACACTAATATTAAAGAAATGGTGGAATAGAATCATTAAAGAAAGGATGCAAAAGGAGTGACAGAATAAAATGTGAATGGCAAAAAAATAAAATATTTATTTATTTATTTTAAATAATGAAATAGAATTGTTACATTGTCCTGCAGCGAGTTCTCCCATGATAAGCTGGCCATGGCAAGTTGTCCTACAGCAAGTTGGCCACGTTGAATTAGCTGCAACAAGTTGGCTATGGCGACTTGGCTGCAGTGAGTTGACTGTGGTAAGTTGTCCCATTCCCGTTTCGGGATACCTGTTTTTCTGAGCACTTTCCACGGTTTGACATGATCAACACAATCAAAGCCTTTTTGATATATATATAATCAATGAAGCATATACGGATGTTTTTGTATTCTTTGATTTTTTTTCAATGATCGAGTGTGCCTCAGCAATAATGTCTCATGTTCCTTGGCTTTTTTTAAAGCCAGCTTGAACATCTGCATCTCTTGTTCCATATAGGTCTCTAATCTGCATTGGATGATCCTAAGCATTATTTTGCTGGCATGAAAAATTAAGCTCGTTGTGCAAAAGATTGCACACACTGTTAAGTCTCTTTTTGGAAGAAGGAGTATTTAAAAGTAGATTGACCTCTCTCCAGATTTGCTGGCATAGCTTGGTTAGACTCTTGGCTGAGTCTTCTGTTGTTTGCTATATTTCAGTAGGTATTCCATCAGTTCCTGTAGCATTCCAGCTCCTAGTACTAGAGAATCCTGTAAGTAAAGAATATCTTCTAAAGTCTAGGACCGTGATGGCGAACCTATGGCACGGGTGCCACAGGTGGCACGCGGAGCCATATTGGTGGGCACGTGAGCTCAGCTCTGGCACACATGCGTGCACCAGCCAGCTGATTTTTGGGCTTTCTGGGCCCACCAGAAGTCAGGAAACACACTGTTTCCGGCCTCCGGAGGGCCTCTTGGGTGTGTGATGAAGGCTGTTTTTGCCCTCCCCAGGCTCCTAGAAAGGCTCTGGGGCCTGGTGAGAGCAAAAAATGGGCCTACTGGGTCCACCGTGCCATCACATGCCAAAAGCGGGGGGAGCACAGGGGGGGTGGAGCGCATAGAATTATAGATGTGGGCACGTGTGCGTGACCCCACTGCGCTCCCACTGCTTTTGGCACGCGACGGCAAAAAGGTTAACCATCACTGGTCTAGGATATTAACGTCTCTGCTCTAGAGTCCTTCAATAGACTCCTTTCATCTTCTTTTGATTTCCTTCGAAGCAGTCATTAGCTATTCATTGGCACCCTTTAGTACACCAATCTGAAGTTGAACTTCCTTCTAAATTCAGAGAACTTTTGAAAGACCTTCCTTGTTTTTCCATGTCTGTTTCCATCTTCAGTGTCTTTAGAGATGTGGTAAAATTAAGATCTAAGGTAAAATTCTTTAGATCATCTAAGTGAGTTGGGGGTATCAACTAGAAATTCATTCCATCAAGTAGCCAAATCCAAATTGTACTGTTTTCAGTATTAATCAACATTTTGAATTTCACCCAAATGGAGGCAAAGTAATACTTTTTAGTAAATATAAAGTTTTTTTTCAACTCTTCCATAAATAAATATGTCTACTGAATCTTTATCCTGGTCTCAATGATCTAAAGCAGGGGTGGGCAAATGTGGCCCTTTTACAACCTGTGGACTTCAACTCCCAGAATTCCTGAGAC
>WNWU01000001.1:83241920-83281780 GCA_012654045.1 Ptyas mucosa
TATTCTATTCTATTCTATTCTATTCTATTCTATTCTATTCTATTCTATTCTATTCTATTCTATTCTATTCTATTCTATTCTCCTCTGACCTAGGAACTCTATTTCTATTGACCCTGCCTAAAATTGCATTTGCCTTTTTGGCATCCACATTGCAGTATCGGTTCATATATGGCTGTGATCCATATTAAAACAAAAAACAAAATAGTGATATAGGATCTCAGTAATTATTTGAAAAGAATACCTTAGTCTTTCTTTGCAGTCATTTTGTGCTATGGGACAAATTAGAATTAACACAACTGATCTTCAGTTACCCTGTTATGCTTCCAGTGGATATGTAACCAAATGTGAATAACTTCCCTTCAATAAGATCTATTTATGTATTGGTTTGCTGCAATCATCAACTAGATTCATTAGTATCCTCAAGCAGTAACCAAGAGTGACCACCTAGCTCATTGTCTGCCTTGCTGTGCTGCTCTCTCCACATTTATCTTCTGGACTCCCCATTGATTTTCCTAAATGGCCATGACTCATGGAAAGTTTCCAAGTTGTAAGCAATAATCCAGCTGGCAAAGTGAATTCCTATCAGCAAATCTACATACCTCCTGTTTTGTGTTTGCAGAAATGCTGATAAACATGACAAAACAATTCTCGAAGCCACCAAACCTGTCTGAAAGGAAATAGCAGTCGATAGAAAGATCAAGTCATCTTCTATCCTGTTGTTATTCAATAAATGGAAATAATAAATTGGAAATAAACTTCAAATAAATTGGGAAGGATGCAGAAAAGAGCAACAAAGATGATTAGACAACGTGGAGGCCATGACATACAAAGAACAGTTGCAGGAATTAGGTATGTCTAGTCTAGTGAAAAGAAGGACTAGGGGTGATATGAAGCAGGGTTCCAATATTTGAGGGACTGTCACAAAGAAGAGGAGGTCAACCTATTTTCCAAAGCACCAAAAGGCAAGACAAGAAGCAATGAATGAGCAACCTACAACTAAGGAAAAATGTCCAAACAGTGAACACAATACCAATGGAACAGCTTGCCTTCAGAAGTTATAAATGCTCTATCACTGGAGGTTTTTAAAAAGAGACTGGACAGCCACTTATCTGGAATGATATATGGTCTCCTGCTTGAGCAAGGGGTTGGACTAGAAGACCTCCAAGATCCCTTCCAACTCTGCTGTTCTGTTTTCTGTTACTTGCATGGTGTATGCACACACACACACACACACACTCATGCATTTTCCTTTTTCCAAAACCATTTTCCTTTTCATGTTCCCAAAATACAATGCCATTTTAGTGGCAGTTTAAAAAATGTGTATTCAACAGCACAAGTTCCTTCTGATAGATGGATGGCTATATAAGTTTGCATAAGAAATAGACAAATCTATTAATTCCAAATCCGTGTCATTTTCTTTTTACACAACTGTCCATTCCATTCAGCAGCCACATTAATTTGTCATTGGAAAAGATACATTATTTCAACATGTCCGCATAAATGTACTTTAATTTACATTGCAAACAGTTAAATAATGTTAAAACACTATTTTGTATCAACATTATGAATGACTATATGTCCTAAAAATATATGCTTCAGTGGATATTTTTTTCTTCTTCCAAGTTTAACCAAATTGCATTTTCCTGCAACTTTTGTTTTAAACATTGATGTTCATGCATTGAGAACATCACATTTAAAGAAGTATAAAATCTGGTAGTTTGTTAATTTTTTGTCTACCCCTTTCTCATTTCTTGTCATACTCTGCTAGCTTGAATGTGAATTTCTTTTACAATAGATGCAAAGCAGTGGTGGGTTGCTCCCGGTTATGTCCTGTTCTTGCGAACTGGTAGTAAAAGCGGCGGGACGCTCAACCCAGCCACCTGGACATCATAATTGACAATCTGCACAAGCACAGAAGCATGTGTGAGTGCACAAAGCAAGAGTGTGAGCGCTCCCATTGCAAACCGATAGTAAAGGCAAGTGTTCTCCCCCAGCTACGGACCCCAAAGAATACAGAACACACAAACTCTATACAAAGCTTATTTTACTCAAATAACTTAGTCTTTATCAACCAAAGGCTGTTAATAAAACTGTCTTAACAGCCTACCAGAATTCTAAGATAAGGTAATCACAGTCTTACTAGAGTTAGCAGAAAGCCCAGAAACAATTTTGCAGAGAATCCAGACACGAAGGAGAGTGAACTAAAGTTGTTCCCTACAGTTTGCTGCAAGGGGCATTCCTCCTTAAATAGGCTAAGGGAGTGGCCAATTAGCCCCAAGCCTTACTCTTGAGGAGACTTCCTCCTGAGGAGCCACTCCTGCCTTTTGGCAGCTCTGCGTGCCCTTGCATTGAGAAGAGGCTCCTCCTCTTCGTCCTCTTCACTTAAGGGAGCCTCTGGTGGTTCTGAAGGCCCTGGCTGAATTCCTGCCTCTGGCACCACATCTTCTCCAGCTTCCTCACTGTCCGACTCGCGCACCAGCTGCACAGGCTGCTAGCGCAGCACCACACCCATCTCCTCATTGTCGGAATCAGCTACAATCTGCACAGGCTGCTGACGGGTCACAACAACAAGTAGAACCCACCCCGATGCAAAGTTAAGGGAATAAGCAGACCTGCAGAAAGTTACTCATTAACTCATATATTCATAGAACTGGAAGAACCTTGGAGGTCTTCCAATCCAGTGTCCTGCCCAGAGCAAGAAACCTCATGCCATCCTGGATAATTATCCAACTTTTGTAGGAAAAACTCTAGTGATGGAGCATCATGATTGCAGTAAGCAGGCTGGTTTACTGCTTGATATCACTCAGATTCAGAAAATTTCTCCTTCTTTTGAGTTTGGATCTCACTCTTAAAAGCCTCCAGCCACTGATTCCTATCCTGCCCTTACATGCTGTGGAGAATAAATTCATACCCTCTTCATTATGACAGAACTTCAAGTGTCAAAAGGCTGCTATCATGGGTCTCCTTAACCTTCTTTTTATGGAGCTAAAGATATCCAATTCATTTAACCATTCTTCAGAGAAAGTAGGCCAGCAAAAATACTGGCAGCAGAAGTGGCAAGGCTCCATGAAGACCAAGGCTTACATCCAAACCTGTTATTGCTTCATTTAGATAGCCTTAGTTGTTAAACTAAGGCTATCTGTGCTGGCTTTAGGCAGAACAGCTTTCATTAAGAAATAAAAGTACAAAATCATCTGTAGCTGAACCAAGTGAAAAAAGATGCAAACATGGCTAATAGGTAAATTACCTGCTGTTTGGGCAGTACTGGGCTTCAGGATTTGGTGATGGTGGTCTAAGGAGCAGATTTACAGACATTTCCCCAGCAACTGTTGCCGGCACCTTCAGAGGCAAAATGATATGCTAGGCCAATGATGGCGAACCTTTTCAGCACTGAGAACCCAAAACAGAACACGTGTGCATCAGTGGTGGGTTGCCCCCAGTTCGGACCGGTTCACAAGAACCAGTAGTAAAACCAGAGGGAGGCCCCACCCACCGCCCCGGATGTTGTCATCAGTGATCAGCGCATGTGCAGAAGCAAGGCGCATGAGTGAGCGAAGCGAGTGCGCTTGCGTGATCCCGTTGCAAACCAGTGGTAAAGGTAAGTAGAACCCACCCCTGGTGGGCATGCGCACGCCCCTGAGTGTCAGGAACTTGAAGACCAGCTGGCCGACGTGCGCATGCCTGTTGTTTGGGCATTTTTGGCCATTTTCAGGCCATTTTGGGGGCCATTTTCAGGCCGTTTTTCACACCGTTTTCAGGCCGTTTTTCACGCCATTTTTCAGGCCATTTTCAGGCTGTTTTTTGGCCATTTGCAGGCCATTTTTCAGGCCAAAACCAACCCCCCAAAAGCCTGAAAATAGCCCAGAAAACAGCCTGGAAAAATGGCCTGTGTTTTGGCCATTTTTCAGGCCGTTTTCTGGCACTCCAGTGTCTGTGAAGACCAGCTGGCCAGCATACATGTGTGCACCAGAAACCAGAAGAGTAGCTGGCGATGGAACATGTGCCCACAGAGAGGGCTCTATGTGCCACCTCTGGCATGCGTACCATAGGTTCGCCATCACGGTGCTAGGCAAACCACAGGAAATAAACAGTGGAGTGTTCAGGTGTCTGTCTTTTTAAATGGATGTTCTGACTCCCGAATGGCCTTTTTGATGAGCTGGTTTCTGACTAGTGCAGGTTGGTGAGGGCTGGTCTCTGATTGGTTCTTTGTATCCAGTCTTGACTGATTGTTTTTGGTTTGTTTGTTTTTTTTAATTTGATTTATATGCCGCCCTTCTCCGGAGACTCAGGGCGGCTTACAATGCGTTAAGCAATAGCCTTCATACTTTTGTATATATTTATACAAAGTCAGCTTATTGCCCCCACAATCTGGGTCCTCATTTTACCTACCTTAGAAAGGATGGAAGGCTGAGTCAACCTTGAGCCTGGTGGGATTTGAACTTGCAGTAATTGTAGGCAGCTGAATGTTAATAACAGTTAATAACACTGCATTAGTCTGCTGAGCCACCAGAGGTGGTGGTGTTTCCTGATAGCTCCTTTGCTCATGCCAGCTTCCTATTGGTCATTTTTTATTCCTGATTGGTTCTTAGTTTGTGCTGAGTTCTGGGTTCAGAAACCAGCTGTAAAACCCTACACCAGTATATTTTCTGCACTTCCCACCCACTTGATTCTTTTTAATGTATTTCTACTGGGGGGGAAATCTCATTGCAAAAATGAGAGAAGTGGTCCCTCCAAAATCCAATGTTCAATTTTTGCAATTCTCTGTATGAGAACAAGCTGCTCATTTAAAGGGTCAGAACCTGAAGAAAAGAAATAGTTCCTGGATCTTTTTTTAAATCAGTTGTTCTGTCTTGTTACAAATGTGGTAATAAAGCCTGAGTTCTGCCAAGATAAAGTATGGGTAAAGGTTTCCCATGTGCAGTTGTGTCTGACACTAAGGCAGGGATCCTCAACACCCAGGCTGCGGCCCATTACCGAGCCTTGAGCCATTCGCAACCAGGCTGCAGAAATGGTAGTTGAGCATGTGTGCATATATGCATTGTATCTCCACATGCATGAGCAGTGAACAACCAGGTATGCACGCACTCCATTTGCACAAGTGGCAGACGAACATGCCCACCGCTTGCACAAATGGAGCTTGCCTGCTGCTCACATGGAACCATTCCCTTTCCCCCATCCCCCACCAGTCCAGAAAACCAGAAAGGTTGGGAAACACTGTTCTAGTTTCTTAGTTGAGGGAACCAGTGTTGTCTGAAGATACTTTTGTGGTCATGTGGCCAGCATGACTGAGGCACACGGAATGCTGTTACCTGCCCACCATAGTGGAACCTATTTATCTACATGAATTTACATGCTTTCAAATTGCCAGGTTGGCAGGAGCTGAGGCAAGTAATGGGAGCTCACCCCATCGCACGGCGCTCAGGTCTCGAACCCAAGCTGTCAGTTTTCCAGCTGACAAACTCAGCGTCTTTAAATACTGAGCCATTGCACCCCTTCTGCTAAGGATACTAGACTAAAAAAATTTAGTTCCCAGGATTCCTTGGGCCAAAAGACACAAAACCCCACTTAAGTTGGGCTACAGGGACTGTGTTACTGCCAGTTTCACTTGTGCCAAATCTATTTTTCATCACTTGGGTGGCCCTGTAATGAACTGATATTTATTTCTGAACTGTGCAGCATCATTTGGTTCATGGAAACTTTTGAAATACATTTTTACCTCCGTGAATTAACAAAGTTTACAGCAAATTGTAAAGTCCAAACAACTACTTATCTTCTGTTGCTGACGTTCACATGGTTTGGAGACAAATTAATCATGCAGAAAGTTTTCAGACGTTGGAAAGCCAGTATTTGGATGTATACTATTATTAGCCCATTAATAACTATATTTTTCTAATAGACCTCATCAATTGGAAAACCTGAAATTAAACAACATCAACAATAGCCTGGGCTTTCTTTATTGATTCCATCTTCCCAGCAAATGGAGGGATAAAATTATTTTTGCTCATTTGAAAAAAGATTAGTGGAAGAACTACTCTTCAAGTTAATAGACCAGAGGACAAAAAAATTCCCTTGCCGCTACTTTTTAATTATTTTCTATGCTGTTTTTATTGTCTAAATTAGATTGCATGCATCCTATCCTTTCTCATTTAGAAAATAATTTAATTTTGTTGTAGTCAATCATAAATATGATTATGATTATGTGCCATCAAGTCGGTATTGACTCTTTGCAACCAAGTAGATAGATGGTCCCCAGTATGTTCCCAACCTGATCCTTCAGGAATTCCAATGCTGCACCCATCACTTCTACCACCAATTCCTTTCCCCTTGCTGCTGGTCTTCTCTTTCCTTCCACCTTTTCCAACATTTTCAAGAAAGTTAGGTCTGGGTTTAATACTTCCAAAATAAAATTAGTCCATTGACGTTTGTGCCCTGAGTATGGTTTAATACTTCATCCAGTTTTGATCACCATGACACACCCAAAAGATTTTGAGACTCTAGAAAAAGTGCAGAGAAGAGCAACAGAGATGATTAGGGAATTGGAGGATAAAACATACTATGAAGCTGCAGGAACTGGGTATGTTTAGTCCAGTGAAGAGATAGACTATGTGTGACTTGATAGCAGTCTTCCAATATTTGAGGGGCTGCTACAGGGACGAGGAGGTGGACCTATTCTCCAAAACACTTGAAAGCAGAACAAGAAGCAATGGATGGAAACCAAACAAAGAGAGAAGCAACCTAGAGCTAAGGAAAAATTTCCTGACAGTGAGAACAATTAATCAGTGGAACAACTTGCTTCCAGAAGTTGTGGGGGCTCCATCGCTGCAGGTTTTTAAGAAAAGATTGAACAATTATTTGTCTCAAATGATATAGGATCTTCTTTCTGAGCAGGGAGTTGTGCTGAAAAAACTTCAAGGTCCCGTCCAACTCAGTTGTACTATTACAGTTACTATTCTCTTTGATGGTTCTTTTGTTTGTTTTCTATGCTGTCCATGGTACCATATTCTCAGGAGTCTTCTTCAAAACTGAAGTACATAGGCACCAATATTCTTTCACTGTCTTAGTGTGTCATAGGAAAAAAACACTTACCTAAAAAATTCTGACGTTGTAGGCAAAATATATATTCTGGCATTTGAATATTTTTCCCCAAGGCCTTCATGGCTACTCTACTATGATTTCAGACTGAATTAACCATAAAACTCATAAATTCCTCAACTTGGATAACCATAATGTGAAATGTTTGTTCTCAATATCTAATTTTGTCTAATATTTTGATTCTTGTATTTTCTGTTATGGATTGTATCAGTAGAGGCTAAACCAATTTCATTGTATACATGATGTACAATGACAATAAAGGCTATTATTATTGTTGTTGTTGTCACTTATTATTACTATTACTATGATTGTTATTATCACTGACTACATTGTCGCAAAGCCAATTTCACATGTAACAATAAGATGCCATTATCGCTAAGCAATAGAGGAAATGAACAGTGATTAAAAGTAGATAGAAATAGTGTGGCTTGTCAGCCTTTATTTCTAACATATGGATCCTTATTGTCAATACAGTAGGTTAATAGTGCAAAACTTTCTGAAATCCCTTCCACTTCATGATTTTTACACATATTGGCATTCTGCTCTTCTTTTTTACACATAAAAATCCAAGAATAGGGTGAGGGATATGAGTGTGTACTACAGATGTTACTGACTTTTTAATTTTATCATTATCCAGGATGGGATTTAGAATCTAAGAAAAGCTGGATTCCATCTGTCTTCAAAGAAGGAATATCAAAAAGAAGACAATGAAGAAAGAGAACAAGAACAAAGATAGTGTATATGTGTGCATTAGAGTCAGTGTTGCCACCTGGTAATTGCCTGGATAAGTCCCTGCAGTTTTTTGGCAAGATTTTTGAAGTGGTTTGCCATTACCTCCTTTCTAGATCTGAAAGAAAGTAATAGTCCAAGGTTAGCTTTGTGCCTAAGAAGGAACTAATACTCACAATTTCTAGCCTGATGACTTAACCACTACACCAAACTGGTTCTCATGATGGTTGATGGCACTCTTCATAAAATAGATTGGCCATGCTAGAGTTGATTGAATGCAAGATATGAAGGAACTAAGCAGGGGTGAAATCCAGCAGGTTCTGACAGGTTCTGGAGAACCGGTAGCGGAAACTTTGAGCAGTTCAGAGAACTAGCAAATACCAACCTCTGGCTGACCCCAGAGTGGGGTGGGAATTGAGATTTTGCAATATCCTTCCTCTGCCATGCCCACCAAGCCATGCCCCCCCCCCCAAGCCACACCATGCCCACCAAAACACGCCCACGGAACTGGTAGTAAAAAAAATTGGATTTCACCACTGGAACTAAGTCAGTTTTGCCGTGTCATTAGTCTAAAAAGCTTTTTAATAGACTTCTACATCTACAATAGATACGTCCTTCTTGTTGAGTCGAGAAAATCTGAGAACTCTGTGTAAGCATGCTTATAGCTTGGTGCTGTCCATATTCACATTGCTTATCCCCCCTCTCCAAAAAACCCCACCCTTGCTCTATTTTAACATTACATAGTTATGATGGTGTCATAAAAGTTCATAGCATGGACTTAATTTGAAGAAAAAAAAAGATTCAAAGACAGCTAAAGAAATCCGAGTGTGTGGAAATGAATGGCTCTCCAGGGCACCTCCAGGCCTTTCGTGAAATCATTCCACTTCCATTCCATAAATGTCTCCATTTACATAAAACTCCCTGCAAATAATTAAAGTTAATTAAGATGATTTATCACTCAAAGGTAAAGCTGCCTTATCAGCAGGAATCAATCCACTAAGCAAACAAAGGATTAGTAGTCAGGAAATCACCAAGTCCCTGTACCATTTTGGATACAAAAACATTTTTTTGTATGATGTCTCTTGTTTGAACTCAGTGTTCTGTTTGCAGATTAATTGATGGCAATTAGCTAATCACTCTTCTTTAGCAGAGCAGTGGGTGACACTACACTGTAGGAGTGATTCATACATAACTGCTTTGGCAGTTCTTATATATATTGTCAACCATGAGCAAAAACTTTTTGTATGCATCAGAATAGTTTGAGAAACTGTTTCAGGTTCTGGAAAGGTGTCTGGGATACTAGCTACCCAGAGGTGGGTTTCAGCAGGTTCTGACCAGTTCTGGAGAACCGGTAGCAGAAATTTTGAATATTTCAGAGAACCGGTAGTAAAAATTCTGACTGGCCCCACCCCCATCTATTATCTACCTCCCAAGTCCCAGCTGATTGGAAGGAAATGGGGATTTTGCAGGAACCTTCCCCTGGAGTGGGGTGGGAATAGAGATTTTACAGTATCCTTTCCCTGCCACCAAGCCACCAAGCCATGCCACACCCACCAAGCCACGCCCACAGAACCGGTAGTAAAAAAAATTGAAATCTACCACTATAGCTACCTTACCATAAAATAGCAGTTCAGGTAGTCCTTGACTTACAACCAATTGTTGAGGCACCATTCAAAGTTATGACTTACCTGAATCAAGGTAGTTGTGATCTTGTTCCAGAGTTCTGCTAACGCTAACCTAGCTTCTGTGGTCATGTGACCACACTGCGGATATTTTGTCAAAAACCAGAAGTTATTTTATTCATTTAACAGCCGGTGCAAAAATTCAGTTTGATCACATGACCCACCCAATTTACAATTGTTATGACATGTGAGCATAATGGGCAGCCTCCATTATGATTATATGTTGAGGATTTACCTGTACTATCTTGGTTAATTGTTCCTACATTATTAGCTAATCACCTATATTGGCGTACTGAGGAGTTCCTCTGAAAATTTATTTTTTTCTTTGCAGAATTAAAGTACAGGATCAGCTACCATGAGCCCAAACCAGGTTAAAATTGCTTGATAAATTAATCATCCAGCATTTTTTGTTTAGGACCTAAATGCTATGTTCCATCCAGATTGTCAGCTTTGGAAGCCATATTAGGCCGGAAGCTTTCATGCTGCAACCTTCTCATGTGTGGGAAAGTAGGAGGGGGGATTTAGGAGAGGGGTTGTCTTTAGACATAATAGCATTCTTCCTGTCGGTCAAGGTCAAGGCAGTCCTGCATCTGGAGAAGGAATGGTCGGAGTTATGTCTTGAGATGGGACGGATGGTGATTGGAGCATGTGATCGACTGAGGAGTGAGGGGATGGTTTTGGGGGTTTTGATTTACTGAGGGAAAACCCGGACGTCTCACATTCGGGTTTTCTAGATGTGCCAGTTTACATATTCTAGTGAATAGAACTTTGAAAAATGCTTGCTTCAGAGTTTTTACTTGGAGTTGGGGCTTTTCTGGAACGCTGACACAGATAACAGTAAGCTAACACTAGTAAATACTGTAAATCTTCAGAAAAACCGTCTGGGTTGAAAGATTCCATGAAAGCCTTAGATGCAGCTCCCACAGATCCACCAAAAGATTTTATCTAAATATAATTTTAAACATGACAGAAGGAGAAACTTATTATATGCATGATCGGAGAGAACTCATATATTGACTCTGATTAATTTTAATTAAAGAAGTTACATCAAATCAAATGCAGTTTTTGTTCTCGCACTGCCAACATATTTTAGAGTGATGCCCTTGGGCTAGAAAAAGATTGCCACCACTTATTTATATAGTGTTCTTGAATTATTTTAGAAGTCACGATGAATAGGAAGTAGAGGAAGCAGTTTCTTACTTATAAGATGGCGCCATTGTGATTTTATGTTTTATTACTAGCTTTTCACATCTTATTTGGAAGGCATCAAGAGCCAATCCAGTGGTGAAATTCAATTTTTTTTACTACTGGTTCTGGGGCATGGTTTGGTGGGCGTGGTGTGGTGTGGTATGGTTTGGTGGGCATGGCTTGGCTTGGTAGGCATGGCAAGGGAAGGATACTGCAAAATCCCTATTCCCACCTCACTCTGGGGCTAGCCAGAGGTGGTATTTGCCGGTTCTCTGAACTATTCAAAATTTCTGCTACTGGTTCTCCAGAACCTGTCAGAACCTGCTGAATTTCATCCCTGAGCCAATCCCATAGTTAATTGCTTCATGCATTAAATATTAGTAGTATAGCCTTTATTGTCATTGTACATCATATATACAACGAAATTGGTTAATTTCAAAAATTAATTTTATAGTCAAGAATCAGATCTCCACTTCCTCATATAACTTGCTGCTCAGATACCAAAATATTAGCAACTGCATGTAGATTCTCCATTGAATCCTGCTCTACAATTTCTTCCTTAGCTATTCAGTTCTGTTCTATTGCATGTCATCTTGAAATAGGGGTACCATTTTTAAGCAGTTCAATAGTTTGGTTAGTTCGAAAGGCTTTCTGATAAAGCTACAGTAAAAATTGTAGTTCAATAATAATTGCGTTTAAGCACTTGACGTTAACTGTATTTTTCCAATCTGTAAGAAACGCTGTAATACAACTTCTAAGAACGTCTTGTGTTCTATGAAGACTACAGTCCAACATTCAGTTTATCTGTGAGAACATTTGAGTTCAGTGACGCACGGCAAATCTAGAAAAGATGGAATGCTCCAGGTCCCTTCTATTAAACATGGCCATCTTATTGGGCCCAGGATTCATGCCTTCTCTGTGGCGGTGCCTGAATTATGGAACAGGATCACCACAGAAATGTGGATGGCCCTGCCAATCTTAACCTTTTGTAAAGTCCTGCAGATCTGGTTATTTTTTCATGTATTTGGACCAGAAGGTTAAGCATCTGAACTACATCTGAACTAGATTGTGTTGGTGGGTATATGCATAATTTTGTATGTATGTATGTATGTATGTATGTATGTATGTATGTATGTATTTAGTTAGTTACTTAGTTACTTAGTTACTTACTTACTCACTTACTTACTTACTTACTTATTTACTTACTTAGTCATGTTTATGTAGTGTATATTAGAGGTGGAGACCCTTTGAGGGCTGTATGCAACAAAATTTCATTTTAATGTATGCCGATTAGTATACATTCAGAGTACAGACAATAAGATTATTCTAAGTCTAAGCAAGCCCAGTGCTGATGTTGTTTTATAATTGGAATATATTATTCATTCAGGTATATTAGGGTATTGTTTGCAATTGTTGGTTTAACATTTGTATATCACCCACAGACAGAATTGTTGTGAAATGTGTGGCCATATAATTTATTTAAATTATTTACGTATATACTTGCATACATTTTTAGTAGGTATTTTCGAACAATTGGAAAAAGATTCCATCTCGTGCATAGTCAGTCTCTGGATTATAGAGATGATCTGTACATCAGATGAAATTGCTCTTTCAAGTGACTAAATGAAGGTTGTTGAAAAAGTGGTGGAGAATTAAATACAGAGCATTCTAGAAAAAACAGAATCTCTTTCAGTAAGGGTTCATGTCTAATCATGGGATTCATTGGGACTGAATGGAGGAATGATGTATTCCTCTTGTTCCTATGACATTCAAACCCTCATGGATCATCTGCAAAAATTGGTAAGCAAACCATTTTGCTATGATTTTGACCCTGAATGGGCTGTTCCAATCAATAGTTATGGGATGTGATCAAGTCCTTCAGTTCACAATTCTTACCAATGTGTCATTTTATATCCGTTTGAATGTGCTAGGAGAAGTCATCTCTCAGATGGGGATGAGGTGTCATCTGTATATTCACGACCTCAGTTGTAAACTGCCATCATAGATCAAGTTGGAGAGACTGTAGAAGTTTTGAAGCCATCAGAAACTAGATGGAGTGAATGAGACATAGAACAAACCATGGCAAATTAAACATACTGTTCACATTGTAAAGACTACATTGGTCTCTAAAAGCTGTGCTTGATGTGCTATGCTCCTTCTGAAGCCATAGTTCCAGTGGTAGGTTGCTCCCAGTTCTGTCCGGTTCTTTAGAACTGGTAGTAAAAGTGGTGGGAGGCTCTGCCCACTCACCCGGATGTCATAATTGATGATCTGTGCATGCACACGCATGCTCCCATTGCGAATTGGTAGTAAAGGTATGTAGAGCCCCTACATAGTTACTTCCTGGACCCATAGCTCACATTCAAACAGCAGACAAAAGCTATGGCCAGAAGAACATCAGATTTGGCTGCTATGCCAATTGTGGCTCTATCTGAACCAGGAAATCCTACAACAATATCCTACAATATACTCATGACCTTGTTATTACTTATCTGGACTACTGTAGCATCCTCTGTATAGAGCTGCCTTTGAAGATAACTTGGAATCTGCAGCTAGTGCCAAATGCAATGGCCATACTGTTTGCTATGGAAATCTGCTATTGGAGAATTGCATCCATCTGAAGGTCACTGCATTGGCTACCAAATAGATTTATGGAACCAAATTTAAGTGCTGATATTACTTATAATGCTCTACATAACATGGCACCAAATTACCATATATCAGTTTTGACTTGCATTCTTTAGATAATGGTGTCTATGGATATGTTTGGCCCATCTCAATGTCCTCTTGTGTCAGAAGCCCTAATAATTTCTTTCTTGGAATAGCTTTTGACCCATAAGAGGAAGCTGTGGGAAAGCTTTGACTACTATTGCCATTTATATTATTATTTACTAATACAGCAATAGCAATAGCACTTGGACTTATATACCACTTCATAGAGCTTTTACAGCCCTCTCTAAGCGGTTTACAGAGTCAGCATATTGCCCCCAACAATCTGGGTCCTCATTTTACCCACCTCAGAAGGATGGAAGGCTGAGTCAACCTTGAGTCGGTGAGATTCAATCTGCTGAACTGCAGCTAGCAGTCAGCTGAAGTAGTCTGCAGTGCTGCACTCTAACCACTGCACCACCTTGGCTCATAATATTTTATTATGGGGTATGGGAATTGTGGATTTTTGCTTTTGTGAAACACCCCAGCATCTATACTGATTGTAGTGGGATGATAATGATGATGATGATGATGCACGCAGAATAAGTCTGTTCAATGACCCATTTGCTCACCTAACTGGAAAAATCAACTGCAATTCCCCCTCCCATTGGCTGAATGTCCTTCATTACTTGTAAAAGCCCATCTTCATGGAATTTGCTTTTTTATCACTCTGTGGAACAGCTTTTTTAACCTGCCTTTTTTAAACCTGCCTTCTCAAACAGTTAGACCTACAATTCCTAGAATCCATGCTGTCTCACAACTCTGGGAATTTGTAATAAGTTGGGAACAGGTTGGGAATGTCTGTAGTAGAAAAAAATGCTCAGAGTAGCACCTTTTCAAGAGGTTAGATCAGTGATCTAAGACCCTAAATGATGCCTGCCAGTTTCAGGTTACTTTGGGGGAACAAAACCAATTCATTCCTAAATTTGAACATGACAATAAAGTAATGCAGTTCTCTGTCTCTTCTCGGTAGCAATAAACTATGCTCATGACTTGCCTATGCTCATGGCTATGCTATTGTTGAGATTGCTGCGGTGCTCATCTTAAAGGAGAGAGAGGGAGAGAGAGAGAGAGAGATGGGTTGGAGGCGGTAAAGGGGGAAGAGGAGTTTAATTTTGTATTTTTGTGATTAGTTGCTTATTAATATTCATAACTGCATTAGCCCATCAGGGTAAATTGACTTAACGCCATACAAGAACCACTAAAAGACAAGGAGGAAGAGTAATTTTAAAAATTAATTTAAAATAATTTCAGAGAGTGCCAGGGGGAGGGAGATACATTAGGGTGTGAGATTAATATTCTCAGCATTTGGTAACTATCCTCTCACTTGCAAGTGCTATTTGTAGGGACAGAACATGAAATCCATCTACTACCAGCCAAACATCATCTGGTAGACCTTCAAAATTACCTCCTTCCCTTTGGCCTGCTGTAGGCTTCAAATTTTGATTGAGAGAACTTATTCAGTGTTCGCTAATAATAAAAGGTCATGCAAGAAAATATCTCCACTCCATTGATATGAGAATCATTGGGGCGGGGGGGAATGCAGCATTCGAATAGCTATTTGCAGATAGATGGCCTTTGGCTATTTTGAAAGACTACCGTTCTCATGTACAGTTCCATGTGATATTTGATCAGAAAATATCAAAACATACTTAAATAAAGTCTCAAGATGACTGCACAAACACACAAACACAAACACACACACACACACACACACACATGAGAGAAGGAGAGTATGTATCTCAGGTTTTGGTTTTATGCTGGTCATTGACCAAAAAAATTAATTTGCATTTATCCAAATAGTAATCAGATGTTGTTAAATAAATAAATAAATAAATAAATAAATAAATATAAACCAATCCTAATTCATTCTTGTCTCAGTTGGTCCTCAGAAGACCCTCCAGATGGTCATTTATGCCTTATTCACCTCACAGTTGGACTATTGTAACACCCTTGAAAACCCTTGAGAAGCTAATGCTGGTCCAGAATATAGCACCACAGGCAGTGTTGGGCATATCTATGTTCCGTCAGCTGCTCTAGATGGAAGTGGGCTTCTGTGTGTAACTTAAATTGATGGTTGACACCTTAGTGGCACAGGGACCTGTAATCTGAGGGACTGCCTATCTCAAATTGGGAAAATTGGGCAGAATTGCTGTATTTGGGGGGCCCTTCAATCAAATAATATAATCTAATGTCACCTATTAGTTCCCAAGAAGCTCACCTTCTCTCCTGTGGTGCCTATCCTTTAGAATGGCATCCCCTTAAAGATCCATGTAGTTCTTACTCTGATGATCTAGAAGACTTTTAATAAAATGTACCTTTCATCCCAGGCCTTGAGACATGATATTCGTGGAGTCCCATTGGGTCATGTCTGGAAGAGTGTATTTTTGTAGATGCTTAAGATTTATTATTATTGTTGTTGTTGGATGCAGATGTTTAGATTGGATTTGGCATTTTTCTCCTCCTAATTTAGTGGTGTCACATTCACTTTCATTGAGGGTCACTTCAGGGTTGTGTTTGACCTCAGGGGGCCAGGGTGGATGTGACTGGGATAGGCATGGCCAGTGTGGGTATGGCCAGCTCGATGTCAATCATGTTGGGGGCACCAAACCATTTCCTCCCGAGCTCTGTTTTCGCTGGCAGAGGCACTGCAGGCTGGTCCTTTGCTGTTTCCAGGGCAGCCCCACAGGCCAGAGCTAAGCACCTCATGGGCTGGACTGGCTCACAGGCCTTGAGTCCTAATGAGTCCTTCCCAAGGATCTGGGATAAGCAGATAGTGTTAAAGGTATCATTATAGGATGTAAGTTGTTCCAAGTAAAATCACCTTTTGCAATTGACTGATAGTGATTTTGTCCATGCCGATGGTGCTCCGGTTGTTTTGGGATTGCACCCAAGACCCTATTCCTATGATACTATCACTTCGGGCCATCCTCCCATTTCCTTTTTGGACAAGCATCACCATTTTGCTCATTTTCTAAATGCAGGTTCCCACCTGTTTTTTGCTGTTGTTTCAAGGATGACAGTGATTTAGTCTTGGTATATTTTCACAACCAGCACCTAATCCGGGTTATAAATCATTCTGAAGGATGCTTATTTCTGCTTGTCACTTGGCAGGAAGATGCTATTGAAGTGACATGCAGTATAACGTGCAATTCAAAAACAAATTTGTGGCTGATGATTTTGACATATATTATTTTTTCATGACTTGCTGATGGAGTCAGGTATTGGGTTGGAGGAAAAGAATGCTAGTAGATTTGTCTGGCAAAATAATTGTTTTTTTCCCCTTCTTTAAAGGGCATGTCAATGTTTATTATTATTAATATTAATTGCATTTGTTTTGCTCCTATTGGTGCTATATTCTTGAAAATGAGCGCTAAGAATTTTTCTTGAGTAATGATTCAAAGCTAGATTTTAAACCCTTCCTAGAACAACAACCAAAAAACTATTTTATTGAAACAGTTCACTATTTCAGTTGCCATCATTTTGTCATTCTCTGGTGTGACTAATGAACACATGCCAGCAGATGACTAAATAAATATAAAGAGATAATGTCATGCAAAAAAGATGGAGGGAAGCAAAAAAGAGAAGGAGAATTTTTCCTTGTCATACTTTAGGGCCCAATGAGTCATGCAATGAAAGTGAATTACGGGAGGTTAAGAACAGATAAAAATGTATGTTGACATAATACAAAGCATGACACAATTTACTTATTGACAATATGGCAAAATATAGCTTGGGCACCGCTGCTGACAGTTAGGTATCCCGAGATTCAGATGTGACCTTGGCTTTAAAATTCTTCCTGGAGATGTATGTCTTGCTATTGTGGGAAGCTGAATGCTAATTCGTGATATAAATTAGAAATAGGTTTTATGACCCATTGGGATCCCCATATCAAAACAATTTACCTTATGTGCGGCCAGAATCTGAAAAGAACATTTAATACAGCACAGTCCTTAAGCAAAATGGGTCAGTTGAGATCAGCATAGGTGGGACTGATTGGGGTAGACTGTAAGGGTGATACTGAAATATAATTTTATCATATTTTATTTATCGATATATTAAATTATTGTATTTTATTCCAATTTCATTTTAAACTGTATTTTATTCCAATTCCATTTGAAATTGTTTTTACCAGATTTTAGTAATAATTTGTGTCTGGAACTCTGCATTTTGATGTGGCCCAAGGGCTAATCAATAAAGAAAACTAAACTAAATAGGTTTTCAATTCAAGAAGAATTATTTCACTTCTTATGATTCCAAACTGGTCACCTTGTATAGTCAGCTGCAACATTGAGTATTTGCAGACCATATCAAATATTAGGGAAAGGGGAAAGGTAAATATTTATCTCACTTTTCTCTATTTTTTCCCAACAAATGATTGCCTGATCCAGGCTGTAAGGGAAAAAAAGCAAAAGCTATGGGTTTTTCCTGTGAGGTTCACAAACACATGCATATAATACAATCCTCTTTCAGCCACTACCATATTAACATTTCTGCTTGCCTGCATCCATCACAACATGGTTGATGAGTTCTTCATGCATTCCATTTACCAAACATAATTATTTCAAGAGCTGATATTGAGGTTATCCATCAAGCCATTAATGCTGTACTGTTCCCTAATGGTTGCTTAGAACTAGCATGGATCGCTCCTGATGTAACAAGGAATAACTATTTTCTAATTCTAAATGCCAATTTTCTCATTGGAAAGGCTGAATGGCGACAATAAAACCACTCATGTTTCCCCACCTTGAACATTTGAAATCATGTTGAGTTCATTTGCCCCAAAATGTGCTTCATAGACAAAGATTGCTCTACGCCTATGGCAGATTTAAAGCAATAATGAAATAATGCAACAACTGGATCAAGTGATCTCTAAATCAACTAAGGGCCCATAAAGAACCATTGGACTCTGGATTAAATAAATTAGTTAGCCAAAAGGTTGCAAGATTGTTTGTGGGAAGAACAAAAGTGGCCATATGTAAAGAAAGAAGAAAGAGTTCCTATATTTTAAACAATTATAGATGAATTATACTGTTCTGCAATATTCATATATGCCAATAAGAATCTGTATTCTTCAAGACTTTCTTTGTCCATATTTCAAGATGCTGGAGTGCAAAATGTGTGTGAATATCTATCACCTTTCTATCCAATTCAGAAGTAGTTCGGCCTCCTTTAAAAGAAGCTCTTCAATGACATCTAAGTATCCTATTCATCCAAGTGCTACTTTGCACCAAATCCAAAATACAACTAAAAGCAAAACATTGCCAGAAAAGATACCCCCAAAGCTAGGCTATAATCTAAACTCTAGTGCAAAAGTAGAATGTTTTGGAGATACAAAGTGATGAAAGAAACCAATTTGGTTTGACCTTCAATATTATCCCAAATAATATTGTTGTAGACCACTTCTGGATTAAGCAATCTATTTTAACTGGCCAACTAGCAGTTCAAAAGCATGCAAATGCCAGTAGATTAATAAGCATCACTTTGGTGGGAAGGTAACAGTGTTCTGTGCACCTACCATGCTGGCCACATGACCACAGAAATTGTCTTTGGACAACACTGGCTCCCTTGGCCAAGAAACGGAGTTGAGCACAGTGCCCTAGAGTTGGACAGGACAGGAAAACCTTTACCTTTACCTTACTTATAGATTTATTTATTTAATCAATGTATTGGGAACCTTGATTGGTGTTCTAACCAGTAATAAACAATTAATACAATAGAAAAAACATTCAATCATAACGTAAATATATAGCACTTATGCCAGGAACAAACAAAGCCATGTAAGATTTGCCAAAGTGAGTTTTCAAAGGCATGCTTACAATATTTCTTTGCTTAAAATAGATGTGTAATGAATCTCATCTAGCTGCTTCTTTCTGAAGCTGCAACCTAGAGCTTTGGACAGACACACACGCGTGCGCGCACACACACACACAAAAATAACATTTCTAGATGGACAACATAAGAGTGAAGAATGCAAAGCATTCCAAATAAGATACCCTGCAGAGATATCCTGCATCCAGATAAGAAAAAGTTAGACAACAAGTGCAGGATGCGGTAGACCTGACTTGACAGTATTATATCTGAAAGGGATACTGACATCTCTCAATTGTGTTAAACATGAGCCAGCAATGTGATGCAGCTGCTAGAAAGGCAATACTATATTGGGATGTATTAATAGAAATATAAATCATGGGAAATAATTGTTTCACTCTATGTTGGGCTGGTCATACCCCATATGGAATATTCTAGTTATGGTCAGAATGGTTCAAATAGCACAATGACAATTTGGAGCTATTTAAACCCAGTACAATAAGAAAAAAAAATAGAATGAAACTTAAATGGACTTTGCATTTGCTCTCTTGGGTATAAAAATGAGAGAGGGACATTGAGAGAGACTTTCAGGATTCTGTTATTATTGTGGCCTATCTCATAAAGCAGAGTTCCAGTCTGTTTCTTGACCAGGCCTACCTCACAGAGCTAAAAGATTAGCCTACAGAAAAGATAAGTAAAAGGGGATACCCTAGCAATTTTTCTGAATCAGCATCTGAAGCACTGTTGTGGCCTGTTGGCCGCTGGCCTCTTCAGCAGCCGAATCAGAGGAGAAAGTGTGGGAGTCAGGATCAGCATCAAGGCAATCTGAGTGCTCCGAGGGGAAGAGGGAATGGAGTTGGCAGAGAGAGAGAGACAGAGGCAGAGCCTGGGTCGTCCGTCAGCCCTCAGATGGAGAGTCAACAGCCCCCAGGTCTGGAGGAGTCTGATGAGGAAAAGGAGGAACAGCTTTGTCCAGTGCCTAATGCTCGGATGCACAGAAGGCAGAGGAGAGGAGAACAGTGGAAATCTGTGGGCTGATCCTTGGGAAGGAAGAGCCACTGCTGCTAGTGAAGCCCCACCCTAGCTCTGGGGATAAAAGGCAGGGGAAAGAGATAAATCGATGTGGCAGACAACTATTCATCTCCCAGCCGGTTGGACTTGTTAGCCTGTGGTGAGAGAGAAACCTTTTGCCGGGACTGCTGGCACTCCTTTGAAGTAATCTTTGACTTACCTTCAGAGGGTTTGTCATGTTTGGGGAGCTGGGTCAGAACAAGCACTGCCCCACAGATGCGGAAGTATATTTATTCCCTTAGACAGAATTATGCACAGAAACAGATTCAGGAGAAACTTCCTGATTATATGAATTATTCGTCAGAGGTCAGACCGACACATTAAGTGATAAGTCCTATTTGCCAAAAGTTCTCCAACAGAGATTAGATGGTCATTTTTCTGAGATGCTGAAGTGGATTCTGCACTGAGCTAAGAGTTGGGCTAGAAGACTTCCATAGTCACTTCTGTCTTTATGATTCTATACTATTTCTACACTGGAAGAGGTACGGACCAGGGGCAAAATCAGCAGGTTCTGACAGGTTCTTGAGAACCAGTAGCGGAAATTTTGAGCAGTTTGGAGAACCGGCAAATATCACTTCTGGCTGGCCCCAGAGTGGGGTGGGAATGGAGATTTTGCAGTATCCTTCCCCTGCCATGCCCACCAAGCCATACCACACCCACCAAGCCACGCCCACAGAACCAGTAGTAAAAAAAATAGATTTCCCCACTGGTAGAAATCCTGTACCTTCCTCCAGGTAAGAAAGAAGTTCTGCTCTTTCAATTCTTCTTCTTTCTGAAAGTTTATTTCTCAATTTGCTCTCCAAGGGCTGAGACAGATGATGACTGAGATTGTCTGCAAAACTGACTAAAAGAGCCAGATGGCATTGATTTTATTGCTTAAGTGTTTTGTTTGCAGGAAAGCTTTGCACAAACCTCTTGTGACTCCCTGTTCAAGAGCACCTACATGAGATGGGTTGGCTGCAGTGAAGTAATTTCCGGATCTCAGAAATTGTTAGTTTAATTGTTCTCACTATTACACCAACGCTCCACCCAGAATATCAAGTGACTCAGTGGAGAATGTGTGACAAATGAACGAAGCTGCATCTAGGCTAGTGGGGAACTCAAATCCCAGTAGGGAAGCATTTACTTAAAAGCACTTCCATTTGAACCAGTTGACATACAGTTTTGGAGTATAGTCGAAGCCTCTCTATCTGTGCCACTGAAAATAGGTACTTAAAGCAAAGTCTTTGACTTTTTCTTGACACACTGGGTGAGTGAAAAGGACAATGGGATTACTCAAGAAAATGTGGACTTACTGCTGAGCTCCTATGATTGGGAAAATTGGATCTCCCAAACTGGAATTCTGCACACAAGTATTTGCAGCCTCTAAAATTTGTGTTACGCTTAGGGATTGTTTGAGAAGGCAGCCAATACATAAAACTTTTTAAAATTAATTTGCATTAACAAAGCTAGACAAATAGAGAATATATATATATATATGTAAGGAAAAAAACTATTAAAGAAGGGAAAAGAAAGAAAAGATACTTTAATAAGCTACTTCCACCCTTCTTTATAGCATTTACAAAGAAATCCATTATCCCTCCGGCCTTCTTAACATCCTTTGAGCCAGTGGTGGGTTTCAATTTTTTTTATTACCATTTATGTGGGTGTGGCTTGGTGGGCGTGGCATGGCTTGGTTGGCGTGGCTTGGTTGGCGTGACAGGGGAAGGATACTATAAAATCTCCCTTCCTTCCCCACTCCAGGGGGAGGTTACTGCAAAATCCCCATTTCCTCCCAATCAGCTGGGACTCGGGAGGCAGAGAATAGATGGGGGTGGGGCCAGTCAAAGATGGTATTTACCGGTTCTCTGAACTACTCAAACTTTCTGCTACCAGTTTCCCAGAACTGGTCAGAACCTGCTGAAACCCACCTCTGCTTTGAGCTCTTTTTCATTTTTTTTTAATCATCAAATCCAGAAATCATCATTTTCATTTTTTCCACTTTCAGTAAAAAAAAAAAATCATAAATGTTTTTCAATCTTTTATAAAAGTACTTAATATTTATTGTTTCGTCCTGGCCAAACTAGTCAGTTTTGCTGTCTCTGTTAGTTCTACCATCTTCACAATCTATCCCTCAATTGTGGTTATTTCAATATTTCTCCAGCTTTGTGCATATACTAATCTTGCTACAATTACCAAATACAAAATCAATCTTCCATAAGTCTTCTCTAATTGACTTATCAATAAGTCCCAATAAAAAGAGTTCTGGTTTCATCTCAATATTAATCTTCAAAATGCCAGGAGATAGATGTGTTCAGCATGTTGATCTTATCTCATCTCATTCTTATTCATTTGCAAAACATTCACATTCTCCTCCTTCCCATTTTTGCAGATGGAGAGGCACAAATCTTCAGATCACAACTAGATTCCTATTATCCTTAGCCTTCAGAAAAAAAATTCTAAAGTAAACTTGCCCAGAAGACGGGACAAGGTATAAAACACCTTATATTAAATTTGTGCTAATCCAGTCTCAGAGGTTTACAATCTAATGCTCCAGAGGTGGTATTCACTTACCTTCGCTACCAGTTCACAAATGTGAGTGCTGGCACTTGCCATCTCTGTGCATGTACAGGGCCTTCCGCACATGCGCAAAGCATCAAAAATGGGACATGATGATGTCTGGGTGGGTGGGAGGAGCCTCCTGCAGCTGGTGCTACCAGTTCTCTCAGTGTTGTGGCCCGTCAGCGGCCTGTGCAGCTAGTAGCTAATTCCGACAGCAAGGAGGCTGGTGTGGTGCTGCACCAGCAGCCTATGCAGCTGGCACTCAAATTGGACAATGAGGAGGCTGGAGAAGATGTGGTGCCAGGGGCAGGGATTCAGCCAGGGCCTTCAGAACCTCCAGAAGCTCCCTTAAGTGAAGAGGACAAAGAGGAGAAGCCTCTTCTCGATGCAGAGCTGCCAAAAGGCAGGAGTGGCTCCTCAGCAGGAGGTCTCCTCGAGAGTAAGTCTTGGGGTTAATTGGCTACTCCCTTAGCCTATTTAAGGAGGAATGCCGACTGAAGCAATTTGCAGGGAACAACTCCATTCACATACCTTCGTGTCTTGTCTTGCTTATCTTATCAGCTTCCTGCAAATTGCTTCTGGGTATTCTGCCAACCACAGTAAGCTTTCAGTATTATTCTTTGAATTCTTGGCAGCTGTTAATGCAGTTAATTAACAGCCGTTGTTGTAAAAAACTGGTTTATTTAGTAAACTAAGATTTGAACAGACTTTGTGTGTGCTGTGTTCTTTGGGGTCGGTAGCTGGGACAGTATACTCAAACAGGATAGAACCAGCTGAATACCACCACTGTAAGTGCTCCTAGAATATATGGAGGCCAACCTCAAGATGCTTCTTAGAGACTACCGTGTTTTCCCAAAAATAAGACCCTGTCTTATATTCTTTTGAACCCCAAAATAAGTGCTTGGCCTTATTTTCGGGGAGGTCTTATTATTTTGGGCTCATGGAGGAAACCAGAGGAAATGGTGGGGATTGACTGTGCATGCGTTTAAATATTTTTGGGTAGGGCTTATTTTTTGGGGGGGCTTATTTTAGTGTATGCACTCAAAAGCCTGATTGGTCTTATTATCAGGGGATGTCTTATTTTAGGGGAAACAGGGTAGTTACAACCCTGATTTTCTTAGTGGTTAAGGTGCTGGTAAGAGACTGTAAGTTCTAGTCCCAATTTAGTCATGAAAACTATCTGGGTGACCTTGGATGAGGCAGCGTCTCTCATCCCAACTCAACTTACAGAGTTGTTAGGGGAAACCAGAAAGAGGAAGGAGTATTGGGTGTATTCAGCACATTGAATTATCTGTAAAAATAATAAATATGGAATATGTGAGGGTGTCCTACCGCCCCTCCTCAAGAAGCCCTCTCTGGCCAGCTGGTGCCATCGCTGGTTATTGGGGGCCAACAGAAAGGGCTCGCAACTTGGGTGTCCTCCTGGACTCATGGCTGTCTTTAGAAGAGCATACGACAGCCGTGGCCAGGGGGGCTTTCTATTAGGTTTGCCTGATATGCCAGTTCCGCTCCTTTCTAGATCGGGACTCCTTACGCACAGTCACTCAAGCACTCGTCACTTCTCGTCTGGACTACTGTAATGCTCTCTACATGGGGCTCCCCTTGGGGTGCACTCGGAGGCTCCAACTGGTGCAGAATGCGGCCACGCGGGAGATTATGGGAGCGACGGAGTGCTCCCCTGTGACACCTCTCCTGCGTGAGCTGCATTGGCTTCCAGTGGATTTTCGGGTGAGCTTCAAGGTGTTGGTAACCACCTTTAAAGCGCTCCATGGCTTAGGGCCAGGGTACTTACGGGACCGCCTTCTGCCACCAATTGCCTCCCACCAGCCAGTTCGCTCCCACAGAGAGGGCCTCTTCAGGGTGCCGTCCGCCAGACAATGTCGGTTGGTGACCCCCAGGGGGAGAGCCTTCTCTGTGGTGGCGCCCACCCTCTGAAACGATCTACCCCCAGAGATACAAGTGATCCCAGACCTCCAGACTTTTCGTCGGGCCCTTAAAACTTACTTCTTTTAGTTAACCGGGCTGGCCTGACTCCATGTGGGTTTTAACGTTTGATACTGATTTTAATTGAAATGTTTTAAATTATGGGCCAAATTTTATAAATTATTTTAAAATTATTTTAACTTTTGTATACAATTGTTTTTACTTGGCTGTTCACCACCCTGAGTCCGGAAGGAGAAGAGCGGTATAAAAATTCAATAAATAATAATAAATAATAATATAAATAAATATATAAATAAAAAAATCATGCCCCCGGCTCTCAGATAGAAACAGGTCTGTCTTTGGCTATCCACAAGTTAAGTCAAAAAAGTCAAGATGACAGCCACCATGTTTTGATCGAACATTTATTTCTATATGTGCTTTGCATAAGTCAATAGAATTCCTTATCTAACCTTCAGGGTTTTAAAAGAGGATGGACATTGTGTTATAATTGGCCGTCTTCCAGGGTGTACATCTTTTCTGGAGTATATTCACTTCCTTGCATTTACACACAGGTGGCAGCAAGAAAATTAAGATTAAGGAAAACTTTAAGAAAATTAATATTTATAATTCCCTCCAGGTGTTGGTGCAATATTCTGTAGAGGTTTCCTATTATACAATAATTTTTTTTTAAAAAAAAAAATTTCCTTACATAGAAGCAAATAGAAAATGGATAACGGAAGCACCCAGGTTTCATTCGGTTGCAAGGGAAAATAATTATGGTGTTTCAGTATATTATTCAATCAAGGAAGGGAGTTATTTGCATTATTAACCTCTGTTGAAATCCAAGGAAATTCAATTTATTTTTAACTCCTTCAATTAAGTTATATAAAAACCATTCTTTTTGCAAAAAAAAAATGGATGCAGCATGAATTATTATGAATTGGGCACGCTGTTGCTGATGACTAATAAGTTCCTGATTCAAAACAGAAATCTGGCATAAATGCATGATTCACATTTGTGTCTTTCTTCAAACTAAGCCTGCAGATAGAGGAACAATGATAAGAACTTATGCGTAAATTATTTGCCCTGTCAAGGATGTAAGCCTGACAGTCATCCCTCCTTGCCACATTTTTTTTTTCCTCCTAAGAAGATGATGATGAGTAGTTTGTAAGAGAGTGAGGCGGTAGTTACCAAATTTAGAGCAAGTTATTGTTTGATGGGTTGTTGTTTGATAGTGGCATTCAGAGGCAGAGAAGGAGAACAGCTTAGAATAGAAAAGAAGGTTACTCTGCGAGGAAACAGAGAATGTGACAAACTAATTAATATAAATACATAAATTTATAAATAGATAAATACAATTGAGAGAGTCCAGAGATATTTCACAAGAAGAGTCCTCCATTCCTCTAACTGCAATAAAATACCAGACTTCAAATTTTGGGCTTAGACAACTTAGAACTACGCTGACTTCAGTCTGACCTAAGCATAGTACATAAAATTATCTGCCACAATGTCCTTCCTGTCAATGACCACTTCAGCTTCAATCACAACAATACACGAGCAAATAATAGATACAAACTCAAGGTAAACCATTCCAAACTCGATTGCAGAAAATATGACTTCAGTAACAGAATGGTCAATGCCTGGAATGCACTACCTGACTCTGTAGTTTCTTTCCCAAACCCCCAAACCTTTAAACTTGACCTCACCCCATTCCTAAGAGGTCTGTAAGGGGCGTGCATAAGGGCACCAGTGTGCCTACCATCCCTGCCCTAATATTCCTTTTTTACTTACTCTTTTCATGTATTCCAATTATGTTTATACTTTTACCTGTTATCTTATATATTATAGACAAAATAAAATAAACTTATAAAAACTAAAACTAAAACTGCATTTAGGATGCATCAAGAAGATGCATCCTAAATGCAATCCAAGGCTGCATTAATAGAAGGATAAAATCAAGATCACGTGAAGCATTAGTACCTCTTTATAAAGCCTTAGTATAGCCACACTTGGAATACTGCATCCAGTTCTGGGCACCACAATATAAAAAAGATGTTGAGATTCTAGAACGAGTGTGGAGAAGAGCAACAAGAATAATTATGGGGCTAAAGGCTAAAATATAAGAACGGTTACAGGAATTGGGTGTGTCTAGTCTGATGAAAAGAAGGAGTAGGGTGTGACAGCGGTATTCCAATATTTGTGGAGTTCCTACAAAGACAAAGGGGGTCAAACGTTTTTTCAAAGCACCAAAAGGCATGACAAGAAACAATGGATGAAAACTAACCAAGGAGAGAAGCAATCTAGAACTAAGGAGAAATTTCTTAACGGTGAGAGCAATCAACCAATGGAATAGCTTGCCTTTAGAAGTTATGGATGATCTAGAGCAGTGGGTCTCAACCTTCCTAATGCCGCGACCCTTTAATACAGTTCCTCATGTTGTGGTGACCCCCCAACCATAAAATTATTCGTAAGACCATTGAAAATAAGTGTTTTCCAATGGTCTTAGGCGACCCCTGTGAAAGGGTCGTTCGACCCCCAAAGGGGTCCCAACCCACAGGTTGAGAACCACTGATCTAGAGGCTTTTAAGAAGAGATTGGATAACCATTTGTCTAAAATGATATAGAGCAGTGATGGCTAACCTTTTTGCCATCGCGTGCCAAAAGCAGGAGTAGCATGGGGGGGGGGGGTGTCGCACACATGCATGTCCACATCCATAATTCAATGTTCCCCGCCTCCCTCATGCATGCACACATGACCCCCACACACTCCCCTCGCTTTTGGCACACGGTGACACAGTGGGCCCGTTAGGCCTATTTTTCACCCTCCCCAGGCTCCAGGGGCTTTCTTGGAGCCTGGGGAGGGCAAAAACAGCCTTCCCCAGCCCCCCCTGAGGCCCTCCAGAGGCCGGAAATGGTCCATTTGCTGACTTCTGGTTGGACCGGAAGGCCCCACAACCAGCTGGTCTGCGCATGCATGAGCACTGGAGCTGAGCTAGGGCAACACTTGCGTGCGCACTATTATGGCTCCGCGTGCCACCTGTGGACATATGCCATAGGTTCGCCATCATGGATATAGGGCCGTGATGGCGAACCTATGGCACACGTGCCACAGGTGGCACGCAGAGCCATATCGGTGGGCATGCAAGCTCAGCTCCAGTGTGCATGCGCACGCTGGCCAACTGATTTTCGGGCCTTCTGGGCCAACCAGAAGTAGGGAAACAGACAGTTTCCTGCCTCCGGAGGGCCTGGGTTGTGTGTATGAGGAAAGTCTGTTTTTCTCTCTCCCCAGGCTCCAGAGCCTTTCTAGGAGCTTGGGAAGGGAAAAAATGCCCCCCCCAAGGCCCTCCGGAGGCTGGAAATGGCCCATTTGCCAACTTCCGGAAGAAAGGCTCTGGAGCCTGGGGAGGGCGAAAAACGGGCCTACCAGTGCCAAAAGCAGGGGGAGTGTAGGGGGTCGCACGCACATACGTGGGGGCGGGGTACATAGAATTATGGGTGATGGCAGATGCACACACGACCCCCCTGCGCTCCCCCCGTTTTTGGCATGCGATGGCAAAAAGGTTAGCCATCACTGATATAGGGTCTCCTGCTCGAACAGGGGGTTGAACTAGAATAGGGGTCTCTGGACCACAGCCTGTTCGAAACCAGGCCACAGGAGAGATAGGCAAGCATGCACAGGCAAAGCTCCATACACATGAGTGAAGGGCCCTCTGCTCAAGCACACACACACCCCACTCGTATGAGTGAAGCTTTCCGTGCAAGCCTGCTGCTCAGGCAAGTAGAGCTTCATGCACAAGCTCAAGAACCTCCACTTGTGCGTGAAGCTCCATTTGCATGAATGGACGGTGCGTGCACCTGCCACTCACACAAATGGAGCTGTGGGCACACATGTGCGCCTGCCAGTCACATGACCCCCACCCACCCCCGCACCAAGATGGAAAGGTTGGGGATCGCTGGACTAGAAGACCTCCAGGGTGCCTTCCAATTCTATTATTCTATGTTCTATGTTTTTTTTTAAAATTTGATTTATATGCCGCCCTTCTCCGGAGACTCAGGGTGGCTTACAATGCGCTAAGCAATAATAATGTTCTAAGATTATCTTCTTCTTCTTTTTTTTTTGCTTATCTGGATCCTGCAGTGGTAAAGGGGAAAATGGCTTGCTGGTCTTCAAAGGGGGTTACTGTACTCATGGTTGTGATCAGAAGACTTCCTGGGTTGCCAGGCCAAGCATAGCCTCAGCATATCAGTTGGCAGAGACACATAGGTTGGTCTATATATCAATTTGTAAACGTCATTATCATTACTAAGCCATCTTTACACACACACACACACACACACACACACACACACACACACACACACAGTTTTCTTTTGGGACATATCTATATTTTCTCCTTGGTTAAATGGTTTGAAGAGGCAAACGGCTACCATATGATGCTACTTTTATTCCTTCCTCCATTTATTTTAATCCAGATGCTGTTATCACCCAGACTTTATTCCTTCCTCTGCTTATTTTAATCCAGATGCTGTTAGCATCCTTTGAGTTTCTTTGCAGATGTGGATATTTTAACAAGCGGGGCAACTTCCTTTCCCTTTTTATTGCTTCTGTTCTTTGGGAAAAAAATATATTTCCAAGCGGTGTTGCATTCCAATCATAAGAAATATCCCACCAGAATTCAGTTATTAAATCGTATATGGCTTCCTGTAAAATATAATTTTGTTTTGTTTCCAAACCATGAAGAATAATGTAGAAAGAATGCAGGTGATAAACTCATTGAATTATTGTTCTTTGTTTTAGTTTTGTTTTTACCCTCTTATTCATTCATAAACACACACAGCCCTAGGCTGTGCTAATTTTCATTTTCTTATGAACTGGGGTGCTCCATAATGCCCAATTCTATTGGGACCTTAACATTGTAGGTTGTTAAGTAAGATTATGAACTTTGGAACACAGTATAAGGAAACTATAACCATGAATCAATTCAATTTATTAAATAATATTTGAGACTTATGGCATACGGGGCAATCAAAACAGGCACTCCCTGTTTTGATAATTTATAGGGTATGTAGCACAATGAATATTAATAGAGGAGAATATTTGTAACTCAAGGTTGAAATGAGAGGTCCTCGGTGCTCTTTGAGCTGGGTTGTTTTCTTGCAGATGTTTCTTGCAGTGGCAAACACTGATGATATTATCCTGTTTGGGTAATGAAATATCTGCAAGAAAACAACCAAGCTCAGAGAGCACCAAGGACCTCTGACAATGAATATTAGAGTTTAATGGCCTATAAGCAATCAAATAAAAAGGTAATAATCTATGAGAATTTTGCAATCAGCTCTAGTTGGGAAATGCTGGAAAATAAAACTAAAAATAAAGACATAACATTAAGGCTTTTTATTATAGCAAAGAAGAAGAAACGTCTAAAGCTACAGCCAGCAAAAAGAAAAACTAGGGTTTCTTGTTCCAGCAAATATAGCAAGAGATTTAACATTAGAAGAGAATATTTGTAGCTCAGGGCTGAACTATGGAGTCCTTGATGCTCTCTGAACTTGACTGTTTCAATATCCAGCCATGTAACATCATCAATGGGGTTTACTCTCTTTTTTTATACTGGTAGCTCAGCCATCAACAGGCATAAAGAGATACACAACATCTGCATATCATTCAAAAGAGACAAACAAAAAGTCAGCAAGGATACGAAAAGAACAAAGCACCTCCTCATCAGCACTCAACACCCAGATAAGTAGAGATTAATACCAACATTACTAGATCTGTGATGGCGAACCTATGGCACACGTGCCACAGGTGGCACGCAGAGCCATATCGGTGGGCATGCAAGCTCAGCTCCAGTGTGCAAGCGCACGCTGGCCAACTGATTTTTGGGCCTTCTGGGCCAACCAGAAGTAGGGAAACAGACAGGGCCTGGGTTGGGTGTATGAGGAAGGTCTGTTTTTCTCTCTCCCCAGGCTCCAGAGTCTTTCTAGGAGCTTGGTGAGGGAGAAAATGGCCTTTCCTCTCTCCCGGAGGCCCTCTGGAGGCTGGAAATGGTCCGTTTGCTGACTTCCAGTGGGACTGGAAGGCCCGTTTTTTGCTCTCCCCAGGCTCCAGAGCCTTTCTAGGAGCCTGAGGAGGGCAAAAATGCCCCCCCCCCCGAGGCCCTCCGGAGGCTGAAATGGCCCATTTGCCAACTTCCGGAAGAAAGGCTCTGGAGCCTGGGGAGGACGAAAAACGGGCCTACCAATGCCAAAAGTGGGGGGAGTGGGGGGGATCACACGCACATGCGTGGGGGCAGGGCACATCAAATTATGGGTGATGGCACATGCACACACGACCCCCCTGCGCTCCCCCCATTTTTGGCACGCGATGGCAAAAAGGTTAGCCATCACTGTACTAGATCAACAATCAAGAAGTAAATACCCTAATTGAGGAACTACCAACTCAAAACAAGTTAACAGTAAGCAACAGGTTAATCAAGAAGTCACCAAGAACACCTGAACCAAAACTGTCAAGGCAAGTCACTATGAAACCTCTACAAAAACAACATCAGCAACAACCAACTAACCTCAGGGACCACCAAGGACCTCCTAAATTTCTCATTCACGCACACATATGTATATGTGAGGAGTTCTTCAACATGTTGCAGGGCACAGCTCAAACTGGGAATGAAAAAGGGTTGTTTTTCTGGTAAGAAACAAGGGGATGGATTTCTGATACTGCTCAATAGCAATAACAATGTGAGGTGGATTTTAGATTCTTAGTGGACAATCGCTTAAATATGAGTCAGCAGTATGCAGCAAGCAGCCAAAAAAGTCAACACTAGGTTGCATTAACAGAGGGACAGAATCAAGATCACGTGAAGTATTAATACTGCTTTATAAAGCCTTCGTAAGACCATGCATCCAGTTTTGGTCACCATATTATTAAAAAAAAGATGTAGAGATTTTGGAAACAGTATAGAGAAGAGCAACAAAGATGATTAGGCTGGAGGCTAAAGCATATGAAGAATGGTTGCAGGAATTGGGTATGTCTAACCTAGTGAAAAGAAGAACTAGGGGTGGCCTGATAGCAGTGTTCCAACATCTAAAGGGTTGCCATAAAGAAGAGGGGGTCAATGGTTCCCAAAGCACCAGAAGGCAGGACAAGAAACAATGGATGGAAACTAATCAGGGACAGAAGTAAACTAGAACTACAATAAGAAGACAGGGAGAACAATTAACCAGTGGAATGTTTTGCTTTCAGAAGTTGTGGGTGCTCTATCACCGGAGGGTTTTAAGAAGAGACTGGACAGCCACTTGTCTGAAATGGTATAGGGCAGTGATGGCTAACCTTTTTGCTGTTGTGTGCCAAAAGCGGGGGGAGTGGGAGGGGGGTCATGCTCCCCATAATGCAATGCCCCCCGTGCTTCCCCCCCCCCGCTTTTGGCACACGACAGCAAAAAGGTTACCAGTAGGCCCATTTTTCACTCTACCTGAGCTCCAGAGGCTTTCTTGGCACCTGGGGAGGGCAAAAACAGCCTTCCCCACCCCCCCAGGGCCCTTTGGAGGCCAGAAACAGCCCATTTCCCGACTTCTGGTGGACCCAGAAGGCCCGAAAATCAGCTGACTGGCTCACACATGCATGCTGGAGCTGGGTGCATACAGATATGGTTCTGCGTGCCACCTGTGGCATGTGCGTCATAGGTTTGCCATCATGGGTATAGGGCCATGATGCCGAACCTATGGCATGAGTGCCAGAAATGGCACACAGAGCCATCTCTCTGGGCATGTCAGCCATCGCCCATTGGTCTTCTGGGTTCAGCTGGTCTTCGCACGAGCATGCACCCTAGAAACCAGAAGACCAGGTGACTGGCACGCATGTGCATGCCAGAAACCGGAAATTCAGCTCTTCCAGTTTCTGGCGCTCCCACGCATGTGCACTGGGGAGCTGCTCTTCCAGTTTCTGGCGCTCCGCCCTGCGTACACTCCCATTTTAGCGCTCCATGCCGAAAAGGTTCATCAACACTAGTATAGAGTCTCCTAGAGTCGGCTGAAGAGGTTGTAGGAAAAAAATGCTTTTAAAAGCCTCTGACAATCCCAGTTGAGTTGCCTGATCGTCAGAGGCTTTTAAAAGCATTTTTTTTACAACCTCTTCGGTCGAAGAGGTTGTAGAAAAAATGCTTTTAAAAGTAAAAAATAAAAAGTTGGTCATGCCCACCCAGTCATATTAAACCCTCACCACCACCAAGCCACGCCTACAGAACCGGTAGCAACAAATTTTACATTTCACCATTGACCACAACATAAGCAAAACAATCTTTCTACACCAGTTGCCCGTTGTCTAAGCAGTCCTATTTACTCCTGCAAAGCACATATCCTTTCCCAATTCAGATGTTTTTATTGGTTTATCAAAATATAAAATACAGAAGTGCAAAGAAAATGAAAATAATGGGAAATTAGGAGAGGAAAAGGGGAAGGTTAAAAAGTGTAGAGGAAATAGGAAAACAAAAGGAAAAGCATTGATCTCTGGCTGATTTTGATGCAGTAGAATAAGGTCGTAACATAAAACTTCAACTTTTTGCTTTTATATAATCATATATACTAGCTATTTCTATAACAACAAACCTATCTAATCAGCAAAACGTAAAATCAAAGTCCAGAAGTGGTTTCCAAGTAGAAACAAAATTAGCTGTGTTCTTTTCTTTAATCAAAGCAGTCAATTTTGCCATATCTGCTAACTCCATCAACTTTTGCAGCCATTCAACCATTCTGGGAATCAAAGTATCCTCCCATTTTTGTGCATAAAGTATTCATGCTGTCATCAGCATATATAACATCAAAGTTCCACATTTTTCTTCAGGTTCTTTATCCATTAAGCCTAAGAGAAAAGTTTCTGGTTTTAGCTTTATATACACTTTATGAATTTTCTGTATTAAGAGGTGAATCCTATTCCAATCCTACTCCAAAAGACTCATGGTGGCACAGTGATTAGAATGTAGTCTTGCAGGCTAATTCTGCTGACTGATGACTACCAGCAGTTTAGCAGTTCGATTCTCACCGGTTCAAGGTTGACTCAGCCTTCCATCTTTCCGAGGTCGGTAAAATGAGGACCCAGATTGTTGGGGGCAATGTGCTGACTCTGTAAACTGCTTAGAGAGAAGGAGAAAAGCACTGTGAAGCAGTATATAAGTTTAAGTGCTATTGCTATGTCTTTGCTTTGTCACATGTCCTCTATAAATAGTTAAAAGTTCCTTCTTTACATTTACAGTTCCAACATTTATTGGAGGTACCTTTATGTCTAAGGAGATTCTCAGTCATCCAGGTCATGGTTGTCCCAAAGATGCTTTTTCAAGGTGCTTTAGAGCCGAAGAAGCTTCTTGGATGAGAAGCAAAACATCTTCAAAGAAAAAGCAGAAAGTCCAATTGCCTCTTGAAAAAGCATCTTTGGGAGGTACCTTTACATATTCTTAACAATTTGTCCAGTATTCGATACCAACAGTACATCATCTTATATTTTTTTTCTTTTAAATCATAATTTAATGTGAATTTTTAGACCTTTCATCCACATGTTCTCCCAGCAATACACATATCCTTATGTGAAGTTCTTACAGTACTTTTTCTGTCCAGCTCTCACAGGATTTGATGTAAAGTTTTCCTAAACAAGTCCAGCATGCTTCAGCAATACAGTGTTATGAAATGCAACCTATCTCATGCAAGCAGCTTACCACCCAGCTTATACGATGGTTCCCAAAACTAAATTTCATATGAATTTATTTAATTGATTTCTCCTATCAACCTTATTTCCATCGCCAGATATCATTTATTTACTTGTTTATCTAATTTATATAGTCACCCATCTCACAAAGAGTGATTCTGGGGGCATACCATACTTACTTAGTATTTCTCTTTACTAGCTCTCTTCTGTAGACTGTAAAGATAGATAAGAACACAACCTGATCATTTGGCTTCTTCAGTTTCCTTCTTAGAAATTTGAAGTTTGAAATACTGAAGCTTTAATTGAGTTAGCCCATCTGTGAATGAGCAGAAGGAGATATCAATTAATGAGCTTGATGAACTGTGGCAAATACATACTTAATTGTTTTTAGGCTTGAACACAAACATGACACACATTTTTCAGGCCATATTTGCACCAGAGTCATCCATTCGTCTTCACATTCCCTTCTATTAGCCAACCCGAAAAAAAATTGATTCCAGGCTATTGGGTGTGAGACAGTGGTGGGTTCCTCCCGGTTCGGCCCGGTTCTCCCGAGCCGATAGCGGTGACGATATGACGTCACCGAACTGGTTCCGCCCCCCCTGCCCCCCGTGCCCACCCACCCACCCCCGCGTTATTCTTACCTTTTATTTGGCCCCACCCCCAATCTATTGCTGCCTCCTGAGTCCCAGCTGATGGCTAGAGGGGAAAAAACTGTTTAAACTCTTGCCGCAGGGCTTCAAAGGGCCGCCCTACAGCTGATCAGTGTTAAAAGAAAACAAATGCCTGCAAAAATACATGAGTAGATCAGTGCCTGCAAAAATAAATGGGTAGATCGGTACAGCTCTGCAAGCAATTAAAAGCCTGGTAGACCAGTACCTCTGCTAAATCCTAAATAATTGTCACATGACCAATTATGCCCACAAAATAAGCCACACCCACAGAACCAGTAGTAGAAAAATTTAGAACCCACCCCTGGTGTGAGGGCAGGGACATGATAACTGTCCATCATAGGGGATTGATTTATTCTCCAAAGGATGAGGGGGCAGGACAGAAATAATGGGTAGAAGCTTGTTAAAGAAACATCCAACCTAGAAGTTAGGAGAACTTTTCTAACAGTTATTAATTAATCAATAAAATAGCTTGCCTCCTGGCATTGTGGTACCCTATCAATGGAGATTTTCAAAAACAGCCTGGACAACCATTTGGGTTAGTATAAGGTCTCCTGCCTTGAGCAGGAGGTTGGACTAGGACATCTCTGAGACAGTGGTGGGTTTCAAAAATTTTTACTACGGTTCTGTGGGTGTGGCTTGGTGGGCATGGCTTGGTGGGCTTGGCAGAGGAAGGATACTGTAAAATCTCCATTCCCTCCCCACTCCAGGGGAAGGTTACTGCAAAATCCCCATTTCCTCCCAGTCAACTGGGACTTGGGAGGCAGAGAATAGATGGGGTCAGGGCCATTCAGAATTTTTACTACCGGTTCTTAGAACTACTCAAAATTTCCGCTACCAGTTCTCCAGAACTGGTCAGAACCTGCTGAAACCCACCTCTGCTCTGAGATCCCTTCCAGTCCTATGATTCTATGTTCTTTGTTCTTATTCCTTCCTTGGATTCACAAGTTAACCAAGAACACACTATCTATTTAGAAGTTAGACTTGTTAAGGAGGTACCTGAGGAACATCTGTTAAGTCTCTTGCAGGGTTGAAATCAAGCAGGTTCTGACAGGTTCTGGAGAACTGGTAGCGGAAATTTTGAATAGTCGGAGAACCGGTAACGGAAATTTTGAGTAGTTCCGAGAACTGGCAAATACCACCACTGGCTGGTCCCAGATTGGGGAGGAAATGGGGATTTTGCAGTATCCTTCCCCTGCCACACCCACCAAGCCATGCCCACCAAGCCATGCCCAAGAACCAGTAGTAAAAAAATTTGAATTTCACTGCTGGTCTCTTGGTTTCACTTATTTAGTGTGGCTTGCTGCTTAAAAACAGGTTGCTTTATATTTCTTTTCCATAGTCATCATGAAGAAGTCATACTAGCCAACTTCAAGAAATTCACCTGTCATTGTTAAACTCCTATTAACTCTACCAATAGAAGAGAATATTTGTAACTCAGGGATGAACTGTGAAGTCCTTGGTGCTCTCTGAGCAAATGAAATAAATCAGCCATCAAGAGAGATAAACAATATCTACCTACCATTCAAGAAAGATAATCAAAAAAGCCAAAAAGAAAATAAAAAGACCAAAAGATTCCCTTGCCAGCAATCAACACTCAGATAAGCAGAAATTAACACCAAGGTTAATACTAAACCAACAATCAAGCAGAAAACAATACCTCCAATCAAGGAACTACCAACTCAGACAAACAGTCAAACAATAAACAACAGCCTAATCAAATCACCAGCAAAACCACTCCCACTAAAACTGACAGGGCAAGCCACTAATATATAAATTGAGAGCAATCCATTGTCTTCCATCACAGATGATATCTAGTTGAGTAATGAAACATCTGCAAGAAAACAATCAAGCTCAGAAAGCACCCAGGACCCCTCAGTCCTATTAATTCTGTTCACTTATTCACTCAGTGAATGAGAAGAGATTTTGGTCTTTTTTCCCCCCCTTGAAATGAGAGTTCTTACTATATATGGTACTAGCTGGATACCCGTGCTCCACTACGAAATTATGTGATCAGGCTTGATAAATTAATACAGCTTGAAAATTAATGAGTAGTTATGATTGGCCTCTCCTTTCCCCTTATCTCTCTCAGGCTTGCCCCACAGAAGCCTCTCCTCCCCTATCCACCTTCTCTCCCTCAGACTGGCCCTATTGATGCTCTCCTATCCCCTTCTCTCCCTCAGGCTCACCCACAGAAGCCTCTCCTATCTTATCTCCTTCTCTTTCTTTCAGGTGGGGAGTAGAATATCTAAACTCCTAGCCCGCAGACTGGATGAGTCACGTACTGGCCATGCCCATGCCCAAGAGGCAGTTGGAACAGAGTTCTTTTCAGGTGGGGAGGGGGAATAGAATGTTTAACTCCTTAGCATCAGAATGTGTTAATAATAATATAAGAAATACTAATGATTGGATGGTCATTTCAAAAAATCCCAGAATCCAAAAGGAACATATGTGCCAAATTTCAAGTTCATAGGCTTTACGGTTCTGGAGATTTTGTGATGATGCATGAGTGGTATTTTGCTTTTATATATATAGATTGGAAATAACATCCTTTATCCTGGATGCTGTAATGTACTCCATCTCACTCATTCTGTGAAGCGTCTAGCAATAGCAATAGCACTTTATCTACCCACCTATTGCTTATTGTGGGAGAATTGACACTATATATTACTCTGCAATAATTAATCTAGCAGATATACCAAACACATCACTTCTTAATACAATAATATCATTGTTTGTTAGAGGTTTCAATAGCTATACTGTTCTGTATCTTCATAGCATTTTAGAGAGGATGATTTTCTACATTGAGTTTTAAAACATGTTTAACAGTTTCCCCCTATCTAGTATTCTTTAAGGCCATGGACTGCATTCCCATGATACCAGATGATGGCTATGTCAGCTGAGGACGATGAGGAAAGTAATCTAATACATCTAGAAAGACCTATGAAAATTCTCAAACATCCAGGTCATGGTTACCCCAAAGGTGATTTTTTTTTCAAAAAGCAACTGAACTTTGTTTTTGTTTTTTGTTTTTTTGTACACATTTCACTTCTCATCCAAGAAACTTCCTCAGTGCTGATTTCTCAGACAGAACTGAAGAAGCTTCTTGGGTGAAAAGCAAAACATCTTCAAGGAAAAAAAACAAAATCCAGTTGCTTTTAGAAAAAAGGCATCTTTGGGACATTTGAAGGGGCCTTATTGGGAAAATAGTTTTGAGTTTTCCAAGGAAATAACAGGACCTTAAGCTACAATGCTGGTAAGTCACAGTAAACCAGTTTAAAAAGAGATCCCAACAGAGAGGGGGAAAATGGATGCAACAGAATTATGTAATTCCAGCTTTTTTTCCTCTACCCATTCTATTAATCACTTGGTGACAGAGCATAATGTTGTCTTTAGACCTATTTTTGCACTAAGCCACAGAGGGATCTTCTCCAGCTGCAATAACTGTTTGTTAGGCCCACTTGCTCCCAGTATGTGCTTGAGGGAAATCTCTTCCTCTTATTGCCCATCCACTGCCTTCCTATAATTGCTCATGGAAGGGCTTTTTGGAAAATCGAACCAGGCACGTTTGGAGACGTCAGTTCTCTTTGCATTCCCTTTAGCTGCGTTAAGCAAGACTAATGTGGGTTGAAGAGGTCTCCAGCAGACCAATTAAACCATTACCGCTCTCTGTAACTCTGCAGTATTGGCTTCATGAGCACGAGAGAATTGCTTAACTGGGACAGAATGGGAATTTGTGTTTCCAGTGCAGGATAGTTAGTGGAGAGATATATTGGTCTTTTACTCACATTTGCTAGGTTTTCTTCTTTATTGGGGAAAAAAAATCACAGTCTTAGCCACCTCAGCTTCTTCTGCTGTTCAGAAACAGGTGAAACATTGAATCAGTAGAAATAAAATATTTGCCTTGATTCCCATTAGTGATTATTACTTTAAAAATGTTTTCAATGGATACATTTTTGTCAAATGGACAACATCTTTGAGAATCTGTGTGTGTGTGTATTCAAAGCATTTTGTAAGTCATGCAGCAATCATATAAAATGCTATAAAATAAGTCATTGTGATTTTAATTTAATTTAATTTAATATAATATTTAAATTTATATACTGCCCTTCTCCCAAACGACTCAGGACAGTGAACAGCCAGAAGTAAAAAACATAGAATACAAAATTTAAAAACAATTTAAAAATATATTAAACAATTTGGCCCAACAATTAAAATCCCCCATTTAAAATTAAAATTAAAATTAAACAATTGGAGAGTTAGGCCAGCCTGGCTTGATGAAATAAAAAAGTTTTGAGGGCCCAGCGGAAGGTACGTAAATCCGGAATTGTCCGTATCTCCGGGGGGAGCTCGTTCCAGAGGGCAGGTGCTCCCACCGAGAAAGCTCTCCCTCCTGGGGGCCGCCAGTAGACATTGTTTGGCCAATGGCACCCAGAGGAGCCCCTCTCTGTGGGAGAGTACTGGCCGGTGGGAGGCTCTAGGTGGCAGAAGGCGGTCTCGTACATACCCAGGTCCTAAGCCTGGAAGTGATTATTTCTTTTTATGGAGAGATTTGAGCTGACTGCATGCATGTACACATCAGCCCACCGGTTGCACAGCCCAGTTCCAAATGGCTACAGCCCAGTAGTGGGCCACAGCCCAGGGGTTGGGGACTCCTGACCTAAGCTATCAAATTGTTTGCTGTTAGAATTCACTCTATAGAAATGTTAGGGTTAGGGTTAGGGTTAGGGTTAGGGTTAGGGTTAGGGTTAG
>WNWU01000001.1:83281790-83301028 GCA_012654045.1 Ptyas mucosa
GGGTTAGGGTTAGGGTTAGGGTTAGGGTTAGGGTTAGGGTTAGGGTTGGTTTCAGATTTCAGACTTCTTAGAATCAACTGGACAAATATCTGCCTGTTTTTTAATATGTGGATGATGTTCTAATTCTTTCCCTGACTCAAACTGACCTTGGGAGAGCCCTTAGTGAATAGAATAGAGGTGGGAGGGACCTTGGAGGTCTTCTAGTCCAGCTCACTTGCTATATCATTTCAGATAAGTGATTGTCTAGTCCCGTGATGGCAAACCTATGGCACACGTGTCCGAAGTGGTACACGGAGCCATGTCACCTGGCACATGCGGTGTCACCCATTCCTCTTCCGGGTTTCTGGCACACATGCACGCATAACAATCAGCTAGCCTTTTTGCACGCGGCAGTGCAGGAAACTGGAAGAGCTGGCCAGCTGATCATCGCAACCCAGAAGACTAGCTGGCATGTGCGCTGGAAACTGGAACTTCATTTTCAGGGGCACACATGCAGCCTGGGCAGCTCCTCTTCTGGGTTGCGGCTGAGACGAGCATGCATGCTCCCTTTTTGACACTCAGTATCGAAAAGGTTCGCCATCACTGGTCTAGTCTCTTCTTAAAAACATCCAGTGATGGAGCAGCCATGATTTCTGAAGGCAAGCTGTTCCACTAGTTAATTATCCTCACTATTCAGAAGTTTCTCCTTAATTCCAGGTTGCTTCTCTCTTTGATTAGTTTCCACCCATTGTTTCTTGTCTTGCCCTCTGGTGCTTTGGAGAATAATTTGACCTCCTCTTCTTTGTGGCAGCCCCTCAAATAGTGCACTGATCCAATTTTGTACTGAAGAGAGGTTTGTCACCCATTATATATAAAAAAATCCCCAAAACAATTATAGTTTCCAACAGCCTTAAAAACAATTACTATATAGATACACTGGACCATAAGAAAGGCTAAGCGCCAAAGAATTGAGCGCCTTTGAACTATGGTGCTGGAGAAGGCTTAGGGGTGAAATGCACCCAGATCGGACTGGATCACCCGGTCCAGTAGCAATCTTGGCTGGTGGTTCAGCAATTCGGTAGCGATGGCAGAGCAAAGCTCCACCCACCTGTCCAAGTGTCATTACTTCCCAGTTTTAACCAGGAAGTAATGAGTTTTTTACCTTCTGCGCATGTGCAGAAGGTTTTATGCATGTGCAGAAGGTCTGCGCACACATGTAACATGTGCGAGCAAAGCGAGTGCACATGCGGTGCATGTGCTTCTGAATCAGTAAGTAGGTTTCACCCCTGAGAAGACTCCTGCAAGTCCTTTGGACTGCAAGGCGATCAAACCGGTCAGTCCTAGAGGAGATCAACCCTTACCGCTCTTTAGAAGGCCAGGTCCTGAAGATGAAACTGAAATACTTTGGCCACCTAATGAGAAGGAAGGACTCACTGGAGAAGAGCCTAATGCTGGGAAAGATTGAGGGCAAAAGAAAAATTGGACGACAGAGAATGAGGTGGTTGGATGGAGTCACTGAAGCAGTAGACGTGAGCTTAAATGGACTCCAGAAGATGGTAGAGGACAGGAAGGCCTGGTGGAACATTGTCCATGGGGTCACGATGAGTCAGACACAACTTCACAACTAACAACAACAATATAGATAAACAACCAACAGAACAAGCTAGTTGCTTGTTCTAGAAGTAGTTTTTCAAGCTTCTAAAGCATGACTGGCTGGCGAATTCTGGGAGTTGAAGTCCACAAGTCTTAAAGTTGTCAAGGTTGGACACTCCTGCAATTGATATCAAACAATACCTATCAACTATACCACCAAAGCAGCTTAGAGAAGTATGGTGGCCATTCTAAGATCTTTAGAAACCAGGGTATATATTATCTAACCTGCAGTCAGCAGATTATTGTTATAAAATCAGCAGCACCACTTTCCTATGGTGTACATTTGCACTCTGGCGTACAATGCCAACCATATGAAAAAAATATATAATCATACTTCCTAAAAGTTATATTCTCTACACCCAGTGCTATACTTAGCCTAGAAAACTAGAAGTGTGTGCAATTAATCATACCTTACTGGCACAATACCCATCTGTGATAATTTTAAATCTAGATGATATATAGCAATGAGTAACAAATGGTGCACTTTGGCATGACCTCTGACTTCCTTCTAAATATGGGTTACAAGAAAGCCATGAACTTATTTAACAAAGAGGAGAAGGTGTTGAACTTTAACAAAGCTTAATAGCAGCCACTAGCTTATATTGCCTCCTCTGTGACTTGAAGAAACCACAACCTGTGTATTATTTATTTAATCTTATGCCAACATTTCTCAACCGTGTGGACTTCCGCTCTCAGAATGCTTGGCTAGGGATTTCTAGGAGTTGAAGTCTACATATCTCAAACTTGCAGGGGTTGAGAAACAATGTCCTGTACCTATCACCAATAGGCTTTTTCCAGTACCTGGTATATCAAATTGCTGTAGTTTTATAATACAGAAAGAACTAGGCCAAAATTCGTCTCTTCAAAACACCTAATGTAGCAATAACAAAGTCAATCATCTGTGTTTTGTTTTGTTTTCAAACACACAAGATAAACATGTACAACAGAAAACCAATTCAGAGCAGGGGTGAAATCTAAAATTTGTTACTACCGGTTCTGTGGGTGTGGCTTGGTGGTAGTGGGGGTAATGTGATTGGGTGGGCGTGGCTATTTTTTTTTTACTTTTAAAAACATTTTTTACATGTAAAACCATGTAAAAAAATGCTTTCAAAAGATTCTGACAATCCCAGCCGAGTTGCCTGATCAGCAGGCAACTCAGCTGGGATCGTCAGAGCTTGGCTCGTCAGAGCCAATTAAAAGAAAAAAAAGGCTCTGATAATCGCACGGCTCAGCTGGGCATGGGGGGGTGAGGGCAGGGATTTTTGCTACCAGTTCTCCGAACTGCCTGCCGCCATTGCTACCTACTCGCCTGAGCCGGTTCGAACCAGGAGCATTTCACCCCTGATTCAGAGTATGTGTCAATATTTAAAATTTGATTCAGGGCTTTTGAACAGGTCAAGTCCCCATAGCTAGCAGTTCTTAGATACAGAAAATGATAAATATTGGGACAAAACTACACAGAGATTACTAGTTGTTTAGAAAGAATACAACACAACACTCTTAAGAATTCACGGGAATTCACGGGTTGAATTCTACACCTCCCATGGGTATGAGGCAGTGGTGAAATCCAGATATTTTTACTACTGGTTCTGTGGGCATGGCTTGGTGGGTGTGGCAGGGGAAGGATATTGCAAAATCTCCATTCCCACCCCACTCTAGGGGAAAGATACTGTAAATTCCCCATTCCCTCCCCATTCCTGGGGGAAGGATATTGCAAAATCTCCATTCCCACCCCACTCTGGGGCCAGCCAGAAGTGGTATTTGCCGGTTCTCCTAACTACTCAAAATTTCCACTACCGGTTCTCTGAATTGCTCAAAATTTCCGCTACCAGTTCTCCAGAACCTGTCAAAACCTGCTGGATTTCACCCCTGGTATGAGGTTTGCCAGTGGTTGCTCCCCGCACATGTCACATCTTTAATTAATGTTCTTGCTAGATCTGATATTTTATGCTGATTTTCAACCGTGTTATTGTAAGTTTGGTACTGATGAGTCAGTATGAAATGCTTGCATCTACCACTGTTCGTCTTTTAATTGTACTCTAAGAATTATTGTATTTGCTTTGCTTTACATTATAATGTGTGATCCAAGCCATTGCGGTTGGTTTATTTCATGTTTTGTCAGATCCATGTATCTGCCAGTCTTCAGGGGAAGGGTGGGGAGTGTTAATTACTTTTTTCCCTATTATTTTCTTTCTTATATATCCTGTATCCTGCAATATATTGATTTATAACTTCTAGCCTGGCGTCTAAGCATCCTGGCATTTTCGCACCTTTTGAAGAATGTAAAGGGAGGGAGGGCTGTGTGGATCCCATTGCTTGAGATCCATCAGAAGGATGACCCTGGGAAAGTTCCCTTATCACTTTCTCAGAGCAGCCAGTACAATAACATCTTCGCACCTGTGGATTGGCTGAATCCACATCGGACTGTTGGGAGAGGTTTCTAGTTCCTTTATTCTAACTGCATGGCCTGAGGGCTCTCAGAGCCTGCTTTCTTTTCGCCCTGCTATCACCTCTATTCAATAAAAGGTTCCTTTTGAAATGCCCAGTTTCAAGAGTCTTTACTTTCTTGAATAAGGGGGAGAGGCTGGGCCTTACATGCTTGTTTGTTTGTTTGTTTGTTTTTATCCAGCCTTTATAATTTTTACAATGAACTTAGTTTGGAAAACATACCTAATTCTTCTTCCTACTCCTAGTTTCCCCACAACAACCTTGTAAGATGAGTTAGGCTAAGAGAGAGTGACTGGCCCAAAGTCACCCCATTCAGAATATTTATTTATTTATTTATTTATTTATTGATTGATTGATTGATTGATTGATTCGATTTATATGCCGCCCTTCTCCGGAGACTCAGGGCGGCTTACAATGCGTTATAGAATATAGAATTTGACAGTTAAAAATGAACACCTTAAATTGATGAAAGTCCATGAAATTGTTGCAATATTCATATTGTAGAATGAGTATGGGTGCATGATCATTTTCAGATGAAACCTGTCTTTGGCTTATGAAATGTATGCTAGGATTATGTTTCAAAATGAGAGCATGGGCAGAACACAGAAGCAGGTGGTAGACAAGCAAAGAAAAAAGAAGAAACGTTAATATGTGTTAATGTAATTGTGGCATTCTTGTGAGTATATTGCAATAATTACAATAATTTTAATTGAGTTGGTCTCCATGCATTCAATAATTTCTCCTTTTGGACACATTAAAAATTATAACTCAATGTGGCAATTTGGTGAGGCTTTGATAACCAAACCCAGGGCACATTTGGTCCCAGGACCTCGTGCCTATAAAGGATCTCCTCAGTAACTTAACAGTGGAAGGATAGAAGAAGAAAAGGAAGAGGTTGCTTTTAGTGATCTTGAGGCTGTCCATGGCACTCCCAACACCTTTGAGAATGCATACTTGGATCCACATTCAGGGAATCTTCCAACAATGAAAGAATAACTGAGCCATACTCAGTTCCAAGAAGTGTATGAACTCAAGTAAGAGCAAGTGGGGGGGAAAAAACCAATCAGTGTCTGAATCCTTTGTGGACAAAGCTTTCTTTATGAGTAGAACACAAAAAGGAGAACCTCTGTGCATCTGCAGCTGAGCATCTTGGAGCACTGAAAACCAAGATTTAAAATTTCTTAATTTCAGAAGCTAGCTAGAAGAATCTGTTCATTGCCTGTTACTTTGTAATGCATTGTAGAACATAGAGTAATAGAATGGTTAGGCACCCTTGAGTTTTTCTAGTCCAAACCCCTGCTCAAACAGGAAACCCTACACAATTCCAGACAAATGGCTGTCCAATCTCTTCTTGAAAACTCCCATTGATGGAGCATCCCCAACTTCCAGTGGTAAGCTGTTCTACTGATTAAGTGTTCTCACTGTCAAGGAATTTCTCCTCAGAACTGAGTTTGGATAGCTCTTTAATGATCTTCCAGCCATTATTTCTTGTCTTGCCCTCAGGTACAATGGAGAGAAGGTTGAGCCTTATGTGTCAGCCTGTTACAGAGAAGAACATTATTTCTGGTAAATCTTACTTGTAAGATTGAGACGAGGCTCGGATTCCTTGCAGTTCTACTGCTTGATTTGATTCAGTTTGTTGTTGCCAATCAGTTCTACCAATAGTGCAGCTTTTATTTTTTTTCTGGACAAGATGCCAAGAAAAGACCAAGCATTCTGGGTGCTATCCATGGTCCTTATTCTATCCAACTCCTAGAACTAATATTTTGATGCTGACTCTATGATCTTCTGTGATTGGGTTTGCAGCCCAATCCTGGTCAATATCTGTCTCCTGACAGTGATTAATTTTCACATCCAGAATCTACACATCCAGCTAACAATTATCTCTATTTAAATTCAAAGAGAGCATACTCGTAGAATTGGGGATCCAAATTGCACTGAATTCCAATGAAGATAAGATAAACGTTAGCAAAGCAGAAGTTAAGACAAAAGAAGCTTCAAAGAAGCTTATATATAACTTTCAAGCTTCTTTTGTCTTAACTTCTGCTTCATATCCATATAACTGTATATTTATACACATAACTATAACTTCTGCTTATTTATATATAGCATCTCTGTTGTTTAATCATTTGTTCCAGAAGGGTCTGCCAGAGATGGCTATTTAGCTCACTTTCACAAGACAAAAGTTATCTACCAATCATTTTTGAGAAGCAGCCTGATGACATTTCCTAACAGTGAAGGAATGTATAGAAGATAGGCTCAAGATCCAGCAGAATCTAGACAGCCTGGAACAAAATGCAGTTTTCATTCCAACAAAATGCAGTTATTCAACAAAATGCAGTTCGCTGGTGAGACAAGTGTGGTTTTACACTTAGGTAAGAAAAGCTGTCTTCCAATATTTGAGGAGCTGTCATTTTCTCCAAAGCACCTGAGAGCAAGACAAGAAGTAATGGATGGAAATGTATGAAAGAGAGATCCAACCTAGAACTAGGAAGAAATTTTCTAATAGTGAGAACAATAAACTAGTGAAATGGCTTTTGCCTTCAGAAATTGTGGTTGCTCCAACATTAGAGGTTTTTAAGAAGAGATTGGACAGGCATTTGTCTGGAATAGCATAGAGTTTTAAGAGCACTTTATATCATATTGGCTTTCCTGACAAAATAAATATAAAATGAAACAAAATTTTAAAAAAGCATCACCATATAATAAATAATAAATAAATAAATATTAATAATGAAAAATAATAAATGAATATAAAAATAAAAGAAACACAAGCAAAGAAACAAAATCCTCAAAGGGCAGATTCGAGGGACCACAGGGTCAGTTTCTGCGGTCGGTTTTCTATTTTTATTTCTCGATGCTTAAAAAATAGTTTAATGTGCGAGTGTATTAACCTCAAAATGCTAAGAGTAAGATATATCTGATTTAGTGTTGCTTCATAAAACTTTGGTAAGACTACTTAAAATACTGCATCCACTTTGGTCACCATATTACAAAAAAGATGTTGAGATTCTGGAAAGAGTGCAGAAAAGAGAAATAAAGATGATTGGGGGCTGGAGGCTAAAACATTTGAAGAATGGTTGCAGGAATTGGGTATTGTTCTGGTCCGCCAGCAGCCTGCAGAGCTGGCAGCAGAGTCAGACAGTGAGGAGGCTGGGGAGGAACATGGGCCAGTCCTGGAGTCTGGGGAAGGCTGGGACGAGGGCTCTGCATCTGAGGCAGAGATGGGGCCAGGGCCATCTGGGAGTTATGAGCGGACTCCAGAGCCTCCAGAGTCAGACATTAGAGAGGCAGAGGAACAGGAGGAGCCTGTTCCTAGTGCACGCGTGCGCAGAGCTGCCAGAAGGCAAGAACAGCTAAAACAAAAGGGACAACTCAGGAGTAAGGCCTGGAGATGATTGCCCCCACCTTTTGGAATCAACTTCCCTTGGAGCTCCGGTTGGCCCCTGACCTCCGTACCTTCCACCGTGAATTGAAAACCTGGTTATTTATGTCCCCTGGCCTGGACTGATGGGGTAGTATATTTTAATTTTTTTTAAATACCATATTTTCCGGTGTATAAGATGACTTTTTAACACAGGAAAATCCTCTCAAAAGTCGGGGGTCGTCTTATACGCCAGGTATAAGCCTACCGACACTCCGACTTCCCCAGCTGACCCCCAGTGATGGCGAGCCCCAGCTGTCTGGGGAAGTCAGAGGGTCGGTAATATCCACCTGGATGCCTGGGACGGTGGGCGAAGCTCTGGTCAGCAACCAGCTGGGTCCAGCATTCAGCGGCATGCAGCCTTGATGAGATTGGCACAGCTTCCCGAATCTGAGTTGCCAGCACTGAGCGATGACGCTACGGGAGTGCTGACAACATTGAGGGGAAACTGTGCTGATCTCATCAAGGCTGCATGCCGCTGAATGCTGGACCCAGCTGGTTGCTGAGTGGAGCTTCCCCCACCGTCCCAAGCATCCAGGTGGATATTACTGATGCTCTGACTTCCCCAGACAGCTGGGGCTCGCCATCACTGGGGGTCAGCTGGGGAAGTCGGAGCATCAGTAATGTCCACCTGGATGCCTGGGACAGTGGGGGAAGCTCCGCTCAGCAACCAGCTGGATCCAGCATTCAGCAGCATGCAGCCTTGACGAGATCGGCACAGCTTCCCCTCAATGTTGTCAGCACTCCCGTAGCGTCATCGGTCAGCACCGGCAACTCAGATTCGGGAAGCTGTGCCGATCTCATCAAGGCTGCATGCCGCTGAATGCTGGACCCAGACTTTTTGCAACTAATTGGGACTCAGCTGTGAATGAACGTAATTCACAGCTGTTGCAATAAAAGAGATTTTTGGGACTACTCATGTGTTTTAATGACCCAGGAAGCCTATGTTACAACAGGTATGTTCAGTCTACTGAAAAGAAGGACTCGGGGGTGACATGATAGCAAAGTTCCAATATTAGAGGGGCTGCCACAAAGAAGAGGGAGTCAAGCTATTCGCCAAAGGACCAGAAGGCAAGGCAAGAAGCAATGGATAGAAACTAATCAAGGAGAGAAGCAATCTAGAACTAGGAGAAATTTCCTAACAGTGAGAACAATTACCAGTGGAATTGCTTGCCTTCAGAAGTTGTGGGTGCTCCATCACTGGAGGCTTTTAAGAAGAGACCGGACAGCCTGTGCAGGGGGTTGGACTAGAATACCTCCATGGTCCCTTCCAACTCTGTGATTCTGTTATTCACTGTTCTGTCTTTCACGCCTTGCCTATGCAAACAGCAACACAAATTTATTTATTGCAATTAGTTGGACCACTTGGCTGATGATTTACAAGGCAGATCTTTCTGTTCCCTATTGGCATTTTTAATTTCCAAATTATTAAAACTGAGTCTTAAGAATTCCAAAGCACCAAAATACTCAGTGGGAATAATTTTCTATGTTAGTATATTGAGCATGCTTTTAAATATGCTTCCTTCCAATCTTCTGATAAGACAGTCTTTGTGATAAAGCTGCATATGTTACATGAATTATTAAAGGACTAGATACTTAAAAGAATCTGTATATTGTCAAACTATCGTTATTTACTTGTTTTTATTTTGTCAGTAAAGCCATAAATCTTTGAGAAGACATTCTAGAGAGCCCTTTCCTTGCAAAAGCTCAAGAATAAAAATAACAAAATATCTCAGGGCATGTCAAAGACTTTAGCCTGGAATAAAGTTTAATGGTATAAAGCTATACAGACTAAACTGTTGTTGTATTTTGTTACACAGTTCTCCAGACAGAACTATTGTGTTTGCATTTCTATTTAATGCATCGATTTTTTTTATGTAATGTTCTCTAATATAATGCACTTGTATTGTGTATATATATGATATTGTATATCTCATTTTTAATGAGTTCATGCTTTTTGCACAGTTTTCCCCTAATATTATTTTAAAAATTGCATTGCAAAAAGCCCTCCTTTGTTCACATTCTGAAATAAGTTTTGGTTTGTTTTTGTTCAAAACTGAAAATCTATATAAATTCACATTACAGTGAAAACTGTTGTGACCCCGGCCCCAGAGGCTGATTTATCTTCGCATGCTGATTCGGAGGAAGGTATGGAGGAGGAGGAAGCTGTCATGAGCTATGTGCCGGAGGGGCCGTCTTCACTGGTGAGTCAGCAAGAACCGACAGTTGCTGACGTGCCTATTGACCCCAGGCAAATTGATGAGGAAACAGATGCCGGTAATGATGAGGGGGAGCCCCTATTGGATGCAAGAGAGAGATGCAGGAGACGTTGTAGAGAACAGCTATTGCCACGTCCTAAGAGGTGTGGTCAGGAGATGTAGGGCCACACCCTACAAAATATAAAAGGGGTGTGACTGGGCTGGAAGGGCATGGTGAACAATTTGTTGGCATTTTGGATGCAATGGAGTTACAACTGTTAGTTTGGAGTTTTTGACAAGAGTCTGCATTCCTGCATTAATCTGCTGGCCATCTGCCAAGATCTTTGGAACATTGCCTGGTAACTATTGGACTGATATACGCTTTGGAAGAGAACTATTTATTAAAGGGCCAGCTTCAGTCTCTCTAGCCTGCGTTTGTTACTTCCGGGCTATTTGAGCCTCTGCAAGGCCACTCGTGGGAGGGGACAGAACAAAAACTATTATGTATCTATGTATCCCTCTCTGTGTTACCAACTGTGCTTATTAATGTGATATGGAAGCTGTTAAGGCTAAAAACATTGCAAGATTCCTTGTTTACCTGCTAAGAGAGGTGTTCCCAAATAGGGATGGCAAGCAGAACTACATCACTCAGAACTATGATGGAATAAATGTGAAGAATAGTTGATACTCAATACAGTAGTATTGAAGCTCCAATATCCACCACTTTCACTCCTAAACACAATAATTGCACCCAGGCTAGCTCAAGGAAGTGATCCTCCCTCCCTCCCTCTTCCTTTGTTCCCTCTCTCACTGTTCCTTCTCCATCCCTCCCTGCCTTCCTCCCTTCCACACTTCCGTAATTCTTCTTTCCCTGCTCCTTCCTTCTGTCCCTCTCTCCCTTCACTTCCTCCTCCCTCCCTCCTTCCTTCCTTCCTTCCTCCCTCCCTCTCTCCCTCCCTCCCTCTTCCTTTGTTCCCTCGCTTCCTGCCTCCCTCCCTCCCTTCCATAATTCCATAATTCTTCTTTCCCTCCTCCTTCCTTCTGTCCTTCTCTCCCTTCACTTCCTCCTCCCTCCCTCCCTCCCTCCCTCCTCCCTCCCTCCCTTCCTTCCTTCCTTCCTTCTTGAGGAAATATGCCTTGCAGTCCTAGACAGATGATTCAAAGGAAAAGGTGAGATGGGCAGTGGCGTAATTTAATAAATAAAATAAATAAAACCCTTTCTCCTAAGTGTTTACTCAACTTAACTATATATATGTGTCCTCTTTAGAACGATTCCTCTGTGCAAGCCTACCAGCCAATGGTTATCATTGCAGCCTAAACATGTTCTTTGAGAAGCCTTTATTTTCAAAAGTTACTATTAAATTATAATTCTAGTGGGAGAAAAGAGAAAATGTATTCAATACACGGCTGAAGAAAAATAGCTATATTTCAATTTAATTAAATGTAAATTAAACCTATCCTAGTTTTTCTCCCAGCCCTATGCATGATTTCCTGCTGGGTACTTCCCATCCCATAGCATGACTCTCCAAGGCTAAGTGTAGCTTCAATCTTGAGAAGTTGCGCATGGCTGCCTTAGGAGAATTGGAGTCTCAATGTCTGTCCCATCCTCTAGCAAAATAGACAAGGATGATGCTTCAGTTTCTCCAGTTGCAGTTGTGTGACATATTTTGGGGGGGGGGGGATCCACAGAGACAAGTGTGAAATAACTTACCTGTGCTGCCCAGCAAGAAAAACCAGCCTCTAGGAAATGTCTTCCCAAACTCACACAACAAACCAATTTCACTCCTGACATCTATTAAATGAAATCTCACTTCTGCACATATATTTCAGCCTCCTTCCAAATTTGCATTTTAAATTTTAAGCTATGAATAATGCACCCAATAAATTCTGAATGAGGCATGGTCTCCTGGAAGAATTGGGCTTTTGTATCCAGTTATTGCAAGAGCATATTTCATATTAATAATTAAGAATATTTAATTGGTCTTTCCCCCCCCCCCCCCCACTTTTACCGTAGACACAGCAAATAAAAATTCTCTTCTACGTGTGGAAAGAGAGAGATTTGTTTTTGATTGCTTCCGGGTATATCCTCTGTCCCCTTCCAATCTCTTCTGGCACAAAAGGGATCGCAAGATTTCTACAGCATAGTATTCCATGGTGGGGTGAGGTTCCTAAATCAATTAGCAGGGCTGAATCAAAGCACTCGGGTGGCGTGACAGAGCAACAGGCTGTCCCTTCTTATTCCATACTTACAATTCAAGGACTTTTCAAATCAAACAATCTTTCAACAATCCAGGTAGTGCTCGACTTATGACCAAAGTGGGGCTCAAAATTTTCATGGCTAAGCAAGACCAGTTGTTAAGTGAGGTGTGCCCCATTTTATGACCCTTTTTTGCTGCAGTTGTTAAGTGAACTGTGCACTTGTTAAGTGAATCTGGCTTCCCCCATTGATTATGCTTGTCTGAAGCTGGCTGAAAGGTAACAAGTGATGATCACATGACCATGAGACAATGCAACTGTCATAAATACATGGCAGTTATCGAACACCTGAATTTTGATCATATGACCACCAGGATGCTCAACGGTTATAAATGTGAAAAACACTCATAAGTTACTTTTTTCAATGCCATTGTAACTTTGAAGAGTCAGTAAATGAATGTCTATGGAGATTCTCAGTCATTCAGGTCATGGTTGTCCCAAAGGTGCTTTTTCAAGAGGCAACTGGACTTTCTGGGTTTTGTTTCTTTTAAAGATGTTTTGCTTTTCTTCTCATTCAAGAAGCTTCTTCATCTCTGACTGGATGGTGGGGAATGGAAGGATTTACTGTGTATTCTGTGCAATGATGACACAGATAAACCTCCAGGTGGCCTCAATGACTCTCTAAAAGGATACAGGTGACCAGCTGTCTGCAAGGAATATAAATCCTTCCATTCCCCACCATCCAGCCAGAGATGAAGCAGCTTCTTGGATGAGAAGCGAAATGTCTTCAAAATCAGAAAGTTCAGTTGCCTCTTGCAAAAGCATCTTTGGGACAGTAAATGAATGGTTGCAAGTCAAAGACTACCTGTATGGAGAAAATGCAATGTTCTGCTAAACCAGAAGGCATCAGGTTATCTTAAAATAACTCATGACTTTCTTCTCAGATAGTTTTCTGCCACCTTCAAGAAAGTGATAGCCGAAGGATGGGACTCATTCCTCTTAATGAAAAGTTTGATCTTGTTCAATGGAAGATAAAAATGGAGGGTGAAGGCAGAAGAATTCAATCCAGCATCACTATTTATATGTCCAGGAGCAGTGAATGACAAGTATTTCTCCCTTGATCAACCTGCTTCCAGTCAGAGTACCCTACACTGTTAGATGAGTTGGGGAGAGGTGTGACCTGGAGAGGTGTGACCCAGAGGTGGGTTTCAGCAGGTTCTGACCAGTTCTGGAGAACCGGTAGTGGAAATTTTGAGTAGTTTGGAGAACCGGTAGTAAAAATTCTGACTGGCGCCGCCCCCATCTATTCTCTGCCTGCCAAGTCCCAGCTGATCGGGAGGAAATGGGGATTTGGCAATAACCTTCCCCTGGAGTGGGGTGGGAATGGAGATTTTACAGTATCCTTCCCCTGCTATGCCCACCAATCCACACCAATCAAGCCATGTCACACCCACCAAGCCATGCCCACAGAACCGGCAGTAAAAAAAATTGAAACCCAGCACTGACCTCTACTCCAATATTAGCTTTATATCTCATACCTACAGCATAGCTTGCTCCACATTGAGAAGCTGGCTTCTATTCTCAAATCAATGACTCACGTTATCTTTCGACAGTGTGATTTCAGTGGTCAAACTTCTTTTTAAAGAAGTAATCAGGAAGTATCTATCAGAGTTTAATATTCTAGACATGTAGAAAGCCTTTAAATATCTCAGGGGGAGGGGGAGATATTTAAAACATCCCTTTGGATGGAGAGATGTTTTTTCAAACAATCAAATGTCCCAAACAATAATATTTTAAAATCCAGATATGTCACATCTGGAACCAGAAAGGTTGACTATTAGATTTAGCATTTCAGTCAGGCTAGATAAGATAAGATCCCAGATCAGGAATCAGGAATATTGAACAATGAAAGAATGAAGGATAGTATTGCAATACAAAGGGAATGTCTTTTAATTAATGGTGTCATGAATAAAAGTTAGAATAAAGACAGAAATAAGAGAAAGGGGGAATATTAGTAGACATATTTTTATAAAATAAGACAAGAACAATGATAAGAGGGAGATTTAGAAACTGAACGGCGGTAGTATTATGTATGTTGAAACATCATGAAATAATGAAAGATTATAATTTGATATGAATGTGTATTACTACTAGAAATATATAAACTGGATGAATGTGATAACTATGATCAATAATACTATTTTATCTGTATTGTAATGTATGGCATCCAGATGTCACACTGTTCAACCATTGATATGTATATGTAATATAAAATTAAAAACTTGATAATTTAAAAAAAAGGAATTAAGATTCTGTTTCTCATCATATTGTTGGCCATGAACTGAAAAGATGAAACATTTAGGAAAGTAATTCTCTTGAAAAAAAATTTTACAGCCAGAGAGCAGGTGATAGAGGCATGGGCAACAGGCTTTCGGTGCTCCTCTCCTTAGCAAATTTATTGCATCTTCCCACTGAACATTTATTAGTTAGTTATGTATCAATTTAAAGACCACTCATTAAACTGCAGTAAAACTAGGTCCCTCTTTGGGTAATGTGTGAAATGGCTCTTTTAACAATACAGAAGAACCTCTGGTCACAACCATAGTTTGTTGCATAACTTTGGTTGCAACCCGATTTGGTTGTGACCCGAGCCTAATTTTGGAAATTTGGCGCTTACAAAAAAAATGGGGCGAAAGGTGAAATCAGCGACAAAAAAAACCAAAACAACATTGTGAATTTTTTGGTTGGAGCCCGATTTGGTCATGGTCAGAAGCATTCATGATCAGAGATTCTACTGTACATGCTAAGCAAGAGCAGTTCGGATAGTTAAACCAGGAATCAGGATATTTTCTGGAATTTTAGAAATCAAATGATGGTGTTTGTGAGTTTTCCTACAGAAAAAATGTCCCAGGGCCTATGCTGTTTTTCGTTTTCCTCCATATCTTTTCATTTCCCCCTGCCAATAAATCATATCTGCCTCATCTCTCAATTCCTGATTAAATTACAGTTCCATACTCTCTTGCAGAACCTCTCATTAGATCTTCATCTTTATATGTCTAGTAGAGCGCATCACACATTATTAATATGGCAAATTACCCTTTTCCTTTCATCCTTTAATTTAAGCTGCTCTTTGGACTAAAACCTTTGGAGACCAACCAAGAGTGAACTGATGAGAAAAGTACACTGTTTTTGTGTGCATATGTGAGCGCACTTTCTTTCTCTCTTGCCTACTTTAAAAAAAAATATTTTTTGCTCAGCTGTTTCTTTCTTATTGCTCTCTATTTCTCTGTTTCTCTCTCTCCATCTCATTTGCCTTTCTTCTTTCTCTCTCCTTCTATCTATCTTTCCTTCCTGCATGTCCATTTAACATTATATCAGTTTTAAAAGAGATACATAGACAGGTTAGCCTCTTACCACAAACACAATCCTTTCTTATTAAATTATATACCTCTCCTGCGCGAGCTGCACTGGCTCCCAGTGGTCTTCCAGGTGCGCTTCAAGGTTTTGGTTACTACCTTTAGAGCGCTCCATGGCTTAGTACCTGATTATTTACGGGACTGCCTGCTGCCACCAGTGGCCTCCCACCGGCCGGTAAGCTCTCATAGAGAGGGGCTCCTCTGGGTGCCGTCGGCCAAACAATGTCGACTGGTGGCCCCCAGGGGGAGAGCATTCTCTGTGGGGGCACCTACTATCTGGAATGAGCTCCCCCCGGAGATACGGAGGATCCCGGACCTCCGCACCTTCTGCCACACTCTTAAGACCTTTTTATTCCATCAGGCGGGCCTGGACTAATTTTCCCTCTTTTAATAATATGAATTTTAATTTGTTTTAAATTATTGGGGGGTTTTAAAATTTGTATAGTGCCAAATTATTTAATTCGATTTTAGTCTGTTTTAAATGTTGTATCTATGTGTTTTAATTCATGGCTGTTCACCACCCTGAGTCCTTCGGGAGTAGGGCGGTATATAAATCAAATAAACTCTAATCTCTAAACTCTTATTATTAAATTATAATGCATATCTTTATTAATTTGTGTATTAATTCTATATTTCATTGAATAAGAAATGGATCTGATTTTACATGGTTGTACAATGCTTTCAGAGGAACTAAAGAGCTTCTTGATGTGGGTGAAGGAAGAGAGTGCAAAAGTTGGCTTGAAACTCAATATTAAGAAAATTAAGATTATGGCATCTGGTCCTCTCAATTACTGGTAAATAGATGGGGAAGAAATTGAGGTAGTGACAGATTTTATTTTCCTGGGCTCCAAGATCACAGCACATGGGGACTACAGCCAAGAAATTGCTCCTGGGAAGAAAAGCTATGGCAAGCCTAGACAGCATACTAAAAAGCAGAAATATCACCCTGTGTATAGTCAAGGCTATGGTTTTCCCAGTTGCAATGTATGGCTGTGAAAGTTGGACCATAAGAAAGGCTGAGCACCAAAGAATTGAGGCCTTTGAACTATGGTGCTGGAGAAAACTCCTGTGAGTGCCTTGGACTACAAGGCGATCAAACCGGTCAGTCCTAGAGGAAATCAACCCTGACTGTTCTTTAGAAGACCAGATCCTGAAGATGAAACTCAAATACTTTGGCCACCTAATGAGAAGGAAGGACTCACTGGAGAAGAGCCTAATGCGGAGAAAGATTGAGGGCAAAAGAAGAAGGGGACGACAGAGAACGAGGTGGCTGGATGGAGTCACTGAAGCAGTCAGTGTGAGCTTAAATGGACTCCGGGGGATGGTAGAGGACAGGAAGGCCATGTTGTCACTATGGGTCAGACAAGACTTCACGGCTAACAATAACGCAATGCTTTCTGTTGAATTTATAGAAGGGAGGTATTGCCTGTTTTAATTTATACTATTTTATTGTATTGGAAATTCTTTAGCCACTAGAGAATATGTAGCCCCCTCAAATTGAAATGCAACAATGATAAAACACAACAGCAAGAAATGAAACAATTTGTAAACAAAACAACTATAGAAACAAGTCATGCCAGTGACAGCATAACACCAGTTATTAATTACCATAACATCAGGGAACCCAATTCTAGATGCAATATCTGAAATAAATGAATGAATGAATGAATGAATGAATGAATGAATGAATGAATGAATACATACATACATACATACATACATACATACATACATACATACATACCGTACATACTCAGCTTTCAGGACAGGCTAGGTATATTATGCAAAGCATAGATGTGTAATAAGAAATAGCAAGCCACAAAATAGAAATATAACTAAATGTAGTTTATCCAATTTATTGCATTATTCATGCCTTTTTATCCTTGCAAAAAAATCTTGCTCCCAGCACATCCATTTACCGCTTTATATAATAGAATAACCGAGTTGAAAGGGACCTTGAAAGTCTTCTTGTCCAACCGCTGCTCAGAGTCAGGTATAAGGTCAAGAGACCTTATAAGACAGAAGAGACTGTCCAGTCTCTTCTTAAAAGCCTCCACTGATGGAGCACTTACAACTTCTGAAGACAAGCCATTCCACTGGTTGATTGTTCTAACTGTCAGGAAATTTGTCCTTAGTTTTAGGTTGCTTCTCTCCTTGATTAGTTTCCATTCATTGCTTCTTGTCTTGCCTTTTGATGCTTTGGAAAATAGGCTGACCTCCTCTTCTTTGTGACAGGCCCTCAAATATTGAAACACTGCTATCATATCGCACTTAGTCCTTCTTTTCACTAGACTAGACATACCCAATTCCTGCAACCATCCTTCATATGTTTTAGTCTCTGTTCAGTATTGAGTCACTTACTAAGCATTCCATTTATTCACAATACAATCCAAAAAAGATGCTGAGGCCCTAGAAAGAGCCAAAGAGCAACAAAGATGATTAAGGGTCTGAAGGCTAAATAATATGATGAACAGATAAGTATGTTAAGTCTAATGAAGAGAAGGCTTAAGGGATTCTTGAAGGGTTGTCATAGGGAAGAGGTGTCAATTTATTCTCCATAGCACCTGAGGGCAGGACAAGAAGCAATGGGTGGAAGCTTGTCAGAGGGAGATTCAACCTGGAAATAAGAAGGAATTTCCAGACAATATGAACAATTAATCGAACAGCTTGCCTCCCAGAGTTGTGGTTGCTCCATCGCTGGAGGTTTTCAAGAAAAGTGAACAACTATTTGTTGGGGATGGTATAAGGACTCCTGCCTTGGACAGGGGGTTGGACTAGAAGACCTCCAAGTTCTCTTCCCTATGATTTTATGATTCTGTGATTCTCACATATGTTAACTTGCATTATGCACCACTCTTAATGATCAACCAATTTGAGCAAAGCATGCAATAGCCCAAGCATATTTATTTATTTTATTTTATTTATTTGTCAAGAACATATTAGGTAATATATATATAAGTATAAGCATGAATTGAATACATAAAATAGATACAAATAGAAGAAACATTAGGACAGTGACAGTAAGTATGCTGGTACGCTTATGCACACCCCTTACAGACCTCTTAGGAATGGGTGAGGTCAACAGTAGACAGTCAGGTTAAAGTTTGGGGGGTTTTAAATGATAATATTTATCATTTTAAATGATAATATTTATCATTTTAAATGATAATATTTATCATTTACATTCTCCAAGCCCTCAGGCACACAATTAAGATTCTTTCTCATGGTATATGTTTCTTAATGATTTGTCAAAGTGCCAAAATCTGGTCTGTCAACTCCTTTCCCATCACTGGGAAAAGTAACCCAACATCTACAAGTAATGTGGGAATATAATTGATGAACCAGGAAGCTTTTAAGTTTCCTTAGTCTGTACATGAGGTCTGATTTAATTGAAAAGGTTGCATATGTAACGAACACTCTTTCAGTGATGTTAGATATGTGATGGGCCATTCAAATTAAGAGAACAAAGAAGAGCAACAAACATGATTAGGTGACTGGAGGCTAAAACATATAAAGAACTTGCTGGAATTGGGTATGTCTAGTTTAATGAAAAGAAGGACTAGGAATAACATGATAGTAGTGTTCCAATATCTCAGGGGCTGCCACAAAGAAGAGGGAGTCACACTATCTCCAAAGCACCTGACGGCAAGACAAGAAGCAATGGATGGAAACTAATCAAGGAGAGAATCAACCTAGAACTAAGGAGAAACTTCCTGACAGAACAATTAATTAGTAGAACAACTTGTCTCCAGAAGTTGTAAATGCTCCAACACTGGGAGTTTGATTGTATAACCATTTGTCTGAAATACTATAGGGTTTCCTGCCTAAGCAAGGAGTTGGACTAGAAGATCTCCATGGTCTCTTCCAACTCTGTTATTCTACTCTACTCTACTCTACTCTACTCTACTCTACTCTACTCTACTC
>WNWU01000001.1:83308419-83326746 GCA_012654045.1 Ptyas mucosa
AATAGAATAGAATAGAATAGAATAGAATAGAATAGAATAGAATAGAACAGAACAGAACAGTTGGAAGGGACCTTGGAGGTTTTCTAGGCCAACCCACTGTTTAGGCAGGAAACCTAATACCAGCGATGGCTAACCTTTTTGCCATCGTGTGCCAAAAGCAGGGGGAGCAGGGGGAGCAGGGAGGTCCTGGGAGCGTGTGCCCACATCCATAATTCAATGCGCCCTGCCCTCCCGCGCATGCGCACGTGACCCCTCCACACACACACACACTTCCCCCTGCTTTTGGCACGCAATGGCATGGTGGGCCCGGTAAGCCCATTTTTCCCCTTCCCCAGGCTCCAGAGGCTTTCTAGGAGCCTGGGGAGGGCAAAAACAGCCTTCCCCATCCCCCTCCCCCCCGGAGGCCTTCTGGAGGCTGGAAACAGCTAGTTTCCGGACTTCCGGTGGGACCGGAAGGCCTGAAAATCAGTTGGCTGGTGTGCGCATGCACGCTGGAACTGAGCTAGGGCAACACTCGTGTGCCCACCAATATGGCTCCACGTGCCACCTGTGGCACCTGTGCCATAGGTTCGCCATCATGGCCCTATACCATTTCAGATAAATGGTTATCCAATCTCTTCTTAAAAACTTCCAGTGTTGGAGCAAGTTGTTCCATTTTGGAGGCAAGTTGTTCCACAGATTTGGACGAAACCATCATTTTCTTTTTTATATGTATTTCCTTACTTTCCAGTTATAATTTTGAGAAATTCTCCTTTCTGCCTTTTTTCCTCAGCTTTCTTTTGGCTGTATCCTGCTGTCTTGGTGCACTCCCTACTTAAAAAGAATCAGAAACCATGTCAAAAATAATCACAAATCTAGTCAGAAAGTACACCAGAGAGACAAAGAACAGACTCAGAGGCTTCGTATAGTCCAGGAGCCTCAAGATGAACAACCCTAGTTTCATAGCTTATAATCAGTTCAGCTGCCTCTTGACTTTTTTCATTGCTTAACATTGGCTAAGCAACTTGTGACTGAATGTAATGTGCTAGATAGATGGGGATGGGATGGGAAGGGATGGGATAAATGACAGCTTCTATTGTGTTGCAGGGATTCCTACCAGGACTTAAAAGGAGAGATGGTTTTCAGAGGAGGCTCAGGGTTTTGTAACATCCACAGAAAGTTCTTGTGCCTAGATCAATGTTTCTCAATTGTGGCAACTTGAAGATGGGTGGACTTCAACTCCCAGAATTGAGAAACACTGGCCTAGATTAAGGTTTACAGAGACTTGGACGAGGCAAGGCAAAAACATTAACGAGAAACGGCACGGGTTTTTGTTATGTTCTGGGTGAAGAATGGAGGTGAGGCCAGAGTGATTTCTAACTCTTCATTCAATACTGCCTGTGAGGCAACTGTTGCTCCCCGGCTGACGCAGTTCCTTTTATAGGGAAGCTGATCAGCCCACAACCAATCAGGAGAGAGTATTTTCCCGCTCCAACAGAGGACCAGACTGAGAACTTCAACTGACAACTATATGCAATACATAACAGTTTTCATACTTTTTGGGAAAGCTCTCAGTCTTGCAAGGGCGGGTGAGGGAGGGAGAACAACTGCATACAGCTTCCTCCTTCCACCCCCCACCCCCACCCCACACACAGAGTTTCTCACATCATCCCTGGAAAGACGCAATGCCTGTTTTGATTCATGGCGGGCGTTATCAGACTGCACCACTACAGGGAGGAAAATGCTAAAGTCAGAACAAACAAGAAAAGCTGTTTCTGAATAAGATAAAGAACTTTAAAAACAAACACCATTACATTCTGCGCAGGGAGTAACAAGATTATTAGCGAGAAGGATCAAGGTTTCAGAGCTTCAAATCGTTCCAGTTTTCACCATTTCTAGCACCTAGCAGTGTCCTGACTTAATGCCATCATGAAGACAAACAGGAAAAAGAGCACCTCCAACAGTTAGCTCTGCCTCCCTTGATGCTTTCAGATCTCCTAACGGGCTTGACAGAAAGGAAGGGAAGTGAAAAGTATTTATTGTCCAACATGAAAAGCACAATTTGTGCTTGCTTTGAAGCAACATTTATTGGGTGTAAGGAAATGAGCTTTCAGATAAGAATGCGAGAATGGAAGTCCGGTTTTGGACTTTCTCTTTGGCCTAGTAAGTAAAAGAAGCAAGGAAACTAATCACGGTTCCAAGTAAAGTGAGCTGGTGCAGCAATCCCATTTTTGAAGGATAAAATGAGCTCATTGAGTATTGGCCCTTTTGTTAGGGATATAATGAAATATGCATAGGATAACAGAAATAGAAATAGAATAACAGAGTTGGAAGGGACATTGGAGGTCTTCTAGTTCAACCCCCTGCCCAGGCAGGAAACCCTACACCACTTCAGGCAAATGGTTATCCAACATCTTCTTAAAAATTTCCAGTGTTGGAGCATTCACAACTTCTGCAAGCAAGTTGTTCCACTTATTAATTGTTCTAACTGTCAGGAAATTTCTCCTTAGTTCTAAGTTGCTTCTCTCCTTGCTTAGTTTCCACCCATTGCTTCTTGTTCTACTCTTAGGTGCTTTAAAGAATAGTTTGACTCCCTCTTCTTTGTGGCAACCCCAGAGATATTGGAACACTGCTATCATGTCTCTCCTAGTCCTTCTTTTCATTAAACTAGACATCCCAGTTCCTGCCACCATTCTTCATATGTTTTAGCATCCAGTCCCCTAATCATATATAAATATATAGATGTATAGATAAGTGTGTGTAAAAGGGACATGGTGGCTCAGTAGCTAAGACGCTGAGCTTATTGATCGAAAGGTCGGCAGTTCAGTGATTCGAATCCCTAGTGCCGCATAAAGGAGTGAGCTCCTGTTACTTGTCCCAGCTTCTGCCAACCTAGCAGTTCGAAAGCACATAAAAAGTGCAAGTAGAAAAATAGGGACCACCTTTGGTGGGAAGGTAACAGTGTTCCGTGCACCTTTGGCGTTTAGTCATGCCAGCCACATGACCATGGAAACATCTTCAGACAGCGCTGGCTCTTCGGCTTTGAAATGGAAATGAGCACTGCCCTCTAGAGTCGGGAACGACAAGCACATATGTGCGAGGGGAACCTTTACCTTTTTATAGGTAAGTAGATGTGGCTCATGAATTAATTAGGGCATCTATCCGAACCCTGACAGCATGGCTATATAAATGTATTTGTGTAAAAGTATGGGATGAAGTTGTATAGGATATCTTTTCATCATGAAGAAAATCTATCTATGTAGTTCCTAGGAATCAGAAAAATTGCTTGATGGCACATAATGAATCTATCTTAGAGATACTTTGCAACTTTGCTGTAGCAATAGAAATGTTTACTGTGGTAGCCTGGAACATAAAGTAAATGGATTGCAAAATTCAAGCTCAGTTTGCTAGACTTCCCCCCCCCACCCCCCCATATACACACATGTACCTAAGTGTAGCACAAATATTCTCTGGCAATATCTTTTCTCTCTCATGTTCCCTTGATATTTTCTTTATTTCATCACTAGACCATGAATGAGGCAATTCTAAATCATCCTTAGCTGTACAAATATTACAATTGTATTTTCTCATTATTCCAAACCCATTTAAGATACATAAAATCTGATAGGCTTTATTCCTGGCCATTACCCGGCAGGGAAATTGGGTGACAGGAGTAATTGGGAATAGAGGCAAGGATAGAAATCAGTAAGGGGACAGCAAACATCATTCCACTATAGTTTTGTACTTAATCAAGAATGGGTAGAAACGTGAAGTTGAACTTGATAAAGGGAAAGCACCCAAAAGTTGGAAGAAATGTAGATGTCTATGGAGATTCTCAGCCATTCCGGTCATGGTTATCTGGAACTGAAGAAATTTCTTGAATGAGAAGCAAATGTCTTCAAGAAAAAACAAAGAAAGTCCAGTTGCCTTTTGAAAAAACACCTTTGGAAAAAAATCAGAATTTGCTTTTTCAGGACAAAGTTATATAAACATCTCTTGTAGTTTTGGATTTTGATGTAAACAATATGGATTTGGGCAGTGGTGAAATCCAAATTTTTTTACTACCGGTTCTGTGGGCGTGGCTTGGTGGGCATGGTGTGGCTTGGTGGGCATGGCAGGGGAAGGATACTGCAAACTCTCTATTCCCTCCCCACTCCAGGGGAAGGATACTGCAAAATCCCCATTCCCTCCCCACTCCAGGGGAAGGATACTGCAAAATCCCCATTCCCTCCCCACTCTGGGGCCAGCCAGAGGTGGTATTTGCTGGTTCTCTGAACTACCCAAAATTTCCACCACAGGTTCTCCAGAACCTGCTGGATTTCACCCCTGGATTTGGGCCATCACCAAAAGGTTAAGGAAGCCTAATTGGTCTCAGACATCTGGGAAGAAATTGTGAAATAAAGGCAGCTCCACTAAAAATAGTTAGCCACCATGACAGATTGAAGAGCCAGCAAGTAGCCCTGCTATTTGTAATTCCTCTCCGGACAAGAAGAGGAGTTGAGATCACCCACAAGTATTTCTTACAGCTGCTCTTCCCAAGGAGACAGCAAGACAGTGGTCTCTGGCATATTTAGTGCTCTGGGAAATGAGCTATCTTGGTCAACCGATGTTTAGTGCCTATTTTCCATTTTTTTCTTTTTTTTCCCTGCACCTTCAGTTTTTTATTTTTTGTACTATGTATTACTTTTTAATTATTGAGTTGTCATTTTTAATAAAATTATTTTCAAGAAGGAAAGCCTAATTACTCTCCTCTGTTTTGATTTCCAGCATAAAGAATAATTTTCAAAGATATCCACTTCTTCTAATACAGATATGTGTCTGTGTCTGTGTTTGTGTCTCATCATTTTCTAATTGTGTAGCAAGGAGGTGGAATTGGTTCCTCCAAAAAGTACAAAAAGATTATAGCTAATTCAACCAGATTAATGATGTAAAAAAAATCCTTAACATCCTAAGAATAAACTTCCAGATTTTGCTGGAATTGTCAACTTTGTGAGATAGTCCAGATATGAAGCACATCCAGATGAACTAATTCTACAGTATTGTAAGGTAAGGTTAATAGAATCTTGCAAGTCTGAAAAATTCTCATTTCTTCCCCCATTGTCTTTTCAGCCCATGAAATTATGGAGAATCCCTTCTGAGACATTTGCCATATCCAGATTTCTTCTAAGCCAGGGGTGTCAAACTCAAGGCCTGTGCATCTGGCCCATGGGGTGCTTACATCTGGCACACAGGGCTGGCCTGGAATAGCAAAGGACCAGCCCATGGTGCCTCTGGAAGCCAAAATGGGGTGCACCCTATTTTTGGCCTGGATGGTCTTCTGCAGCACTTTGCTGGCCAAAACAGGGCACAGGGTGGTGGTGGCTGTGAGCAGCCTCCACATGGCCCATTTTCAGCCTGGATGGCCTCCTGCACTTTGCCAGACATTCACCCCATTTTGGTTGGCAAAGTGCTGTAGGAGGGCATCCAAGCCGAAAATGGAGTGCGGGGGGGGCACACATTGCCCCCCACACCCCATTTTTGCTGGCAGGGTGCTGCAGGAGGCGTCTGTCCCATCTCCACCACCACCCCCATTGGAGGAGAACTACAATGCTAATCTGGCCCTCGAAAAATCCAGTTTGACACCCTTGCTTCTAAGCATTCAACTGCTACTAGTCTACAGCTCTGTCTCCCAAGGCCATTCTCACATATCATTACAGTAATACTATTTGATTATACCTGAAATTAATCCTACAAGCTGGAAGCATAAACCACCTCAGAGGATTAACTTCTGATAATTAATGTCTAGAAAACTACCAGGCCATCCTTTGAACAACTAAATTAGTATTGTCCTGCTCAATAATGAAATATACTGGACTTCCTTTCCTAAAATATTCCATTTACACTTCCTAGACTGAGACTCCATGCACTTCAGAAATGAACTCCAAAAAGGGAACCATGAGATGCATATGTTGAGTATCAACTCCTCCATCTCTTACGATGTTTCCAGAAAGGATGGAAAATACAAAGTGAGTCAAAGATACAGTTCTCAGCGTGAGATGAGCTTCAGAAGAGGACTTTGGAAATTTTATCTATGAATATTTTAATTTTATTTTTCTTGATGTGTTTATTTTGTATCTTCTTTTAATTACTGTAAGCTATTTTGACTGCATGCATAATCAGAACAGAGAGGGGTATCAAATGTAATCATAAAATATAAATATTTAAATGTAGGACTACAGCTCTGTGGCAGTGAAGATGCTTTGTATTCAGGTCCCAGAGTACAATCCTAGGAAATTCTAATCCCTGGAGAGTTCCTGCCTCTTGGTAGAAGGAATGTTAAGCTTGATGTTGTAGTTGAGAATATAACAGCACATAATGTCTTGTAATTGATAGCTATGCTTAAAACAAATTTAGAACTTTTATGCAACACTTGGCTTGTTCTCTATTGGCATTGCAGATATGCAATTGGCTTCACATCATAAGGTTCAAATGAATGGCATTCAAACAATCATTTTTCAAAGTCTGCTGGTTATCAGAAGACTACGGAAGATGCATAAACTACATGCTAATTTTTTTCCCCTCTACCATGAAAGTTTCTTACCAATCCTGGGAGGAACTGCACTGCAGTCTGCTTTTCTGCATGGAAGAGAATCAGCTTGATAACCAATATCTTCAAATAAAATGCATAGTGGGGATGACAAATCTGTGATGAAAAATAATGCACCGTTCCACTTGCCAGAATAAATAGATAGTGAAGATGTGTCTCGGATTTTCAAAACAATGGTTCTCTGAATCTCTACCAGCCTTTTCTTATCCTTCAGTACCTCTTCACATAAAATTGTTTTATTTTTAAGGCAAGACGATGAAAATGCATGCGACTTTGTGGACCACCTCCTTCAAAGATTTTGCATAATGCAAGGGAGGGAATTTCCTGAAAAGAGGAGGTCTTCCTGAATATTTGTCATCCACAGGTACTTATTTCATTTGTGTAAAAAGCATTTTACAAATGCCAGAGATGACATCATCTGCATATGGCATTATTACACCAGTGACACATATGCATGTAAAAGTAACATAAATTCAATTTTATCAAGTCTCTGTTGGATGCAATAGGGTCAATCCATCCTTTTTTGTTTTTACTCTAAAATGGAAATTTGATCCATTGCAGTTGGAGTCTGCTAAATGTGCATTGGACTTCGACTAAATTTCTTTAAACTAAATTTGATTCTGGGTATGTGGATGCATGCACAAATATACACAATGTGACATCATTACAGGAGATCCCTGCTTGTTTTAAGCTCGGTACCAGTTTTGAACTTTTTTGTATTCAAAAGGTGATAGTATCACTTTATACTGCACTCCACTGCCACGTGTGGAATACTGCATCCATTTCTGGTCATCATGATAAAAAAAAAAGATGCTGAGACTTTAAAACATGTGCAGAAAAGAGCAACAAAGATGATAAGAGGCTAAACTGTACAATGGACGCTTAAGGAAACTAGGCATGTCTAGCTTATCAAAGAGAAGGATTAGGGCAGGGGTGAAATTCAGCAGGTTCTGAAAGGTTCTGGAGAACCGGTAGCAGAAATTTTGAGTAGTTCGGAGAACTGGCAAATACCACCTCTGGCTGGTCCCAGAGTGGAGTGCGAATGGAGATTTTGCAACATCCTTCCCCCAGGAGTGGGGAGGGAATGGGAATTTTGCAGTATCCTTCCCCTGGAGTGGGGTGGGAATGGAGATTTTGCAGTATCCTACCCCTGCCATGCCCAGCAAGCCACGCCTACCAAGCCACACCACGCCCACCAAGCCATACCCACAGAACCGGTAGTAAAAAAAAAAATTGAATTCCACCACTGGATTAGGGGTGGCATGATAACGGTTTTCCAGTCCTTGAGGGGCTGTCAACACAGAAGAGGAGGTTGACTTATTCTCCACAGCAAGAAGTAACGGGTGGAAGTAGAAGAAAGATTTCTAAGAAGAAGAACTAAGAAGAAATTTCCTGACAGTGGGAACAATTCAACTATCAACGGAACAGCTTGCCTGGTGGTGAAGTGGTTGAAGCATAGTATTGCAGGCAAACTCTGCCAACAGCCTGACAGGGTTCAAGGTTGACTCAACCATCCATCCAAGGTTGGTAATATGAGGACCCAGATTGTTGAGGGCAACATGGAAATAATGCTTGTAAACCATCCAGAGAGTACTATGGGGTGGTATGGTATATAAGCCTAAATGCTACTGCTATTACCTCTGGAGTTGTAGGTGCTCCATCATTGGAAGTTTTCAAGAATAGACTGGACAGCCATTTGTCTGGGATAGTATAAAGTTTCCTGCCTTGAGTAGGGGGTTGGATTAGAAGATCTCCAAGGTCCCTTCCAGCCTTATCTGTGATTTTGTGGAAGAGACAAAGCAATCTTTACTATATGTCTTTAAGTAGATGCTTTAGATGATTCTAAAAAAAAAAATCTTTATTTTACTAAGTTTTTTTAAAGTGCACAAATATGTGCACCAAGAGCTTTGGTGGAGCAGCGGATTAAAGCACTGTTAAATAGCACTTAGCTGCCAGCTGCCTGCAATTACTGCGAGTTCAAATCTCACCAGACTCAAGGTTGACTCAGCCTTCCATCCTTCCGAGGTAGGTAAAATGAGGACCCGGATTGTGGGGGCAATAAGCTGACTTTGTATAAAAAAGAACACCACTTGGGGGGGGGGAGGGCAAAAGCTCTACTAAGCAGGTATATATAAAAGTATGAAGGCTATTGCTTAACACATTGTAAGCCGCCCTGAGTCTCTGGAGAAGGGCAGCATATAAATCGAACCAATAAATAAAATAAATAAATAAATATGACCCCCCCTAAAATTTTAAATATTCAACTAACAAACAACAACAAACAAAACCCCAAGAAGGAAAAATAATCAAAGCATCTCATCTATTTATCAAATATTACTATTAAATATTGTATATCAAATGATAACTTAAAAGACTCTACTGTAAAACATCATGAAATTGTGCCAAAGGGAAACATACTGCATTGTTTTCTGATTAGTAGAAAATATGACCTTTTCAACATGAATAAATAATGCATATTTTGAATCCAGTCCTTAATATCCAGGATAGCAATACTTTTTCCTGTTTCTCGAAATAATTATCTTACCAATTCTCCATGTCACATATAACCAGAGTCCTAAAATTGTAAAATTCCACATTTTTTTAAATCAATGCAATGTAATATATTTAATAACATCCACCCACATCCAGTATGGAAATAATATTGCTAATAATAATATAATGCCAAAAGATACTAATTGCTCACCAAACAAAATCATTTGTGGGTGTGACTTTCACATCTCCAAGAAAATTTGGTATCCAATCTTAATTAATTAATTAATTAATCCAATGTATATGTCTGCCCATCATAATGAGTGACTTTTTTTGTGCGTGCTTCCAATAAGCTTTACCTAGAATCTTTTGATGAATCAATTTCATTCTTAAAATCAACAGGATCAATTTAACAATTTTCAAAAACACTTGACCATTGATGTTCCATTATTACATATTTAATAGAATAACAGAATAACAGAGTTGGAAGGGACCTTGGAGGTCTTCTAGTCCAACCCCCTGCTCAGGGAGGAAACACTGTACCATTTCAGACAAACAGTTGTTCAGTCTCTTCTTAAAAACTTCCACTATTGGAACATGACTTCTGGAGACAAGTTGTTCCACTGATTAATTGTTCTGTCAGGAAATTTCTCCTTAGTTCTAGGTCCTTCTCCCCTTGATTAGTTTCCATCCATTGCTTCTTGTCTTGCCTGTCAAAAATGTGCTTCAGAAAAACATATTGCTACAGTTGTGAATTAGGTAAATAGCATTTGATTTGTTCAGAGAAATCCTTAAAATAATTGATTGTAAACCAATTGTAAAGTAAATGGTTTACAATAACTAATTTTGGAGAGCCTAGCTTGAGAAAAGCATGAACTAACTGACTTCTAAGATCTCTTCTGATATACTCATTTTATAACCAACAGAAAGAAGAGCAAATGAAGAACTAGGATTTGAATGTAGTTCTCATTCAAAGGGTTTTTACTGAGTATCCAATAAAATATCAATAATCCAGCAAACAGCATATTTGTGAACAACCGAGGTGGCGCAGTGGTTAGAGGGCAGTACTGCAGCTACTTCAGCTGATTGCTAGTTCAGCAGATCAGCGGATCAAATCTCACTGGCTCAAGGTTGACTCAGCCTTCCATCCTTCCAAGGCGGGTAAAATGAGGACCCAGATTGTTGGGGGCAATATGCTATTTAGTATACTGCCTTTGGTGTAAGCCGCCCAGAGTCCTCGGAGAGTGGGCGGCATAGAAATATGACTAATAAAATAAAAAAATAAACCATTAGATTGAAATTTTAATCCTAGAGTTGTTTTCATTTCCAACTATTACACCAATGAAGCTGAGGTCTCTTTGTGTCATTCTGCTACCTTAAAACTACATCTACTGTACGTCATGATCAAGTAGACTTAATCTAATAGAAGATACGTCTCCTAAAGCCATTCAAACCCTTCAATCAGAATAGAGCTGGAAGGGACTTTGGAGGTCTTCTAGTCCACCCCCCTGCTCAGGCAGAAGACCCTATTTATGAAAAGTGGCTTTCAAATCTCTTCTTAAAAATCTCCAGTGATGGAGCACCCACAACTTCTGAAAGCAAGCTGTTCCACTGGTTAATTGTTATGTTAGGAAATTTCTCTTAAATTCCAGGGTGCTTCTCTCCTTGTTTAGTTTCCATCCATTGTTTCTTGTCTTGCCTGCAGGTGCTTTGGAGAATAGACTGACTCCCTCTTCTTTGTGGCTGCCCCTCAAATACTAGAATACTGCTATCATGTCCACCCTAGCCCTTATTTTCTCTAGACTGGCCGTACCCAGTTCCTGCAACCGTTCTTCATACTTTTTTTAGTCTCCAGGCCTTTAATCTTTTTAGTTGCTCTTAGTTTCCCTCTCAACAATCATTTCTGTAATCCAAGAATTTTGGAGAACTGATGCTCATCATCTATTATTTAAGTTTTATGTGGGTTTTCCATATATATTCTAGCAACTAATCAAGTATAAACTCCCATTTTAATTGATATTGCATTATTCTTTTCCATTTCCATACATTTTGTGCAGATCTTTTATGTTGTTTTGTGATTCTCTACTTTTTCTTTAGACATTAGACACCAAAGATCAGCCAGAGTTTGTGATTAAATGAAAGGCTGTAATTTCCCCCACCGCCTCTTTAAAATTTAAATTAATTGTTATGATAAAAATTAATATCATTTAATATTAACTACTCATTTTCTTATCAAAACTGTCTCTAGTTAAAAGCTCATTTTTCTCTCAGATTTTATATATGACTAATTTCTCACAGGGTATTCATGAAGCTTTGGTTTTGCAAAAACTGAGTTTCATTCTTCTTTTGTTTGCAATTTTACTCTTTTCCCCTCTCACACATATACACCTTAACATGATGTGTCATAATCGCATTCCTCTTTTGTTGTTTTAGCTGGTTCAATGAAAGCATTGCCCTGATATTGAATAAGGAATTTACATTTTGGACAAGAAGATTAATTTCCTTTAAAAGAAAGAGAATGACTCTCTACTGGTTTTAAGCTTCATTCTATTACAGGAAACATAAGAACAAGAATAAGCTCAGGACAATGAACGAATGGGAAAATCAACCCAGAGAATAAAAAAATAGGAATACAGCAAGGTGAATTGGTTGTTGATTCAGAGGTTGTCTGATTTCAGGACTATACCTTCTTTCATTCTTAATGGGGTTTTCTTACACCAGAAAGGATGCATTCACAATCTAGTGGGCAGAGTGGAGTGCTTCCTGGGCTCTAAGCTCCAGCTCAAATAGCAGATGGCCTGAAGGGCTTTTGCACACTTTTAGCTGATGCAGCAGTTATGGCCAGGATGCAGCTATGGTCTGGAGATGCTTACTCATGTCCTTGACATTTCTCAACTTGATTAGTGTAATGTGCACTAAATGCAGCTCCCATCAAAGATAGTTAAGAACAATTAATAGTTAGAACAATTAATCAGTGGAATGGCTTGCCTTCAGAGGTTGTGGATACTCCATCATAAGAGGTTTGTAAGAAGAGATTGGACAGCCATGTGTCCAGAATCGCATAGGGCCGTGATGGCGAACCTATGGCACAGGTGCCACAGGTGGCCTGCGGATCCATATCTGTGGGCACGCAAGCGTTGCCCTAGCTCAGCACGAGCATGCATGCACACGCCGGCCAGCTGATTTTCGGGCCTTCCGAGCCCACCGGAAGTTGGGAAACAGGCCGCTTCCTGCCTCTGGAGGGCCTCCGGTGCGGGGGAGGCTGTTTTCACCCTCCTCAGGTTCCAAGAAAGCCTCTGGAGCCTGGGGAGAGCAAAAAACAGGCCTACCTGACCCACCGGTAACCTTTTTGCTGTCACATGCCAAAAGCAGGAGGGAGCGCGGGGGGGGTCTGCACGCATGCGCAGGGGGACAGGGTGTGTGGGGCATTGAATTATGGGTGTGGGCACGCACGTGCGCAAACACAACACCCCGCACTCCCCCTGCTTTTGGCACGCGATGGCAAAAAGGTTAGCCATCACTGGCATAGGGTCTCCTGCTTGAGCAGGAGATTGGATTAGAAGATCTCCTTCCAACTCTGTTGTTCTGTTATGTCTTTAATGCTATAGTTCAAACTAGGAAACTGGCAGAGGTACTTACAGTTGTAATTAGAAAACAAACCATAGTCCCATTCTGAGTTCAGGTTCAATAGAGTTGGTCCAATATTCCTTATTGGGTTTTTGTTGTAGGGATAACATTGAAGGAAAGTGGAAGCTAGAGCCACCAGAAAAAAATGAATGAATGAATGAATGAATGAATGAATGAATGAATGAATGAATGAATTTATTTCACAGGCATTTTGCAGTGCTACTCAAAAGTCATTGCTCCTATCTGTTTAAAAGTTCAATGGAACTTTTCAAAAGGAAAAATAGTGTAGCAACCTGACAATGAGATTTTGTGGCAATAGATATTGTTTTACTCCCCACAGGAGATAACTAATACAGTTAAGAGACTGCAAGACGATACAAGCTCCACATTTGATTGAAATGCCAAAGCAATTTCACTTCTAGATGTTAACAGTTTATCATGTGACAGGAAAGCTGCTAATGAAAGAAAAGAATCAACTATTGTTCCAATTTTGTTAGGCAGATTTCTGGAGATAGTGATAGTAAACTTGCTTTGTATTTTTGGTAGTTGTTCTTGCTGTTGTGTGCAGAACCTGACTGGGAGAGAGAAGAGTCTTCTGGTGCAGGTAGACATAAAAGGGTAGTAAAACCTCAATTATCTTACTTTTGCAAAGTCAAGCATAGCAAAACCAGTTCATTGCTTTTCAGGATAGAGTAGTGAGAGTACACTCTGTGTAATGTCAGCCAATTCACCATGGCAATATTTCAAGAAGGATTTTTTTTCCTCCTGGTTTAAAAGCAACAAACAATAGACAGACTTCTAAGGTACTAAAATAATCACATAATGCAACAATACCAAGCTGAATTTGGCTGATTTTGAAACAGAAACTTAAAGAGTGTTAAAATAAAACGTTTAGTGTTTCTTTCTTTTCTTTTTTAGCATTTTATTACAAATGTTTTCACTGCATTTTAGCAAGCTGCTCAAAGCTGTTAAGGGAGTAGGCAGCATAATGCATAATAAGCTGTTAAAGGGGTAGGCAGTAAAATAAAAATAGATTTTCTACATAAATAAATACAAATGGGGGGATGGGAGGATGACAAATAAATTAGCTGTAGATATTAACATTATTACTTTGATCAATCAGTTAATTATTTAACTACTAGACTTTTAACATACATATCCAAAAACAACTTAGTTTATTCCCAGGTTTAAAATAAACTGAGATGGGGGCATGAGAATTATCTAATACACAGACACATTCTCCTGATTTTCAGAGTTTTGTATTTACACATTTGTTGGTAATCATGGATTTCAGCTCAGGGAAAAGCTAGAATTCCATGGAGATGAGAGACTTGAAGAACTGGCATGGTCTGCTTCGAACATAAACCTGGAAACAAAACCTTCTATCTTTATTTAAGCAACGTTAGAAATGATATTGCTGTCTATCCCACTGACCAGTATTGGCAACCGTTAGAAAGCACAACTAAGCATGGTAGTTAAATCTTTTATGACCAAAATTTTTTGAGGTGCTCCAATAATGTTTTGTGTTCTACGCAAACAGGTTGCCTTGCCCAGGTGTAATGGTATGACCTTGGGAAATGGATGGAAGAGATGTCCCCGAGGGAACCATCAGATAAGAGATGGCATGACCAGTGGTGGGTTGCCCCCGGTTCGCACCAGTTCTATAGAACTGGTAGTAAAACCAGTGGCCAGCCCTGCCCACTGACCCTGATGCAGAAGAGCACATGAGGGAGCAAAGTGAGTATGGCCCCATTGCAAACCGCTAGTAAAGGTAAGTAGAATCCACCCCTGGGCATGACCCATAGTTGCACAATGGGCAGAGAAAGAGACCAGCGGTGGGTTTCACATATTCTTACCATTGGTTCGCTGTGTACATGCGCGGCAAACCAGTGCACATGTGCCCGGCCTTCCACGCATGCCCTTTGCTCATGTGCGCGCCTTTCATGCATGCACCTGGCCTCAAAAATGTGTCTAAATAGGACGGCATTACGCCAGGGCAGGTGGGTGGCCCACCCGCAGTCACCGCTACCAGTTCACCCGAACCAGTCCGAACCGACTGAATACCACCTCTGAAAGACACAGAAAAGAACCTCCCAACTTCTCGGACTGTAAAATAGGCTCCAGGAGGTTTGCACGAGGAGACTGTCTCCTACTTTCTAGCCTGGTATCTTAACTACCTAAACAAACTGTTTCTCATTTGAAATTCTTCTTAGGCACTTTGCTTATATATTCTTTATTTATGTGTATTGCATGCTTTATCTTAGTATTATCTAATCTATTATTTAGGATATAAATACTGGGAAATAAGCAAACAAACAAATAAATTTTGAAGCTGAAAGACTGTGAAACTACTTTTTAATCATCCCCCTATGGAATCTAGATGCTTTCCTTTCAATATTAACAATGGAGTTAACCCTCAGCAACCTTTCACTCTGTTCATTTTCTAAGCATAAATTGCTAGCAAAGGAAACATTCACAGACCCTTTTCAGAATGCGGAACTAATTACAATATATATTTTGTTCACTTTTTGATTGGGGGGGGTCATTATTAGTTACCTATGAGGTTTTCCAATGTGATAGGATCCCCTATATTTTCTTTAATAGATTTCCTTATTATCATATATATTAAGTTTTCCAGTCTTTTGTAAAAAACAACAACAAATAGTTTCCAGGTTGCTGATATGCACTGCTGGTCTGGTCTAGACGATCTGGTCTAAAGTCATTATTAGCTCAACATTTTGGAAGATTAGAATAAGAAACATGGTTTTTTATGCTCTATTGGAGAAATGCATTGGTTTGAGGCTTAACCTTCCAAATGGCTGTTATATTAAAAGCTAAAAGGATTGTTCAGAACACCAATAAATACTCATAGATATTTGAAATAGGTGTGTGGATTTTCACAAATCCTTTATCAATAGCATCTTTCAGAAATGGCCATGAAATTATTTTGTATAACATGAAGCAGATTTAACTCTCCTTTGCTCTAATACTTTCTTCTTCTTCTTTTTCCTTATAAAGAATAATCTTATGATCCCTAGGAGGCTAGTCCAAGGTTCTTGGGTGGAACTAACTAAGATTCTTTCTAGCCAGAGTGAAATACCTAATATTCTTGAGTTTAACTGCCAGAGGTGACTATTTCTAACATTTGGGACTTCTTGGCTTTAAAAAGACAAAGTGTGCTGTTGGAGAAGAGCAAGAGGCTTTAAAGCAGATCAAAGCAAAGAGAAATTCTTAGAAATAAGTTGGCCCTGCAGCCTCAAGGAGTGCTTTACTTGAACCTCTATTAATGACACATCCCTTTGAAGGTTTGCAAAGCCCTAAAGGACAGATCTAATTTCTTCTGTCCAAGTGCATTTTTAACACACCCAGGGCTGAAAGACCAGACGTTCCACAATAAGTTGGTGCCTGTATTTCTCCCCTATGGGAATTTTATTTTATTTAAAAAAAACACCTTGTGCAATGTATAGGACATTGTACCAAAAGGAAAAAAAAAATGCGGGATAAAATTTCCATTTGGTGAATCTAATAAATTCATATTAACTTTTTTGTGCAAATAATTTTATTGAGTTCTTGAAAATAATAATAAAATACTAAACAATACAAAGAAGGAAAATTGGAGAAGGTAAAATAAGGGAGAAATGTAGAAGATAGCAGGGAAAAATACATAAAATATATAAAGAGTAACGCCTGACTTTTTCCAATCGATACAATTTTACAATATAGCAACCACCTACTCTAAATTTAAGTAAATACATCAAAAACATACTAAAAGTAATACAATGAAAATATCTTATTTTAAATTTAACCAATAGGTAAAATACTAATTATTAAATAAAAATTAGCATTTTACCTTATTGCTTAAAATTAAAATAATATATATGTGTATATGTGTGTGTGTGTGTGCATGTATGTATGTATATATCTATAAAAACATTTCTCTAATCAAAGGTGATTTAAATCATCCAATCCCAAAATCAATTTTTCAGGTATCTTTTTTAAAAACAAAAATTCCAAAAATACTCTTCCAATAACAAAAAATACAGAAAAAGAATTCATAGAAAATACTAATAATTAATATTCAAAATAACAATACAAATATCCTCTCATTTTAAATTTAAGCCAATAATTTTGTATGTATGTTATGAATAAATCAGTATCTAGTAAGGAATAGTTCCAAAAACGATGTATTTTTTTATTTTTATTTTTTTTATTTAATTTAATTTATATACCGCCCTTCTCCCAAATGGGACTCAGGGCAGTGAACAGCCGAAATTAAGATACATAAATACAAAAGTTAAGATAATTTAAAAATGCATTAAATCGATCAGCCTCCCAATATAAAACCCTGAATCCTATAAAATTTAAAATCCCAGTAAAAATTTTATTTAGGCTAGGCCCGCTTGATAGAATAAAAATGTCTTCAGGGCCTTACAGAAGGTCCGGAGGTCCGGGATCAGTTGTATTCCGGAAGGTAGCTCATTCCACAGGGCGGATGCCCCCACTGAGAAGGCTCTCCCCCTGGGGGCCACCAGCTGGCATTGCTTGGCCGACGGCACCCTGAGGAGGCCCTCTCTGTGAGAGCGTATTGACCAGTGGGAGGTTATCGGTAACAGCAGGCGGTCTTGTAGATACCCTGGCCCTAAGCCATGGAGCGCTTTGAAGGTGAGAACCAATACCTTTTAGCGCACCTGGAAGACCAACGGGAGCCAATGCAGCTCGTGCAGGAGAGGTGTTACATGGGAGTGCCGCGTTGCTCCCATAATCATCCGCGCGGCCGCATTCTGAACCAGTTGGAGCCTCCGGGTGCTCCTCAAGGGGAGCCCCATGAAGAGAGTGTTACAGTAGTCCAGGCGAGATGTGATGAGGGCATGGGTGACCGTGCATAAGGAGTCCCGATCCAGAAAGGGGCGCAACTGGCGTATCAGGCGAACCTGATAAAAATGTAAGGAGTAGTACTCCTTACATAATGTACTTTATGTACTCCTTACATAAAAATGTAAGGAGTAGTTCCACCACTCCATGCAATCCCCCTGTCAGTTTTGGAAGACAGTTTTCCTTTTTGCTTCCTAACTGCCACATATTTTAGCCGGGGAAATTGGGAGGGGGGTTTTGTTGGAGCGGTAGAAAGTTAGTCATAACAACCTTCCATATTCAAGGACATTGTTGTGGCTCCAACCCCCAAGCCCCTCTTATTGGAGGAAGAAGGCTCCGAACATGAAGGAGAGGAGTCGGCCAGGCCTCCCTCGCCAGGACCCTCCTCTCTGGCAATGCCTCAGGTGTCTGCCGAAGGAGAAGAGATTGGCCAGGAGCCAGATGTCTCCGATCAGTCAGATAGCAATGACGGAGATAAGTTGTGGCTGGATCTACACCAGCATCGGCGAGACAAACATACGCAGCAGAAAAGGAGGCGTGCCAGAGATTAAGCTGAGTCACTGGACCATACCCCACAGACCATATAAGGGAGTGTGGTGGCCAGTCAGACTCTGTGACGGACAAAGCTGAAACTTCTGGCAAGTCACTTTGCACCTCTGGAAAATAACGCCTAAATCTGCTGTGGATTTAATTTACAAACTGGACTGTTTAAACTGTGTGTATTTTGTTTGTGTTATCTGGTGGAGGAACAACCCCTCCTTCTTGGAGTAAAG
>WNWU01000001.1:83326756-83356034 GCA_012654045.1 Ptyas mucosa
GTTTCTGATAACTGACATTGGGTGTTTGAAAAGTTATTTAACCCCCGGCTGGCTGTTTGGGTGCGTGGGTGAGACGGGGACAGAACAGACATTTTTGCCTGCATGTACTGGAGAGTGCCTGGAGATTGTATCCAGTTGAATGTGAAGAGTTGATTGGACAATGTGATGAACTTGTAGGCGTGGGGCAGAGCTGTGAACTGTTAGCTGGGTGTGGAAAACCTGGAAGCTTTCAGATTCGGGTTTTCCCTCATGTGCCAACATGACATCTCTAATAAATTCGAACTTTGAGGAACCTCAGGCCTTAGAGTTTTATTTCGTTGGGGGTGTTCCTTGGAACCCTGACACCCCCCTCCCAGTTTCCTACAGCACTTAAATGTGGCAGCCCTGAAGATCCAAAGAAAAAGATGGCCTCCAGGGCTGACAGCAGGACCAGATGAATGGAACTTCTCAGCTCACCAGTTCAATTCAATGCATAATCTGTTGAGTTTTATTAACTATTCAGAAAGCAAAACCACATGTTGCATTAACAAGAATTTACGACACACTTGGAAAATGGAACATTTACATTTCACAGGCCCATATGCAGTATTGGACAGGACTGTCTGGGAATAATCTTAGGAAACACTTTTCTTGCAGACCAGCAGGTCACAGTGGATAGTTCATACACATACACGTCACATTTAACAGTGGCAACATCGCTGGATGACTTCATTAACAAGCCTTCTCAAAACAACCCTACCTCAGATAGGATATTGACAACAACTGCCACAAAGTACTCTCCAAATCCTAATTTTTCATATGCTAAACCACTGCTGTTCAAGTGCTAAATAGCTCAATGAAAAGCATACATGCCTAGCAAAGTCCCAAATAGCCTTTGAATTCTGCTAAACTTTGGGAATGATGAACAATTAAAACTCGGACCACACGTTTTCTGAATAGTTTTTATCCCAGAGCTATAATTGCACTCAACAATGAACTAAAGGGCCACCATCAGTGAACTGTTGGACAGTATTACTTGGTCTGTTGTGTGGATGTTTGGGTGGTTTTAGGGGTGGGGAATTGTGGCAGGTGGGAGTGTGTTTGGGGATTATGTGTGTGGGACCTGGTCTTTGAGTGTCAAGTAAATTTTGTGTATACATATACAATGACAATAAAGTTTATTTATTTTTATGTAGGTTGCTTATCCATCTAAATAAGTATTGCTATTTTTAATATTAATTATTAACATTTTCCATTAAATCTTTTTATGTATTTTTGTGCTTCTCATCGTGCTGCAGGCCACATAGGTTGACCCTTAAAGAATGTCCATATCCATGTCCAGCTAAATAAGAGGGTTTTAAAAGTAAATAAGGTATATTTTTCCTGTTTGCGGCTTTGCTGGAATACCAAGCTTATTAAAAACTTATTAAAGTCTTGAAGAATTCTGTGAGAAAACACACAAAACAAATGAGAAGAAGCTCTAGAACATTCTTTGGGAGGACTAAAGATCAAGATCATTAAAAGGAACTTCCGCTTCCGGTTCCGCTGGCAACAGACTCTGATCGGGCTAGCTCTGGCCCCAGAGTCTGATCCCCCCCATCTGGAGGCCCTTTGGGCCAAGCGCCCCATTATTGGGGCGTTTGCCGTTTGAGGGCGGCTCGCCAGGGGTCCCCTGCCTCACTTCCAGGGGCCGGGAGGCCGATGCTGGCGCGCCCGAGGCTCCAGAGGGGGTGGGAGGCGATCGGCAGCTTTTTTTCGAGGCCACGGAGGCGCCACAGCGCCTAAGGGGACCGGTGCTACCTAAGAAGGCACAACGGACTGTACTGACTGATTGGAGAGTGGAGCAGGCATCCTGGAGGCGAGAGGGGGGGGTTGGAGTTCCCCCCCCCTTGTAGCTGGAAAGGTGCCGTGGCAGAGAACTAGGGGGAAGGAGATGGGGTGAAACCCCTTACCTTTCTGACTTTTCCTTGGAGGATGGCTGTGGCAGAGTTTCTTAGAGAGGTCTGGTGGCCCCTCTCCCCGGCAGGCAATGGCGGCGGTCTGACTTCCTGCTTCTTTATTTATGATTGAAGACAACATTCTCCTCTGGCTTCCTGTTTGACCTACTCTATACTTCGGACTCGTTGCTCCTGTGAGCGCCCACTGGTGGACAGTTGAAAAATTACTTTGATTGCTAATCCCTCTTTCTTCTCTGGAGGTTTGCCCTTTGATTTCTCATCTTCTATTGATCTAAGATGGCTAAGGGCCACAAATCAGCAGCAACTGACATGGGGAAAAGACTGGCGATATTGGACCAGAAGTTGGACAAATTAGATGACGTCCAAAAAGGATTATCTGAAATTAAATCTGAAATGACACTTATGAAAAAAGATTTAAATGATGTTCAACAGCTGGCAGAGCAAAACAAGAAGAAGATGGGGGGTCTGGAGGGGGAGGTACGGGCACTCCAGAAGGTGGAGGATGGGAGAGGAAATGCAATGTTAACCTTACAATTGGATAAGATGGCTTATTTTCTCAGGTTCCAAAACGTGGAACAATTTGACCAGGAAAATTTGAGAGAAGTGATGGTTAAAATGTTGGGTGAATTTTTAGAAAGAGATTTAGAGTCTATTGGAAGGGATGTGGACTTGGTGTACAGAGTAAACTCACAATTTGCAATTTTACATAATCTACCAAGAGAGATTCATATTAAATTTGTGAGAAGGGAACTGAGAGATGAGATATTGAGAAAACAAAGACTGGGGGCGCTGGTGTACAGGGGCAAGGAGATCACCATCCTGAACAGATTCCCAGACAGGTACGAGAATTAAGAAGAAAATATTATTTTTTATCAAGTAAGCTGTACCTCAAGGGAGTAGGTTTTAGGTGGTTGATTCCGGAGGGTTTGATGATTTTTTGGGAGGACAGTAAGAAGAAAATTAATAATGTAACGGAAGCTAAGGCTTTTTTTGACCAACATAAATCCTTCCTAGGTGGAGAAGATACAGGAGCCGAAGAGGGGGAAGTATTAGATGATCAAGGAGCGGAGGCGAACGGGGCTGTTGCGGCCCGGGAGGGGGAGGGAGGCCAGACCATGGTTTTAAGAGCCAGACCTAGGAAATGAAGAAAGGAGGGGAATCTATTGTTTAAGGTTTTTTTAATTGACATTTTTTTTCTCTCTCTTCTTTTATCGTATTTTGTATAACACTCTTTTTTTTGTTTATATAATTTTTATATAACCTGGTTGTTTGTTTTGATTTAAGATAATAATGTCTGTTGTGTGAGAAATTAAAAAAAGAAAATAATAATGGAAATATCTTTATATAAAGATATTGAAAATTCAACATATTGTAAACTATAATATTGTATATTCTTAACCAATAAAAACTTTTTTACTAAAAAAAAAAAAAAGAAAGGAGCCCCTGTCAGGGTTCCAAGTAAGAGTCCCAACGAAATCAAAACTCTGAGGCCTGGAGTTTCCTCAAAGTAAGAATTTATTAGGAATGCCATATTGGCATAGCTGGTGAAAACCCAACTCTGAAGAACCTGAGGTTTTCCCCACCCAAATCAAACCCCAAAGTTCTTGAACCCCAGATCACACGTCCATCACATGGTCCAATCAGGACTGTGACAGCTGAAGGTCACAGTCCTCCTTCAGCTGCCTTCGGCTCATGCCTTCCAAACACCTAGTAGGGACGTCCTTGGCTCCAATGGGAAAGAATGTTATTTTGGCTACGATTCCCCCCAGTTATCTCTGTCTCCCCCCCTTACATTCCCACAGCAGCAACCGGCCTTGCTGTGGCAGCCCTGAAGATTTCCAAATTGGTTTCAAGGTGTTGTGACCCAGGCCCAAGTAAGTAGTAGGAAAATCAGTCAGTAAAAAAAACAAACAAACTTTATTCGAACAGCTGAGAATTACTTCATTCCCAGCGTCATTCAACTAAATTAAAGCAAATTCCTCCCAACACAAATTTCTCAGTCCTATCGCAAACCTTGTCCAATTAGGCAAACTGCCAAAGGCCTTTCTTGGCAAACATTCAGAAGTCACAGATACAAAAATAAATACGAGACGTAGACGAAGAAGACGAAGCTACCAACGTCGTTTTCCAGCAAAGCCCAAACGCCATTGCTGGTCTGTTTTAAGCCTTATGGGAGGGGCCAATCATCTCTTGGCCTTACTCCCGAGTTGTCCTCTTTGCTTGAGCTGCTCTTGCCTTCTGGCAGCTCTTCCCATGCGTGCATTAGGAACAGGCTCCTCCTGTTCCTCTGCCTCACTCCTATGAGTCTCTGGAGGCTCTGGAGTCCACACCTCATTCCCTGATGGCCCTGATCCCATCTCTGCCTCTGACACAAAGCCCTCATCTGGGCCTTCCCCAGCCTCCAGGACTGGCCCATGTTTTTCCTCAGCCTCATCGCTGTCCAACTCCACTGCTAGGTCTGCAGGCTGCTGGCGGACCACAACACAAGGGCTGACAGCCCCAGCAGAACCTACTGTAAAGATGGGACAGGTACCTAAGAAAGACGATCTTCCACTAAGGCATTCTGCCACATGGAGATTAAGTCTACTTCTGATGCCACTCTTACAATCATAAGTTTCTTGCCTCTTACTCAGAATTATATCAGCACTCCGGAGAGAGAAAATATTAGTAGCCAAACAGTGAAGTTTGCAGTTGGAAAAAAAAAGAGCCTTGGAAAGCCTTGGAGACATTTTTAGATTGTCCTTTGCCATCATTATATATGCATAAAATGTAGCGTTCTGGTTTTGCAGTTGAATGAGTTCTCCTCACCTAAGGCTGTCCCCTCTTCCTGTCATCTTTTCTTGCAATTTAGGAAACCGAACCCCTTTAGGGGATGGCAGAAGAGCCCTGCTATGAGTAGTAAGACCCTGAGTCTGCATCAGCAGCCCAGCAGGGAAGCCATTTAAGAAGAGCTGCCAGATGCCGGGCGCTAAGAATGTAATGAGAGTGATTTAAGGTTGTAATATCCCTCTGTTTTTATTATGTTCTTTGTCAGAAGCAGTGATTAATCTCATGACATTTTCTCCTTCATTACGGCCTGTGATGGGAGTGTAAAAGTCTGATATGTCCATTAAGCTAAGAGAAAGGTAGCTGTTTAGAGTAATATTTTTGTCATTCAGTGTATTCTATACACCAATTTCACCCTTGTAATCAGCAATGAATTCAGAGTAGTTTCCACAGTTCTAATCTTTGAGGGCCTTTCCATATTGCTACCCTTTCTACCCCCTCAAAGGAAGTTGAGGACCATTCATGATCAGAGCCTAACAGTGGTTAGAATGCAGGATTGCAGATAAACTCTGCCTACAGCCTGGAACTTGATCCGGGTAGGCTTCCATCCTTCTGAGGTCAATAAAATGAGGCCCCAGATTGTTGAGGGCAATATGCTGACATTATAAACTACCCAGAGCATGCTGTAAAAGCACTATGGTGTGTGGATGTGTGGGTGTATAAGTCTAAGTGCTATTGCTATTGTAGAAAGTTAGCACCCACCCCTCTCCTAGAAGAATGAAATATTTTGAGAATTATTAAAAGGTAGAATATTATATTTCCTTGGATGAGAAGTGGAGAAATGTGTTTTTTTTTAAAGATAGAAAGCAGCCCCCAAGTCTTTCTTAATAGCTCCAGCAGGACTGGGCCACTTATCTACAAGACAAAAGACCTTCAGTTCCAGGGTGATGGGATTAGGACATGACTCTCTAGGACAGGGATGGGCAACGGTGGCCCTTTTACAACCTGTGGACTTCAACTCCCAGAATTCCTGAGACAGCCAAGCTGGCTCAGGAATTCTGGGAGTTGAAGTCCACAGGTCATAAAGGGGCCATATTTGCCCACCCCTGCTCTAGGACATAATAGGATTATCTAGCAGCAGAGTTCACTGCATTCCACAATCTCCTAAGGACATTGCATCACCCAGCAAACTTTACTCAGACAAACATGACCCCATATGGCCCCATGGGAGTCTGACAACAGCCAATAGAATACATGTTCTTGCACAGGAACAGGAAGCTCGAGTGCAAAGGCCAAGAGAAGATACTGCAAATATACCCCTCACTCTCAACTCCATGTGGTCAGCTACTCAGAATCACATGTCCTTGGTGGTTCTGCTTCATAAATAAATGGACCCTCTTTCCAATCAGCCTCTAGCCTCCATTTTGTCTCCAGTGCCTTTCTCCCGGATTGGAACTGAACCAGATGGATTTTTCTTCCAATACTATCAACCTGAGATCAAGGATCAAGAAGCAGTATCCTGTTCTGAGTTGCTGGAGGTTGTGGAGCAACAGAGTCCCTCCCTCCAATCCATGGAAAAGAGAAAAAAACTTGCAGTCACTCCCCATCACAAATTCGCATCTCTACCCCATCTTGTGCACAATTATCTGAATATAGGCATAGACAAACTTGGGGGAGAAGGGGAGGAAAAGATGAAACATTTCAATGACTTTCCATGACATTCTAACTTGAATCAAGAAAGCCTTCCACAAGACCTTGTAAGAGCCATGAGGGTGCAGTGGTTAGAATACAGTATTGCAGGCTAATTCTGCCAAATGGCAGCAGTTCAATTCTCACCGGCTCAAGGTTGACTCAGCCTTCCATCCTTCCAAGGTCAGTAAAATGAGGACGTAGATTGTTGGGGGCAATAGGCTGACTCTGTAAACTGCTTAAAGAGGCCTGTAAAATGCTACGAAGTGGTATATAAGTCTAAATGCTACAGCTATCAAATGTGGGACATAAGTATATAAGGACAGAGTATGTTTTGCATCATTTCTGAGCGTGTACCTTCATTTTGTCTATGGCAAAACAAAAATAAAACACACTTATTCCCATGATTTCTAGGAAGAGGAGCTGAAATAACTTTAAGCCATCTTTCCACTTTAAAGATCTGAACCGAAGAGTCCAGAAAGGGTGAGACAGGAAGTTACATACAAAACTCCAAAACAAAACTAATTTACTGGGTTTGAACTAGACCAGGGTATTCCAGAAATAATTTGATGAATGTTTTTGGGATCACACAAGTTCCACAAGTTTTGAACAGCTGTAGAAATCTCATGTGGAAGTGCCCTGTATATCAAATGACCAAGGAGAAAACAGTATTCCATTTTGTACACCTAAATTATTAGGCAGGGAGCTAACAGAAAATTCCCTTTAAGAGTGCCTCATATTCACTACATCACCATTGGTCATGTGTGTTGCAGGGAGGTTTGTGTAATATTTTATTTTATATATGCAATTTATAGTCCTAATCAGGGGTGGATTCTACTTACCTTTACTACCAGTTCACAACGGGAGTGTACGTGTATGCTCGCTTTGCTTCGCTTCGCTCGCCTGCTTGTGCGCTTCTGCGTATGTGCAGATCACCCATGATGACGTCGTGGCAGGAGTCTCCCGCCGGTTTTACTACCGGTTCTATAGAACCGGACTGAACCAGGAGCAATCCACCACTGGTCCTAATACTCTAATGCAGTGTTTCTCAACCTTGGTAGCTTGAAGATGGGTGGACTTCAACTCCCAGAATCCCCCAGCCAGCAGCGCTGGCTGGGGGATTCTGGGAGTTGAAGTCCACTCATCTTCAAGCTACCAAGGTTGAGAAACACTGCTCTAATGGAATGCTATTTATGCAGCCCTTGAACTCCCTCACTCCTCTTGTGGACTGTGGGGCAAAATTCCTCCACCCCACCCACTCTGTCCCAACTAGCACTCCCCAAGGGAATGCAATGTGAAGTTAATGGAACAGTTTCCTGCCATTTTAAATTAAAAACATCCTCCATAATCTACCATGAGATTAAAAATAGACTTCATGTAGTTTTTTTAAAAAAATTACCAAATACCCAAGAAAAATAAAGCAAAATCCGAGCCCACCTTTTTTGTCCTCTTTGGACAACTGTGCAGGCATCAGCCTACCTTCACTTTAGAAAAAAACAAAGAGACCTATAATTTGTCAGATCAAGTGATATGCAAACCCATACACTCCTAATTGACACATTACTTAGCCTACTTCTCCAACACAGTCCCTATGGATTTCTGCTTCCCTGCTGCCATTAATGGTGGGAAACCAGTAATTTGTGTTATTGTGCTTGTTCCAAGGCTATAATGAACGTGGCTCATATACTGGCACACTTTTCTAAATCTGGCGATAATCCTGTACAAACACTCAACCACCCGACACTCTACTCAAACACAACTTCATGCAAAATAAAACAAAAACCCACTCAAATGCATGAATGTTCAGATTATCTCACCGGGGCAATTGAAGAAATGAGATAGCGAATACGAAAGGCAGGTTAAGAGTAGGAAAGAAATGAGTTAGGTCCGTGGAAAAAACAAGTGTATGAATACAGAGTGAGGTGAGTGTAGGTTCGTTGAGAATTCAGGCTGTATCTACAAATGCTTGGATAGACTAGGAGTAAACTCAATAAACAGGACTGCACAGACTGCATATAAAGCAAGAGAACATTCACAGGTAAAAGACAATGCAAGGAAGAGATTTCTGGCAAAAGGATGCAAAGGAAGATGAATGGAAAGATATAACAATACCTGCAGCTAGAGACAGGTACCATGGCCTGAGAGACAAAAATATAAAAGAATTAAATGACTGTGTTTCCAGAATACCTACCCATAGTTTACCTATTATCATAGTTAAACCAATCTTCTTGGTTCCATGTGACACTGAGCTATAAACACCCAGAAGCTGGATATGCACAACAGCCTTTTCTCTGTGGCATTTGCCCTCTGGAATATCAGTACTCTAGATATTGTGTTAGCCCTACAACTCTGCTAGCCTTGAAGACCTGATTCTGTGCTTGAGCCTAAAGCCGTAGATGTGTGATGGGAGTCTATTTCCTGGTTATCTTGAGGGCTTTTTATGATTCTCCAGCTGCTCTGTGATTTATTTCTTGCCTATTTTTTTATTTGTACTTGTAGATATTTTTTCTGTTGTGAACCACCCACAGTCATGTATTAAGATGGTCAGCTATGTAAGTCAAGTAAACGAACAAACATATCTGTGATTCAGGATGGAGTGTATTTAACGAGTTTGTGAAAAGAATGGGTCACCATGTGAAAGTGAGAAAAACAACACCATGGGAAAAACAACACTCATTCAGCTAGGTACCTACACCTCTCTATTCATCCACAAAGGTTAAACTCATGGAAACAAGTCCTCTGTACTTCACCCCAATTTTGCTTGATGAAATGCAAGGTTTACTACCATAAGGAGTCATGTCTGTAGTGATTCCCCAAGCGATTGGTTTGTTGGGTAAATAAACAAAGCTTTCACAGAGCTTGCTAATTACAGCAATTGGTATAATTTAGGTAAAGCAGAGCGATGGCCTTTATTGAACCTCTTCTTGGAGCTATTAAGGGAGATCAATGGAGCTTCACATTGCATTCCCTTGGGGAATGGGTGGGGTGGAGTAATTTTTCCCTTCCGTCTGTCTGGAAGATGTGGGGGGCGGGGGATAATGTGTGCAAGCAAAGCAACCCGACAGGCTGATGACTTGAAATGGAACCTCCTTTATTATTATTGTCCTGCCTTATGGAGAAAAAGGTAATTGACTGAGATGGGCAGCTATAGAAATGAATGAATGAATGAATCTATATATATAAAAGCAAAAACCATTCACGCCGTAATCACGAAATCTCCAGAACTCTAAAACCTACAAACTTGAAATTTGCCACATATGTTCCTGTTGGCTTTTAGGTGCTCACTAAGAAAGGATTTGTCTAAATGACCATCAGAGCATTAGTATTTCCTATATTATGATTAACATGCTCTGATGCTAAGGAGTTCTACTCCCCCGCCCCACCTGAAAAGATATCTGTTCCAAATGCAAAACACAAGCAGAGAAGGGGAGTTTCACTTTCATTTTACTTTCACAGCAGCAAGCAGGGGATAGGATAGGATAGGCTTCTGTGGGGCAAGGCTGAGGGAGAGAAGGGAATAGGATAGGGGAGGCTTCTGTGGGGCAAGCCTGAGGGAGAGAAGAGGATAGGATAGGAGACATTTCTGTGAGGCAAGGCTGAAGGAGAGAACGGGAGAGGAGAGGCTGATTGTAACTACTCATTAATTTTCAAGCTGTGTCGATTTATTAAGCCCGATCACATAGTTTCATAGCGGAGCATGGGTATTCAGACAGTGAATGAATATAGGGTGGTGCATAATTGAACCATGTGGCAATTTGGATTCAGTCTCCCCAAAATGCTTCTTAGTGTGCAGGAATGCAAATGGTATATCTGCCTTTAAAGCCATGTCTTTTGGCTCAATCTTTAATAAGAAGGCATATGATATTCCATGAGACAATTGTAAGGAATAGAATGAAGGGGCAAGACTGAAGATTGGGAGATGGGTTTTACCCTTGTTCAATGAGATTTGCTCTTCATTCTTCTCTAGCAGAACTCTCTCTTTTGCTATTCATCCCCTAGAATGTCTTGAACATCAGAGGCCTCCCCAGAATTTACTGACACAATCTGCAGAAGTGTGACCCAATATAATATTCCTGAATTCCAGGAACAATAGAGTCCTGAAGCTGATGCACAGTTCAGTTGCAGTGTTAATAATCGCCTGGAATGAGGAACAGCAACAACATGCTGTTCCTCATTCCAGATAGTGATTAAGACTACAGTTGAACTGTGCATCAGACTGACCCTCAGATTCCCTCTGGAATTGATCACACATCAGGTACCTGAGATGGCCAATTAACTAGCTTCTTTTTCCCTGCAGGCATAGGAGGAAGTGGCTGAAAAGAGCCCCAAGGCTTAAAGAGAATGAACTGATCATAACAAGGGCCTAATAATAAGGTCCCCACACTCCAGATTGTGTCTCCATTGTCCCAAGATAAAACAGATACAATGTCTGATGTGAGTTGGGCCCATGATAATCTTACTTGGTCAGGCAGGAAAGCCACAATGCAGTGGGGAGACTGATACAATTCTATCTGATCCCTATTGTCCAACCTAATCAGAGTTTCACATTTGCCTCTAGAAGCTACCAATATCTCTCACATTCCAACAGTCACCCCATTGTCTCTACCCTACCATAGTCATTCCACTGCCACTCTATTACCCTTACCCTATCATAGTCTTGCAAATGATGCCATGCTAGACACCCAGATGGGCACATTTCAGAAAGGAGCACATACCTCCGTGCCTGCCAGGTCTTGGTAACACATGTCTGTTTGGTCCTCTCCTCCATTATTAAATTATGAATGAGAGAGATCTTATTACAAACTGCTATAGTATTTAGTAATGATGGCCCACAGCCTGGGTCACTGACAGTCTGATCACTGGGCCTTAGGGTCAAGTCTGGAAGGCTGGAACACTGAATCAGAATAACACACTGAGACAGCCTTCCCAAAGAACAGATTGTCCTCATCTCCCATCAGAACTTCCCCTGCTCATTAGCACCATTATGTTACTGCCTACTCCATCTCCCCAGTTACTCCAAAACTCTTACTTCTGTCAACCTCCAGGTCAAAGGCCTTTATCACTCAACCCAATGAAACACAACCAAGCACATTTTAACCACATTTCTGGGATGCTTCTGCCCGACATTCATTAGCCTCAGGCACCCACCTTGCTACCCCCAATTAATCATTCCCTAATCAACTTCTCCACTAACCTTGTGCTCACCTGGTTAGCTAGAGGTCTAAACATACCCATTATGAGTAGGGGAGGGGGGAAATAGGAAGCCATTACACCTTCCCTCCTCTCTCAGCTAGGCAGAGAAAGAGACCCTGACATTCTAGCAATATCAGTTCCTTAGTATCAGCCACTAAGTTCCCCTTTCTTTGCAGTTCACAAGTCCTTCATTTTTCAACCAAATCGTTAAAGCAAAAGTGTGGAAAATTTAGAGTGGCCTAAAACTGACCTCATTCCAGTCTACTCAAGTCTCACTGAAGCATGAGAGACAAAATGGCTACTATCATAGGACAGGTAAGAAGGCAAGGCAAGGCAAGGCAAGGCAAGGCAAGGCCAATGTTAGAGGTTTTTTTTTTTTAATTTATTTCAAGTAACACCCCCAACGAAAGAAGACTCAGAGGCTTGAAGTTCCTCAAAGTTCTATTTTATTAGAGATGTCATATTGGCACATCTGGGAAAACCCAAATCTGAAAGCTTCCAGGTTTTCCTTACCCAAAGGAAAGTCCAAGTCCCTGCCCTATACCCAGATGTCTACCACATGATCCAATCACCGCACCACCCCAACTGGAGATGCCTCCCAGTTCCAGCCCTCCAGGTGTAGGGCAAGATGTCCTTGACTCTCTGAGAAAGGAATGTTATTATGACTACATATCACCCTTGCTCCATACAATCCCCTCTCCTAGTTTCCCACAGTAGTAAATGTGGCAGGCCTGAAGGTCCAATGCAAAAGATGGCTTCCAGGCCTGACCGTCAAAGTGCAATGTCTAGTTCATGGGAAATGATAGTTCTATTTTACCTGAACTGCTCAGAGCCTACGCTGAATACTGGAATCATACTTCAAGAAGGATTCAGACAAATCATTGAGAATGGGCACAGAAGGGCGATATGAACATCTAGGGACTTTCTTCTTGCTATATGTAGCTCCTGAAAGAGACATCTACTAAATCCTATGAAGAAACATTGAAGAAATTGGGAATATTAACTCAGAGAAGAGAGCAAATATCTTTGGAGCAAATATGACACAACTCTTCAAATTTTGGAACGGTCAGGTTGAGGCCGGTTCTTGATTGTCCCAGAGTGCAAGACACTGGTTAATGGATATATGTTACAAGAAGGCAGAGTCCAATTCAATACAAGATTAAAAAAATCCTAACAATAAGAACAATTTCATATGGATTCAATCACATAGAAAAGGCTTCTGCTAATTTATATATTATTTATTATTTAAATTTATTTGCTGCCCATCTCTATGTTAAAAAGAATAAAACAATGCAACCGTATGTGTACAAGAAGAGTAAAATGCTATAAAAATACAAATTATACAAATATACAGTATTCTTTTGTCTCACTAGGAGTCTCTGGAGGCCGGGGACAGCAAAAAACATCACTTCTTGTCCAACCAGAAGCTGGGAAGTGGGCCATTTCGGGCCTCCAGAGGGCCTCTGAAGGGTTGGGGAAGGCTGTTTTTGCCTTCCCCAGATGCATAGAGAGGATCTGGAGCCAGCTGAGAAAGAAAAACGGGTCTTCCCAACCCCACCCCCCTCCAGGCCCTCCGGAGGCAGGAAACAGCCTGTTTCTCTACTTCTGGTGGGCCCAGAAGGCCCAAAAAGCAGCCCGCTGGAGCTGAGCTGGCGTGCCCACTGATATGGCTACACTATGCTGGCTGGAGAATTGTGAGAGTTGAAATCCACAAGTCTTAAAGCTGCCAAGTTTGGGGACCCCTGCTTTAAATGCTCTAAGCAGAGTCAAATTATTCCGTAAACAAACATATTTATCTCTTTCCAATGCTTCATTATCAGTGTCTTTATTTCCTAGTGACAGAATATTTCCTAACAGGCAATCTGAAGAGCAAAATATTCATTGAGGGAAAGGACAGACTTCTCTTTGTTATCATATTTTTCAGACTTGGACACAATGGAATTAATGTTCTCAGCTTTCAGCCTTGTTGATTAAAATATACTGTGTTGTTTTTACTTGTCTCCCTTTCCATATTTTTGGCTCTTTGGATGGTACTTTTGATGGATTTTTTTTTCTTATATTAAAAGGGTTTGCTGTTTATGTAACATTTGCAGCTTTAAAAAAAAGGAACAATTTTTCTGTTTGGCAGAGAACACTGCCAGCAAATGCTTAGATAAGGAGGAACATAATTATATTTAAAGTTGGTCTTCTGGAAGGAATGGTGTGTCTTTAGGATTTTTAGTTCATGTGTCATTGTGACTAGATAAAGCATTCCTCAGGAGTTTCTTTTTATTTATATTTCTATGGCTTAAGATGAAACCGTTTTCATTACGTTTATAGGACAGCATTGTGGTGCCTATTAAATTAAGAATGTCAACATTATAATGTCTGTGGAGTACACTTAAAAGTTTCCTATGGGACCAAGGCCCACAGAAATTTTTGGTGTAGTGATTAAAACCACTGGACTAAAAACTGGAGACTGAGTTCTAGTTGTCAGGCCTACAAGCCATCCAATTGTCAGGCCTAGAAGCCATGGGTCAGATTTAAGCACAGGGACCAGCCTGGAAATAGCAAAGGACCGGCCTGTGGTGCCCCCGGCAGCCAAGATGGGGCACCGGGAGAGGGGTGCATGCATCCCCCACGCTGCATTTGTACCAGCAGGGTACTGCAGGAGGCTGTCCAGGCCGAAAAGTTCAGCAATTGTCAGAAGGAGAGGTGAAAATAATCTTTCCCACCCCTAAAAAATGGCTTCTAGCCAGTTACATCATGGGAACACGAGAAAGCGGCACTAGAATTAAAATTTTCATTTCAGTGCAAATAGGGTTTTGTTTATTTATTTATTCATTTATCAAATTTGGAGATCATCCATCTTACTCACAGAGTGACTCTGGGTGATGTAGAACTAAAACGTATCAGTATTATATTCCAGTAGTAGATAGTTAAAGTAAGAATAAAATAAATAAAGTTTAAGAGGTGGGGAAAGGATCTTCAAGGTACTAACCAACTCCAAGGTTGGCTGTTCCTTTGACACCCTCAAATGAGCTGGCAGAGCAAGAGCCAGAAAGCCAAAAAGGTGGGGTCCACCTCACCTTTGGGGGAGAATGTTCCAAAGGATGGGGGCAATGGAAGAAAAGGCTCTCTTCTAAGTCCTACCAGCTGAAATTCTTTAAAATGAAGGAGTCTGTAACACATCCTCCCTGCCTGACCAGGTGAGGTGAGCTGATGTAATGGAGAGAAGACAATTCCACAAGTAACTTGGCCTCATGCCATGTTTTATAAAAGATACATAATTTGGTTACCTTGGAACTATCAGCATCTCTTGCAACCTTCCACAGTACCAAAAAAAAAAGTTTTAGAAGAAGAGTAATGAGTACTTTAACTGTAGTAGTAGTTTTAATTTAAGGATTTGTAGTATTGTTGATTAAAAACCAATTTTCTAGGAAAAGCCTACACAAGCCTTTTTGTTAGCTTTTCTAGTATACTTCTTCTACCTATCAGAGTTTTTGTGTCATTGGGAATTTCTTCTTGTAGTTGCCTGCCAAGGTGGCTGAGACAAATGGTGTGCCATGGTTTTACAGCAAGGACTTCTAGAGATTTCAAACAAAAAGTAAGGCAGATGTGGTTGTGGATCCATAGGTTATGCTCTCATGAAATACAGTTGGGAGAACCAGTTCAAATAAATTTAAGGATAGAAAGTCCTTGTTCTTTCCAGATATTAATGCTAAGCTCTTACACTAATGTTTCCTGGATGACTTAGAACAGGGGTGTCAAACTCAAGGTCCGGTGGCTGGATCCGGCCCACGAAGGGCCAGTGCTTTGATCTGGCCCGTGGAGCTGCCCTAGAAACAGCGAAGGACCAGCCCGTCGTGCCTCTGCCAGCGAAAACAGAGCTTAAGAGGTCCGCAGCTGGCACTCCCAAGCTCCGTTTTCACTGGCAGAGGGTTGCAGGAGGCCATCACAGCCAAAAATGGAGCTCATGAGCCCATTTTCTCTGGCAGAGCACTAGGGCCACCACAGGCACCCCAGACATGAGTGGCGTCAAGCTGCAGAGGTGGCCTACTGGTTTGCACTGGTTCTCTCGAACTGGATGTTAATTTTCTGAGCAGTTTGGAGAACCGGTTGTTCGAAGAAATCTTTTCCCACTTTACAGGGCTAATCCTGCAAGGGAGGCAGGAAGGAAACATTCTGGTATGCCTGTATTTCTAGCCTAATCCTTATCTTAATTGCCCTGCTGCTTTAAGTGTTTTCAGAAAGTGCCTCTGGGCTAAGCTTGTTACATTGTAAGCCTTACGCCCAGACTTTCAGTCTGTAGACTGAGCTTCTCCAGAGTTCCCCCTCCCCCCAAAGTTTTTTGTGGTACTTTTATTCCTGGGACTTGACTTTCTAATCGAATGACTGATATTTATGGCAGCTTTTTGCAGCAAAGAAGCTTTTTGTATTTTTGTATAGGTAATCCTTGACTTACAACAGTTCATTTGGTGACCATTCAAAGTTACAAGGGCACTGAAAAAAGTGAATGGTTCCACATAACCATTGCAGCATCTCCACAGTCATGAGAGGGTGGGCAAGGTGAAGCGCCCCTCGATGAGTTGACATCGAGTTGGCCATGCCCACCCAGCCACATCCACCCAGCCACGTCCACCCAGCCAGTCATTAGGGCAGAGAACTGGTTGTTAAAAATTTGCAGCCTACCACTGTTGAGCTGGCCATGCCCACCCTCGCCACGCCCACTCCGGACCCCCAAGGTCAAATACAACTCTGATGCAGCCCTCCATGAAATTGAGTCTGACACTCCTGACTTAGAATAAGAGAACAGAACAAGTAAAAATCAAAATATTAAAACCATAAAACATGACACAGTATTAAAAATCGGCACTAGAAAATATATAGGTAGTTACAGATTAACCAATAACATTTTTTTTAAAGCACAATTGCATGAAGATACATAATCCTGGTCAGCTTGGAAGTATCAGCATCTTTTGCAACATTCTTGAGTGCACAAGAGGCTTTACTTCAAGAAGAGTAATGAGTACATTTACCATGGCAGTAGTTTTAATTTAAGGATTTATAGTATTCTTGATTAAAAACCAACCTTCGAGCAAAGGCTTAGACAATCTCCAGTCTCCAAAATCTGCACTGCAGTCCCAGAAGTCATTTTAAAAATTGGTACTGAATTTTGTGCTTTCAGATATGCTACCTGAAAGTGGTGGCAGAAAAAAACCCTGGAAAACAAAAAGGCAGCCTATGAGCAAAAGAAACCCTGCCATACTCAAATAATGTTCATCTACCTGTCAGATTTCCTGTCCTAAAAGATACAAAAACTACCAAAGAGTCCATGATGAATATGAAAAATGGCACTCATAGCAGAATAGTTGTCAGCATTCCAGAAAACCCCCAACTCCAAGTAAAGACACGGAAGCAAGCATTTTTCCAAAGTTCTCTTTACTAGAATAGGCAAACTGGCACATCTGGGAAAACCCGAATCTAAAAAGCCCGGGTTTTCCTTCAGTAAGTCAAAGCTCCCCAAACCACCCCCTTTCTCCCCAGTCGATTACATGCTCCAATCAACGTCCGTTCCATCTCAATCCAGCCCCCTAACCACTCCTTCTCCAGATGCTGAATTGCCCTGACCTTGACCAACAGGGAGAATGCTATTATGTCTACTAACAACCCCTCTCCTTAATCCCCCCTCCTACTTTCCCACACATGAGAAGGTGGTAGCATTGAAGCTTCTGGCCTAATATGGCTTTCAAAGCTGACAGTAGTTAGATAAAAAGAATTGGCATAATCAAGATAGGAACATCCCCCTAATCAGGGGTGGGCTGCTGGGGGTTCACAGGGGTTCGGGAGAACCTCTAGCTAAGATTCTGTGCAGTTCAGAGAACCCCAAATCCCACTCCTGGCTGGCCCCACCCACCGTCCCCTCCCAGGAGTCCCCATGTGGCCCATTTTGGATGCAGGTAAGTGCAGGGCACATGCAGAGGCTCAGGGAGAGCAAAAAACAGGCCTGCCAGAAGTTTGGGAAGGCCGGAAACAGGCCCGTTTCTGGCCTCCAGAGGGCCTCCGGAGCCTGGGGAGGCTATTTTTGCCCTCCCAGAGGCTCGAGGAAAGCCTCCGGAGCCCGGGGGGGCATATACCCCCCTGCCATGGTGCAGGAGGCTGACTAGGCCATACCCACCATGGCCACACCCACCCAGCAACCAAACAGAGAACCCCTTGCTAAAATTTTTGAAGCCCACCCCTGTCCCTAATACCACATTGTCACTGCCCTGGGATAAAACAAACACACACACACACAAACAAACAAACAAACACACACACACAAACAAACAAACAAACAAACAAACAAATCCAGAACTAATGGATGACCCTCACTATGAACAGAGTAGTTAATAACCTCTAGTCAGATTTATGGTGGCCATGATGGTTGTGAAATCCTCCTAGTGCACATTCAAGAAAAGTAGTTTGAATTCCCCCAACACTTTAAGCTTAGGGAACTGCCAATCCAACTAGAGACCTAGGAACTCAAGCCAAGAAGTTTGGTGTGCAATACATAAGCAACATTCCTGTCCAATCCCTTCTAAGATGATCAGATCTGCACTGCAAAGGAATACAGATGACTACTGGATGGCAGCAAAAAAAATTAGAGGCTTTGGAATCTCTTTGCTGCCTTCCAGTGGTCCTCTAGATTTTTGTAGCTTAGTGCTAGTATCTCTACCATACACTTTAGTAGGCAAAGGAACCAAAGATGAGGCAAACATAAAATGGATTAAAGTGAGCTATTGCCATGCCCCAAACCAAGATTGACGTGATGGTTCTTCCAAGCTGAGTTCTTCATTGTTTTTGCACCTATAGACAAAATCTTGCCAGGCTAAAAACTCCAATATCTGCATTACAATATACTGCGTGAACTTTAGGGAGGGGCTGTCTTCACCATCTTTTTCTCACAGATAATATCGGGGTTATATTACCTTTTACTCCTCTGGAATATACTCCTTCCTTCCTCCTCTTTTCTACATCTTTTCTCCTTTCGGACCTGATGTCAGCAAAAGTTCAGAGAAAACAATATCTCAATATTGATCAAATAAACAAACTTTATATTCCTTCCTTTTCCTTTTAATGATCTTTTTTTTTTAATAAAAAGTTTTTATTGGTTAAGAATATACAATATTATAGTTTACAATATGTTGAATTTTCAATATCTTTATATAAAGATATTTCCATTATTATTTTCTTTTTTTAATTTCTCACACAACAGACATTATTATCTTAAATCAAAACAAACAACCAGGTTATATAAAAATTATATAAACAAAAAAAAGAGTGTTATACAAAATACGATAAAAGAAGAGAGAGAAAAAAAATGTCAATTAAAAAAACCTTAAACAATAGATTCCCCTCCTTTCTTCATTTCCTAGGTCTGGCTCTTAAAACCATGGTCTGGCCTCCCTCCCCCTCCCGGGCCGCAACAGCCCCGTTCGCCTCCGCTCCTTGATCATCTAATACTTCCCCCTCTTCGGCTCCTGTATCTTCTCCACCTAGGAAGGATTTATGTTGGTCAAAAAAAGCCTTAGCTTCCGTTACATTATTAATTTTCTTCTTACTGTCCTCCCAAAAAATCATCAAACCCTCCGGAATCAGCCACCTAAAACCTACTCCCTTGAGGTACAGCTTATTTGATAAAAAATAATATTTTCTTCTTAATTCTCGTACCTGTCTGGGAATCTGCTTCAGGATGGTGATCTCCTTGCCCCTGTACACCAGCGCCCCCAGTCTTTGTTTTCTCAATATCTCATCTCTCAGTTCCCTTCTCACAAATTTAATATGAATCTCTCTTGGTAAATTATGTAAAATTGCAAATTGTGAGTTTACTCTGTACATCAAGTCCACATCCCTTCCAATAGACTCCAAATCTCTTTCTAAAAATTCACCCAACATTTTAACCATCACTTCTCTCAAATTTTCCTGGTCAAATTGTTCCACGTTTTGGAACCTGAGAAAATAAGCCATCTTATCCAATTGTAAGGTTAACATTGCATTTCCTCTCCCATCCTCCACCTTCTGGAGTGCCCGTACCTCCCCCTCCAGACCCCCCATCTTCTTCTTGTTTTGCTCTGCCAGCTGTTGAACATCATTTAAATCTTTTTTCATAAGTGTCATTTCAGATTTAATTTCAGATAATCCTTTTTGGACGTCATCTAACTTGTCCAACTTCTGGTCCAATATTGCCAGTCTTTCCAAAATTTTCCCCATGTCAGTTGCTGCTGATTTGTGGCCCTTAGCCATCTTAGATCAGTAGAAGATGAGAAATCAAAGGGCAAACCTCCAGAGAAGAAAGAGGGATTAGCAATCAAAGTAATTTTTCAACTGTTCACCAGTGGGCGCTCACAGGAGCAACGAGTCCGAAGTGTAGAGTAGGTCAAACAGGAAGCCAGAGGAGAATGTTGTCTTCAATCATAAATAAAGAAGCAGGAAGTCAGACCGCCACCATTGCTTGCCGGGGGGGAGGGGCCACCAGACCTCTCCAAGAAACTCTGCCACAGCCATCCTCCAAGGAAAAGTCAGAAAGGTAAGGGATTTCACCCCATCTCCTTCCCCCTAGTTTTCTGCCACGGCACCTTTCCAGCTACAAGGGGGGGGAAACTCCAACCCCCCCCTCTCACCTCCAGGATGCCTGCTCCACTCTGCAATCAGTCAGTACAGTCCGTTGTGCCTTCTTAGGTAGCACCGGTCCCCTTAGGCGCTGTGGCGCCTCCGCGGCCTCGAAAAAAAGCCGCCGATCGCCTCCCACCCCCTCTGGAGCCTCGGGCGCGCCAGCATCGGCCTCCCGGCCCCTGGAAGTGAGGCAGGGGACCCCTGGCGAGCCGCCCTCAAACGGCAAACGCCCCAATAATGGGGCGCTTGGCCCAAAGGGCCTCCAGATGGGGGGGATCAGACTCTGGGGCCAGAGCTAGCCCGATCAAAGTCTGTCGCCAGCGGAACCGGAAGCGGAAATCCACAGGGGCTCCTTTCTTGATGGTACCACATTTGCTGGGAAATCACAAGGTGGTAATTTGGGAGAAGATACTGGAGAGTCCAGGATTCCAATTATGAGATTCTTTCTCCATTTAGTTAATGGAGTCTTTTAAGCTTTACACATGAGCTAAAAATTATTCTTACACATGAACTAAAAATTATTTTTATTTTAATCAACTCTACTGTATGCCATGGTGACTCCTATGATTTTGGGCCTACAAATGAAGCTACATTGATCCCCCACATTTGGTCCTTGCAGCTGATCTAGATTACCAGCTGTGGTTTCTGATCTTGCTTTATGAGGATTCAGATTGTTGGGGGCAATATGCTGACTTTGTAAACCGCTTAGAGAGAGCTGTAAAGCACTGTGAAGTGATATATAAGTCTAAGTGTTATTGCTCTGATATCTCACTTTGGGATAACATTTGTACTGAAAAAGGAGGAAGAAATCTTATAAACAATAAAGAGGAAAAATACTTCTTCACTCCTTGTGAATGAAGAAGGACTTATAAGGAAGGGTCCTTTGCATTCATACGCTACCTAGGTCATTTCTGAATAAAATAAAATAAAATCAAGGCTAGTGTTAATGCAGTCACAGGATACGTGTATGGTATAAGCAGGAAAGTTAGTTGCCAGCACCCAGCCAACCTCAGCTGATCTCTAAAATTATCCATTATCACTTCCATTCCATTATCTCTTGTAAGGGAGAAGAATAGAAAAAGAAGGAAAGTGAAGGAGGACGCTATTCATTTGCTGCACCTACAGTATACTCTGTAGTTCTGGTTCTCATAAACCTCAAAATGTTTGTAATATTAAGGTATGTTTACATTTGAGAATCATTTCTCTATGATAGAAATGAACTCTGGTGGTGCAGTGGTTAGAATGCAGTACTGCAGGCTACTTCTGCTGACTGTCGGCTGACTGGAATTTGGCAGTTCGAATCCGACCAGGATCAAGGTTGACTCAGCCTTCCATCCTTCTGAGGTCGGCAAAATGAGGACCCAGATTGTTGGGGGCAATATGCTGACTCTGTAAATCGCTTAGAGAGGGCTGTAAAAACACTGTGAAGCGGTATATAAATCTAAGTGCTATTACTATATTAGAATAATGGTTCTGCAATTTCAATATCCCTCAATATTATATTATTATTATTATTATTTACTTTATTCAATAAACATGAAACTCAGTCAACTGAACATTCAAAAATGCATCGCAAATACCATTGACTGGTGCTAATGGTTGATACAGGTTGCTGCCAGCATCCTAGGTATCAACCCAGTACCTTCTTAAGATGTACGATGTTCCAAGTAGCACAGTTTTTTTGCAGTTCCACTGGTGTTATTGCAGGAAGCTGCAATTTGTTGATGTATCTTATAAAATTCTGGGACATGGTACCTAGTGCCCCGATGACAATGGGTATCACTGTTACATGTTTCATCCATAGCTGTGTAGTTTCGATGGCCAGGTCGCAATATTTCATGATTTTTTTCCAGTTCTTTTTCTTCGACTCGGGCATTTCCTGGTACAGTAAATTGTACATTTCAGTTTTCGACCACTGTGATATCTGGCGTGTTGTGTTCCAAGTGACGATCTGTGACAATTCTGTTCCTAGTGATGATGATGATGATGTTGTTGTTCATGATCATGATGATTATTGGTTAATCTTTAGTGAGATTCACAGCCTTTGAGGCTGGTTAATAGCTCAGCAGCTCAAGTCCTAACCAAGGACCTAGGAACTGTTAAGGTATCGTCGGAGGATGTAAGCTGTTCCAAGTAAGGTGGTATTTTTGTAGAGTCAAAATGTTCAAGTCCGGTAAATTTAGAATTTCTAAATAGCGGGGTAGCCCTTTGGGTATTGCTCCAATTTATTATTATTATTATTAATAATAATAATAATAATAATAATAATAATAATAATATATTTAACTTAATAACAACAACCTATTGAAGTGCCAAGGCATACAGTATTGCAGAAGGAGAGGGGAGAAGCCCTTCCAATGCCGATAACCTCCTCTGAGATTAGATCTACACATTACGCCCAGAAATAATTCTGTCGCTGGAAGATTTGTTGAGTGTTTCAGATGCTCAGAGATAATTAAGAATTTGTTCAGAGAACAAAATAGCAAACTTGAAAAGTGCAGAAGCTGAAAAAATTATCCCTTAAAATCTGCAGTATTTAGATGCCATGTAGGCTGGGAGGCAAGTTAACATAAGATGCCACTCTAGTTGTGTGAACAATGGAGCAATAATAGACATTTAAAAAAAAGAATCAAAGAAAAAAAAAGAATAGAACTAATAAGAACTTAAAAGCACACCACCACCCCTGCTCCGCAAGTAAAAAGCAGTCACCTTTTGTTGCTTGAAATATTTGAGCAGCATAATTCATTTCTGAACGAAGTTAAAGACAGTATGGTCCTGCTTCCTAAACTGGATTCACTATTAAATGTTCTTAAAAGTTGTTACGATTGGAGATAAAGTTTTGAATGCTGACAACAGTTTCCCTCTTGTTAGAAACAAAGCATCAATAGCATGACATGAATAATGGTTGCTCTTGAACTGTTAGCTTCCATGTATTAGCATACCTGAATTGTATTAACCCTGGTCTAGATGAGAAATAGCCTAGAAAGATCAATGCATACAAGCAATCTAGTTTTCATGCCAAACATTAAACAGGATATAGCACATGAAAAATAAACAGATGGATAAATTGCAATGAGGAAATTTGTAAAACGGGAATTTCCAATTAGAGTGTTTGCCTTAAGCTAAATATACTAAAGTTGCTGTTTTCCAAAAGCTGCTTAAAGTATATCTGAGTCTTTTACTGGTTATCTTAGATGAGGAACAAAATTGGAATCTTTTTTTACAATAAACACATAACCACTTCATAGAATCCGATAATAAATTCAGATTTCCATATCAAAACTTCTCTTTCTCTTGTTCTTTTAATGGAGGCTGAATTGGTTCTGTTTTCCTGAAGAGAAAGAAGAGGAAGAGAGAGAGACAGAGAGAGAGACAGAGAGAGAGACAGAGAGGGAGGGAGGGAGAGAGACAGAGAGAAACAGAGGGAGAATTGATTGCTGAACATTTCATAAGGTAATAAGCCCATTGATACTATTCTTGATGTCCACCATTCTCAGCTTCTAAGCTACAAGTTTTGTTATTAATGAAGATATACATGCCAGTTAACTGGTTTTCCTGACATCCAAACCATTTCAGTGTGTCATTGTATGCATGTGTGTATACTACATCCACTTTCCACAATAAGAATGGTTTCAAACCCTACCTGAAATATTATAAGCTCTGGGCACTATGCTTTAAAAATACAGAAGGATCCTATATTGTTTGATTGTTTCTGGGTCCAATTCAAGATCCTGGTTTTGATTCTGAAAGCCCTTCATGGAATGGGGGGGGGGAGGGGTCAGGTTGTCTGAGGGATCACCTCTCCCTGATTACATCTGACCTCCCATCAGGTCTGTCAGAGAAGGCATGCTGAAGTTTCCATCTGCCAGAGAATTACATCAGGTGGGTTCCAGGATTTTGGCCTTCTCTGCTGCGACACCTGCCTTGTAGAATTTTCTCCCTCCCATCCCTCTCAGTATTCCACTTGTCTCTTTAGAATATTTTTTAATTACAACAATTAATCAGTCAGTCTCTTGTGAGATGGGCAACTATACAAATCTGATAAATAAATAAGAATAGCAAGGATGAGCAGAGGACTGCTAAGGCAGCCTTTTATTCCAAGATTAAATACATCCATTTCCCTCAAACTTCCCTTATAAAGGTACAGGTAAAGGTTCCCCTCACACATATGTGCTAGTTGTTCCCGACTCTAGGGGGTGGTGCTCATCTCTGTTTCAAAGCCGTAGAGCCAGCACTGTCCAAAGACATCTCTGTGGTCATGTGGCTGGCATGACTGAACACCAAAGGTGCACAGAACACTGTTACCTTCCCACCAAAGGTGGTCCCTATTTTTCTACTTGCATTTTTTACGTGCTTTCAAACTGCTAGGTTGTCAGAAACTGGGACAAGTAATGGGAGCTCACCCCGTTACGCGGAACTAGGGATTCGAACCACTGAACTGCCGACCTTTTGATCGACAAGCTCAGTGTCTTAGCCACTAAGCCCCCACATCCCTAAACTTCCCTTATAGGATATCCTTAATCTCAGAAGAAAAAGTCGAGCAGCAAAATGATAGTACGCTGAAGTGCAAGATATCATATAAATTGGAAATACAGATCCGAAGCATCAACTTTTTTCCATCTTTTATTGTATTGACAACCAGAGGCCTTAGGAGTAAGGGATAGGAAACCCTATCTCTGTTCTTTTTTCTCCAGATTAAAGACTCTTTCCGCCTGTTGTTTACTAAAGAAATAAGAGTACTTTCTTTCTTCTTCCCCCTCTATTTTCCCCCTATTCACTATCATGACGACTCAAAGGAAACATGATGGATGACTGGATACCATCAAAGTTGGCACTACCAGAGCATAGAAAAACTCAAAGGAATAGTGCAAGATTGGAAGATGTGGAGAGACCTGGCCCATAGAATCGCTAAGAGTGGGACTGGCTGAATGAATGGATAACATCATCATCATCATAATTGACCCAAAAATATTTTATTTTAAAAGGGAAGGAGAAGGAGAAGGGTTCTACTCTCCAGTGCCAGTTCCAGGACAATTAAATACATGCCTTGTGTAACTTCTTCTGGTTTATTTATTTATTATTTATTTATTGGTTCAATTTATATGCCGCCCTTCTCCAGAGACTCAGGGCGGCTTACAATGCATTAAGCAATAGCCTTCATACTTTTGTATATACCTGCTTAGTAGGGCTTTTGCCCCTCCCCCCAAGCGGTGTTCTTTTTTATACAAAGACAGCTTATTGCCCCCACAATCCGGGTCCTCATTTTACCTACCTCGAAAGGATGGAAGGCTGAGTCAACCTTGAGTCTGGTGAGATTTGAACTCGCAATAATTGCAGGCAGCTGGTGCTACTTAATAGCACTTTAGTCTGCTGCGCCATCAAGGCTCTCTTGGTTGGTTGGTTGGTCATATGTATTTACTTGTTTGTTTGCACCAACCTCTTTTCACTTTTAATCAACACTATCCTTGACCAGAGCACATGTCTTGGGCTGTGTAGACTTCAAGAACCATGGAAAGATATCAAGAGCATCCCCTCTTGGATTCTGCCCAGGAAAACCACAGCAGCCTGAAGTACTTCAACCTTCCCTGCTGCTACTAATATCCCCATCAAGTTGACCTTTGCTGTTCCTGCCATTTTACAATGTACAAGCCAGCAGGAGATGGTCAATCTTATCAGCATTAATGCAAATGTGAAATGTGACTCATTACTGTCCTCCTCCATTGATGAATAGGGGCTGGCCAGAGCAATGCAGCCGAGGCATAGTTCATCGCAATTGCCAGAGAGATGAAAAGTTGGAGACCAGCAGGAAGAACTTGGTGCAATTACATAAATTCTGTTGATGCAGAGAAATATCCCATGAGTTGCCAGAGGGGTGGAGCGTGGATAAAGGATGGATAGAAAAGAAGACAATTTGGAGAAGTCTGGCTTAAGGCAATTCTTCCTTCCTTCCTTCCTTCCTTCCTTCCTTCTTTCCTTCCTTCCTTCCTTCCTTCCTTCCTTCCTCTTTCTTCTTTCTCCTTTTTTATTTTTTCATTCTTTTCTCTTTTCTTTCCCTACCTGGCCTAACTCTATAAACCCTATTACTCTTGATTGTTTTAGGTCCAACCTCTTCCACAAGGCCTCAAAACAAGGGGTAGAAAGAAGAGCATCGTGTTTGCAACAAGGAGATCAGTTTACACTTCCACTTCCAACGAATATCAAAGCAAGCTTTGCCAAGGCCGAAATAGTATAGCTACTGTATTCACCTTTTTTTAGTGACCAAGAGTAATATTTGGACTCTGAATTGGAATAAACAGCATCTTGCAGGGGAGGGATGCCAAAAAAAAGAAGAAGGGAGAAGATGATGACCGTAATCCTCCAATCAAATCCTGTCCTGTCACATGTAGGTAGAATGTCAATGTGTGTATCAAAATAGTCCTCAATCATATAACTGCCATCTAACCACCCTTGTGATTAGCGAGTTTAAGACCAAACTGCAAAAAAATCAGTGATTCTGATTCAGTGAAATTGAAGTGTTACTAAATACAGATTAAATAATTACTCCCTAACTTGTTTAATAATTTGCCTTTCGACTGCTTTAAAAATGACCACACTTTATTCAGAATACAGGTAGTCCACAATTTATGTCCACAATTTATGACAACTTACGTCCACAATTTATGACCACCTTATGACAACTTATGACCATAATTTATGTCCACAACTTATGACCACAATTTATGACCACAACTTATGTCCACAACTTATGTCCACAACTTATGACCATAACTTATGACCACAATTTGTGACCATAATTTATGTCCACAACTTATGACCACAATTGATGACCACAACTTATGTCCACAACTTATGTCCACAACTTATGACCACAACTTATGTCCACAACTTATGTCCACAACTTATGATCATAACTTATGTCCACAACTTATGACCACAATTTATGACCACAATTTATGTCCACAACTTAAGTCTACAACTTATGACCACAACTTATAATCACAACTGAGCCCAATATATTTCTGTTGTTAAGCAAAATAGTTGAGTGAGTTTTGCAACCTTTCTTGCCAGGGTTGTTAAATGAATCACTGCAGTTGTTAAGTTAGTAACATGATTGTTAAATGAATCTGGCTTCATCATTGACTTTGCTTGTCAGAAGGCTCCCAAAAAGTGATTACTTGACCCTGGGACACTGCAACCATCCTAAATATGAGCCAGTTGCCAAGCATCCAAATTTTGATCACATGACCATGGGGATGCCGCAATAGTCGTATGTGTGAAAAAAATGTCATAAGTCGCTTTTTTTCATTGTCATTGTAACTTCAAATGGTCACTAAATGGATAGTTGTAAGTCGAGGACTATCTGTATTCAAGAAACTCAGAAACTCCTGGCTTTGTTTGCTACACATTTTCTGAGATTAATAGGCTCCACAGAAATCACCATAAAAATTGCATAAAATCTTTTTCAAATATCCATAAACCACCTACCTGGTAACATATTATAAATTAAAAATATTGCCAAAAAAAATAGTTCTGTACTGCAAAAAAAAAGAGAGAGAGAGAGAAAGAGAAAGAGAAAAACTCTGTTTTCACTGCTTTATTACACATTAGGAAGGATGGCAGGGGCATCAAAGAATCAAGGAGGCAACTGTAACCATACAGCCAAATCCCTGGCCTTCTTTCTTTGTTGTGCATGTAAAATTGACAGATCTTTGACTGTATGGTTATAGCCATCTTCTTGACTATTTTAACTTGCAGATTGGTTCATATATACATACGTACGTACATACGTGTGTGTGTTGTTGTTGTTAGTTGCGAAGTCATGTCCAACCCATCGTGACCCCATGGACAACATTCCTCCAGGCCTTCCTGTCCTCTAGCATCCACTGGAGTCCGTTTAAGCTCACACCGACTGCTTCAGTGACTCCATCCAGCCACCTCATTCTCTGTCGTGCCCTTCTTCTTTTGCCCTCAATCTTTCCCAACAGTAGGCCCTTCTCCAGTGAGTCCGTCCTTCTCATTAGGTGGCCAAAGTATTTGAGTTTCATCTTCAGGATCTGGCCTTCTAAAGAGCAGTCAGGGTTGATCTCCTCTAGGACTGACCGGTTTGATCACCTTGCAGTCCAAGGGACTCGCAGGAGTCTTCTCCAGCACCATAGTTCAAAGGCCTCAATTCTTTGATGCTCAGACTTTCTTATGGTCCAACTTTCACAACCATACATTCCAACTGGGAAAAACATAGCCTTGACTATACGCACTTTTGTTGGCAGGGTAATGTCTCTGCTTTTTAGTAAGCTATCTAGATTTGCCATACATATACATGTACATGCCATACACACACACACACACACACACACACACACACATACATGCATGCATACCAGAGGTGGGTTTCAGCAGGTTCTGACCAGTTTTGGAGAACCGGTAGCTGAACTTTTGAGTAGTTCAGAGAACCGGTAAATAGTGGCTGGCCCCGCCCCCATCTATTCTCTGTCTCCTGAGTCCCAGCTGATTGGGAGGAAATGAGGATTTTGCAGTAACCTTCCCCTGGAGTGGGGTGGGAATGGAGATTTTACAGTATCCTTTCCTTGCCACGCCCACCAAGCCACACCCATCAAGCCATGCCAAGCCCACCAAGCTACACCCACCCGGTAGTAAAAAATTTTGAAACCCACCACTGATGCATACATAGATATATTCATATACAAATGGCCCATTGGGAACCCCATATTAAAACAACAAACCTTATGTGCGGCCAGAATCTGAAAATAACTTTTAATAAGGCACAGTACTTGAGTGAGATGGTTCGGCTGAGATCGGCATATGTGGGTCTGATTGGGGTAGATTGTAGGGCTGATACTGAAATATAATTTTATCTTGTTACTTATTTGTATATCAAATTATTGTATTTTACTCCAATTTCATTTTAAATTGCTTTTGTAGGATTTTATTAATAATTTGTATTTGGAATTCTACATTTTGATATGGCCTATGGGCAAATCAATAAACTAAATTAAACTAAAACTAAAACTAAAACTAAAACTAAAACTAAAACTAAAACT
>WNWU01000001.1:83359716-83388197 GCA_012654045.1 Ptyas mucosa
TAGATAGATAGATAGATAGATAGATAGATAGATAGATAGATAGATAGGGACACAGAGAGAGAGAGAGAGAAAGAGAGAGGCAGGCAGGCAGGCAGGCAGGCAGACAGACAGACGTGTGTGAGAGAATCTATCCACAAGTGAAAATTAAGATCCTTAAATTAAGGTCCTTAATTTCGTTTAGATCTCTTAGTTCCCACTTTTAAAAAGCATTCTTCAACAGAATAGGCCCTTAAACAAGATTCTGATTTTTTTACATCAACAAAAATAAATCCAGCTAGGATACGAGAGGGGTTCCCTGTTATATAGAATTAGAAGGTTTTCATAATTCACTTGTGCTTAATATTTCCACTTTATAACTTGTCCCATTACTTATCTTTATTATCCTAAATGTTGTCAGGGAAGATGATAGCACTGTAAAGCAGATGATTTAAAAGCAATAGTGAAAAATTGGCCCATGAGGTTTCAAAGAAAGAGCAGGAACAGCAGGAACTGCCTACCATCAAAAGTAGCCAGGGGGATAAAGGTGATTTTTATAGTTTTCCTGCTTTCCGGCTCACACTTGTCTTAATTAATCACATTTTATGTCTTCTCCAAGGAGTTCATGGTAATTTCCATAGTTCACCTCAGGGGTGGGTTCTACTTACCTTTAGTACCAGTTCGCAATGGAATCGCATGCGCAGATTACCGGTGACGACAGTGGGTGGGACCTCCCGCTGGTTTTACTACCGGTTCTTGCGAACCGGTCTGAACCGGGGGCAACTCACCACTGGTTCACCTCCATCACTTTTATCCTCACATCAACCTCACAATGTTGATTAGACTTGAGAAAAAGTGACTCACCCAATGAGCATCATGGCTTACACAAGAGTTAATCCCTTTTTCTTCTCCAAAGTGTTATGGCCTTGTGCAGAGGGAAAGGTAACTGATTGCATAAAGGGGGAGAAAAAGATGCAAGCAGCCTTCCTCTCTGCCCTGCATTCAGGGTAAGGATCAATCTCACCTTGCCTGCAATTAGGTGCAGAGGAGAATCATAGATTTAGAAAGATTCTTGAGGCCATCAAATCCAACCTATTATTCTGTTATATTGGCTACCAGAAAGCACCACATGACCGATTTAATCCCATTGGGGGGTCAACACAGATGGTAGCCAGGTGTTATTCTTTGGGGAAATTGAATTCACAGAACTTTGAATTTTAAATGACTATAAACAGTGCATTAGCTTAGTGGTGAAATCCAAACTTTTTTATTACCGGTTCTGTGGGTGTGGCTTGGTAGGCATGGTGTGGCTTGGTGGGTGTGACAAGAGAGCGTGGCAAAGGAAGGATACTGCAAAATCTCCATTCCCACACCACTCCAGGGGAGAATACTGCAAAATCCCCATTTCCTCCCAACTCCTGAGGGAAGGATACTGCAAAATCCCCATTCCCACCCCACTCTGGGGCCAGCCAGAGGTGATATTTGCCAGTTCTCCGAACTACTCACAATTTCTGCTACTGGTTCTCCAGAACCTGTCAGAACCTGCTGGATTTCACCCCTGCATTAGCTTTAGATTTCATTGAGATTTCATTGAGGGCTGCATCAGGGTTGTGTTTGACCTCGGGGGGCTGGGGTGAGCGTGGCCAGATGGGCATGGCCAGCTCGACATCACTCATATCAAGGGCACCTGTAGTGGTCTGAGTGCTCTGCCAGTGAAAATCGGCTCCTGAGCTCTGTTTTTGGCTGTGACAGCCTCCTGGAACCCTCTGCTGGCAAAAACACGTTGCCCTCCTGAGCTCCATTTTCACTGGCAGAGGCACCATGGGCTGGTCCTTCCCTGTTTCCAGGATGGCCCTGCGGGCCAGATCTAAGCACCCCGTGGGCCGGTCCAGCCCGCGGGCCTTGAGTTTGACACCCCTGCTCTAGAGTATTAGCTCTAGATTGTAAACAGAAGAACAGATGCTTTGGAATTGTGGGGGCAGAGTAGACTCTTGAGAATCCCTTGGATTACAAGGGAATCAAATCAGTCAATTCTAAAGGAAATCAACCCTGACTGTTCTTTGGAAGGGCAGATATTGAAGCTGAAGCTCAAATACTTTATCCATCACAGAGATGAGAGGATTCATTGGAAAAGACCTTGATGCTGGGAAAGATCAAAGACGAAGGGAGAAGAGGAAGGCATAGGATGAGATGGTTTATATAGTGTTATCAACACAAAGAATATGAATCTGGGCAAACTCTGGAAGGCAGTGGAGGACAAGGGAACCTGGTGTGCTATGGTCCATGGGGTTGCAAAGAGTTGGACACGATTTAGCAACTGAGCAACAAAATAAGCAGAACATTTGGTTCTGGCACTCAAATGATTTCAGGAGAGATATAGAGAGCCAATCAGAATGTATATCCAATCCACCTTCCTTACATTCTTAGAACAGAAGGACATGAATGTTACAGTATATTGTGTATTGTTGCAGTTGAAGCTGAAGTAGTCATTGACAGGTAGGACATCGTAGCAGATAATTTTATGTACTACGCTTAGGTCAATCCGAAGGTGGTTTAGGCAAGTTTGGCTTCCCCAGTTTCTGATTGAAAAGTAAAAGTAGCCTTGAAATTAATCAGAACTCAGAATGTCACATTCCTTCAGTCTTGATTTCTATCTCTGATTAACATTAAACAGTTTCGTTTATTTTGGTTTTAACCAAACTTTTTAAAGGTTATGGATTATCCTTCAAAAAAATTGGCTAAACTAATAGGTACCCATAAGGATGGCCTCTTTCTTCTTGTGGCCTTTTTTAGTCTGTTGGATACAAGAGTAAATTGTGATTCTATGGATTCTTTATTGAAGCAGTTGTGATTTTGAACTATGCATTCAGCCAATAGTACTAGGTATGGACTCTTAGATGAAACACTGGCAAGTTAGGCAATCACTTAAATGCAATCATTTAGTCACTTTGATCAGATAAATCAATCAAATACTGTTCTTTGGCACTGCAGCGTTTTAGTGAACTCTGCTAGTGAACTTTAATATTTTATCCTCAGCGGTTCTTGATGGCAGATTTAAGGAGATGGGTTGATGCCAAAGGTTAGGCCCTTATTGTGATGAATTGCTGGTCCATGTTTTATTATTCTCATGCAACATTTAAATAATATCTCTTAGGGGGGAAAAAAATCTCCTGGACAAACAGTGTTTTGTCCAATCAAAATTTTAACATAAAGTTCATAGTAACCAAATCAACAGCAAGCAGCAAATATCTAATTTTCTTTTTCCTCTCCTTCACTCCCTCTCTTCTATATTTTGTTTAGCTGGCAGTTTTATATTCGACTGTGTGAAGATATTATAAATGTTAAAAGGTAAATCAATATTGCCTATATTCTCCCATTATATTTTCTGTTATGTCAACATGATTGTGTAATACCTCCAGGACCACTAGTTCCAGGTAGAGTCACTGCTCATCTCAGTGTAAAAATTTCAGATAGCATTATGAGATAAATATATATAGTGCAAATGGAGTTCAAAGCCAGCTATTTAATCTAAGACTATTTACTAGATGAATAGTAGAAATAAGATTTGAACCAGTAACTTACTAGCTTGCTATCTGTGATATTATTTCCATAGCTGTAAAATGAAATAAAGTTTACGCTGAAGTTTAAAATATTCTCAAATCAACATGTAGTCATATTTATAAAGATAATCCTCAAGTTACGAATGTAATGGAGCCTGCCATTCGAAACCTGAGGATTTGTGGGAGTGAATCTCATACCTTGAACGGGATCACTCCCTCCTTTCGCCCACTAATTCGCTAATCAAATGTGAGGCTTGTTAAATGCACATGAGGTATTTCAGGGTGGGGAAGGCCATGGGGGGGGGGGGGGGGCTACTGATGGAACAGGCTACCTACCTAAGACCATCCAAGGCCTCCCTGACCCACTGAAATATCTCATGCTCCCCAAATTGCTTTCCCCAGAACCTGCCATGCCGTGTCACTTACCTTGTGAAGATCTAGCAAGCAGTCTCCTCTCCAGTCTCGTGCACCCCTCTGCAGTTCCATTTGGGCCTCTGCATGACTCCCCTGGCCTGTTGCAGGCTGAAATGGAGCTTCCGGGTGCTGGACTGATGCTACAAGGCTCCATTCAACCCTCCACAGGCCTTCCCCAGCCCATTGCAAGCTAAAATGGAGCTTCCAGGGGTCAGATCCAGCCCCTGGAAGCTCCATTTCGACCTGTAACGGGCCGGGGGAGGCCCGTGGAGGCTGAACGGAGCTTTGGATGGCTGGATCCAGCCCCTGGAGGCTCCATTTCAGCCAACAACCTGAAGGACAAATGTTGTAGAGCCTCTGCAGTTGTTTGTAAGGACAAACAACTGCCGTGGTGCTGCAAGATTCTTAGTTTCGGGCCTTGTTCAGAAATACTAGGGGCCACTGATCATGTAACTTCGAACATTCACTAAAGGAACATTCATAAACTGGGGATTACCTGTACACCTTAGTTATAATCAGTGTTCCTTGCCTCGTGCCATAGACCGTACTCTCTATTGATTAAGTGGAACACAAAAGCTTGTGTCTTGATACAATTTTTAATCTTTAATCTGCTTCAAGAAAACAGGAACAGGTCTAGTGTATTCCCTAGGAACAGCAGAATATTTTTAAGAAGTCCAGTTATGAAGAAATTTTAAAAATCCTTTGGATATTCTCAAGTAACCACTTGATTATTGTAAACTCTGTCAATGGTCAGCAGCTATTCATAACATAGAAAGTAGGGATATCAATAGAAGAAAACATTTGTAGGTCAGGATTGAACTGTGGGGTGTTCGGTTCTCTCTGAGATGTTTTCTTGCAGATATTTCATTACCAAACTAGGTGTCAAAATTGATTCAGCTTCATCATTGTCCACACTTGATTTCAGCTCTCAGGTGCCAAAGAGAAACAGGAGGGAGGGTTTGGTAAATTCCTAGGGAGGAGGGAGGGCTCAGGAATGCATGAGAGCCTTCTGTCGCCTGAGAAGAGATACCCACCAAAGTCGAACTACAAGGTGTAGGTTTAGGTTTAGGTTTATTTGGATTTATATGCCGCCCTTCTCCCGAAGGACTCAGGGCGGTGAACAGCCAAAGATAAAACACATACAATATACAATTTAAAAAACAATTTAAAACATATTAAACAAATATGGCCCATACTAATTAAAATACCCCTTTTTAAAAGTAAATTAAAATTAAGCAATTAAAAAAGAGTTAGGCCAGCCCAGCTTGTTGGAATAAAAAAGTCTTGAGGGCACGGCGGAAAGTGCATAAATCCAGGATGCTCCGTATCTCTGGGGAGAGCTCATTCCAAAGGGCAGGTGCCCCCACAGAGAAGGCTCTCCCCCGGGGGCTGCCAGTCGACACTGTTTGACCGACGGCACCCTCAGGAGCCCCTCTCTGTGGGAGCGTATTGGCCGGTGAGAGGCTACCGGTGGCAGAAGGTGGTCTCATAGATGCCGAGGTCCTAAGCCGTGGAGCACTCTAAAGGTGGTAACCAATACCTTGAAGCGCACCTGGAAGACCACCGGGAGCCAGTGCAGCTCATGCAGAAGAGGTGTTACATGGGAGCGCCATGTCGCTCCCATAACCACCAGCGCAGCCGCATTCTGGACGAGGTGGAGCCTCCAGGTGCTCCTCAAGGGGAGCCCCATGTAGAGAGCAAGAACTGTTCAAACAGCACAGACTCTTTTCCCAAAACAAAAGCACTGCATGTAATTGGTGGAGAATGAACTGTGGGTGGCCCAGGGGGAAAAGGGGGTTTTACCGATGTGGGCTTTCACATAAAAACCTCAGAACTGACTTTGCTTCTGCTTATATCTAGATCTTTCAATAAAGTTTTATTGTTGGTATACTCATTGGACCAGAAGTTCCTTTTTTAGAATGTGCCAACTGGGACAGTTGACATTAGGTAACATCATCATGTTCCCTGATGACGCACTGATGATGATGTTACCTAGTTTGGTAATGAAAGAAAGCACCAAGTACTCCAAAGTTAGGATTGCTTTCAAAAGCTTTTTGAACAATCATGTCGTAGCCTGAACGGCATAAATTTCACCACAGGCAGAAAGGTGAAAACCAAAATTTCCAAACTGTTGGAACATGCAGGGAAAACGTAGTTTTGCTTCCAACTGCAGACTGTCCAACTTCAGTATGGTACACTTTAATTATCTTGGAACTCAACATTATGGAAGTTGCCCTCCCAACACATCAAGAGGCTTCCAATTTGTGGAAATTTGTGCTTATCTGATTTAAGGCCCGAGAGACAGGGCTTTGGCAATCATCCCCAAGAGGCATAATTTAAAACAGATAAGGCTCATAACTCTCATTTGTTTGCTAAGGGTTCATTTCTAAGCAATAAGTTAAAAGGCAACAAGCAGGGAAGGTATTATGCTGTAATGCATTAAAAGCAATACTTAAAAAATCTTGTCCAGCTTCTTTTTTTCCCACTATGGCCCCTAGGAAGCCCCTCCCCAAAAGGGAATGGAGGCAAGGAACTTTCCATGATCAGCTTCTGATGTTTCCATATGTTTCTACATCTGAGGCTCTTATTAGCTAACTATTCATGATACCAACCAATTCTCCCTAAATGTATCTTGTAGGTTTCAAAGGAAGCAATTTCTACTGGGAAAATGGTTGAAATTTAGTAATTTATAGAATCATAAAGATGGAATGAGCTATTTGGACCATTAAGTCTAATCTCTTTTCAATGAAGGGATTCAAACTGAAGCATTTCCAAGAGAAAGCTGTCCAGCATCTTTTGATTGTGTCACTGAAGGGGGTAGTTCACTGTCAAATGGCTCTTATTGTGACCACTTTTCAGTATCTTCTGTAATTTAAGACTATTATTCTGCAACCAATACTCACAAAAATTTATTGTGGTCTTCTCCTGTGCCATACTCTTCAGGCATTTGAAGGTAACTATTACATTCTGCTGTTCTTATCCAACCACTATTTTCAGGGTCTCCTGCTTGAGCTGGGGGTTGGACTAGAAGACCTCCAAGGTCCCTTCCAGCTCTATTATTCTGTATTCTAACATAATGCCTTCCCTCCATTTCATCTTGAATTTTTAAGTTTCCAGCCCTTGATTATTTGCTGCCATTTTCTCAACCCCTCTGAATTTGTCTGAATCCTCAAATGCTTCCATGAGATGGAATCAAGCCAAGAATAGAATAGAACAGAACAGAATATAAAATAGAACAGAATAGAAATTTGATTGTCACTTTAAATCAGTACACCAATCAGCATATCTTAAAATGAAATTTTGTTGCCTTCAGCTCTCAAAAGATAACCATTATGCATATACCCTCATACACGTATCTATATTGAGCCTTGGTGGTGCAGTGGTTAGAATGCAATATTGCAGGCTACTTCTGCTGCCTGCCAGCAGCCTGCAGTTTGGCAGATTGAATCTCACAGGCTCAAGGTTGACTCAGCCTTCTGAGGTGGGTAAAATGAGGACCCAGATTGTTGGGGACAATATGCTGACTCTGTAAACCACCTAGAGAGGGCTGTAAAAGCACTGTGAAGCGGTATATAAATCTAAGTGCTATTGCTGTATGATAGAGAAATATCACACTCTAGTTCAATACATATTCATGGTAGGGGGAAAAAAAGAATCCTGTGAGTTTACAAGTTATATGGCATAAGGATTGAAGCTGTTACAATAGCCCTACTATAGGTACTTCGAAACCTCCTCCTAGAGGGGAGCAACAGACACAGACCGTGAAGTGGGTGTGTGAGGTCTCTAACAATGCTTTGAGTTCTAAGCATATAGTGCTTATAAGCAGTATCCTGAATAATGGGTAGCGAGCTTCTTATAATCTTCTTAGCTGTCCTTACCAGTCTCTGTATGGACCTGTATGGATCAGGGATGAGTTCTACTTACCTTTATTACCAGTTCGCATCGTGCCCATGCCCATGCGCATGTGCAGATCGCTTCTGATGATGTCCGGGTCAGTGGGCAGAGCGTCCCGCCGGTTTTACTACCGGTTCTATAGAACCGGTCTGAACCGGGGGCAACCTACCACTGGTATGGATCTGAGGCACTGCTGCCACCCAACCAAACAGTGCAAAATATAATGCAGCTATTCCTTTACAATCATGATGTCATCTGACTGGTCAGGCTATTTAAACAAATGAGTAAACAAACAAGAAGAAACCAAGTTCTTGGTCAAATTGAGCATAGAACTAAGGGTGAGAAGAAGCACTTCAATACTACAGAATTAACTCATTTTCTGGGTTTACACAGTACTGTACACTAAACAACACAAACCCTAATCAAGGTTAACCCTCATCAAGCATCAAGCATGCTAAATTTGTAACTGATGTGCTTTAAATAGCTTGTGTGACACAACCCTGTGTAGGCATGCTGGTGTCCATGTTCATTTAATAACAGATAAGAAATTGAACTAAATATGCATGTTCAACTTGGGGATTTTCTGCATTACCAAACACCCGCCAAGGATAACTGATACATATGTGTAAAATTAATTTGTGTTAGTTCATGCATGAGTCCCTTTTTGAAAGCAAAATTATTATTTTTCTACCAATACCTTGATTTCAAGGTATTTCCAAAACAAGGTAATACAGCACCATTCCCGCCCCCCACCTCAATGCCCTGGAATAATGTAGAACAGGATGCATTCTGGGAAAAGAAAATTTTAGCCAACAATTTAGCCATTGTTGAAATCATTTGAGTAACTGCTATCACAGCATGATACCTGCAATTAAGATAAAAGCAAGGGCAATGTATTATAACAAATAAAAGGAATGCAAGTTATAATTATAAGCCTAACTTTAAATAGGAACACAGGTGATTCTTTTTTAAAATGACCAGTGAAAATAATTAGGCTTCTAGTAACCAAAATAAAAATGGAGTACCTAAAAAGAGAGAGAGAGAAAATTCCTGCATTATCTTTTCCCTTTTTCTTCCAGCTCTGTTATTCTCTTCTATGTCCTTTCTTTTGACTTAAATGCTTTGAAAGATGAGATGAGAGAAGCCACTTCCCAACAGGTAACCCAAAATGGGTTGCATGTGACTCTTTCTGTTGCTAAGCAACCATAAGGAACTCTCTTTGACCTGCAATTATCCAAAATTGGCAAAACATCCTGCCCATTTATGAACTGGAGTGATAGCAAATGAATCCCCAAATCCAAAGATCAGGCTTACATAGAAGATTGTTTCACATCTTTACAGAGTAGGGAGAGAGGGGGGAGGAGGAGGGAGGGAGGGGAGCAGGAGAGAGGGAGGGAGAGGGGGGGGAAAACCATCAAGTCTAAGCAAAAAAACACTATTTTTTCAAGTTGGTATCAGCAGCAGCCACCAGAAATGTGTAGGAAAGCTATAAGAAGGTCACGAAAGCAGTAATTATACCCTGAAGTCAGTTCTCCCAGCAAGAATATTAAGAATATTCAAAGACAAGGACATTCCTTTGAGAGAGATCTCCCCTAACACAAATTTGTCAAGAAGCAGTGCCAAGTTGTTAAATTCAGAACATTGCAGCAAGATGCAAAGATTTCATTTTAAATCAGCAGCACTATTTGAATATGACACACACCCCAAATGACCCTGGACTCTCAGTTATTCTCTCAGACCCTACCTGAAAAGTAGGTTGTGGTGAGAATAACCTGGGAAATAGGGAGGGACAGGTATGCCATTCAGAGGTCCTGGGTGGAAGAGCATAAAAATAAATGAGAATGTCCTTTCTGTAAAAATTAAACGATGAAGTTTCCAGCCTGCAGAAGAGTCAGGTATTTCTTTGGAGCTGGTTTGGGAATTCCTTTGTTTCAGCTGATGAAGTCTTCTTCTTAGCCTCTTTTCCACTCAACTGTGGGGTCTGTTTGTTTACTCTGTGCTAGCCTAGTTCGCATGGCACAGCCATCAATTCAGGGGTGAAATCCAGCAGGTTCTGACAGGTTCTGGAGAACCGGTAGTGGAAATTTTGAGTAGTTCGGAGAACTGGCAAATACCACCTCTGGCTGGCCCCAGAGTAGGGAGAGGATGGAGATTTTGCAATATCCTTCCCCCAGGAGTGGGGAGAGAATAGAGATTTTGCAATATCCTTCCCCTACCACACCCACCAAGCCACACCCACCAAGCCACGTCCACAGAACCAATAGTAAAAAAATTTGAATTCCACCACTGCATCAATTCATGGCGCAACCAAGGGTTTGTCTTCACCAGGGGTGGTATTCACTTACCTTCGCTAATTGTTTGCAAATGTGTGTGTCCACGTGTGCGTGTGCGCTCTGCTCATGAGCGCCACCTCCGCTCATGCACATGCGCAGAGCATCAAAAGCATCTATAAATGGGACATGATGACAACCGGGCGGGTGGGCAGAGCCTACCGCAGCCACCGCTACCGGTTCGCCAGAACCAGTTAGAACCAGCTAAATACCACCACTGGTCTTCATCCAGTTTGTCACTGAACCTGGTGCTGCTTTTTGGAGATGAATGTGACTGGCCCAAAATCACCTAACTGGCTTCCTACCTAGAGAGGATTACAACCTAGATCGCTCCTCTCTTAATCCAGTATAACCAGTGCATTGGCTGTCGGGCTGATGATTTCAAAAATAGAAAATAAACCCAAATACCAATCATGGACTGATTGCACATACCAAATTCTGGATCCATATTTGTTCAGAGGCAGAGAACATGTATTTAAAAATCCAATGGGGGACAAAATGCCTTTCTTCTGCCATGGAGTCACACATTAGCTGAAATAGTTGGCTGCTGAAGGAGATCTTCATCCCTGCCCTCAGAGTTCATTCATGTATGAACTAAGTGCTAAAAGCTACTTACTTGACAGTAACTTCTATGGGGTTAGTAAGCTGGGAAGAAAGCTTCAAGGTCTGGCCATCAGAGTGGCAATGGTGACACCTGCAGATTACATTTTGTATTACCAATTGAAAAACTGGAAAGAAGGATGCGTGCAGATCTGCAAGCTATCTGTCAAACCAAATGACTGACACAACATAGCTCATCTAACATATACATGAAGTATATACATGAGCCGTAGTGGCTCAGTGGTTAGACTGCAGTATTGCAGGCTAAGTCTGCCCCCTGCCAGGATTTCGATCCTCACCGGCTAAAGGTTGACTCAGCGTTTCATCCTTCTGAGGTCAGTAAAATGAGAACCCAGATTGTTGGGTAATATGCTGACTCTGTAAACCACTTAGAGAATGCTGTACAGCACTATAAATTGGTACATAAATCTAAATGCTATTGCTACTACTATCCTTGTTAAGTCAGAAGAGTCTTTGGACAAAGGAAGAAAAGAAGGGAAAAAAAGATGGGACTCTGTATTAACACATAGTTAACAGATATAATGATCATCCATTGTGGTGCTGATAAAAGATGAGAATATAGGACCAACAAACATGTGCTAATAGACTTTGATGGCATTCAGAAAAGAATTAAAACAAGTGAAGATGGACAAAGTCAACCATTAACTAGTACAGGGGTGTCAAACTCAATTTCATTGAGGGGCGCATCAGGGTTGTATTTGACCTCAGGGGGGGGGGGCGTAGTAGGGTGGGCATGGCCAGTTCAGTGTCACTCATCAATGCTTCGTTTTCAGCTGTGATGGCCTCCTGTAGCCCTCTGCCAGTGAAAATGGTGCCTGGGCAGGCCACGCATAGCTTCCCCGAGCTCCATTTTTGCTGGCAAAGGGTTGCAGAAAGCCGTTGCAACCAAAAACGGAATCGGGAAGGCCGCATGTGGCCCTCCTGAGCTCCATTTTTGCTGGCAGAGGCACCGCAGGCCGGTCGCTCGCTGTTTCCAGGGTAGGCCAATAGGCCTTGAGTTTGACACCCCTGAACTAGCAGGTGTGATAGACAAAATGGAGGCAGTTAGGGACAAAAATACCAATTCCATGGAGGATAGAGGCCAACAAGAAGAGATTGCTCCTACTTCTGTGCTTCTTAGTGGTCTTCTCCAGTCATGCTCAAAAGGAGGACTTCAAAGCAGATGAACTTCTGGGTTTCTTCTACAGTATTCTGCTATTTCTGACAAAAAGTTGCATTTCTTAATCCAGTCTTCTTTTGGCTTGGCTTGGTTTGGCTTGGCTTTCTGGCATAAAAACGAAAACAAACAAAAATTGCCCGATTTAATAAAAACTGTAAGAGCTTGCTAAGGGCTGATGTTTTTAGTTGTCTGGATTTGACACTGGATGTATTACTGGCTGGGTTATTTCTGTTGTTTGGTATTATTGTGGTGAAATAGTGACTTTTCTATGGACTCAAATACATTATTGTGTATTAAATAAGCTGGCCAACCATATACCTCTAGAAAGTCTATAACCAATTTTTTTTTCTTTTATTGCTTTTGGCAGCTGGAAATTTTATCTCTATCTATTGCAAGCATTGAGACTCTCTTAAAGGGAGATAAATATGGCCCATGAACTTTCTTCAGATAGCTTCCAGCTCCATGTCCACATCCTTATCTTCATTCCTACCTCTATCCAGGTTCCCTTCTCTTCCTTTAGCTCAGTCTTCTCTTCCCAAAATCCAATTCCTCCACCTCTTCTTGAATTGCCTTCCCTGGAACTAGGAAAATTCCAGTAAGACACTAACTGGAGATAATTGCTTTCCTTTACAAACCTTCAAAATAACCTCCATTGTTCTCAGTGGAAACGGACACTTTATTGATGTGCTGAGGACAAACTTTTGAAAAGTATCAATTGCTTCAGCGGAAAAGGTAGCCTCTCCCTCTGAAAAGTTCAAATTGTATTTGGAAAAAAAAATCCCTCCTGCACTGCAGTTAGACCTTAGAATAACCTCCATTGATGTTGATGGGAGCTTTTAAAATCCCTTTTGGATGTTTGAGTGTGCATTTAGTTCTGGTCAACTGTGTAAGAAACTATCTCTATGCTGGTGTGCTTATTCAAATGTTTTTGCCCTGAGCCAATTTGGTCTTTTAAGTCCCATTCCGCAACATGTCTCAGCATTATTTATGAGAGAAAACTAGGTCCTGTCTCCTCTAACTACGACTGTTTTACAGCAGCATCAGCTTAGGCTTAGCCTCCAGGTCCTAAAAGCCCTTTTCTTAGCAGAAGTCATGACCTTGAGAATCTCATTTGTTAAGCAAATACCTCTTTATTCTAAATTGCTCAAGTGCAGATTGTTTCATACCTTTTCTGTTCTTCTTTCATTACCTACCCCCTAATTATCCTGGACTTGCCATGTCCCTTGGGAAGTTAGACCTCATGCAACCAGGCAGAAAGCAGGAAGGGATGCATTTGGATTCTAACATCGGCTGGAGAAGAGCCTAATGCTAGGAAAGATTGGTGGCAAAAGAAGAAGGGGATGACAGAGAATGAGGTGGCTGGAAGGAGTCACTGAAGCAGTAGGCGTGAGCTTAAATGGACTCCAGAGGATGGTAGAGGACAGGAAAGCCTGGAGGAATGTTGTCCATGGGGTCGTGTTGGGTCAGACATGAATTTGTAACTAACTAATTAACAACAACAACAACAACAACAATTGGCTGGTGGGTTAGGGACAGAATTTGACATGCTAAGGCAAAGCCCAGCTGCATAAGGAGCAAATCCTTCTGAGAACAGGGAGAGGCCAAACACAAAATCTTTCTAATCAGAAAATGCATCCACTGACATTCTTGTTTGCCTACTTTAAAGACGAAACAGAGATATCACAGCACTTTTCCAAAAATGTACCTAGGTTAGCAGAATGAAACAAATACAGATCATCAGAACCTTCTTTCCAATTTTCAGCTTCAGATAAAAATTGGCATAAGGTTTTCCAGTAGATTTTGTGGCTTCCTATTTGACCATTTCACGGTGCAAGGAGGAGGAGGAAGTGGAGAAGGAGGAGGAGGAGGAGGAGGAAGTGGTAGTGGTTATTTTTTTTAAAAAAATTATTTATATGCCGCCCTTCTCCGGAGACTCAGGGCGGCTTACAATGCGTTAAGCAATAGCCTTCATACTTTTATATATTTTATACAAAGTCAGCTTATTGCCCCCACAAACTGGGTCCTCATTTTACCCACCTTAGAAAGGATGGAAGGCTGAGTCAACCTTGAGCCTGGTGAGATTAGAACTTGCAGTAATTGCAGGCAGCTGGATGTTAAATGCTGCTGTCAGCGCTCTAAATCATTCTTGCTCCATCGCTGACATGAAAAGGAAAAACGTTTAGAAGTGGCAGTTTGAAATTTAGCAGCTTGGCTTTTCACCCAGTTTCTTCTGGCAGATAACATCATCTAGGTGATGAAGGGAGGGGGGACATTCCTGTGATTTGAAGCAGCCAGGATGGATGACTGATTTGGAAGATGGCCAATGAGACACTGGGGGTTTGAGAAACGGAAAGGGAGGGGTTTGGGATCAAAGAGTCAGTTTCGGCTGCAAATGAGTTCAGGACAGGTTGTTATTTTTTCAATAAATGGAAGATCTCATTAAAGACTTTGTGTTTGAGAATGAAATTTATTTGAGATAACACCGGAACCTGACAGCTGCCTTAGTAGGAGGCATTAGCCTGCTACGCCACTCAGGCTCCTATTTACTTACTTGTCTCTGGCTGGTTTTCTAGCAGGTGGTGTCCTTAGGTTCCACCAATGGAGCATGAGATGACCTCATAATCAACTGTAGAGTTTTTGCATCTATAACTCCCAGAATGTTTCTGCTAATGTTCAAAATATGACAAGTGCATCATGTTGGGGTTGACACTGAACTAGAAGGAACTCTTCATCCACTAAATGAACCAGGAGTGTTTTAATTTAACAGAATAACAGAATTTGGATTGCTGTATAGAGCCAAGGAGTTGAACTTAAGAGTCACTTGTGATACTTTGCATTTCCATGACATACTTCACCAGTTTAGTTAAAAAAATCTAGTGGATGTATTTACATAAGGCACTTAGTATGATTCCTAATTATCTTAATTATTTTTTGTGGTTTAAGATGTTCTGCAAATTTAACCCGTTTAACGAAATTATAATTCGAAGTAGTCTCTGAACCAAGAAAAAAAGGCTTTAGTTTAGCAACCAGTTTGCATGTGTTATATGAACATAACCTATGATTCCATAGCCTCATTTAAGGCAGGTTCCAATTACTTAAAATGTGTGTTTTAACAAAAACACCAACATAAATCTTTGTATAGCTTCCCTATATTTAGAAAGATTACAGGAAGGGAAGCTTGCCTGCTGAAAAAGCAAAACTGGATATTCTACTAAAAGAAATTATTATGATTAGTTACATAGTCAGTCAATGTTTAGACTGATTTTGGCATTTTTATGCATCTCTCAAGTGCTTTCCAAGGACTTGGGATAAGTAGATGTTATCATTTGAGGCTGTTAAAGGTATCCTCACCGGATGTAAAATGTTCCAAGTAAGTAAAGCTGCCTTTTGCAATTGACTGATGGCAATTATGTCAATGCCAATGGTGTTCAAGTGGTGCTTCAGATGTTTTGGGATTATGCCCCAGGCACCTATTACCATAGTATTGGTACTATTTTGCTTTCTTTTGCCATAGACATTCCACTTTTATTTGCAGGTCGTTTTATTCTGTGATTTTCTCCAGTTCTTTCTCTTACCTTTTGCGGTCTCCAAGTACTACAATGTCTACTGTCCAGATTCTTTTGTCTTATTAACAATTGTTCAATCTAGGGTGCATCAGATGCTTCATACTTATTAAGGTTTATCACCATAAAAGCTGTGGTGCCGCAGTGGTTAGAATGCAGTATTGCAGGCTAATTCTGCTGAGTGCCAGCAATTCGATTCTCACCGGTTTAAGATTGACAGCCTTCCATCCTTCCAAGGTTGATAAAATGAAGACCCAGATTGTTGGTGGCAATATGCTGACTCTGTAAAATTGCTTAGAGAGGGTTGTAAAGCACTGTGAAGTGGTTTGTAAGTCTAGGTGCTATTTGCTAAGTGAAAATAAAGCTAAAAGAATAAAGCTAAAAGAATAAAGCTAAAAGAAAATATCACACAATCACCCAAACGTTTAGACTGAATTTGGCATTTTTATCCACCTATCGAGTCCTTCCCAAGGCCCTGGGTTAGGCAGATGCTATTATTATTATTATTATTATTATTATTATTATTATTATTATTATTTAAACTTGTATGTTGCCCTACAACATCCATTCAGTTAACATTTCTTTACAACTACCAATCAGTTTATATAAGAAAAAAGATTACTGTCCCAGCAGGTTTGATTTCAGAGCATCCTTAGCATATTTGCAAGATGAGCCACTGAAATGAAAGGGATTTTAAGTTAGCCAAGACTAAGCCTAAATCCAACTTTTATGGAAGATTTCTCAAGCATTGAATTTCCCCAGTGACCCTAATTATAACTACAAGAATGGTTGTCCTACTCCCTCCAGTGAGAGTATGAAGCATGATCAAGCAAAAACCACACTAAAAAATTAAATCAGTATATAAAGTATTAAAAGAACAGACAAAAATGCAAGAAGCTATAAATATTCATTAAAGCAATGAAAGCATTGTATAAAAAGATTTGAGCATAATAAATGAAGTAATTATAACGTGATTGTCACAAAGGCAATAACAAAGGAACGTTAAAAACAAATAATATGTGGCAGAACCGATATAAAGGAATCAGCAATACATATGATCAAACATTAAGTGATAAATTGGGTTAGGGTTAAGGTTCACTTTTACAAAAATAAACCTTGCAGGGGAAAAAAAATACACCTAAGAATAATGAGAACAATAAGCAAGCCAATTATTTTTATTGGTTTAAAATCACAAAGTCCCTGCTGATCTCTGATACTTTCTTCTTTGCTATAAAATTTAAAGAATAGTTTTCAGGATGTTTGCCAACATATGACCAACCCTCTTTATACTTTACATAAGTGACCTTTGCGATCATATTATAAGCAACTGCATTCTCTTCGCTGATGATGTAAAACTATTCAACACCACCGACAATGCTACTACCCTTCAAAAAGACCTTGAGTATGTGTCAGAATGGTCAAACAATTGGCAACTCCAAATCTCAACCAACAAATGCTCTGTCTTACACAATGGCAAAAAAAATCAGAACACAAAGTACAAGCTGGGTGGATAAGACCTCGTAGATGACCCTCACTCTGTCAAGGACCTTGGAGTACTCATATCTAATGATTTAAGTGCCAAAGTCCACTGTAATAATATTGCTAAAAAGGCTCTAAGAGTTGTTAACCTAATCTTGTGTAGCTTCTTCTCTGGTAATGTTGTACTACTAACTAGAGCATACAAAACATTTGCTAGACCAATTCTCGAATACAGCTCATCTGTCTGGAACCCGCACTGCATATTGGACATTAATACAATTGAGCGAGTCCAGAGATATTTCAGAGGAGTCTTCCACTCCTCTGCTCGCAACAGAATACCTTATGCCACCAGACTTGAAATTTTGGGCTTAGACATCTTAGAACTATGCTGCCTTCGGTCTGACCTAAGCGTAGTACATAAAAGTATCTGCTACAGTGTCCTACCTGTCAATGACTACTTCAGCTTCAACCACAACAATACACGAGCACACAATAGATACAAACTTAAAGTGAACCGCTCCAAACTCGATTGTAGAAAATATGACTTCGGTAACAGAGTGGTCAATGCCTGGAATGCACTACCTGACTCTGTGGTTTCTTCCCCAAATCCCCAAAACTTTAATCTCAGATTGTCTACTGTTGACCTCACCCCATTCCTAAGAGGTTTGTAAGGGACGTGCATAAGCGCACCAACATGCCTACCGTCCCTGTCCTACTTTCCCCATTTATCCGTATCCATTTCCTGTATTCATAATCAGGTTTATACTTAGATCTGTTATCTTATATATGCTTGACTAAATAAACAAACAAACAAACAAACAAATAATAAATATGCACCAAAAAGTAGGGGCATACTACAGAGCAACCACTTTACAGGCAAAGTAGCACAATTTTTGTAGGGATCGAGGGCCTCTGCAACACAATAGAGTAAGCACAACACATACAGTGAACAAGGATAGGTTATCCATGTTTGCCTAGTCAGAGAGTTGAGTTGGACAATTTTTTTTCTTTTTTTTAAAATAAGGAACTACAGTATCTTATGTTTCATTATTCAACATTTCAAGAAACAGTTGTCATCAATCATAATAACTACCTGATTTGCAGGACTGCAGCCAGAAAGTCGTTAAGATAAAAAGGGGTCTATTTTCCGATTTTGTAATGCAGAGTAAGAGATTATTAAAAGAGGAAAATCTAAGCAACATTTGTTTTAAAATGTGCATGTCTATGAAATAAAAGCAGAAAAATGCATGGTGGTTGTCAGGGGTGGGTTCTAAATTTTTTTACTACCGGTTCTGTGGGTGTGGCTTATTTTGTGGATGTGGGTTGATGGTCATGTGACAATTATTTAGGATTTAGCAGAGGTACTGGTCTACCAGGCTTCTAACTGCTTGCAGAGCTGTACCAATCTACCCATTTATTTTTGCAGGCACCGGTCTACTCATTTATTTTTGCAGGCGCTGGTCTACCCATTTATTTTTGCAGGCACCAGTCTACCCATTTATTTTTGCAGGCACCGGTTTACTCATTTGTTTTCTTTTAACACTGATCAGCTGTAGGGCGGCCCTTTGAAGCCCCGCGGCAAGAGTTTAAACAGTTTTTTTCTCTCTAGCCATCAGCTGGGACTCAGGAGGCAGCAATAGATTGGGGGTGGGGCCAAATAAAAGGTAAGAATAATGTGGGGGGTGGGGGCGGGGGGCAGAACCGGTTCGGTGACATCATATCATCACCGCTACTGGCTTGGCAGAACTGGCCCGAACCAGAAGGAACCCACCACTGGTGGTTGTGTATATGTGCAAAAGCATAACTCTGGGAGAATGAAGACCCACTCCCAGTACAAGTAGTTCTCGACTCACAACAGTTCATTTAGTGACCACTCAAAGTTACAACGGCACTGAAAAAAGTGACATGACTGCTTTTCACACTTATGAAATAATGAAAATAAAAGAAAAACAATGCTCTAATGCGGCATCCCCATGGTCATGTGATCAAAATTCAAATGCTTGGTAACTGGCATGTATTTATGATGGTTGTAGTGTCCTGGGCTCATGTGATCACCTTTTGTCACTTTCTGACAAGCAAAGTCAACGGGGAAGCCAGATTCACTTAACAGATTGTGTTATTCATTTAACAACTGTGACAAGAAATGTCGTAGAATGGGGCAAAACCGACTTAACAAATATCTCACTTAGCAACAGAAATGTTGGGTTCAATTATGGTCGTAAGTCGACGACTACCTGTACTTGGGAGACGAAAGATAAGCCAAAAGGTTAAGAGGGGAAATTGCAATAGGTGATTGCACCTTCCAAAATATAAGGCAGACATGCTGTAGGAATTGGGAAGAAAAACGTGTTTCAGGAGATAAAGAGAAACTCCAGATTTATTTTCAACAGAAAACAATAAGAAATGGTCTTCTGGAAAAGCAAACACATTTAAAAATCATAAAATTTAGCAGCTAGCTAAATGCCTTTAGAAAAAAGCTAAGACAGGATTTACACTAAGATCTTTCATTTTCTAAAGTACTGCTGTGTCAGTGTTTCCCTAAACAAAACTGCTGCTTGTTACTGGATATAACATGGCATCAACTGTGTTTGTAACCTAATCTTGGACCATGCAGTGAGGCACATGGTTCTAATTGCAAGAGACATAGGTGGAAATCTGGTTATGCATTTTGGGAGTGGGGGAATGAGGGGGTCATGTCAATGACCCAAAAACCAATCCAGCCCCAACTGCAAGAGGAGTAATTGCAAAAGTCGCAACACTAAATTGTTCAGATGCCTCCCAAAGTCTAATCAGTTCACTTTTTATTTCTTCTTCCCAGTGGATATTACTGAGTTTGCAATCTATGAATTAATGTTGCTGTCTCAGGTGGCGTTAAAATATAAGTCAATAACTGCATGCATACTGTTTCTCTTTCATAAGAAAGCAAATTCTATTACAGTGAAGAAATGGCTCTCTATTAATTGATTACAAGCAGTTTTTCCTGTTTTTTTGAGCTCGATCAAAAATTAGATCGTTTTCAAAGTTTATCAATGCTTACAACCTTCCATCAGTTTACAGCTATTAAATCTACATACCCAGACAAATATTTTCACCTTGACTTTCTCCTTGATACGATGAAGAAGCACATGTTATCAGTCTCTAAAAATTCTCATTTAAAATAATGAAAATAAGATTAAAACAATCCTCTAATGAAACAACATTATCCAGGAAACAGATAATGAAACAAAAGCTAGTTGATAACTGTAATTTTTTTAAAAAAATCGTCTTTCTTCCAAAGGCTCAATATAAGAGATATTTTATGATCAAATAAGACATCTTTCCTTGAACAAAAACCAACTCTGACTTCAACATAAAAGTCCAATAAACAATGTTATAAAAAAAAAATAAGCAGGCAAAAAGGAAGATAGAGACTGTTTTCAAAAGATTTTCTGAAATTTCTTGCTCTTTCTTTGTCCATATGTTGTCTGACTATATTGCTATATATTATAGCAATTTGATATTATTCCATAAGTTTACACCGTTGCATTCACAGAGAGGTGATTTGGGGCTTGTAAATGCACATGTATCTTTTAAAGAGATTATCCAGGGACTGTCTTATCATCAAAAGTATTTTTCCCATACAGTAGTCCAGCATGTCTGAGTTGCAGGCAAAACTCCCAAGGGATTCACAAAGAGCAAAAGGTCAGGTGCCTCTTGAAAATTCAGAAACAAATGGTTAGAATAAAGGAAATAGGAGCAGTTTGAAGGATCATAGGCATACAGTCAAGGAAGGCCTATGTCAGAATAACTAGAGATCCTGGTGACGATGATTTAACAACAATTTGATATCAAGGTCTCTCAAATCAAAATGGAGATGTCTATTCATTGAACCAGTCTATACCTTCTATCACTGTCACCTTTTCATCTCCCTTTGCATGACCTATTATTTAGCTTTAATCATACATGCCCAGAATTGTAGAAGAATGAAATATTCCATCTAAAGACAGCTCTCTCCCTCATTCCCATCCCTTCTTGAGTCAGGATTCCATCTCTCTGGATCTTTCCTTATCTTCCTTGAAGGAAAACACCCATGGATCTTTCTTCTCCTTCTCTGACCAAGGAACCAACAACCGCTTCACACATTCATATCAACTTTATTCTCCAACTTTTCTTTCCTGCCACTTTCTTTTACAATAGTCCTTGTAGTTTATATTTTCTCTTCACTCTTTCTGGTCTCTTTCCAATTTGGGTTACCAATAAAGGAGAATATTTATAGTCCTTGGTGCTCTCTGAGCTTGCTTGTTTTCTTGCAGATGTTTCATTATCCTAAGGTAATATCATCAGTGCTAGTAAGGAGCGCTGTTTGCTGTCAGTTTATATTCTGGTGACTTGCCTGTTTGCGTGGGTGGGGTTAGAGATTCTTTGGTTGAGCTGTTTATTTTACCACTGATAGACACATAGACATTAACAACATCTTATAGACTATGCAAACGAGACAATCAACCAGCCCAAAAGAGAACAAAAGACTCCAGTAACCCTCCACCAGTAATCAGCATTCAGATCAGCATAGATTTAACTCCAAGGTTAACTTCAGACCAACAATACCCCAATCAAGAAACTGCCAAAGAGCCCATCAATAAACAGCCCAACCAAAGAATCTCTAAGACCGCCCCCATCCACACTGACAAGGCAAGCCACCAGAATATAAACTGACAACAAACAGCACTCTTTACTAGCACTGATGATGTTACCTAGTTAGGGTAATGAAATGTCTGCCAGAAAACAAGTAAGCTCAAAGAGCACCAAGGACCCCTCAATTTGGGTTTAAATTGGCAGCATGTCCCCCCCGGCAACTGAAGATCTCACTCACGGCTCTAGTCTCTAACACCAGTGGGGTTGGACTAATGGGAAAGCTGTCTACATCTGCCCCACAACAGTTGCTGTGGTTTTAACCATTCAGTTGTGTTCGATTCTTGACAATTTCATAGGCAATTGGTCTCTGTGCTACCCTGTCAAGCACAGCTTCCTTCAGGTTTGGATGTTCATCTTTGTATCAGTTCTGATGTTATTAAGCCAGTGTATTCTTTGCTTGCCCCTTCTTGTTCCACTGACCATTCCTTGTATCATTGATTTCTCCAACAAATTTGCACACATTACGTGGTCAAAGTCAATCAGATGTGATCTGGTGTTTTTGGTTTTTAGTAACGTGTTTGGTTTTATATGATTCAGCACCTCTCTGTTGATTGCTCTGGCTGTCCATAGTATTGGGATAAAATATTCTGGTGAGATTTTTTTTTTTTACAAGGTAGTTCACCATTGCTTTCCTTAACCCTTCCCATTTATCCAGGCTTGGGACCGGCATATGGTTGATAAATCAACAGAACTGGCTAGCAAATAAGTCAGTTTATCACCTTTTGTGACAGTATACTTAGACTTCAAAGCTAGGATTGAGCTTCCTCTCCCTTTTTTCCTCTCTACTTTTATTAAGTCACACCAACACAACAGCCATTCCAGGCCTCTAAAAACTATATGCTACATACCACTATACCAAACTTGAGTTTGAGTAGGGTAGGGTAGGGTAGGATAAGGCCGAGGTGGCGCAGTGGTTAGAGTGCAGTACTGCAGCTACTTCAGCTGACTGCTAGTTCAGCAGATCAGCAGATCAAATCTCACCGGCTCAAAGTTGACTCAGCCTTCCATCCTTCCGAGGACCCAGATTGTTGGGGGCAATATGCTATTTAGTATACTGTCTTTGGTGTAAGCCACCCAGAGTCCTTGAAGAGTGGGCAGCATAGAAATATGACTAATATGACTAATAAAATAAAATAAATAAAATAAATAGGGTAGGGTAGGGTAGGGTAGGGTAGGGTGGAATGGAATGGAATGGAATGGAATGGAATGGAATGGAATGGAATGGAATAGAATAGAATAGAATAGAATAGAATAGAATAGAATAGAATAGAATAGAATAGAATAGAATAGAATAGAATAGAATAGAATAGAATAGAATAGAATAGAATAGAATAGAATAGAATAGAATAGAATTCTTTATAGGCTATGATTGGATACACAAGGAAGGAATTTGTCTCCGGTGCATAAGCTCTCAGTGTACATACAAGCAACAAATGATAAACATGATTATAATCATAAAATATATTCATCATAAATCATAAAATACAACACTCAGTGATAGTCCTTGGATACTAAATAAGCAATCAACGTAAATCATACTAGGAGACTAAATAAAGCAATTAATATAAATCGGAAGATACAAGCAACAAAGTCATAGTCATAAGAAGATAAGGAGTATATAACAGAAAAGATGAGAAGGATAATAGTAATACAGCCCTACTAGATAGTTTGACAGGATTGTGGGAATTAGTTGTTTAGCAGAGTGATGGCATGGGGAAAAATTGTCCTTGTTTCTAGTTGTTTTTGTGTGGAATGCCCTATAGTGTCGTCTTGAGGGAAGAAGTTGAAACAGTTTATGTCCAGGATGTGAGAGGTCTGTAGATATTTTCACAGCCCTCTTTCTGGCTCGTGCGGTATACAGGTCCTCGATGGAAGGCAGGCTGGTAGCAATTGTTTTTTTATGCAATTCTAACTATCTGTTGAAGTCCGTGTCTTTCTTGTTTGGTTGCAGTGCCAAACCAGACAGTTATAGAGGTGCAAATGACAGACTAAATAATTCCTTTGTAGAATTTGTAGAGGAAGGGATAAATAACAGGTGAGCATTCTAAAGTGAGAAACACGGTTGAGTGAACGTGCACCTTGAGCGCCGGTGGTAACCCTGTTGAAATAAAACAGTCGTCTTGTTTTGTCTTCTTTGCCCTTCATTTCTTTTCTTCCTCTATAATATGTTTGACAGAATGCTGGAGATCAGCCAATAAGCAGAAATGGTGTTTCCCTTCATATATTTTTTTTTCCTTACAAAGGACAACCTGCCAAGGTCAGGCACATTTTAGCAAAGGCTAGAATTTCCTTGGCTTAATATAGATTGCTCCTTTATTTTGCTGTTGGATAGCAAGGTCTGTTTTGCAGGGCAGATTATTACCAAGGTCAGTCTGCAGTCAGCAAGAGGCAATGCCAGAAAGTATAAACGCATGCAGGGTGAACAAGAACATCAGAAATTGGCTGTGTTTTAAGACTGAAAAAAAAATACAAAAGCCATTTGTTGAGACTTTGATTTCATAATCCAGATTTTGAAAGGCAACAAAGCCTATCTAATATTAACCACTCAGGAGAAAAAAATCCATTGTTTACATCACTGAACAGCCAATCAATAATTATACAAAGTATCTCAGGTAGAATTTGAAAAGCAGAATCAAAATCAGAACTTGATAAGTGGTATTTTGAATGTCCAAAGAGTAGAAGCTGAGTGATTTAATAAGGGACTTTTTAAAATAGCTTTGAACCAAGGCAATCAATGCCAGACGTCTTCTCAAGAGCATGCGTGAGAATATATTTGTTCTCACCTGTTAAGGTGCCAGACATTGGCCCAGAAATATTGTTCTGAACTATCTTCATGGCCTCTTTGTGTCTTCTCTCTACATTCATGGCTTGATGCCTCTGCCCTTTGTACAACATCATGCCTGGCTGCAATTTATAAGCCTTACCTTACAATTTATAAACAAAATGTATCTTTCTGTGCCCCATTCTCCAGTGCTATTGGCTATGCAATTTTGGTGATTGCGATTCTTTGTGGCCTGTCCTTTATCTTTTGCACAGTCTACAGGTAGTCCTCAATTTATGATCATAATTGGGTATAGAAATATGGTTGTAAGCAGTGGTGAAATGTAAAATTTGTTACTACCGGTTCTGTGGGCGTGGCTTGGTGGGGGGTTAATGTGATTGGGTGGGCTTGGCCAACTTTTTTTTTTACTTTTAAAACCATTTTTTCTATAACCTCTTCAGCCGAAGACATTGTAGAAAAAAATGCTTTTAAAAGCCCCTGATGATCCCCGCTGAGTTGCCTGATCATCAGAGGCTTTTTTTTTTCTTTTAAAAAATTTTTCTCTACAACCTCTTTGGCCGAAGAGGTTGTAGAAAAATGTTTTTAAAAGCCTCTGACGATCCCAGCTGAGCCGCATGATCATCAGAGGCTTTTTTTTTAACTTTTAAAAGCATTTTTTCGGCCAAAGAGGTTGTAGAAAAAATGCTTTAAAAAAAAGCCTCTGATGATTGTGTGGCTCAGCTGGGCATGGGGGGTGGGGGAGGCAAGGATTTTTGCTACCGATTCTCCGAACCACCCGCTGCCATCGCTACCAGATTGGGCAATCTGGTCCAAACGGGGAGCATTTCACCTCTGGTTGTAAGTTGTTACAGTCATATGTCAAGCACCCAGGAGGACAGGAAGTAATTTTCTGGCCTTTTTCAAGACAGTCATTAAGTGAATGCTGCAATCATTAAGCAGATAAGGTAATTATTAAGTGAACCCATTTAGGTAAGCAAACGGAGTTTTGGGGTTTTTTGCCAGAAACTGACAAAAAAAAACCCCCACATTATAAATCACGGCCACATAACCACAGAACACCACAACAGATGAAAAAGCTGACCCACCTGACATGCAGCCACATGAGATGGTGTTACTATTTACAATGGCTGGGAAGGGGTGCTGTTTGGTTTGTGAAAGCACCCGTTCTGTGGCCATCATAACTTCAAATTGTCATAAAACAATTGGTCGTAAGTCAAGAATTGCCTTTAATTCAAATAATCCATTTCTCTGGAGAGTACATTTCATAAAAAAGTTCCCCATTCTTTGTTGCACAGCAATGGATGTCTTTGAATCTAACATCACCTTCTTTCTCTGTGAAATATTTTATTGAGGGTAGATCTGACTCCAGATCTGGGATATACAGTAGAAGGAGTCTTTCAAAGTTAAACTGAGCACCTGTCCTTTGCTTAATGCACTGAATCTTACTATTCTTTCCCAGCTGAGGTGGTCCATTTGCCAAGTAAAAGGCGAATATATATATATATATATATATATTGATTTAAATCAGTGTAAACCCCATCTCCAATTTTGCAGCACTTATTGTATTTTCTGCTAAAAATCAATGACACTTGAATAGAAAGATGGAACTGTACAGAAATCTCTGGAGTCATAGGCAGCCAGCAGGTTCTGCACTGGTTCAGAAAGGAATCACTCTCTATCTGATGAGTATCACCGTCATACAACTAGCGGTGACAAATGATTTAACTAGGTGAAATAGATGACAAATGTCAATGGAGATTCTCAGCCATCCAGGTCATGGTTGTCCCAAAGGTGCTTTTTCAAGAGGCAACTGGATTTCTGGTTTTTCTTTGAAGATGTTTCAGTTCTCATCCAAGAAGCTTCTTCAGCTCTGACTGGATGGTAGAGAATGGAAGGATTCCTTGCAGACAGCTGGTCATTTGCATCCTTTTAGAGAGTCGTTGAGGCCACTTGGAAGTTTATCTGTGTCCTAGGGGTCATCTGAATAGTGCAAATGGATCTGGAGTCTTCTTGGCTGCAGGATATTTTCTGCTCTCTGTCCCTTCACTGTCGAAGACAGATGCAGGCTGTTGGAGATGAGTCTGTGTTGTCTGCATCTCAAACTGAAGTGCACATGGGTCCTGTAGTCTGCAATTTTTTTCTGCAAATCCATTCACACTCCCATACCATTCGAAGGGTGTTCATCCCAAAGTGCATAGCTAAAAGTCTATGGAGATTCTCAGTCATCCAGATCATGGTTGTCCCAAAGGTGCTTTTTCAGGAAGCAACTGGACTTTCTTGGTTTTTTTCTTTGAAGACATTTCACTTCTCATCCAGGAATTCTTCAGCACTGACTGGAGGGTGGGGAATAGATAACAAATAATTTAACTTAATATAATGCAGCTTGATAGGATGATCGCTACATAGAGTCATCTCTAAGATAAAGGAAGGCAGTTTTGAATGTTAGGGGGGAAAGTGCAATGATCACAGAAATTCAACAATTACAAAGGAATTACTTTTTTAAAAAAAATTTGATTTATATGCCGCTACTTTGGGAGGTGGTGGGCTTCCTTTTACCATGTTGTGCGGGCAGAGCCCAGACAGCCATTCGGTTAGAGCACTTCGAATTTCTGCATTGATCAGGTGTCTTGAATTCAATGGTCTAAATCAGTGGTCCCAACCTTTCTGGCTCCATGGACCGAAAATGGAAGTGGCAAGGAGAAGGAATGGTTTTGGTTGTGCAAATTAGATCTCACGCATGCTCAAATGAAGCTTTGCACACTCACCCACCTCTTGTGTGGCCCGGTTCCCAACAGACTGTGGACCGGTACTGGTCTGCTGACTGGAGGTTGGGGACCCTTGGTCTAAATGCCTTCTTTCAATGTTTATGGTATCATGGCATTGTGTGTTTTGCACTGCCATGTAATAAGGTCCTTTTGTGCATTGTACCAACTGTTTATCCATGTCTAAAAACAATCATTAGTTTTTTTCAGCTCTAGAATCTCTAACGATCCATCTGTTAAACTACTGAAGTTCACAGATGACACAACAGTGATCGGTCTCATTTGAGACAATGATGAATCCGCATACAGACGGGAGGTTGAACAACTAGCCTTGTGGTGCAACCGGAACAATCTGGAACTGAACACACTCAAAACCGTAGAAATGGTGGTAGACTTTAGGAGAAACCCTTCCATACTTCCACCTCTTACAGTACTAGACAACACAGTATCAACAATAGAGACCTTCAAATTTCTAGGTTCTACCATATTGCAAGATCTAAAATGGACACCTAACATCAAAAACGTCATCAAAAAAGCACAGCAAAGAATGTTCTTTCTGCGCCAACTCAGAAAGCTCAAACTGCCCAAGGAGTTGTTGATACAGTTCTACAGAGGAATTATTGAGTCTGTCATCTGCACCTCTATAACTGCCTGATTTGGCTCTGCAACCCAACAAGACAGACACAGACTTCAGAGGATAATTAGAACTGCAGAAAAAACAATTGCTATCTACCTGCCTTCCACTGAGGACCTGTATACTGCACGAGTCAAAAAGAGGGCTGTGAAAATATTTACAGACCCCCTCATATCATGAACATAAACTGTTTCAACTCCTACCCTCAAAACGACGCTATGGAGCACTGCACACCAGAACAACTAGACACAAGAACAGTTTTTTCCCAAATGCCATCACTCTGCAAAACAAATAATTCCCTCAACACTGTCAAATTAGTTACTAAGTCTACATTACTATTAATCTTCTCATTGTTCCTATCACCCATCTTCTCCTGCTTATGACTGTATGACTATAACTTTGTTGCTGGTATCCTTAAGATTTATATTGACTGTTTCCCTATGACTAACATTAAGTGTTGCATCTTATGATTCTTGATGAATGTATCTTTTCTTTTATATACACCGAGACAATTTCCTTGTGTGTTACACTTGGCCAATACTATTCTATTCTATTCTATTCTATTCTATTCTATTCTATTCTATTCTATTCTATTCTATTCTATTCTATTCTATTCTATTCTATTCTATTCTATTC
>WNWU01000001.1:83410092-83420958 GCA_012654045.1 Ptyas mucosa
AGAGTCTCCAAGAGGCAGAGGTGCCAGGGTCCAGAAAAGCCAGCCAAGAGCTGGAAGCCCTAGAGTCTCAAAAGAATATCCAGGAGCCCGAGGTTCTACGATCCAGAAAAGCTAGTCAGCAATTACAAGCCCAAGAGTCTAGAAAGAGTCTCCAAGAGCCAGAAGTTCCAGGATTGGAAAAGGTTAGCCAGCAGCTGGAAGCACAAGAGTCTCAAAAGAGTCTCCAAGAGCCAGAGGTTCCAGGTTCCAGAAAAGCCAGCCAACAGCTGGAAGCCCGAGAGTTTAGAAAGAGTCTCCAAGAGCCAGAAGTTCCAGAATTGGAAAAAGTTAGCCAGCACCTGGAAACACAAGAGTCTCAAAAGAGTCTCCAAGAGCCAGAGATTCTAGGTTCCAGAAAAGCCAGCCAACAACTGGAAGCCCGAGAGTCTAGAAAGAGTCTCCAAGAGGTAGAGGTGCCAGGGTCCAGAAAAGCCAGCCAACAGCTGGAAGCCCGAGAGTCTAGAAAGAGTCTTCAAGAGCCAGAGATTCCAGCTTCTAGAAAAGCTAGCCAACAGCTGGAAGCACAAGAGTCTCAAAGGAATATCCAAGAACCAGAGGTTCCAGGGTCCAGAAAAACTAGTCTACAGCTGGAAGCACAAGAGACTCAAAAAAGTATCCAGGAGCCAGAAGTTTCAGGATTGGAAAAAGTTAGCCAGCAGCTGGAAGCACAAGAGTCTCAAAAGAATCTCCAAGAGCCAGAGGTTCCAGAATCCATAAAAGTTACACAGAAGGAATCACAAGAGAGTAGACAACTGTATATGGCTGAAATGGCTGAACAAGTAGGTGCCTCTGAAAGCCAAGCAACTCTACAAAGATTCACTGATCCTTTAGACAGGGAGAACAAAGGTTTGCAGACATGCAGCATAATTTCTATAGAAGATGGGATGTGGCTGAACAGAAAAACAGGCAAGCTTTTAGTAAGTCACATTCAACAAACCGAAATTACTTCACATCAAGCCCCTAATAAAAGAGCAGCAGAGAGTGGAAAAATGGCAAGGCCATTTGGATCTGGGAGCCCTACTGAAATAGGGCCTCAGTTGGAAGAATTAAATCAGATCGGTACTATAGATGAGGAAAAGATAGATCAGGACCAGCAGCAGCTTTTACGCAAAGAATCCCCTCCTGGGAGCCAAGAAGTTTCTGGACAGGACCAGCCTCCATTGGGGAAAGAACTTGAACCTGTCATCCAGCAAGCTTCAAATCAAGAACTGCTCAGTGACACAGAGAACCCACAAAACCTAGAGCAAACTGAGGGAGAAGAGCACGAGTACACAGACGATGTTGAACAATTGCTAACTCAACGCTTGAGTGAAGCAACGCTAGAAAGTATAGCAACTGCTGAAGGAGATGATATCTCTATACGGACTTATAGTGCTGTTTCCTTAGAGGAAGGATGCTGGATCAATAAAAGAACAGGCAGAAAAGTGGTGTCTCAGAATCTGCAAACAGAAGAATCTTCATTTCAGAAACATGAAAACACAGAGGAACCCCAGAACAGTGACAAACCAGAAGAAGGCATGACTGAAATAACTGAGCCAAGTGGATAACACATGACAGGCAGCATGAGGAGATGAAGGAATGAAGAATGACCATGATCCCTAAGGCCACTATACCCAGTGAGTAATTAGCTCTTTGCAGACTGATAGGCAGCACTGTCTTTTCCCTAAAAAGAAGAATGGTATTGAAGGTTTGCTCGGTCTTACTATATATTAAAAAAAAAAGACAAAATATAGGGAAAGGAGAAATATTTTAGGAAATCTGTTGGGTCTCTTTCATCAGAAAAGCAAAGCTATAGTCATGAAAAAGCAGGCCTAAAACAAGATTTCTTTAAGCAGAATAATTATCTTTTGGGGATGAATAAAAGATCACCGCAAGTAGATCTGTAAAGATTTGGTTAATTTTCATTATTTAAAAAAAAGGAAACTACTAAAAAAGATCACTTGCAAAATATAGTACAAAATGTAGAATTTCAGATACAAAGACATAGATTGGTAACTCCCTCTTGAACTGTATAAATTATATAATTATATTTGTATTACACAATTTTTACATAATGAAATATGTGAACTGTTGAATAAAAGCTGAATCAAAACATCAATTGACATAGGTTGCACTTAAATGTGTTGCTGATTCTTATGAATTTCAGCCTATGTAGAAATCCTTCAAGGATGCTGGAGAAGATGAGAGGGGAAAAAAGTAGCCACTGATATGGAAAAGAGCCCGATTTACAATGAATGTACATCACTCAACATCTGTTTTATCAAAAGGAGCTGAACTGTTGTCCCCAGTAGCAGATAGGTCATTGGTCAGTGATCCTCCAAGGATGCAGGCATCAATGGTCAGTGATTATCAGTATAGTGACAATTTAAAAATAAATACAATTGTTTAAAAATATGACGTAGCCAGAATCATAGTACAACCTCTTAGGAGAATAATGAATAGGGAAGTGAATAGCAGAGAGTTTTTATCATTCTTATTGAAACAACAAAGTGTAAATATAAATAAAAGTAGATCTTGCCACTGAGATCAGGACACCAGAAATCCTTAATTGTAAATGTGTGGATGAATCATGTTAAACAGCTTCCTAAATTTCAGTAGGGAAGGAACCACCCAAAGGAGCCAAGTAGAAAGTGCTCCAATCCACATTTGGTGGTGCAGATGATTCTATCTGTATCCTCAGACTCCATAGGTTGAAAGAAATCCCAGATGACCTTGTAAGATGTTTCCCTAATTATCTCATTAGATTGCTCAAGTAGCATCTAATTCAGAGCAAATGTAAGTAATTATAGTTGCTAAGAATCTGGCAAATGAGTCACAGAAGCACATAGAAAGGTCTCTTGGCTGGTTCTTTCACAACAGATTGCAGGTTATCCTCCACAAGGCTACTAAAGGAGATTCTGCAAATGCAGAAATGCAGCAGAGGAGGACCACTGTGCTGTTTGTGCCACTGCAGTGTTGGCACAAGCATGAGCAATACCTGCATTTAATCATGTTCACTCATAGTCTTCTCCCGTCATCACTTTAGGTATCTTTTTTGTTGCCCAGACAAGGGAGCACTTTGGGATTAGTGAAAGAGAAAGACCATTTAGGAGTAATCATCTACAGCAGGGGTGTCAAACTCAATTTCATTGAGGGCCGCATCAAGATTGTGGTTGTTCTTGAGGGGCCAGGTGGACATGGCTGAGTGGGCATGGCCGGGGTGGGCATGGCCAGCTCAATGTCACTTGAGTCGAGGGGTGCCTGTGGCAACCTGGGTGGGGCTGAGGGATCCATTGTTTGGAGGATATGCCTAGGAAGTGGGGAAGAGGCAGCCCCTTGCTGGCTCCATGGTGGCCCTGTGGATCTAAGGCTGACCATGTTCTGGATTGAGCAAATTTTAGATCAGGGCCAAGGCACCAGGGGCCAGTCCTTTGCTGTTTCCAGGGCAGCACCACAGGCCAGATCTAACCACACTGTGGGCTTGCACCCGTGATTTACAGTATTTTTGATGACTTCCATGATAGAACTGGCTGCGATTCACTGGAAGAATCCTCACTTACTTTCTGAGATCTAACTCGATTCACTGGTCATTTGGAGTTGACCATTCAAAGGTACCTGGGATTCTGAGATCTATGAGAGATGTTTTACCTGAAGTGAAACCAACAATTCAGTTTTACATGAAAGTTAAAAAAAAGTAGCATCAATTTTAGCACTGACATGACTTATATCCTCCAACAACAAAAACTATATGCAAACACACACACACACACACACACACAAACCACAGAGACAAATACACACCAATATATATACATATATATGGGTAAGGAATTGGAATATCCAGTTTTGGAAAATTCTTATTTAACATTTATTGGACTCTTCAGATAATGTTTTAAAAAGATTAGATTTTTTTTGTGTTGGTATTATAAAAAATTACAATTAGAATGGTAAAAATTACAATGAACTCACTTGATTTGCTCCTGTCCAGTCCTGGCTCCCTTTTACCTTTCAGTTTTAATATATGTTGAAATAATGGTGAGAAAGCATATACTAATTAAAGATGTACATCTGATGTTGACTTAATACTCTCAAAATATGAAATTTGACAACTCTGGCTTTAATTAAATAGGGCTTGCAAAGAGAATTGTTTTATAGGGATAGAAAGAAAATTATGCTTCTCAACTTAAGGAATGGATTCAAAAGATGTATTCCTTATAAATGTTTGAAATGCCTTTATACTCTTAAATTGAGAATATGTGACTGTTTCTTTATGATCTACAAAGAGGGGAAGATCTCAGACTAGATCAATTTCCTTTTTTGCCTAGTCAGGATTCAGAAATTTTTTACTTATATTTCAATTATATTTGTATAATCACCCATTTCACATGAAAGTGACTCTGGGTGGCATAGAAATGCATGTTCTAAAATGAGCCGAGGTGGCGCAGTGGTTAGAGTGCAGTACTGCAGCCACTTCAGCTGACTGCTAGTTCAGCAAATCAGCGGATCAAATCTCACCGGCTCAAGGTTGACTCAGCCTTCCATCCTTCTGAAGTGGATAAAATGAGGACCCAAATTTTTGGGGGCAATATGCTATTTAGTATACTGTCTTTGGTGTAAGCCGCCCAGAGTCCTTGGACAGTGGGCGGCATAGAAATATTAATAATAATAATAATAATAATAATAATAATAATAATAATAATAAGGCTGGAGATGAACATGGTTTTATTATGCACTTGACTTGTCAATCACCATTGTCAATCGGCAGATGGGGACCAAGGAATCCCACAATTCAGTCTCCCAGATGCAGTGCAGAGATCTGTGTCAAGAAGCAGAGTTTGCCACCAAATTGTTGGTCCCACTTTTTCAGGGGAAACTAGGCCAACACTTTCCACTGTATCTTCCTCTCCCTATTACAATCCTTGATATGCTCACTGTCAACATCTATCCCCAAGCACTCCCAAGCTCTTCTTCTACCATCCAGCCACCCAAATTCCTCACAGTCCAACTGTAGACTCCTCACTATTCACACTTAAAGTCAACAATCCAGCAACCATCTCTTTCTGTCCCCTCTCTCTATCTATAATTTATATATCCCTCCCAATTCCAAAACCAATGGCACCCTCATTCCAGGCCCTACATCACTACAGCTACTAGGTTGAAAAGACCATCTCCTGGGTTGTTTTTTTTTCCACTCCAGGGAAGGTCTCCAATTCCATCTCCTGCTTCATCCAAGGAACTGTCCTGTCCAACAGTCCCATATCTTCAAGAAGTTCTCCCACAAACAAAGGACACCTTTGTGCCTACTACAACATGCAGCCTTTAATCACAGATTTTGTTCTGTCCCCCTTCCCCACACAGGCAAACACACAACCAGGCACACCTGCCAAGTTTTTATTAAGCAATCAGACTAGAAACCCTTTCAGATAAGAGTTTTGGCAGTAAATTGCGTAATCAAGTCAGTTTTCACTCACAAGAAGCAAGAGAGAGTTTATCCTCAGTCCGGTCCAGTAGCAAAAAGTAATCCACGAAGCAAGAGTTAACCAAGGTCCAATCCAAATATGTACAAGCCAGATTCCAAGTAACGCGATGTGACTCTCAGGTTTTTAACTTTGACCGTCACAAAGCCTGAAGAGCAATCACACCCACTTTTATTCCTTGTAGGGTGTGGCTCAGTGACTCAGCTCAATCTCTGGCCCTCCCACGCCTCTTTCGTTGCTGTGCGCGCTTCTCTCTCCAACGCTGCCTGGGATCAAGCCAGGATTCATCATCCTCGCTCCCTATCTGTTGTTATTCCAATATGCTTTCCTCCTGGCATATCCCAGGCTGTTCCTCTTGGCCTTCAGATGAAACCTGAGACATTGTCAGAGAGGAAGGTCCTGGAGAGGGAGGCCTTGTCAGTTCCTCCCCATCACCTCCTGAGTCCTCTTCCTCTGTTAGGACAGGCTCGGGAGTCGGGGTCACAACAGATTTTTCCAGCTAATGGGAGGTCTTTTATCTGGCTTTAGTTTAAATACTTGGCAGCAACCGCAGAACTCTGCAAGTCATGTTCTCCCCCACCTTGCCATCTTGCAGCGACCAAGCCATATCAGTCTCTATCTATCCTGAGGCAGCCACTGACATTTGTTTCTTCTTTGCTATCCGATCTTAACTTCAACAGATGCAACAAGAGCTTGATAGCATTTGAGCTCAACAGGATAAGGCAGATAGACCTGTTAATATGTATAAAAATATTCTGATTGTTAAAAAAAAAACATTGAATGCTAAATTGGAGCATATAGGATGGGGTTTAAAAAAGAAAAATTCTTTCATATTTTCATCTTATTTTTTTGCTTTCCTTTCAGAAAATACTTCACTGCACGCAACTATCTATTTTACAGTACAAACTGAAATCCAAGCAAAGACCCAACCCCCCTTCTCTTAAACTGCCACCCAACAGCAAAATCAACCACAAGGGAATGTCAGCGAGAATTATCTCACGTTCTGCTAAGCTCTGACAGCAAGTTCAAGCATTAGGTGTCCATCATCTGAGAGAAGTGACTGCTCAACACAAAGGACATGCTTGCTACTTAAAACTTCTCACTGTTGATACTCTACCCATTTACCTGCAGTGTCTGTCCTAAATATGTATGTAAGAATGAGATGATGAGCGCAGACCTTCTTCAATCAGGTCAGATGATCTATATTAGGAACTCCTTGCACATAGGATGATGAGGGGTCAACAGCTGAAATACATGTTCCATCTAGGTCTAGTTTCTTCTGCTGAGAAAGAGATTTCTGTTCTACCTCCTTTTCAAGCTGCCATAGAATTTTCATAGTATTAATTTATTGTGTTTCTGAGTTGACTTTATGATTGTATGGTGGAGGGAATTGCTGCTTCCCCCTCTTTTTTTACATAAGATCAGTCTGCCTCAGTTTCAGGATTACTCCTAGGCAGGAGTTCCTGGTGGTGTTTTCTGCTGGAATTTTATCCCAGCGTGAGATGGTTGGGAGGCTGACAATTTCTGGAGAGACCAATTGCCTAGGAATTCCTGCACAGTTCCATAATTTATGCCATCACAAAACTTAAGTTCAGTGCCTTAGTCCAGTACCCCATCTGTGGAAAAAACCCCTAGAAAGTTTATCTTCCAAAAATCAAACAAACAAAAAAAACCCTAAAAAGTAATTCATTAACATCAAATAGGATGAATATGACCAAACAAAAGAGAAACTGTAAAGTAACTTTCAGCAGAGCATTAGCTTTGTTTCAGTTGCTATAGGGGTTGACTCTTCTCTGTAGGTCTTAAAATTTGTAGCAGAGATGCAATTTGGCACTGTTGCTGACTCATCTCATTTAGATACTCTGTATAGTTCTTGTATAGTAACTCTGTATAGTAGAAAAATAGGGGCCACCTTTGGTGGGAAGGTAACAGCGTTCCGTGTGCCTTTGGCATTTAGTCATGCCAGCCACATGACCACGGAGACGTCTTCAGACAGCGCTGGCTCTTCGGCTTTGAAACGGAGATGAGCACCACCCCCTAGAGTCGGGAACGACTAGCACATACGTGTGAAGGGAATCTTTACTTTTTTATAGTTATTGCGCTGTGCTTTGGTTAAAATCCTAGGTAGGACCAATTTATCATTGGTATGTAAAACATTGGGGGGGGGGGTGTCAAACTATTATCCAAAGCACCTGAAGATGGAGCAAAAAGCAATGGATGGAAACTAATCAAGGAGAGAACCAACCTAGAACTAAGGAGAAATTCCCTGACAGTTAGAAGAATTAATCAGTGGAACGACTTGCCTCCAGAAGTTGTGGGTGCTCCAGCATTAGAGGTTTTTAAGAAGAGATTGGACACAATTTGTGTGAAATGGTATAGGGTCTCCTGCTTGAGCAGGAGTCAGGCTAGTAGACCTCCAAGGTCCCTTCCAACTCTGTTACTCTGCTATTCTGTTAAATCGCGTTTGACATCAACTGGGCATTGCATTTGGGAGATTTTAAGATGACAGCCTTACAGCATGGGTCAGAAATGAGTCAGAAAGCTCTTCTTACCTCTTCTACTGGTGTCAGATGTTCATCCCCAGAAGCTGATATGGTGATGATTTTTGGAAAAAATCCAAAATCATCACGGTATCAGCTTCTGGGGATGACTATCTGATGCCAGTAAAAGAGGTAAGAAGTAGAGGTTGTCATCAAATAATATTAGCATTTCTTTGGCCTCTGCTGGAGGTCAGGTGGCTGTAAGTAATATTTGGAGTTGGGAGAAATTAGCACTGCCTTCCATACTGAATTTTGCTACTACTGTATTCTGCCAATGATCCATAAGAGTAACATATTTAGTCTGGTGATTTGCATAACTCCTGGGAGGAACTTTTGAAATACAGTGTGATTGTCATTGCTAACTCCTCTTGGAGACTATCTCTGTTACAATAGCCTTCAGCAATCAACAAACTGTCCTAAGTAGAATAACTTTCCAAAATGTATGAATCTCTGCATTTTTAAAAGCACTATCTATGGTAGGAGATACTGACCAGTTCTGCCCTTAAGTAGAGGGCAAGAATCCCAAGCAACAGAGATTGCAAAGCTGGAGAGTAGGGAGGTATATTATGCATCTTGTATTTATATCAACTAAACTAACTTGCTGCTCTCATATGTGACAAGGGGCCTTTTTCTGCGCCAGTCCAGATGACATGTGTACATAGAACAGATTAGAGGCATCTGGATTTTTACTTCACATATACTGTCAGAGTTTCTTGCAAAAATCAAATTCAGAAGCACACACAGATAAACTGATTAAGCAGGATTCATTAATTTCTTTGTATACATAATACATGAAGATAAATGTACAATACCAATAGTTGATTCTTCTTACAAGCAAAACACAAGGCAGGAGAGAACAGTTAGTTTCATTTCAGCAGAGCAGACTATTTCACAGTGGTTTCAGTTTCTCTGCACAGACTCAGAAGCTGCAGACTAAGACACGCACTGGCTCCAGTCTGTCACAGCTTCCAATTGGCTGACTTAGTTGCTATGCCTATTCATTGGCTGACCTTGGTACCATGTCCTATTCCAGTTGATGAATATACTCTGACATATACAAATACCACGGGCCAGCTCTGCATAGAGAACCTATGATTATAGAAATCCCAACAAATTTGATGGGGACCAAGTTAAGGATACCAAGTTGTTCCAAGAGCTGCCTAGTTATGATATGTCATTGATGGGATAACCTCTCTGATGGATTCAACTCCAGTGTTGAATACAGTCTGTCAATGCTGTATCACAAAAGCGCCATTCTTATGACAGAATGGGCTACGCTAAAATAGGCCTGAATAATTCAGGCCTATAAGGGGCATGGTGGCCTAGCAGTTAAGATGCTGGACTGTTGTCTGGAAGGTTGGCACTCCGAGACCCAAACATCGTGTGACGGGGTGAGCTCCTGTTCCTGCCCCAACTCCTGCCAACCCAGCAGTTCAAAAGCATGCAAATGAAAGTAGATAAATAGAGGCCTTCCTTGGGTTTGGGAAGGTGTTGGCCAGGGCTGGAGATGGCACGTGGAAGATATCTTCACTTGATACCTCACATTTGTTTCTCAGTTCCCATACCAGGAGCCAGGGTTCTAGATCTTTCTGTTTCTATTGTTTAACTGGATGGACAAATACACAGCACCCCTCAGGAGATTATATACCAAATATATATTTTTCCAGTGTGTCATGACAACAGCATGAGCTCAGGAATAGATGCAGTTGATGTTTTTAATACATGCTGCATGCTTCTGTAGACAGGTTTTAATCAGAGTTTGATATTCAGATTCAGAACTCTGCACAATCCTGGTGGGTAGATGTGGATTTAAATTAGCTTTCTGATGGAAAAGAAGTCAGAAATCTGTGGGGAAGCTTCAAGATGTTGACAGGCTGCAGAAACTGCTCTCTCTCACACTATCTAGTCAATGAATCATCAGACAAAGCATCACTAAACAGGTATATTCTGAATTTCTCCCCTCTTTTATCACATACTGTAAACTAACTATATTTGGAATTCACTAAAGGCCTGTCTCATTTTCACTGACATCTGAGTTTATCTTGACTGTATTTTTTTAAAATACACTTTAAAGAGATAAACAGAATTTCCAGATGTTATATGTGGTGTTCCTTAACTGACAAAGCAAAGCTGGCTGGAGAATTCTGGGAATTGAAGTCTGCCAGGCTTAAAGTTGCCAAGGTTGGAGACCCCTCCTGTAAATACAACTTGGTTGTCTCTGGTAAAGTCTAAAGACCAGATAAAGATGACCTTTTATGGACTCAGCATTAAAAAAAGAGTTTCTGGGTGCCATGGTTAAGTGCAAATGAGGAAAGGCCCTTAGGTATATTTTAGATAGCCTCAGACTTAAAATTGTTTAAAATAATTCAGATCATCTTGGAAACTGAAGCCCTGAGAGATAATCTATAAAGCTGAATATAGTCTCTGTCAAAAACCTCCCTCAATATAGGTAATCCTCGAGTTGTGACCATGATTGAGTCCAACATTTCTGTTCCTAACTCAGACATTTGTTAAGTGAGTTTTGCCCCATTTTATGACCTTTTTCACTACAGTTGTTAAGTGAATTGTTGCACTTGGTTTTTTTTTAATATATAAAGTTTTATTAATTTTCTTAAATTATATTTAACTAGTGCTTAATAAACAGCATGTTGTCTGGGTTATTTTATTTGCTTAACAATACAAATTATATTCCTAACCTTTACCCAGGGGTGAAACCAGCAGGTTATGACAGGAAATTTTGAGTAGTTCGAAGAACCGGCAAATGCCACCTCTGGCTGGCCCCAGAATAATAATAATAATAATAATAATAATAATAATAATAATAATAATAA
>WNWU01000001.1:83420968-83443122 GCA_012654045.1 Ptyas mucosa
ATAATAATAATAATAATAATAATAATAATAATAATAATAATAATAATTTTATTTCTATACCGCCCTTCTCCCGAAGGACTCAGGGCGGTGTACAGCCTATTAAAAGCACAAGACAAACATCAATTAAAATAATTAAAATTATTAAATAATTCGGCTCAATTTAAGACCCCAAAAATTAAAACACCTGATTTAAAATTATTACATTGATAACCCAGCTTGGCAGAACAACAATGGGGTGGGAATAGGGATTTTGCAATATCCTTCCACCAGGAGTGGGGTGGGAATGGGGATTTTGCAATATCCTTCCCCTGGAATGGGGTGGGAATGGGCCTTTTGCAGTATCCTTCCCCTGCCACGCCCATCAAGCCACACCCACCAAGCCACATCATGCCCACCAAGCCATGCCCACAGAACCGGTAGTAAAAGAAATTTGGATTTCACCACTGCCTTTACCCCTTTATTCCAGCCACTGATAAAATAAATTCCATGTTTGGTAGTATTCTATATCTTCTTTCTGCTTAATCTTCAATGTAAGTCTGCCCATTTCTGCACTTGTTAAGTTAGTAACGAAGTTGTTAAGTGAACCTGGCTTCCCCATTGATTTTCCTTGTCAGAAGGTCACAAAAGGTGATTCCCCGGGACACTGCAACCGTCATAAATATGAGTCAGTTGCCAATTGTCTGAATTTTGATCACATGAGCATTGGGATGTTGCAATGATGATAAGTATGAAAAATGGCCATGAGTCATTTTTTTCACTGCCATTGTAACTTCGAATGGTCACTAAACAAAAAATTGTAAGTTGAGGACTACCTGTATTATGATGCAATAAAAGAGAAACTGAAGCTTGTTACCAGATGTGAGTTGCCAACTTTTTGATAAGGATTATGGGATTCATTACATTACAGAACCTCCCTTCATAAAATCCTCCTCGAGACTTTTATTGTTTATTTATTAATTATTCATATTTCTATGCCGCCCACTCTCCGAGGATTCTGGGCGGCTTACACCAAAGACAGTATAGTAAACAGCACATTGCCCCCAACAATCTGGGTCCTCATTTTAACCACCTCGGAAGGATGGAAGGCTGAGTCAACCTTGAGCCAGTGAGATTTGATCCGCTGATCTGCCGAACTAGCAGTCAGCTGAAGTAGCTGCAGTACTACACTCTAACCACTGTGCCACCTCGGCTCTTTTCCCCTCTTCTTGTTTTTCCTAATTTCGTCTCTGTCCTTGTCTTCAGTTTGTTCTTCTGATCTGTGCAGCAGAGAGAAATCCCAATAATTAATATGCCTCCCTCCAATCACAATGCACATTTCAAAAGGAAACTGATACCATATTTGTGTTGCTATCAACTGAGTATAATCTGTTGGAGGGATGTACTTAAAGGTGTCTTAACCAGACATCATATGCACAAGCAGCAAGAATAAATATGTTGCTTGGTTCTGTATTAATTGTTCACCTAATTTTCATTCCCCCAGGATATCAGATTTGTATCATTCACTGTTACCTTGTTTCAAAGCATTGGAAGAGTCTTGTCCTATGATTGGTGTCAAATTCTTTGCAATTCTATTTATAACACTTCTGAAATTCCAATTGCTTTCAGATTACCTGTTTTGTGTTAACTGGTTTTTCTGAAATCCACAAAGAAAACACATGGACATGTAGCACAAGGTCTTTTACAGCCATTAAACATGAACCAGCACACTTTAGGTTTATTCATGAAGTCAAAATATGCATGTTTCCGGTTACCCGAGTTCATACAACAGACTCAGTTCTAAAGCTGGTTTAGCAAATCACTATCCACACAACATGCTAAGCCCAAACCAATAAATCATATGTCTGGTTCCAATATGCCCTATCATAATGCTTAATCATAAACTGCCCAAATCCATTTTAGCCTAATTTAATGTATTCTGTAAATTCATCACCTAGTATTATGTATATATATATATGGGGGGGCGGCGGCTAAGGGCAATTACTTCTTATCTGTTATTATTGTAATTATGGCACTTGATAATTAAATAAATCATTCTAGACCACCCTACTGACTCTTACTCTTTGGGGGGGGGAAAATGAACCAGGAAAACAGAGTCACATTGAGAGCAAGGTTTTTTTACACAGGCTGAGGGAAACAGGCTACAGGGAGTATGTGAGCCTTACTACAAGAAATATCAATAACCTGATGTCAATTTCCACTTCCAATAATAGAACCCAAATCCTAGAACTTGGTAGATAGATTGTGGATGACTTGGGTTCATATTACTACTGGTAAATGTCAGCTCTGTTGATGTCCACTTTCTGAGGTAACCTGAGGTAACCTAAAGACACATCCAAAAGTACTAATTCTAGCTTTATTGTAAGAATACATTAATAGAATCTGGCAAGTCCTAAGTACATCTCCCCTTCCCTCTTCTTTACAATCCAAGAAATTAGAAAAGGTCCCTTCTGTGATGTTTGCTACTGACAATCCTTCTACAAGATCATCCGCTGCTTGTCTGATCATAGTCTAATCTGCAGTTCTTCCACCTGTCTCCAAAGGAAGTTCTGCATTCTGTAATAAACTTGGTTGTTAACAAATAGCTGACCATGGCATTTATGACTGAACGTTGGTTGGGTGATATTGCCCTCTTGGAAATCTGCTCAGCTAGTTTTCAGAACTGGCAGCCACCATGAGGTCAGGATCAAGGTTAATTGTCTAAGGCAGAGGTTCCCAATCGTTTTGGGTTCGCGGCTCCCATAGCAATCCGACTTGCAACTGCGCGGCTCCCATAAGCAATCCGACTTGCAACTGCGCATGCGCATTAGACGTTAGACCCAGCGGGCGGAATATTTCGCGGCGCCCTTACGACGATGCCGCGGCTCCCCAGGGAGCCGCGGCGCACAGTTTGGGAACCGCTGGTCTAAGGTCAATTAATCAATTAGTCAAGGTCAAGACTAATCTTACATAATGGTTTATTTATGCCATTGTATAATGACAAATGAGGTATGAGTACCTGCATATTAAGGTAAAGTGAAAGGGTAAGGCAAATATTCTGGTGTATCTGCTGACCTGCTATGCAGGTTAGCATGTTACATAGTCTCAGTTAGTATGGTTAATTTATGGTTTGAATTGATCAGACTCCCCAAATGGGTTAATACAGATTAAGTATATTATGTGAATGCTGTTATGTCACCTAAAACCTTCAAATGTAAAGGCTGGACAGGACCTTGGAGATCATATTACAATCTCCTGCCTAGTATCCTGATAACTCATTCCTACATTCTTTGACCTAGTCCGTAATTTCTATTTGACAACAATTTTGGTGATAGCCTTTTGCTCCCCTAGTGAAATAGTCCAAATAGTTCCTTGCTTAAATTGCCTTTTTTTCTGTGAGTAATCAGCAGTAGCTCCCTGTGAATTCATATCTTGGGATCAGTCATAATAACTAAATGGCAACATGGTGAAGCATCCTTTTGAGCTGAGAATGTCATAACACCTGACCTTGAGCTGCTGCTAATGAAAATGAACTAGTTTAAGGAAGCGGCCAACTGGAAAGCTAAAACTATAATTTTCTGAAGATGCTGAAGATACAAGGCCTCAGGGGTAATCTTTTTGTCAGTTTCTGGGGTATAATTAACTGTCTACATTTAACCATGATTAATAGATTTCAAACTCCAGAGGGACACCAAATTTCTTTTAGATGTCATGTTTTCAGAAGAGTAGATGTCTGCTTGAAAGGGGAAAAACACCCTCAAACAAAAACCACCAAAGTTATATTAGTTTGTTTCCTTTTTGTAAACAAGAGCATATTCTGTACAGACTTGCAATAGGAAGTGAAGCAGAACCAAACTTCTATGAGCCTGGGTGCCAGATGTCCTGTGAAGGTCCTTCTTCCAATTGCTACTGAGTTTTTTGTAGGGAAGAAGAGCCACAAATACAAACAAAACAAAAATCTTTCGATCCATTCAAATGAAGGGCTTTGAACTGCTGTGGCAAGAAAACAGAACTGTGACTTTCTCCTGAAAACAAAAGAAATTTCCTCCAAATGCAGAGAAGTCCAGCTTCCCCAGGTAGGTCTTTCGTCTCAGGTAGAATTGCAATGGTCAAAGAACTATAGTTTTTCCTTTCCTGAAACAGCACTTTTTAATACATATATATATATAAAACCAAAGCTCCCCCATTATATGCATACAGGTCATGGCCAGGGGTGAAATGCTACCGGTTCGCACCGGTTCGGGTAAACTGGTAGCGATGGGGGTGCATGGTTTGGTGAACTGGTAGCGGTGGCAGCGCGAAGCTCCGCCCACCCACCCGGAAGTCATTACTTCCTGGTTTTAACCAGGAAGTAACCTGTTTTTTGACCTTCTGTGCATGCGCAGAAGGCTTTGCACATGCGCAGAGGATCCAAAATCGCACATGATGTGCGCAGAGCACGCACTTCCAAACTGGACTGGGGAACTGGACTTCCAGTCGGCTCCAGAATTGAATGTGGGGCTTCCAGTTAGGAACTTTGTGGCTTTTTGAGTGTTTAAGGTTGCCGACTCCTGGTATAGGTGAAGATTCAGATATGTTCTTCTGCATTTCCAGATAACAGGACAGGGAAAGTCCTTCTACTGATACCTGGACAATGACTTCCAGACTGTGGGGCCAATAGTCATCTCTGTTCCCAGACAGGAGGGATCCCAAAGCTTTATTTGGCCAATGTGTATTTTAACATGTTGAGAGCACATCAGGGACACTGTCACAAAATATCTACCATAAGCAGAGCTTACCCAGTTTGTTCACAAATTGCAAACATTTTAAAGAAAGTAAGCTAGTGCTCCTTGTTACAGTTCTAGGCTGTTCCCTATTACTATAGCCTCCCTATTTTTTTCTAAGCAAGTAAAAATAATTCCAAACAAAACACTAATTTCTAGCTACCTACCATTTTAATCTTATAACATATACATGCACACAATGCCGGTAGGTGGAATTAATTTATGGAATGCGAGTTTCCCATTAATTTATTTATGAAATTATGGTTACTTTTAAAAAGTTAAAGAGAGGTAAGAGGATTTGCAAGCAGCAAATGTGCAATCCCCAGATATTTGGATAACTAAAGGCACCCAACCTGAAGGCCCCAGGATGACTTTTAAACAAATAAGATGAGAGAATCCTCCCACCCACCCCCAGGCTGCCTACCATCTTGGCTTTTAGCTTTTCTGTTTCATTTTTCTAATTTTAATTGATTTCTAGCACTTTTTAACTGTTTATTATATTGTAAGCCACTCAGAGTCACTATATCAGTGAGATGGGCAGTATACACATTTAATACATAAATAAATCCTCTCTGCAAATTTTTGTTTGACATGGAATTTTAAACTATAGCTACTTACTAACTACTTACTGTAGTTGAAACAAACTGAAGCTAAGTGAAAAGTGCATGTTGCATGAATAACTCTGTTAAAAGCAAAGGGAAAACACTACAGTGGGATCCAGTTTGATCTGAGAAGCAGAAAACGAATGGAACCAGACTGCCTGAGAACAAGGACATTGGGATGGGGAAGCAATTTTACCATCCTGGAGTCAGGAAGTATAAAACTGTGTGTATTTTCTGACACCACACCCTCCAAAATCAGGGGTGAAATCCAGCAGGTTCTGACAGGTTCTGGAGAACCAGTAGCGGAAATTTTTAGTAGTTGAGCGAACTGGCAAATACCACCTCTGGCTGGCCCCAGAGTGGGGTGGGAATGGAGATTTTGCAATATCCTTCCCCCAGGAGTGGGAAGGGAATGGGAATTTTGCAATATCCTTCCCCTGGAGTGAGGTGGGAATGGAGATTTTGCAGTATCCTTCTCCTGCCACACCCACCAAGCCACGCTCACCAAGCCACACCACGTCCACCAAGCCACACCCTCAGAACTGGTAGTAAAAAAAATTGAATTTCACCACAGCCCCACATACTTATGTAAGAATATACTCACATAAGCAATGTCCTGCTGGATTGGGCCTCTGGCCAATCTAGACCAACAGTCTGTTCCCATTGTTTTCAACCAACTGCTCAAAGAAACTCACTAGTCTCACAGCAGGTGGCCTTCAAAGACAGTCCCACTGCCATCCAGGCTAATAACCATTGTTTGTTTGTTTGTTTTTTAAATTTGATTTATATGCCGCCCTTCTCCGGAGACTCAGGGTGGCTTACAATGTGTTAAGCAGTAGCCTTCATACTTTTGTATATTTTATACAAAGTCAGCTTATTGCCCCCACAATCCGGGTCCTCATTTTACCTACCTTAGAAAGGATGGAAGGCTGAGTCAACCTTGAGCCTGGTGGGATTTGAACTTGCAGTAGTTGCAGGCAGCTGATCTTAATAGCAGTTAATGACACTGCTTTAGTCTGCTGAGCCATCAGTTTGTTTATATTTTCACAAATAATTCAAGGGGCTGAGCGTATCCACCTTCTCCAATTTTTCCCACAGCAAACCTGTGAGGCAAGTTGGGTTGAGCAAGTGTGATTGGCCCAAGGTCAGCCAGCTGACTTTCATGCCTAAGTGGGAATGGAACTCATATGTCTCTTGCAGTGGTGGTATTCAGCCAGTTCTATCCGGTTCGGACGAACTGGTAATGGCAGCGGGAGGCTCTGCCCACCCACGTGGACATCATCACGTTCCATTTTTGAAGCTCTGCACATGCGCAGAAGGTCCTGCGCATGCGAAGAGGTGGCACGTGCGAGCTCACATTTGCGGACCAGTAGCGAAGGTAAGTGAATACCACCCCTGGTCTCTTGCTTTCTAGCCTGGTGTCTTAACTAGTAGACAAACTGCCCATCCCTATGATTTCCATGAATTAGTTCAACTTTTTTTTGAAGCCAATCAAGCTGGTAACAGGCACCACAACTTGTAGTGGTGAATTCTGAAGTTTAATTACACATTGTAATTAAAGAATTGTAAGAGCCGTGGTGGCACAGTGGTTAGAATGCAGTATTGCAGACTAATTCTGCCATCTGCCAGCAGTTCGATTCTCACTGGCTCAAGCTTGATTCAGCCTTCCATCCTTTCAAGGTTGGTAAAATGAGGACCCAGATTGTTGGGGGCAATATGCTGACTCTGTAAACCGTTTAGAGAGGGCTGTAACGCACTGCGAAGCGGTACATGAGTCCAAGTGCTAGTGCTATTGTGTAAAAATACATCCTCCTTTTGTCTGTTCTGATTCTTCCAGAATTCAGTTTCATTGGGTGACCTCTGATTGTGGTTTTTTCAGAAGAAAACAGCTTCTCCTCATCCACTTTATCCACTGAATAATTTTGTATACTTCTATCATGTCTCCCCTCATTTGTCCTTTTCTTCTAGACAAGAAAGCCCCAAATATATTTCTTCACTGAGGAGCTGCTTCAGTCCTTTGATCATCTGACATACTGTTGTGACATCAGCCCTTTCTAGATAAGAGCCAGACTTCTAAATCTGGATCCTCAAAACTCATTTCGTCGTCCCTTGTTTTCATTAAGACCGTGTCATAAAATTTCTTCTCTAGCTAAGACAGTTTATTCCAAAACTATGATTACAGTTTATTCCAAAACTATGATAATATGCTAAGATAACAGATGGGCCCCGCAACAGATTGAACCTTACACTACACAAACCTAATAGATTTCGGGTTTGAACACAGCCAGCAATCGTTCAAAATATCTAATTCTTTTCTATTACCTTCTCGGGGACTGAATTAGGACATTCTGTATGCAAAGTTAATGCTTTAGCATTATAATTCTGTCCTTCCCTATACTAATGGTCTTTAGCAGGCCTTCCATTTTAAAGCTAAAACAAAATGCTCACATTATGCAGCCAGAAGGATCTTTTTTTCTGCTTTAATTTTCGGTGGTGAAAAGTTCAACGTCATTGAAAAGCTGACATATCATATTGTATGAATGTTGGCTGATCTTAATTTCAGTCATTTTCCATTGTCTCAATGAATTTTCTCCTCTAGAGGTTAACTATTTTGAGCTTTCTCTCTTGTTTTTCTCTCTCCAAGCCTTTAAATAAAAACATTGATGGAATTCCAAAACAAAAAAACAAAAAAACCCAAACTGGCATTCACAAAATCCTAAATTCTAATGTCATTCATCACACATCAAGATTAAAATAGAAAAGCTTCCAATTAAAAATCATGGTATTTTATGCTGTATGGAATCTGTGATGAATGAAAATTTTATCATATCAATACCCAATGAATAAAAGGTATGGACAGCAGTTTAAGAAAATGTTGTATGCTGAGGGCATTATTTTTACTGTCAGTCTACTCTAAAAACTAAGGCACCAAACAAGGGAAAACAAGAATAAATTTTTGATCACAAAGAGATGAATAGGATCTTGGAGTCCTAGTGGACAATCGCTTTTAATATGAGCCCAACCTGGTGCAGCTGTCAAAAAAGTCTAGTCCTAGGCTGCATTAAAAGAGGGATAAAATCAAGACCATGTGAAATGTTAATACCATTTATAATGTCGTGGTAAGACTACATTTGGAATATTGCATCCAGTTTTGATCACAATATTAAAAAGATGTTGAGACTCTAGAAAGAGTGCAGAGAAGAGCAACAAAGATGATTAGGGGACTGGAGGCTAAAACATATAAAGAATGGTCACAAGAATTGGGTATGTCTAGTTTAATGAAAAGAAGGACTAGGGGAGACATGATAGCAGTGTTCCAATATCTCAGGGGTTGCCACAAAGAAGTGGGAGTCAACCTATTTGCCAAAGCACTTGAAGGCAGGACAAGAAGGAATGGATGGAAACTAATCAAGGAGAGAACCAACCAAGAAATAAGGAGAAATGTCCTGACAGAACAATTAATCGGTGGAAGGGCTTGCCTTCAGAAGATGCCCGGTACTCCATCACTGTAGGGTTTTAAGAGATTGGGCAACTATTTGTCTGAAATGGTATACTGCAGGTTCTCCTGCTTGAGCAGGGGTTGTACTAAAAAATCTACAGTGTCCCTTCCAACTCTGTTATTCTGCTATTCTGTTAATGTTGTCTTAAGGCAATATTGGAAGCAGAGAGGTGAGACATGGTAAAGGTAAAGGTTCCCCTTGCACATATGTGCTAGTCATTCATGACTCTAGAGGGCGGTGCTCATCTCCGTTTCAAAGCCGAAGAGCCAGCACTGTCCGAAGACGTCTCCGTGGTCATGTGACCAGCATGACTAAATGCCAAAGGCACACGGAACGCTGTTACCTTCCTACCAAAGCAGGGGTGGGTTCTAAAATTTTTTACTACCGGTTTGGTGGGTGTGGCTAGGTGGGGGAGGCATGACTGATTGTGTGTAGCCAACATGACATCACTCACGCACTCAGTCACATGACCCCCCCCAAGCCACGCCCACCGAAAAGGTGGCTAAAATTTTTGGGACTTTTTGAAACTTTTTTTTGACACTCCGGCCCCATATCCAGGTTGGGACGTGTGGGGTGGTGGTGGGCATCTTGGCTTTCCCTCCATTGCCCTTCCTGGCCAAAAAGCGCCCCTTCTCGCCTCTGACGGGCCTTCCTTGTGGTTGCAGCCAGAGCAACCCACTCTGCCAGCTCAGGGCAGCGGACTCAGCTGCAGCCCAGACGAGCCAAGAAACTGCAGGGAGCCTCCCGTGTGTTGCACCCCCTCCCAGCCTTCCCCCATTGCCGCACCATTTTTGGGCACCCAGCTTACTGAGCTGCCCCCATCCCTATTGCGGTTCCAACGGCGGCAGCTTCAGGAGACGCTGGCGGCACGGAGGTGCAGGCGAAGGCTGGGAGGGGGATGCAACATACGGGAGGCTCCCTGCAGTTCCTCAGCTTGTCTGGGCTGTAGCTGATTGAGGTGCTTTAGCAGCCATGAGCTGCGCTTTCCTCCAAGTCTCATAGAGAGAAGCACCTGTTTCCCTCTGCTGCCCACAGTGCTTAGAGGAAAGCATGGCTCATGGCTGCTACTGGGCTGCTCCAGTCGCTATCGCGGCTACAATGGTGGCGTCTTTGGGAGATGCTGGTGGCACAGAGGCGCGGGCAAAGGCTGGGAGGGAGATGCAACACGTGGAGGGCCAAGTCCGCTCCCCTTCACCTCCCCACACTTGTTTATCTGTCCCAGAGAGCTCGGGCTACACCTCCCTCCGACCCAGCTGCCTTCCTTGCTGGCGTTGCTCCTGAGCGAACTCTTCCATCCTTGGCTGTTGCAAAGAAGCGGCAGCTCTGGGTGCGCCATGCCCGCTTCATTCTCTTTGAGAGCCGCCTTGCACGCTCTCAAAGAGAAAGAAGCGGGCATGGCTCACCCAGAGCTGCCGCTTCTTTGCAAACAGCCGAGGACTTCTTCCGATTGGAGCTCCAAGCTGCGGAGGGGGGGGGTGGCTGCAATGCGGGCAGCTTTGGTGGGCTCCTTCCCCCAGTGGGTTGTTTTCTTTTACCTCATCTAGACGACTTTGCAATTAAAGGCTGCTCTGCGCCTTTTGATCTTTCTCTGGCATGGAGAAAAGCGACCCTGTGTGAAGGGACTGAGCCAAGAGGCTTCTTTTCTACCCAGCCACTGGCGCACCTCCGGTCGCTTCCGCCATCTTCGTGCATGCGCAGCTTTCACCGGCTGAAGGACTTTTTGGCACCCTGCAGCCAGGCGGCTGAGAGGCTTCTTTGCTCCAGTCAGCTTCGGGTGGGTGAGCAAGCAGCAACCGGGGAACTGGTTCAGGGGCATGGCCTGGCTGCCATTACTACCAGTTCAGAGAACTATTTCCTAAAGTTACTACCTATTCGGTAGAACCGGTCCGAACCGGGAGCAACCCACCACTGCACCAAAGATGGTCCCTATTTTTCTACTTACATTTTTTTCGTGCTTTTGAACTACTAGGTTGGTAGAAGCTGGGACAAGTTACGGGAGCTCACCCCATTACGTGGCACTAGGGATTCAAACCACTGAACTGCCGACCTTTCAATCGACAAGCTCAGCGTCTTAGCCACTGAGCCGCCATGTCCCTTACCATGGGACATGGTATGTGTATGCTAATGACTTTGTCATTAATCAGATTAAGGGTTGAACCTGCCAAGACTGGAAACAACAAATTTGAGACCAGACCATTATCAAAATACAGGGCAGGTATTTTCCATATTTAAGGCTGAGAAATGAATAGCAGTAAGTCCATCACTACATAAGGGCAGGAGGAAAAGATTTAAGACTTAAATCCAGAAGTTCATATGTACTAGATCAGATTGGCAGATTCCTCATTAACTGGTTTTCATTATAAGGGCTTCTGGTATCTGCAGTAAGTTTAGTGTAATCATTGTCTTGTCCTTTTCTATGCTAGCCTCTGAATTCTGATTAAATTTCTAGGGAGGCATTTATTCCCATATTCTGTGTGAAGCTCTGACATCATAGTAAGCCATAAGCAAGCCACAGGCTTTTAAACTTTGTCTTAGAAATTCCAATAGATACGTTCATAAATATAGCAGAGAGGAAAATCTACTGGACATATGCTCTTTCCTCAGGCATTAGAGACTAGATGAGTGAAGTCCCTTTTTGGTTGTTTTGTTACATTGCTTGGTGACCATTTTATATTTTCTATTTGTTTGTTATATGGTGTTTTTTTCTTTTTTATTGATGGCTTATTTTTTACGCTATACATTGTTCAGAGTCGCATTGTTAGAATTGGGTAGTGTTTTAAATTATATATATAAATAAATATACAAACCTCAACTATTTTTATAGCCCGGTAAATTCCTGAAGAGGTTGGGGCCAATTTTTCTGTCTTTACTAAAGCATAAATGGGATGCAAAGCACCCATTTCAAATTTGGCTGAGAAAATTTAATGGCACAGATCAGAGGTGGGTTTCAGCAGGTTCTGATCAGTTTTGGAGAACTGGTAGCGGAAATTTTGAGTAGTTCGGAGAACCGGTAGTAAAAATTCTGACTGACCCCACCCCCATCTATTCTCTGCCTCCTGAGTCCCAGGACTGGGAAGGAAATGGGGATTTTGCAGTAATCTTCCCCTGGAGTGGGGCGGGAATGGAGATTTTACAGTATCCTTCCACTGGAGTGGGGTGGGAATGGAGATTTTACAGTATCCTTCACCTGCCAGGCCCACCAAGCCACACCCACAGAACCAGTAGTAAAAAAAATTGAAACCCACAACTGGCACAGATTCATCATTACCTCTTACCTGCAATCCACAAGGGGGTAAGGGCATATTGATAGAGAATTCAGAATTTACTCTGTGTCCTTTCTTTATCTATCATTCTAATAGTTCTTTGTCGAAGAGATTGCTAATTTCAAATTACTTTCTTCAGACTTTTTTCTCCAGGCATAAATGCATAGAGCCAATGCTCCCTGACTCTCTTCCTGGTACAATATAGCTGGTTAGGTGCTAAGTTTTACACAACCTTCCAATATATTACCTTAAAATTACACTCCTTTCTTGGACAGTTATAAAATCTGTTTCACTAAGCATTGTTCAGGTCAGATTTCCACTCATACATACACACATAGCAAACACTTCGATCTCTACCAAGTCTAGTCTGGAGAAAAGGTAGATGGGCAGACAAAATAACTGTCTTCAAGTACCTGAAGAGCTAATTGTAGAAGACAAGGCAGAACTGTTCAGGGTTATTCTAGATGACATGGCTTTTAAAAAAACAACAGCTTAAAGAAGTAGATTTTGGTCGAACATAAAACATTCTGAGGAACAGACTGCCTCAGGAAGTGGTAGACTCACTCACTGGACACAGAATGAGGCAATTTGCCACTGCCAACTCATTGTGGCCATCTCATCATGGCCAACTCTCCATGGCCAACTTGCTGTGGTCAACTCATCTTGGCCAACTCACCGTGGGATAACTCGCCGTGGCCAACTTGCTGCAGAACAATTTATCAAGTCAATTTAATTATTTAAAATAAGTAAGAAAGTGTTTTCATTTTTGTCATTCAGATTTCATTTTGTCTCCATTCTTTAATGATTCTATTCCACCATTTCTTTGATACTGTAACTCTTGTCCTGCAGTGAGTTGTCCTGCAGTGAGTTGGCTGTGGCAAATTGTCCCATGGCGAGTTGCCCATGGTGAGTTGGCTGTAGTGAATTGCCGTAGACCCCACTGGAAAGGTTTAAACAGAGTCTGGATGGTGGATTCTTGCACTGGGCGGAGGGTTGAGCTAAGCTACCTCCAATATCCTTCCAATTCATACATTCTATGATTCTATCAATGTCTGTTGAAGTTTTTGAGCACTTAATGTAACCTACATTTACAGGTAATTGTCGACTTACAATCACAAAGCAGCCCAAAATTTCTCTGCTAAGCAAGAGAATTGTTAAGTGAATTTTGCCCCATTTTAGAACCTTTCTTGCCCCGGGTTTTTTTTTAACACTTTATTAAACTTTTATTACATTAAAAACATAAAAAAATCATTTCACTCAACAACAGCTAATTGTGGTGTTTTTCTTGTGACAATAATTCGTGCATTATTTACAAAAATTAAATTGTGTGTATTTACATTCTTATTTTATCTATTACTTATACTTAATAACTATCTATCTTCAATCTATCTCCATTCTATCCAGTTATACCACTGTTCCCACACATTGTAAAATATAGATGTCTCTTTATCTTTTAAACTCAGCATTAATTTGTCCATTTCTGTGCAATTCATGATCTTTTGTATGACCAGTTTCTCTGCGGGTGTACATGGCTGTTTCCAACATTGAGCGTAGGCAATCCTGGCAGCAGTTAATATGTGTAGTACTAGATATTTTGTGCCCTTCACACACACACACACACACACATATATTTGAAGATCCCCAATAGGAAGAGTTCCAGTTCTAAGTCTAATTGTTCATTAGTAATTTCCTGTAGCCAATCTTTAATTTTTAGCCAATATTTTCGAGCCTCAGGACAGGACCACCACATATGGCGGTATGTTCCCTCTTTCTTTTTACATTTCCAACATATGGGGCTCATTTTAGGGTACATTTTCGCTAAACTCAAAGAGGGTAAGTGCCACCTGTAGAACATTTTATATGCTGCTGATTTTGTTAGTTTATGGTTTCTGTTCCCTATGTTCTCCCAATCTGCCCCAGTTGTTAAATGAATCATTGCAGTTGTTAACTTAGTAACATGGTTGTGAAATGAATCTGGCTTTCCATTGACTTTGCTTATCAGCAATAGCAATAACAATAGCACTTAGACTTATATACCGCTTCAAAGTGCTTTACAGCCCTCTCTAAACAGTTTATAGAGTCAGCATATTGCCCCAACAATCTTGAGCCTCATTTTACCAACCTTGGAAGGATGGAAGGCCGAGTCAACCTTGAACTGGTAAGAATAGAATTGCTGGCAGTCAGCAGAATTAACCTGTAATTCTGTATTTTAACCTCTGTGCCTCCGTGGCTCTTAAAGGTCACAAAAGATGATCACATGACCTGGGACACTGCAACCATCATAAAAAGGAGTCCGTCTGAATTTTGATCACATGATCATGGGAATGCTGCAACGGTGGTAAGTGTGAAAAATGGCCATGTCACTTTTCAGTGCCGTTGCAACTTTGAACAGTCACTAAACAAACTATTGTATGTTGAGGACTAACTGTATATGTGCCATGTTATTCTATTGTTTCAACACTCTGGTTGTAAATCTGATTGTAAGTTTGGGAAAGTATTAATTGTACACTCAATCCATCCTCTTCAAGAATGACACCTTAATAGGCAAAAGGACTTATTTCTACTTTGAATTCATAATGTTGGCCTACCTTACATTTTGAAGGAACAAATTATTGTAAACTTACTTAGCTATTGTTCTTGCATTTGTGATTCTAGCTCCGTCTATATATGGTTTCACTTGCCGCTAACTCAATAGACAGCAAGCAAGAATGTGGACAGTTATCCTTTTCTCTAAATTTTGCAAGATAGATTTATACAAAAAAATTGCGTGCAAGTATTTGCATACTAGAGAAAGTAGCATACAAAATATATATACTTTATTTATTTAGAACATCTGTACAGCTGCCCTTCTTAAAACTAATTCTGGCTATTTTATAAAACAATTATAAAGCCAAAAAACAATAAAAGTAGAAAAAAACAAAAAAAAAACTGATGCCATCATTGTGCTTCCCAAATGCAATCCACATTCTCTTTTCATCCTGACATCACCCTGGTATACGGTATGGAAATCATGTACCAAATAAGTGTATGAGGGATAATTTCATATACAAATAGATGCAGAGTTTAATGCATTCCTACATTAATGCAGAAATCCAACAGAATAGTCACACAGATCCAAAAGTGATAGGTTTGTTCATTCTGATCTGTCTTATTATCATAATAACAAATGGCAATGTATTATTTTTAAAATTCTGTTCCAGCACATGTCTATACCACAAAAGAAGATACAGTCAAGAATTGCCTGACTGCTTAATTGGTTTTTTCACTATGAGTTCACTTGGATTACTGCCAACTCAATCAAAAATTGAGGGTTTTTTATTTTTTGGCACCATCAGTACTATTCCCCTTAAAGTACAGAAAGTACTGCAGAATATTACATTTTATAGCTCTTGGTTTGGAAAGCTTTGCTGGTAGGCAAATCTTGTCCCTGTCAATGAGATGACTTTATTCAACTAAAAATTAGAACTTTTGAGGTATATTTTATACGAAGTTGGGTACCAACTTTGACTTGTTAAAAATGAATTTAGGCAGAAATGACCGCCTTCTCCATTTCTGGAGATCTCTTTAGCCTCTGAGCTCTGATCTAAAAAATTGTATTTGAATGCATTCATACACTACAATCTGACACCTAGAGCAATGTCTTTCAAACTTTCCACTGGTGGATTATTAAATAAACATTCAGAAAATGATGGAACCACTAAGAACCATTATCCAGAGATATAGGAAATTTTATTTCATTTGATGTGTTCAAACAAGCTAGATAGGCATCTGTCAGGGATGCTTTCATTAGGATTTCTTTTTAAAAAAATTTTTTTTAAAGAGTACCGTATATAGTCGAGTATAAGCCGACCCGAATATAAGCCGACCCCCCCCCCAATTTTACCACAAAAAAACTGGGAAAACTTATTGACTCGAGTATAAGCCGGGGGTGGGAAATGCAGCGGCTACTGGTAAATTTCAAAATAAAAAAAGACTGGTCAAATGTGCGAGGACCTGTCAGAAATCACTTTTTTCAGCCCTCTGGGTAGTCCTTTTGTGCATATGGACTACTCAGAGGGCTGAAAAAGTAATTTTTGACTGGTCCTCGCACTTGTGACCAGTCCTCAAACTTACGACTGTCCTCACATTTTACATTTTTGCCCTATCTTATCACCATTTCTCTCTTCCCCTCTCTTTCTCATTCTTTCTCTCTCCCCCTCTTTCTCTCTCTCTCTCTCCCCCACTCTCTCTCTCATTCTCTTTCTCCCCCCTTTCTCAAAGAGAGAGGTGGTAGGTTTGAGGAGAAAGATTGTTGTACAATAAAAAAGATAAAAGGGAAGAAAACCAACCCCAAACAAATATAAAGATATCAAGATAAAGAATGAATTGTTAAACTTTAAAGAATAAAAGAGAACAAATATGAATAAATAGCAATAATTAGAAACATACATACAAACATACAATGTATTTTCTTTGAGCAGAGTATTTGGCTGGTTCACAAATTTAAACAGTGTTTAGTCATTTCACTTAAATTTACAATTTCTATATTTCCTTTTTGCCATATTTATTCCTCATCTATTTTTTTAAAAAACCAATATTACCCTTCATCCTCATCTCTAATCGTAATCAAATTCAATTTTTCACTTCTATTCTATATTATACCCCTTCCCATTGTCATCTATTTTTATATCCATCCTCACATTGGTTAATTATGTAATATTACAGTTGTTCAATACAAATTCAACATTTTAATATAAATCAATTAGTTATATAACTATCTTTTTGTATATTAATCAATATGAACATGAATATTTCAATTATTTCCATGCAATCCAATTTCTTACAAATCAATTACTGGTAATTATATTTACCAATAATAATAAACCAAATAATTTCCCCCATATATTCTTCCAAACCATAACTTAACCATTTCTGCTTTCAACACAATATACAATTAATAGTATCTCAATTATTACAATTCCCTTGTTAAATAGAGCTTTTTTTTCTTTTGTGTTTTAAAATCTTGAACTCTCCTCTTTTGCCATCTGCCATAAATTTCCCATTGTTTGCACGTACCTTTTTTGATGAGGAAAAAGAAAATAAATCTGCCTTTCTAACGTGGCAAGGAAACAGCAAAGGCAACAACCTGCTTTACTTTCAGTTTTGTTTTCAGCTTGAATTGCACAAAGAGAAAAAAAAAATGTGCTCCAGCAGGACTCTTTGCAGCTAGAAAAAGACTCCTGCCCAAAACAGCTGAGAGCAAATCAGCTGAGAGTCGGGAAGCTGTTCAAATCAGCTTATGGTAATTAACCTATACGAAGCTGAAAGGGGCTGTTTTTTCTATTTTTGCAGACACGAGTCTACTCATTTGTTTTCTTTTAAAAAGGCATTTTTTTTCGTGACTCGAATATAAGCCGAGGGGGGCTTTTTCAGCCTGAAAAACGTGCTGAAAAACTCGGCTTATATTCGAGTGTATACGGTATACATTTTCCTTTTTTATACATCACATTTCCAGTTTTGCAACGATAGTGTGCTGGCTATATCAAGTCCTTTTTAAGTATAGATAGTATTATACACCCTGAGTATAATCATTATTCTTGTAGTCATACAATATGGTCTCTTTTAAATACATAATGTTGTATGTCATAGTTGGATTTCATTTGGATTTCTGTAGTGAATAGAGTATGGGTGTCAAACTGGGGGTCTGCGGGCCGGATGTGTCACATGGAGGCCACACCCACCCTAGCTCCATGAAGGGAAAAACATCGCGAAACATCACGTGACGGCAACTTGACGCCATGAGTTTGACACCCATGGAATAGAGAGTTGGATTCAGCCACCTAAAAAAGCATCTGCAACTTCATTTCTTTCTTTCTGATTTGTAGATTTCCCACTCTGAGATATATCAGATAGAAGCGTTGGGACAATCATAGCTTAGAGCAATGTTTCTTAACCTCAGCAATTTTAAGAGGTGCAGATTTCCATTCCCGGAATGGCTGGGGACTTCTGGGCGTTGAAATCCACACCTATCAAAGTTGCTGAGATTGAGAAACATTTTTTTATTCATTTTGTCAAGCATGTATTAGATAACAGATATAGGTATAAACATGGTTATTAATACATGAAATGGTTATGAATAAAAGTGGACATTAGGACAGGGATGGTAGGCACATTGGTGCGCTTATACACAGCCCTTACAGACCTCTTAGGAATGGGGTGAGGTCAACAGTAGATAGTCTAAGGTTAAAATTTGGGGGGTTTGGGGATTAGCTTAGAGGGCTATTAATTCCCCTTCTCTTGATGGCATCCATGCTGCAGGTGGATGGAGACCAAAAAAGTTAAGATGGCAGTCACATCAATGTAACTGAAGCCCTTCCTCTTTTTAAAAAAAATATGTGGCAACCAGTAGTGAGTTGCACTTACCTTCACTACCAGTTTGAACTGTGAGTGTGTGTGCGCTTGCTTCGTTCGTATGCGGTGCTTCTGTGCATGTGAAGAACCTTCTGTGTATGCACACTGTATCCCTGATGACATCCAGGTGGGTGGGTGGAGCCTCCCGTCACCGCTACCGGTTCGCCCACTGGTGTCAACATTGCATACACATACACATTTCACTCATGCAGCCACGACCACTATCTTGGATTATTATTTTTTTTGTACTCTTCTTCCCCCTCCCATGATTGCTACTATCTCTCCTGCTTTACATTAGGGATGGGCAATTAATTTTCCCACGGGGCTACTTGAGAAATCGTGTCCAACACATTACTTTGAAGGTATATAGGCATACATGCACTGTCAGGGTGGCAATCAGCCCTGTTCCCCTCCTGGGATAATTAGAGATGGACTGTGGCTTTTCCCTTGAAGTATACTTTTTAAGCAAAATAAATCCGAGATATATTCTAATAAAACACATTTTATTGTAAAGAAATAAAAAACATCTTACTGGCTAATTGGTTACATCTTGGCAGTGTTCCTGCTGTACTTCTTGGCAGGCGAACAAAGAAAGTTAGAAGGAAAGTGAAAGAATGTGGACATGCGCAGTAACTAAGAGATAAGAGTTCTGAGCACCGTAACTCTTAGAGTTCAAGCACAGCTGGCAAATACAAAAAACGCAGTGACATGCACGCACATATGTACATTAAAAAAAAAAAGCAGCCACCTTCAAAATATAAGTAATGCAGTTGTATTGCATGCATGGTGTACACTTATTTACATTTGATTTCTAATGTCCATTTGTCCTCACATGAGCCAGACATTATCTTTTCTATATGGGCAAAGTCCCTCCCATCATTATCTTGCTTCTTCCTCTTTGTTCCCAGGATCTTTGTTCCCAGGATCTATTAAACATTCCATTACATTTGGCAACTTTATGCTATTCAGAGATTTTTGGATTATATTTATTTATTTATTTTATTTATTTCAATTAATATGTCGCCCCTCTCTGAAGACTCAGGGCAGCTTATAGTTTTCACAGTCCTCTTGCCATTGGCTATACCAGTGAAAAGTGATGGGATTTGAAGGCCAAACTATCTTGAAGTCATTAGTTTTCTTATGTCTGCATCAGTGGTAGGTTTCAAAACTTTTTACTACCGGTTCTGTGGGTGTGGCTTGGTGGGCATGTCATGATGGGCATGGCAGGGGAAGGATACTGTAAAATCTCCATTTCCTCCCGATCAGCTGGGACTTGGGAGGCAGAGAATAGATGGGGGCGGGGCCAGTCAGAATTTTTACTACCGGTTCTCTGAACTACTCAACATTTCTGCTACTGGTTCTCCAGAACTGGTCAGAACCTGCTGAAACCCACCTCTGGTCTACATTAAAACCACTCATATTTTGACTTCCGGCTGGCATCGTAGGTGCTGAAGACGCTCCTCTGTGATCCTAAAAAGCTAGTCTGTATGTATCCAAGTTTACAACCCAAATGTTGGAGATGTGAATGTGAAGATGCTACATACTATCATATATGGTGGACATGTAAAAAAATTAAGGCTTTTTGGATAAAAATATGGTGGATCATTCAAAATATTTTAAAGAAAAAGATAAAATTTACCCCACAGTTTTTTTCTGCTGGGCATATTTACAGACTTTACGGTTATAGAGACCAAGCTGATTTTAAACTTAATAACAGCAGCTAGACTTTTGGTGGCACAGTACTGGAAGAAGGAAGAGTTACCTACTATTGAGGAATGGATGTTAAAAGTAGGGAATCTGGCAGAGATGGCAAAAATTTCAGCATACCTGAAAGATCACTCAAATGAAAGATATGTACTGGAGTGGAGAAGATGGATTGACTATATTCAAAATAAGTACCAGACTAAAAAGTTCCAAATAGCCTATGAATGAAATATTTAATTTAATTTTTAGCTTATGATTATAGTTATTTGAACTATGTGGAGTTAAAGACCTAGTGAGAATTTGGAGTCTACAAAATGTTAGCTTATTTTAGTTTATGATTGTTAAATGCTATACCCTGTATTTGTTCTGGGAAGTCCGGGGAGGGGGAAGGGAGGGGGGAGGGGAGGAGAAAATGTTTGTATTTTTGAAAAACTTTTTAATAAAAAAAACACGCACATTTTCATTTCTCATAAAACAGCGCATTCAAATTACAAAACAAACACCTCCCCCCCAATAATGAAACAGCAAGCCACGTTGGGGGGGAAAAAAAAACCCTTTTGCCAGCCAACATTATGTGGTGAGTTACAAGCATTTACAGAAAAAAAAAAATACTGTGTCCAAAGTGCATTTTTTTCACTTACAATAAAAAGTGAGATGCGAATATTTTAGAATCTCGTTTTTGCAATTTAAAACAAGGAGGCCATAAAAAATATGAATTAGCATCATCCAATTCAGTATGCCGCTAAATCTTTCCTCAATCAGGTAGCATTTCCATATTTCGACCTATAAAATCTGAGCAACCAACCAACACAATAAAGACAATGCCACAATATACTTCCCCCCTCACCCCCTTATGACATGCAAGGATTGTTTTTGCATTTGCACACACCTTGAAATTTGTATGAGTAAGCAATAGTTCAGAATAATCCAAGAAAATATACTGCCAAATCATTATACTCATCATTATAAAGCTAGTAAGTTGGTCACATAGAAGAATCCAAAAAGCCAGAAATAATGAGGGTGCCAAATACCTCCTGATGAATAATTCACTCCACCTGCTCTCAACAAATCCCTTCCAGCCCCCACTACTGCAACAATGTGGAAGGAGTATAAATTGGTGCTGTTCAGCTGTGAGTCTTATCTTTTACTTAGCTCGTTTATTTTCAGTAATCACTGCTGAGCAGTTAGGTTGTTTTCCAAGAGGAAATCCTAGCTGAAACTACAATAATGGAACATTAATTCATGCCCCTATTTGAAGCCCCTGGTCACCTTTCCATCCAAGTCAGCATCAAAGATAGCCACTGCCAAATTCTTTTAGAAAAAATTCTTTTACTTTAGAATAAAGGTCAAGATCTTAGAAATTATACTTTAGCATTCTCCAATTTACGTCTTTCAGTGGATTTGCCAAAAAAACCAATGCAGTCCTAGGCTGCATTAACAGAAGGATAGAATCCAGATCACGTGAAGTGTCCATACTACTCTATAATGCCTTGGTAAAACCATATTTGGAATATTACATTCAGCTTTAGTAAAGATGTTGAGACTCTAGAAAGAGTGCAGAGAAGAGCAACAAAGATGATTGGGGGACTGGAGACTAAAACATATGAACGGAATTGGTGATGGAATTGGTACTTGCTGGAATTGGTAGGTGCTGGAATTTATACCACAATTGTTAATAAGAGACAAAACAAAATCTAAATAGTGAATGTGGCAATACCTGAAAAAAGCAGAATAGAAAGGAAAAATGTGGAGAAAATGTTTCCTTATGACTATCATTAAGTGTTGTACCTTATGATTTTTGGCAAATGTATCTTTTCTTTTATGTACTCCGAGAGCTTATGCACCAAGACAAATTCCTTGTGTGCCCAATCACACTTAGCCAATAAAGAATTCTATGCTATGCTATGCTATGCTATGCTATGCTATGCTATGCTATGCTATGCTATGCTATGCTAT
>WNWU01000001.1:83443132-83462259 GCA_012654045.1 Ptyas mucosa
ATGCTATGCTATGCTATGCTATGCTATGCTATGCTATGCTATGCTATTCTAAAATCACAAAATACAAAGACCTTCAAATAGAAGTAGAATGACTATGGCAAAAGAAAGCAAATATTAGTACGAGTATTAATAGGTGCTTTCCCAATTCCAAAATATCTGGGGCATCATTTGAGCACCATCAGCACTGACTCTAGAAAGCGTGCAGAGAAGAGCAACAAAGATGATTAGGGGACTGGAGGCTAAAACTTATGAAGAATGGTTGCAAGAACTGGGCATGTCTAGTTTAATGAAAAAAAGGACTGGGGTGACATGATAGCAGTGTTCCAATATCTCAGGGGCTGCCACAAAGAACAGGGAGTCAAGCTATTCTCCAAAGCAACTGAGGGTAGGACAAGAAGCAATGGGTGGAACTGGAAACTAATCAAGGAGAGAAGCAACTTAGAACTAAGGAGACATTTCCTGACAGAACAATTAACCAGTGGAAGGACTTGCCTCCGGAAGTTGTGGGTGCTCCAACACTGGAAGTTTTTAAGAAGAGATTGGACAGCCATTTGTCTGAAATGGTATAGGGTTTCCTGCCTGAGCAAGTGTTTGGACTAGAAGACCTCCAAGGCCCCTTTCAATTCTTTGTTATTCTGATCTAATTTGGATGAAAGGTTCTAGCATTTCAAATCACTCCATTGGCTGGGAATTCTTAGAGCTGTGATCTAAGACCTACTACAAAAGCTACAATTCTTTAGAGGATATTTTATCAAAGTTAAGTCTTTCCCAGTTGACACTTGACCCACCTACAATATTTATAATTTCAACTCCAAATGGTCATGATGGTTGAAATTATGGGCCTTGTCCACATATCTGAAGGATATCAGATTGGGAAAGGATTTTATAATGTTAAAAAAAAAAACCCAGTCTATTAAAAAAAACCACAGCAATGTCACATACAAATCTCTTTCTTCATATTGGAATCTGGATTTCAAGATCCTACAAGGGAATATTATTGCTAGCATTACAAATTGCAGGCGTTTGTGCTCTGCTTATTTTTGTTTGCAACTGTCTATGACCAAACTTTTACACCACAATCAATTCGTTTGGTAAAAACTAAGGGCAGCTTTTGAAATGGGTAACTTTATAATAATGTTTTCTTCAAGTTGCACTCTATCATAGTCATCTCCATTCTGGGGACCCCAAGTCTGCTAGAGATAATTTCCCACAATCCCCACCTAAAGTGACTGTTGTCTAGGAATCCTGGGACTCATACCATTCAGAGTCTAATTGGAATGGGCAATGAGCCCTGTAAATAAATAAACAAATACACCTGGATGGTACCAATTTAGGGAGCACTCACTGGGCTATGATGCATTTACAAGCAGCTGTTCCTCCAGATGACTTCTAAAAATCCTTTCTTTTTCAAAGTGATATGGTTCTGCTAGTTGGTAAAGAGGCCAACCACCAAAGTGAGAAGTGACTTTCTCCAAACATCAGGGCCTCTGCCAGGACAGGCCAATAAAAAAACATGCATCATGATGTCATGCTACAAACTGTATTATGTCTTGCAAGCAATACTGCAACACAGGTATAAAGGGAAGAGCTTGTGCCATGACATCATGACACATCATTTGACCTCGAGTGTCATTGTGTTCAGGATTGGACACCCATGCCATCATGGCAAGAACTGGGGTAGTTTAAAGGTTTAACATACTGACACTTGGATCACTAAAACAGGCTACTCGGGGTGGCTTAAAGTTGCCCTTAACTGTTCCATTGCTGAAGCAGTGTTTTCCCTCTTAAGCAGCCAACAAAACATGGGTATAATCTGATGTGCTTCATCCATTATTTTATAGTGCTGCTATCAGGTGATCCGGGGTGGGGAACCCTGACCCAGTGGTGGAATTCAAATTTTTTTACTATCGGTTCTGTGGGAGTGGCTTGGTGGGCCTGGTGTGGCTTGGTGGGCATAGCAGGGGAAAGATACTGCAAAATCCTCATTCCCTCCCCACTCTTGGGAGAAGGATATTGCAAAATCTCAATTCCCAACCCACTCTGGGGCCAGCCAGAGGTGGTATTTGCCGGTTCTCTGAACTACTCAAAATCTCTGCTACTGGTTCTTCAGAACCTGTCACAACCTGCTAAATTTCACCCTGCCTTGGGCCCTTAAAGACTCATGGACTTCAACTCCCAGAATTCCTGAGCCAGCATGTCAAGCTTGGGGTGGCAGGCAGAGTGAAAGTGAAGAGAAAGAGCTGTCTTTCCTCTTTGCTTTTTTAAAGGCTGCTTTTTAACTGCAAGTTTAGTGGTCTTCCAAAACAACTCCAAACCCAGTGGTGGGATTCAGCCAGTTTGCACCACTTCGGGAGAACCGGTTGTTAATTTTCTGAGCAGTTTGGTGAATTGGTTGTTGGAAGAAATTATTAGGGCAGAGAACTGGTTGTTAAATTATTTGAATCCCACCACTACATAAACCCTACAGCTTTTTAAACATGAGTTTGGCACTCTTTAGGAAAAGCATGATGCCAGTGTTCAAAGCAGCCAACACAACTGCTAACAGGTTATGTAGGGGCTTGTCTGCTATGTAAAATAGCAAAGAAAGAATCATGTCATGCCCCCCCCAATACCTGTCCAGTTGTTGTTTGAGCTGTAATAAGATTTCCTCCTGTGAGATGCAATATCATAAGTTGTAATTTTTCATAACGTAGACTTAGCATATAGTTTATGAATGACACATTATACAATTTATATAAGGTTTATTCTTCATTCAAATTACCTAGAGTTAGTATTTTAAAGTATAGCCACACACATATCCAAAGCACAGCCATATATGCCCGATGTATGAACCCTGTTAAAAAATGACATACACAGCTTCTGGTTTGAAATAGGTACCAGGTACTGTGTTGTACAGAAAAACAAGATAAGGGAAGATCAAAGTGGTGAGGAATGAAGGGGCTGGGTGCTTAGCAACAAGGGATTAACTAATTTTGAACTTTTAGGTGGAATAATAGATTATAGGAGGACTGCTAGCATGTGACTAAGCTGGGCCTATCAACTGGGCCTGGGAAGGATGGACAAGCAGCCGGTGATAGGAATATATAAAATATGACGAGATCTGTAACCAGGGAAGGTTCTCTTGCTTGTTTGCTTGGAAATACACCAGACTTTGCAAATGCTTCAATAAAATTGTTTTGTATTCCAACAACTTTGGAATTGAGATTTTACTCCTCACACTCCAGATCTGCCCAGAGACATGGCAGATAGAGTCCCCCCCCCGCCTTTGTTTGCCATCTCTCTCAACTTCAAAGCCGATACCCAGGCTGGAAGAAGTGACGGGAAAAGGGATGAGTTTTGACTGGTGGTTGTGCTGTGATTGGTGAATAGCTGATAGCAATAAAAGCAATGAAAAGGTACATGGATGACACCATTCTCTATGTGGGAAATGATACCATCCTTTGGTTACAAACCAGAGTAGAATGAATTGGAATTAACAATGGAGCAGGAATAGGCAACTATGGCCCCTTTATGATGTGTGGACTTCAACTCTCAGAATTCCTGAGCCAGCAGGAATTCTCAAAGTTGAACTCCACAGATCGTAAAGAGGCCATAGTTGCCCACCTCTGTAATAGGGGCACAAAATTTATGTTGATAGTATAATTTTGGCGTCACACAAAATGGGAGCCATATAGAAGAATACTTAGTGTGCTTTGTGAACCTAATTAGTTTGATTATATTATGATTCAGTATACCATACCCACTCAAATTATGGATTTTAGTTACTAAATTAGGTGAGTTCTGAGAGCCCAGACTGTATCCAAAAATTGTAATCACACACACACACACACATATACTCAAAGGGAGGGAGGGAGGGAGGGAGGGAGAGGGAGAAGGGGAGAGAACAATCTTTCTTCTGACTAGAGAAGAGATTTATGTCTTTGTCTTTATTATATTTAGAGAAAATATAAAGAATTTACACAAAATATTAGAAGCTGCTGTATAGAAAAATGTATATAAGGAGGGGATTATACATTTGCAGGAAATATATGTACCAAATTCATTTGAAAGCTATTTAAGATTTTTTTGGGGGGTGGGAGTTCTGTTTTTAAAATGAGTCTTGAAGAAATAAGAACACACAGAAAAAAAATCTATAAATACATACGATACTGACACAGACCAAGCTTTCCACTGATTCATACATCCCCATTCCTGCACTTGATTGGATACCAGAGTCCCCAGTCATGAATATTAGAAGCAACTTAATTTGGATGATTGAATATGATTACAGAGCTTGGCTTTTCTCAGGGCAGAATATAAGAGACACAGCCCAGCGCAGAAGAAATTCTGATGCAAAGGAATTCAACTGGACGTCAGAGAATAGATATGTCTAGTAGCTATGGCAACTCACACAGAGGTTATCCATTTCTCTTCTTGCCCTATTCAAGCTTTTCAGCAGCTGCCATCAAAGGATCATTATTATAACCTGCCAGATCTGGGCTGCAAAAATCCTGAAGACAGCAGAATTTTTGAAATCTTTTTGGTGCCCTCTAGTTTTCATCTGGATTTTTGCAGCCTATATTTGGCAGCCTTAATTACTGTCAATGAATCATTTCCAGTTATTACTAATACAGCTTGAGAAATAATTCCATTACAAGATGTTCAAATTGTTTGTCAAGACTCAGAATGAATTGGACTTCAAGCCAGGCAATTACAGCAAGAACTTTTAAATATGAATCTGCATAGTGTCCATAGCTCAAAGCTGGGACACCTGCTTTGCATACAGGGATCCTGGATTCTTGTTGGGAACAGCTCATAGCCTTTTTAATTTAAATGAAAATGCAAAATTTGTTGAACTACCACCAGCTCGGTAAACAATAAGGGATACTGTGACTTGTAGTACAGAAGTGCCCTGGCGATTACAGGTTTCCCATTCTGCCTTAAAATTAGACATATTTAGATATTTATATTTAGTATTATTCAAACCCAGGTGAAGCATTTAATCTGTGGCTAATTCCCATTTCTTGCCTGGAGACTGCAAGATAAATCTGTAATCGAAAACTCACTCTAGCACAAAGTATCGATGTCAAGAAACATATAAAATAACTGTAATCTTTCAACATTTTTAGGGAAATTACATAACTGCCAGAAAAATTGATAGCTGAAGAAAATCATATTGATACTTTGCAATTAGGTCACTTTGAGATCACCTTTGCAAATGAAACAAAGTTGGATCAAGAATTTTTATTTTTTGTTTTTCTTCTTCAAAGCTGGCAGCACAGAGGCTCAGTGGTTAAGACACTGGGTTTGTCGGCTGGAAAGCCAGCAGCCCAGGTTCGAGACCTGAGCGGCATGCAATAGGGTGATTTCCCATCCTCGCCCCAGTCCCTGCCAACCTAGCAGTTTGAAAGCATGCAAATGCAAATAGATAAATAGATAACCACTTTGGTGGGAAGATAACAGCACTCCGTCATGTCATGCTGGCCACATGACTACGGAAATGTCTTCGGACAGCAGTGGCCCAATGGCAGCGAAAAGGAGCATTGCCCCCTATAGTTGGCAACTACTAGTAGAGTAAAGTCTGCAGGGACTCTTTTACCTTACGTTTTACTTCTTCAAAGCAGGGGTGAAATCTACTTTCCTTCCTTACCGGTTTGGAAGTGTATGCGCGCATCACATGCACGCACAGACCCTCTGCGCATGCGCAAAATCTTCTGTGCATGTGCAGAGTGTGAAAAACACATTACTTCCTGGTTAAAACCAGGAAGTAATGACACCTGGGTGGGTGGGCAGAGCCTCGTGCTACTATCGCTACCAGTTCTCCGAACCACCCGCCACAATCGCTACCGGATTGCCCGATCCGGTCCGAATCGGAAGCATTTCACCCCTGCTTCAAACCCATTGATATTTGGCTTAGCCCAGGAAACCCTTAGAGAATCCGTAGCACAAACAGAATGAGAGAAAGGAAGGACTCTTTCCTTTTCTAATATTAGGTCATCCAAAATATTTGACTGCATATTGCTATGAAATAATGGTAGACAGAAGACTCTCAGAAAGTGACAACACAGAGAAAGGAAAACTTATTGCAGCTGTTCTATTGAAACGAAAATTTTCTGCATTTGATTAAAGAGAGAGAGAAATTCAACTGTAAAAGTTGTAAAAAAAAATAATAAGAGAGGGTGAGAAGTACCAATAAAGGAGAATATTTGTTGCTCAGGGTTGAAATGAGGGGTCCGTGGTGCCCTCTGAGCTTGCTTTTTTTCTTGCAGATGTTTCATTATGTCTAGACTAGCATGATGATGTTACCTAGTTAGGGTGATGAAACATCTGCAAGGAAACAAGCAAAATCAGAGAGCACCAAGAACCTCTCAGGGTGAGAAGTATTACAAGATCTGCGGGGGTGCAGAGTGCAGTACTGCAAACTACTTCTGCTATCACCGGCTGCCAGCAGTTTAGCAGATCGAATCTCACCAGGTTCAAGGTTGACTCAGACTTCCATCCTTCGAAGGTGGGTAAAATGAGGAACCAGATTGTTGGGGGCAACAGGCTGACTCTGTAAACCGCTTAGAGAGGGCTGTAAAGCACTGTAAAACGGTATATAAGGCTAAGTGCTATTGCTATTACACTCTGATTGTCCAAGAGAGAAAAATGTAACCATGCTGGTTGGTTATAGATTTTTATACATCTCAAGAGACAGATTACTTAATGCTGATCATCTTTTGGGGCCCAGCACAGTTGTTTGGACTCAGTACCCTACATCAGCACTTCAAACAAATAAAACACTTTACTGTAAAGCTTGCTTTAATAACATTGTTCACACAACATCTTAAACCATTGGTGGGTTTACTGCAATACCCTGAACTATAAACTATCCAGTCCCTTTCTAGCTTAATCCAGCATCTTGTGAGTGTTGATAAATTACTGTGAGTCATTTTGGGTTTAGTTTGTATTGCCACACACCTGGTCAATCTCTCTATCCAGATAAGAGCAAGCATACACGCTACTCAGTTCAAAATATAGCTTGATGTTTGTTTCTTAAATACTGGCCAAGTTCAGAACACTGGGATAATGGGCAGACAAAAAACAGGGATAGAGAAAGAGAAGTGAATGAGCAAGAATTTTAATTATTCTTATTTCTCTAGATCTATCCATACATAGACATTTTCTGAGCCAGTGGAAACAATACTGCAGGCAATTTGCAGGAAGTTCCAAATGATAGGTTGCTTGTGGTTATTCCAGCTTTAACTCTTCTACGTACAGAGTAGTAGTTAGATTAGGGACTGCAGGATTCCACCTCTGTTTTGCACCTGTTTTGCACCATAAAGCAGTCTGTCTGGGGAATTCTGGGAATTGAAGTCCACATCTCTTCAAGTCGTCAAGATTGGGAAACAATGGCATAACAATTGACATAAACCATTTGGTGAGGATGATGTGAGGTCCTCAGCCTTATCAGTGAAAATGACAATTTCAGTTTCTTCCTCCACCTAAAATGATCTAAATGCCCACTTTTAAATTAGCATTGTTAATTTAGTCGGTGGTATGATATCCTTTAAATTCAATTTGGATAATCAAGGAAAGCTTACTTTTAATTAGATAAAAATCCAGGAATGAAGGTCTGTCTGCTATCCATTATAAAACAATTCTGCCGCTTTTAAAAGGATTATCCTTTTTGTTGGAGTAGAGTTTGGGTTAATTCCATCTTCAGTTACCAGTGTTAAAAGACTGCTAATTAACGGCAGTTTTTGCACCCTTCTAGGATTATTCAAAAATTTTCCTTCCATTCATAGGGCGTTTTTTTTAAAAAAATGTGCAAATGAGTTTATTTGCCGTACATCAAAACCAAACAAATGTTATGTTGGAATAAGTTTGTCGTTTTGTTCAGTTCCTTAGAGTTGCTTTGTTGGTAAGAAACCATCATTCCATTACTTATATATTACCATGATTAATACCATCCTTTATTGGTTTCATCAAATTTATGGAGCTGCCCAACTCAACGAACTGGGCAGCTTGCAATAAAAACAGCTAATATAAAATTCCACAAGAACAGGAGCAAGAGCAGTTAAAAATGACAAGATAACAATCTTCCCAAGAAATGTAAATAATATTCATATGGGATATTTTGATATTGGCTTTTCCAAAGCAAGGGAAGAGAAGAGTCCAGCCGAGTGGGCCTTCCTCCTTCTTTACTGGGGTCAAAATGTGAAACATCTAACAGTCATGATGGACATGGAAGAATCCTCAAGTTCTTTTTTAGTTCTAGAAACCGCCCTGTATGAAATATTAAAACAATATATTTCAGTGCACGATTCCTATTGTTGTGACCTAGGCTTCCTGAGTCATTAAAACACACTAGTCCCAAAAACCTCTTTTATTGCAACAGCTGTGAATTACATTCATTCACAGCTGAATCCCAATTAGTTGCAAAATGTTCTTTGGGAGAAATCCTTCGGGATAATCACCAACTTTATCTCCCTTGACATTGTTCCAAAGACATACTTGGCAAAGCCAAACGGATTCCAGAATCAAACAGAGATGCCAACTGGGAACAGAATTAATAACGTTGCTTTCCTGCAAAGTGCCCACGTGCCTTTGCTCCTCTTTTAAGTCTTATGGGAGGGGCCTCATCCAGGCCTTACTCCTGAGTTGTCCTTTTTGTTTTAACTGTTCGTGCTTTCTGGCAGCTCTGCGCATGTGCGCACTAAGAATAGGCTTCTCCTGTTCCTCTGCCTCTCTGCTGTCGACTCTGGAGGCTCTGGAGTCCATGCATCACTCCTAGATGGCCCTGGCCCCATCTCTGCCTCTGACGCAGAGCCCTCGTCCGGGCCTTCCTCAGACTCCAGGACTGGCCCATGGTCCTCCCCAGCCTCCTCACTGTCTGACTCCGCTGCCAGCTCTGCAGGCTGCTGGCGGACCACAACACCTATTTTGGTTTGTGTCTTATCTTGTACTTTCCATTATGCTACCTACTTTCGGAGTTAAAAACAAAACAGAATACAAGGGGGGGGGGGGGAATAGAACAAGGTCAAATCTGGTTTGGTAAACAGGCCAGAGGTTTATTCATCTGAGTTTCAGACTTAGGGAACTTCTTTCTACGGGACATGTGCTTTGGGCTATTCTGTGAATCGTATTTATGTGGTGTCTTCCTATTGTTCAATTGGTGTGTTGATGGCTGGCGATTGGCTGTTGTTCCCTTGTGCTGTCAAGCCCTCAGCTCCTAAGTACCTGATAAGCTGGTGATAAATCAGCACTCCTGTTGACTGATAAGGGGCCCATTTCCCAGGCTTCAATCATTTCCCTGGCTATCTTTGCACCTGCATGGCTAACAATCTTAGTAGCTGTGAAACTGAATGTATGTCCTTGTTCATTGCAATGTGAGGTTACCAACGAGTTTGGGTCTCCTTGTCTGACCTCTCGCTTGTGTTCTTGCAATCTGGTGCTTAGCTTCCTCCCTCCCTGTCTGTTCTACACAATCACAGTAGCAATCCATGCAGCATTATCCTGGGACACATATATTTGCCTTTATTCGTGGCAAAAAAAGAACAGTAAACAAAAGGAATTAAAGGCATAGGAAAAGAGAAAGGTAGTAAGAGTTAAATCTAATTTATATTGGTATCATTTACTAAATAGCACCTTACCTTTCTGTCCTTGCGCAAATCCTGGTATCCACAGTGTCACACACTATATGTATATTCTTTAAACTGTTCTTTCTATGTTCTTTAAGCTTCTCACATCTTTCTTTGAGGATCTGAAAATGCTAAGCAGTCCTTTTGTAAAGATGGTAAAGAGATTAGAGAGGTAACCTTAGTTTAGTTTGGCTTCTTCAATGCTAATGTTTATATTCCCCAAAAAGCAATATTTTCAATTACCAATAAGAAAACAGAATTTACTTCCAGTGGAAATCAAATGAAGGAGCTGTGTTATACATGAAGTCCTAAGCGTTTTGTTCACACAACATGCTAAACTCTACATGAGGTTGACAATGAACAATTGTTATTCTCACATAACAAAGTGTGCCTAAACATACTATGCCTGCCATTTGTAACATACTAAGATTATTGGGTATAGAGACAAATAAAACTTCTTCTCCATTACCTCTAAATGGGTCATGTACAAGGAAATCAAGGTAGCACAGGTAGTCCTTGTTGAGGGTAAAACTGCCCTCTGCAAAGTAGTGCAACGGACCAGACAACGAATAGATACGTTGCTTAGCAAAAACACACAGATACTCACAGACTCTGAATGTTTAAACAAAAATGAACAGTCTTTACTTGTAGTGTAAAAAATAAACGTGGCTTCGCAAAACAAAGATAACACTTCTTCAAATAATCACGGTTCAACACAAAAACATAGTTTGCTTACAATTCCAGTTATCTTCAGTAACACCGACACAGACACAGTTCCTTTCAGCAGTTCAATCTTCTAATAGCAGGAGCAGAAGTGAATGAACTTCCTGCCTTCTTTTATGTCCGCTTAGCACAGCCAATTAGTATCATCTCGTAGCAGTTAAAGTTACAGAAAATAGTTTTCTCTATATTATCTACCCAACCGTAGGATAAGCATCCAACAGTCCTCATTTAATAACATTCATTTGGCTGCCATAGTAACGGGAGGGGGAAGAGCTAGGTGGAATTGGGGGGGGAAGTGTGCTGGAGGAATCTGGAGGAAACGAAACCGATAGTTAAGCCACCAGACTGTATCTTTGAAGTTACTATCGGGTCAACCGTCGTGGCATTCCTGATTGATGACACTGCCAGACGTGCTTCCACCTAACCCCTGGGAGACCTTTGGATTGGATGATTTACGGTGGACAGTGGGAGGGGATGCTTTCTATATGCAATTTTCGCGCCTATTGCCTTAGATTCTGCTTTTCCTTGGTTGCGATCACTTCATTTTCTAGTAAAAGTACCTTTCTCTATAAACAATGGAGTTTGGGTCATTCTTTCCTGGACTTTGAAGGAAGCACACCTGACAGGCTATTTGACATTATTACAGCACTAAAAGGATCACTTACAACCTTGATTTATGACTGGTCTTCGCACTTATGCCTGTCGTAGCATCCTTGCCGCCATGTGATCATGATTTTAGTGCTTGGCAACCATTGTGCATTTACAACAGCTGCAACATCCTGTGGTCCCATTATTGCCATTTGTGACCTTCTCAGGCAGTTTCCAACAAGGAATCAGTGGGAGAAGTCCACAGGAGGTTGCAAGTCATGGTCACATGATGCCTCATTTAACGACTGCAGGTGATTTATTTAAATTTATGGCAAAAAAGGTCAAAAAATCACGGGTGGCCACATGGTGCCTCATCTAATGACCACACTGTTTTAACAATGAATATTCTAGTCCCTAGTATGGTCATAAGTTGATACCTGTAGGATGCGATTGGTATTCCTGTTAGGAAGTTCTAGAATAGGGAAATTGTCACAAGTTCTTTTATGTACAGTATACATACCGTGTTTCCCCCAAAATAAGACCGTCTTATATTTTTTTGAACCCTGAAATAAGTGCTTGGCCTTATTTTCAGGAAGGTCTTATTATTTTGGGGCAGGTGGAGCAAGACGGGGCTCCTCTTGCCGTCTTACCTGATTTCCAGCTCTGTCTCCCTAATCCTAACCAGAGGAAATGGCGGGCACCGGCTGCGTATGCAGTTAAATATTTTCAGGGAGGGCTTATTTTTGGTGGGGGAGGGGAGCTTATTTTAGCGCATGTGCTCAAAAGCCCGATTGGGCTTATTATCCGGAGAGGTCTTATTTTCGGGGAAACAGAGTAAGTCAGTGGGCTCTGAAACCCAAGACAGCTACCATAGCAACACAGGTCCCTAGGCCTTGAGCTTGTTTGGAGGTTCTAGCAGGGGAGCGCGGCTATCGTATACCCTTGACCAAAGATCGGTACACTCCTTCTATCTGGGATGGTCGTCCTCTTCCTCCGAGCACGCAGCTTCGGGAGGGACGCACATGGAGCGGTGAGGGAGGAAGGGGACACCCGCCTAGCCAGCCAGATCAGCTGAATCAACCCTGGCAATCAATGGGGTGACAGATGTCGCAGCCAGATGATCGCCCTCACATCTCAGGTCCCTAGGCCTGACCATTGAATCAGTGGTGGGGTTCACATTAGGTTACTACCAGTTTGCATGTGCGCCTGCCTTCCACATATATGTCCAGCCTTCCGCGCATACGGTTTGCTCGCACACGTGCCTTCTGCTCATGTCCCCAGCCTGAAAAACATGCCTAAACAGGATGGCATAGAGCCGGGGTGGGGGGGAGGGAGGGGGCACCTGCGATTTCGGTTCAGGCGAACCAGTCTGAACCATCTGACTACCACCTCTGCATTGAATGTTTTAAAATACTATATAGGGAACAAAGTGTCCTACATGCACAAAAAGTGTAAAGACTAATTATATAAGGCAACAGCATATATTAAACTAATAAGAAATGAACATGTATTATGCATGTTTATAACGAACGTAACCGTCACAATACTGCTATTTATTTTATTTATTTGAATTTATTAAACATATTTCTATACATAGCAAACAAAAGACTCTCAGAGGCTTACATGGAAAAAGTACAATTTAAAACATCTCTGATAAAAAAAAGATTAAACACAATAAACAACACAAAGTGCAATGATATTGGGAGACGGATCATACAACCGATTGCTGCTGAATAAAAATATTTCTCTTTTATCTGTTGGCTCAGTGAGCATAGAACTGTTATACCACAACCCTGGGTTCCCACGAAATGCTGAACTACCCACGTTTACCCAGTGCCTTTTGTAGTCTAGTGTCACCTGTTGTGTAAACCCATCTTTTAGTATTATGAAAATTCTGTAGATCCCTGACGGTCTCTTTCTGATCCTCAAGGTTTGAAGATAAATAGGGAAGGAATCCAACTAGGAAAGGAGAAGATCTCCATCTAGTGGTGGAGACGCAAAATGCCTCCTTCCACGCTACCCATTAGCTTGTGGCAAATAAAAATACTTTTTATGGCACATTATATTATGCACTCAATTCTTTGCTTTAATACTCCTTTGAGATCCATACCCCTTTTTTCTTTCTTCCTTGTTTGCAATTATACAGAAATAACATGCACGTAGCAGATTGGCATAAGGGCCCGTTCCTCATAGTACAGCCATTCCTTCGGGCTCTTGAAGAAGATAGGAGGCAAATGTGTGGAGAAGGCAAAGGACCAGCACTTAACATTTGGGAGAGGAAAAGGACTGGAGTGAAAAAACAAAGTAGGGAGGAACAGGTGTCATGTCAATAGGCAGAACCAGGATATTCTAGCTTCCCTAAAATATTTTCCCCTTTTTTAGCAGTAGCAATAACAGACTTCCACAGTGCTTCACGGTGCTTTACAGCCCCTTTTAAGTGGTTTACAGAGTCAACCTATTGCCCCCAGCAATCTGGGTCCTCATTTTACTGACCTCAAAAGGATGGATGGCTGAGTCAACTTTGAGCAGGTCAGGATCGAAGGAATCGAACTCCTGGCAGTGTGAGCAGAGTTAGCCTGCAATTACTGCATTGTAACTACCACGGCTCTTACAGCAACAGCACCTAGACTTATATACTGCTTCCAAGTGCTTTACAGCACTAAGCGGTTTACAAATATCAGCATATTGCCCCCAACAATCTGGGTCGTTTTACCAACCTCGGAAGGATGGAAAGCTGAGTCAAACTTGAGCCAGTGAGGTTTGAACTCCTGGCAGTGAGATGAATTAGCCTGCAATACTGCAATCTAACCTCTTTGTCTTCAAGACAGGTCTCGGAAGTTTTCTTGGCAAGATTTCAGAAGTGGATTGCCATTGTCTCCTTACTAGGGCTGAGATTAAATAGCCCAAGGTCATCCGGCTAGCTTTGTGCCTGAGGCAAGACTTGAACTCACAGTTTCCCAGTTTCTACCCTGGTTCTTTAGCCATTATACCAAACTGGTCCTCTTCTAGCATTTAGGAGGTATTTTTTTTGGATTTTTCTTTATTATTTTAACTAAGTTTTAAAGCAGTTGAAATGAACTCATGAAGAAAGAGAATAATTTTACATGCTTCCATCCATGTTACTTTAATGAAACTAACACCTTTCTGACATCTATTGCCAGCAAATTTCTTAAGTTAATGCGGTACTTTCTCTCAGGAAATAGCCCGAAAAGTATTCCAGGGCAGCACAAAGTGATGTCTGTAATATATTCCAAAATGTCTGTCGCTGGAAAAAGAGAGTGAACTCTGATTTTTCTGTACGTTGGGCTTATTTGCGATGTGAAGCAATCAGATGCAAATTGTGATTGTGCTGATAAGAACTCTTGCCCGAAGTCTCACAGATAAGATCAAAGCAAAGAACTTTATAAAGTTCTGATTATTAAAAGATTTAAATCTATTAACAGATTGATTTAAAGTATCTAAATACTGCTGCCTTGCTGTGTGTGTGTGTATTTAGAGTGTATTCCTGGGAGGGATGAGTGAAGAATATTAAGCGTGCATGCCAAAGCTATATATATTCACAGCAGAGTCACCTAAGATAACAGAACAGAATAACAGAGTTGGAAGGGACTTTGGAGGTCTTCTAGTCCAACCCCCTGCCCAGGCAGGAAACTCTACATTACTTCAGACAAATGGTTATCCAACATCTTCTTAAAAACTTCCACTGTTGGAGCATTTACAATGTCTGGAGGCAAGTTGTTTCACAGATTAATTGTTCTAACTGTCAGGAAATTTCTCCTTAGTTCTAGGTTGCTTCTCTCCTTGGTTAGTATCCACCCATTGCTTCTTGTCCTGCCCTCAGGTGCTTTGGAGAATAGCGTGACTCCCTCTTCTTTGTGGCAACCCCTGAGATATTGGAAAATTGCTATCATGTCACCCAGTGGTGGGTTTCAATTTTTTTTACTACCGGTTCTGTGGGTGTGGCTTGGTGGGCATGGCAGGGGACGGATACTGCAAAATCCCCATTTCCTCCCGATCAACTGGGACTCGGGAGGCAGAGAATAGATGGGGGCGGGGCCAGTCAGAGGTGGTATTTACCGGTTCTCCGAACTACTCAAAATTTCTGCTACCGGTTCTCCAGAACTGCTTTTTCAAGAGGCAGCTGGGCTTTCTTTTTGTTTGAAGACGTTTCACTTCTCATCCAAGAAGCTTCTTCAGTTCTTGGATGAGAAGCGAAACGTCTTCAAGCAAAAACAAAGAAAATCCAGCTGTCTCTTGAAAAAAAGCACCTTGGAGACAACCATGACCTGGATGACTGAGAATCTCCACAGGCAACTCTGTTTGGTAAAATCAATGCCATTTTCATTGCACACAATCAATCAATCAATAATGAGCTGACAAAGACAGATATAAAGGAAGAGTTCTTAGAGTGGAGAATTTGGGGAAAAAAATATTTTGCACTCCAGCTTTCCCAATATGGTGCTTTGGACTACAAGGAGAGATTCAACCTGGAAATAAGGAGAAATTTTCTGACTGTGAGATCCTTCGGAAGTTGTGGGAGCTTCATCACTGGAAGCTTTAAAGAAGAGACTGGACTGCCATCTGTCAGAAATGGTGTGGGGTCTCCTGCTTGGGCGGGAGATGAGACTAGTTAATCTACAAGGTCCCTTTTATTTATTTATTTATTTATTTATTTTATTAAATTTATATACCGCCCTTCTCCCCGAGGGGACTCAGGGCGGTGAACAGCCATAAATAAAAAACATATATACAAAATTTAAAAACCAAATAAAACCGAATTAAACGTTGGCCCCAATATTTAAAATCCCAATTTACAATATTAAAACCCCCAAATTAAAATATTACAATTTCAAATTTCTAAATTTTTTTACAAAAGAAGGGGAAAAGGGAAGAATTAGGCCAGGCCCACCTGGTGGAACAGGAAAGTTTTTAACTCACGGCGGAAGGCACGAAGATCCGGGATCCTCCGTAACTCTGGGGGGAGCTCGTTCCAGATAGTGGGTGCCCCCACAGAGAAGGCTCTCCCCCTGGGGGCCGCCTTCCAACTCTGTTAATCTGTTAAATATCTAAAGGCAGCAAGTTAAGAAGAGCACATGCCATTTCTGAATCTAAAAGTCTTTGAGAGTAAAGGTTCATTCTCCAAGCTTGTAGGTCGGTTTCCGAACATTTCATAACAGGCTATGTAAGATGTTACCTAGCCTGGTAACGAAACGTTCGGAAATCAGCTCACAAGTCTGCAGGATGAACCTTCACCTCTCATGCTACACCCGAGCTACAGATATTCTCCACTATTGCTAAAAGTCTTTGCCCAGCACTGTGATTTGAGTTTTACTACTTAAATGTTTTACTTTCAATAGAAAAAGGGCTTCAAATGGAGCAAATACATTTGACCAACATGCTTGAATAATCTACTAAAGTGAATTCAAACAAACAGACTGTCATTAGTCTGTCATAAGAGCTAGAGGCATAGCTGGCATTCCCTACAGTGTAATTTAATCTTGTTCTCGGCGGCTAATTATATGAACAAACATATCTTCCATTAACTTTGCCTGATAAACTGCTTTGGGTGGATACCATCTGTAAGACAGGAGGCAAAATCCTGCTTTTTTTTTTCTCTTTTGCAAAGGAAAAATATCTATGCATGCATACTGTATATGTAAAAGCATGTGGTGCAGTGTCTTGTTGATAGTCCATTATTCTATTCATCCCCCTGAAGTCCAAGTGGATAAATAGAACAATGGTAAAACTATAATAGAACCAGAAAAAATTATCTGTGCAATTACAATAGTTAAGCCACAATTTTTAGATGCATCCAGGAACTAACCATTTATGAAGATTAAAATAATATGACTTAAACTCAGTTACATCTAATGACCGGAAAATAAGTATAACTGGTTCCTTTCATTGACCAAGCAATAAGGCCAAGGCTGTACTGCAGAGGGGGACATATTTTGAACTTGGCTGATCAAAAGCCTGGAACATGTTGTTTTTATCAGTCCATTAATGTTTAGAACTGTTAAGGACTTCTACAATAAACTTGTCTAATTAGGCTTATAACAAAGCCATCCAAGCATATACATAGATGTCTCCAGTTCAGAGGGGTTAGAAAATTGTACATAGCTGAGCACAAATGCTTAAGAAATCCCACATTTGAATGCCAGTTTTAACCTCTGTGTGAACCTATATTTTCATATCTCTGTTCAAATATCCTTTTTGCAGTATCACTATATCTGATATGCCGTATTTTCCAGGAAGGAAGGCAACCTTGAATTTAAGATAACCTTCGCCGCAAATAAGTATGATCAAATTTGAAATATATGTATGTACGTGTGTGTGTGTATGTATGTGTGTGTATCTGTATTTATGTACCCATGTATGTGTATGTACATGTATGTACACACACAAACACACACACACACACACACACACACACATACCAAATCACAGGATCATGATTTGTGATTTGACTTCCAACTTCTCTATCACTTTTTCTTGCTGGCTGTGAAGTTCACAATTGGTGATCATGTGACTGCAGAAAGCTGTCATAGTCGCAAATGTGGACCAGTTGTGAAGCTGCTGAATGGTAATCACATGACCATGGAATACTGCAACGGCCATAAATACAAGAATTGGCCAGAAATGTGTTATTTTTTTTCACCTGTTGTAATTTTGAATGGTTGCTAAACAAGGCAATTGGTAAGCAAGTACTATCTGTAGATAAATAAATAAATAAATGATTGCCCATACACAAATTTAACTGGGATGATATAAGACTCCTACATTGAACAGGGGGTTGGACTAGAAGACCTCCAAAGGCCCTTCAAGTCAGTGGTGGGTTTCAAAAATTTTCGCTACTGGTTTGGTGGGCGTGGCTAGGTGGGGGGCATGTGAGTGGGCGTGGCCAACCTGATGTCACTCACACCCACACCCACTCAGTTACATGACCCCCACCTAGCCACACCCACACAGTCACATGAACCCCCCCACCTAGCCACACCCACATGAAAAGGTAGGAAAATTTTTGGAATTTCCACCTATCTACCCCCGCACTCCCTTCACCAGTTTCCCCTCCTTTAGCAGCCCCGGCCCAAGCCCCACTTCCTCCCCCACCACTGCCTCTTTGTTCGGGCTGCTTACCTTCCACGGTGGCTGGTCCAGAGTCCAGAAGGCAAGCTGACCAGGGTTTTTGGCGGCCCCCAGCCAGCTGCCGCTGCTGGAAAGTAGCTGGCAAAGAAGTCGCTTTGAAAGCTGTTTTGCAGCTGGGGCAACTGGCCGCAGGCCACTGAAAAGTACCTGAAGTCATGGAAAAAGCTGCTGCCATCACTGCCATATTCTTTGCGCATGCACATTCTATTGGATTTGTAAGGCAATGGGATGCGTGTGTGTGAAGAACATGGTGGGCGGGGCGAGTGAGTGGCGACCGGGGAACCGGTTTGGGGCGGGGGATGGCCAGCCAGCCATCACTACCGGTTCGGCGACCTTGGCCAAATTTCCATCAATGGTTTGCGCAAACCAGTGCGAATCAGCTGAATATCACCTCTGCTTCAAGCCCTATGATTCTATGAAATCACACACAATGGTGCAAACACAAAAGAAGGAAAGACTATGGGCATCTCATTCAGCAAACATAAACAGTATATATTTACTCTGGAATATGTCTCATTGATTTCACTAACTCTTACTCCTCAGTAATCACATTAGGGAGTTTTACTCCTGATCTCTGTGTATACTACCTACATTCTCCTATCTTTTCCCTCCCTGTGTACTGGGAAAATTGTTTTTGTCCATTTAGAGTCTTCATTGATTTGAGAATCTTGATCCCTCCCCCCCCAAGTTCTTATTTGCATGGACAGCTTCCATAGGTACCAGCAATCAAATAGGAAAACTGTTTTAATTAGCTAAATTGGCTTTCTCTTTCTCCTTTCTTCCCCTTTTTATTCCAATTAACACATGTGGATATGTGGATAAATAAACCAGTAAATAGTTGCACAGTTATTTGCACAACAGCAGCAAATGGAACTCCAACAGGTTGAATAGAATAGACAAATAGAATAGTAATTTCTGACAAACTTATATTGTAGAAGTCTTTCAAATTTCAACTGACTTTCAATTGGTCAACAAACCAATTTCGGTGTATATATAATGTACAATGACAATAAAAGCTATAATACTATACTATACTATACTATACTATACTATACTATACTATACTAT
>WNWU01000001.1:83462269-83477928 GCA_012654045.1 Ptyas mucosa
ATACTATACTATACTATACTATACTATACTATACTATACTATACTATACTATACTGATGACATAGTATCTATTAATTCTGAATTCCTATGTGTGCAAACAGATTACACTGACTGATTGTGTGTCAAGTCGTTTTTTATTCTTAGCAAACACAGAGTGTTTCTCCGTGACGTCTGTCCCTAATCTGGTCTTTGAGGTCTTTCCAACAGTGGACTCACTGCCACTGTAAACTGGGTTAATCCACTTTATGGCTTATCATCCTCTTATTCCCTTTCCTTTCACTTTTCCCAGCGTTACAGCCTTTTTCAGAGAACTAGGTCTTCGCATAATGTGTCCAAAGAAGAATAATTAAACAGATTGCATAGGTTTCTGATTTTTTAAAAAACTATGTGAAATTGAGTTTTCATTCAGAGAAGAACAAGCGTCCCGGGAAATACCTTGTGGCACCTCTTCACTCAGCAATATTTTGTAAGATTTTGTAAGATTTCAAAAGAATGAAGCTTTTTACTGTAGTATTTACAAATAACAAGAGTCGAGATTTTGGCATTAAGCTCAAAGATTTATACTCTTTCGTATGATTAAAAAAGCCATTTGTTTCATACGTACAGTCAATCTATCATATGCTATCAAGTTATTTTCCACTCCTAGTAACAGCCACAGTAGTTGATAAGCTATTGTTTGTGGTTTAGCACAACGGGTGAAGCCAGCTTTAAAACAAACTACAGGTAGTCCTTGACATACAACCCCAATTGAGCCCAAATTTTCTGTTGCTAAGTGAGACATTAGTTAAGTGAATTTTACCTTTCTTGCTTCAGTTGTTAAGCTGTTAATCGCTGCAGTTGTTAAGTTAGTGACACGGTTGTTAAGTGAATCTGGCTTCCCCATTGGCTTTGCTTGTCAGAAGATCGCAAAAGATTATCACTTTGTTCTTTCTTCTAAAATAGTCAAGGAAATCTCCTTCCCAAAAGAAAGGAGAAAGCTCCCCCTTGACAAGAGCTGACTCGCATCCCCCCACTAATAGAAAATCAGCCAGAGCAGTTTTTGCAATTAGCCAAAGTGCTTGTGAATGGAAAACTTGTATCCATTCATAAAAGCAGAAGACTCTTTGTGAATGGAAATTAAATAACTGGACAGCTCCATTCATAAACAAAAGCATTGCCTGTTGCAACCTATTCATACTGACTACAGCCAGCACAGAGAGACAAAACCTAATAGATTAAGCATATAAAGACAATGGCATTCAAATTTACATTCTCCCACCCGACCTCAAGGACAGGGCACAATCTCCCAGCCACAATGGAAACCAAGCCATCACAATTAGAATAACCAAAGACATACACTTGAAACCTATTGCCCAACAAGCCCAGAAATCTCAATCACACAGCTCCAAAGCAATATAAAAGTCTCTCCGCTCACCAGACCAGGTGATCAGTTGTCCCAGAGCAACGTGCTATGTCACTTCGCTTCTGATTCCTAAAGAAATGAGAAACCTCCTTTCCAATAGCAGCTTGCCTCCAAATTCATTGCCTCCTGCATCTTTCTCACGGCTTGGAACCGGACCAGATTTTACTTTCCAAAAACATGATCCCAGGATACTGCAACTGTTACAAATATGAATCAGTTGCCAAGGATCTGAATATTGAACATGGAGATGTTGCACCGGTTGTGTGAAAAATAGTCATAACTCACTCTTTTTGGTGCCTTTCTAACTTTGAATGGTCAGTAAATGAACTGTTGTTAAGTCCGCTTAATGAGATGGATGAGCCAAGCACAGGTTGAAGAAATAACAAAAACCCCAGGTGGAAAACAGATAAAGGTTTCTTGGGACACACTTCCTGAAGTTAAAAATTTAGAAACTGAAGTCCAGGAAATAGGGGCAGCATCACATAGCAGTCCTAGGAACTCTGTATGTATGTATTACTGAAATGTTATAAGAATGTTTATATGCACATACAATAAACCATAGGGGAGGATATTTTGTAGCTCAGGTTGAAATGAGGGGCCCTCAGTGCTTTCTGGGCTTGGCTGTTTTCTTGCAGACGTTTCATTACTCAAATGATGATATTTGAGTTTGAGGAAGTTGCATAACATTCTCAGAGACTCTTCCTATCCCGCTTACAATCTTTTTGGACTGTTGCCTTCTGGCAGAAGATACAGAACAATTAAAACTCGGACCACACATTTTCTGAATAGTTTTGATCCCAGAGCTATAATTGCACTCAACAATGAACTAAAGGGCCACCATCAGTGAGCTGTTGGACAGCTTTATTTATTTATTTATTTATTTATTTATTTATATATGCCGCCCTTCTCCGGAGACTCAGGGCGGCTTACAATGCGTTAAGCAATAGCCTTCATACTTTTGTATATTTTATACAAAGTCATCTTATTGCCCCCACAAACCGGGTCATTTTACCCACCTTAGAAAGGATGGAAGGCTGAGTCAACCTTGAGCCTGGTGAGATTAGAACTCGCAGTAATTGCAGGCAGCTGGATGTTAAATGCTGTCTTTGGTAGGAGGCATTAGCCTGCTACGCCACTCAGGCTCCTGGTCTGTTGTGTGGATGTTTGCGTGGTTTAGGGGTGGGGAATTTGTAGTGGGTGTGTGTGTGTGTTGGACCTAGTCTTTGGGTGTTAAGTGAATTTCGTTGTATGGGTATACTGTGTATATACATACAATGACAATAACATTTATTATTATTACTACCACCTAGTTTGGGGAATAGCAATAGCATTTAGACTTATATACCACTTCGCAGTGCTGTACAGCCCTCTAAGTTTACAGAGTCAGTCTATTTTCCCCAACAATCTGGGTCCTCAATGAAACGATTGCAAGAAAACAACCCAAGTTCAGAGAGCTGCCAAGGGCCCTTTACAGATACAATTATTTCGTTGCAATATGGACAGGAGGATTCTTTTCATCAAAGGCGAATCATTGCAAATGAAATAAATAGTGAACTAACGGATAACTAACAAACTATACATAGGTCTCAACTAACTGGATGCAGAAAATATAACATTGGTGCGGATTACAGCCTCGCTGCCGCTCAGGGTGCTGTTCCTTTGGTTCTTGCGACGAGGCGCTGTATTCTTTTGTAAAGAAAAAAAAAGTTCACCCCCGACGTCATCCTAAAGGAACCGCCCTTCACCTGGCAGTTTTTGCCAGCCTCCAAAATGTCCCTCCAAGCCACGCGCCGGCGCAGCGGCGACTCTTGAGGACGTCCGCAAGCCTTCCGCGCTCGTCGGGCCAATCAGCGGCAGGAAGGGCGGCGCGCGAGGAATTCGAACCGTGTGGCGGTTGACGTCCGCGATGCGAACTGACGGCCGGCCGGCCGAACGAACGGAGGGAGGGAGGGAGAGAAGGTAGGGAGGGGGGGGAAGAAATGGCTGCTCGGTGAGGGAGGGGACTTTGTGAGTGGGAGATGATTTTGCTTGCACTCCAACGAAAGCGCTTTCCGAGCATTAGATGAGAACGCTACTATTTCCATTAGGGTATTGACGGGAAATCCTCCGGTGGGTTCTTTTTAAAAATTGTTATTTCAACCTATTTCTTTTTTATTATTTCCTCCGTTTGGGGCTGGTTAAGATAAGGAGTCGAAGCCGCCATAAGTCTGCAGGGCACCAGGTTGGGGATGGTTGCCCCGGGGACTTTAGGGCAGCCCCCTGAAAAGTAGGACCCTCTTTCTGCCAGGATTTGTCTGGGTTGGATTTGGGAGCGCTTCCATCTGTCACGTGGAGATCAGGCTAGCCCAGCTACAAGACATGGATATTCATCATCAACATCATCATCATCCTTTTAGCCGTTATGCACCCACTATAGGATGAAGGCCTCTTCTGCATGTTTCCAACCCATCCGGTCCTGGGCTTTCCTTTGCCAATTGAGCCCACAATACTTGCTGATGTCTACACATCTTGTTTTTGGTCTCTTTTGTGGATGCTGATGTTGAGACTCTAGAAAGAGTGCAGAGAAGAGCAATGAAGATGTTTAGAGGGCTGGTTTCTGAAATATGTCTAGTTTAATGAAAAGAAGGACCAGGGGAGACATGATAGCAGTGTTCCAGTATTTGAGGGGCTGCCACAGTGAGGAGGGGAGTCAAGCTATGTTCCAAAGCACCTGAAGGCCAGACAAAGAATAATGGATGGAAACTGATCAAGGGAGAGAAGCAACTTAGAAATAAGGAGAAATTTCCTGACAGTTAGAACAATCAACCAATGGAACAGCTTGCCTTCAGAAGTTGTGGGAGCTTCATCACTGGAAACTTTCAAAAAGAGACTGGATCTGTCAGAAATGGTGTAGGCAGTGTCTCCTGCTTTTTTTTGGGGTGGGGGGGTTGGACTAGATGACCTACAAGGTCCCTTCCAACTCTGTTATTCTGTTCTGATGCTTTTTATCAAGTGGGATCCATACTATGACTGCCTTGGTCCACCTGCCATCAGTGGTTCTTGCTATGTGACCAGCCCATTTCCATTTCCATTCTTTTACTCTTTTGATGGCAATAATTAACTTCATTTGGGTTTGCTAAAGTGCCTGATGAATTGTTAATGCTGGTAAAGTACAAATATCTTGTTACTTTTCTTGAATTTTGCAGACAAAATTAGTATTCTTTATATCATGGGTATCCAACTTTTTGGCTTGTGTGAACTGCATTGGGTGAAGATGAATTTTTTTGGACTGCATATAAAATATATAACTGTATATAATATGTAAATGTATATAAAAGTTTACAGTTTTGTGGGGCCACATTACTAGCTCTCCATGGGCCTCATGTTGGACATGCTAGTCTTATATCATACATTATATATTCAACACTTCTATGGAGTGATTGCTGAATCTCATATCATTCTGGTGCAATTTCTATGATGCAACAGCCTTATATTATTAGAAAGAAAATATTCTTTAATATTTTATTATTGAATTTTCAAAATTGCACTAGGGATTTAAATTGTATATAGTGTTACATATAGTGTCATTTAAGTATTCAGTATTAAATAATTTAGGGAATTTAGATGCGTTTAGTATGGTATCACAGAGATTGTTTTTGTTACTTTATAACACCTTCTTAAGTAAAAATGTAAAGGAATACAGTTTGTTTTTGCAGATATAAGACATTTTTTTAATTTAAAAAAAGCATAAAGATTTTGTTTTTGCAGATGCTGTACTTTTTGAAAATTGAAGAATTTTAACATATTGTTTTTTCTTTATCAGGAAAGAAAAAATGTCATTGAAAGCAGTTTCTTTACATAATATCCCGGGTGGTACACCTTTAAAGGATTTTGTAAAATTCCAGGTGAATTGTACTTTGGATTCAGCTCCTTCAATGGTTCTTACTTGCCAAAATGTTTGCTCTGGCCAAGAGACTAAAGGAATAAATGTTTTCCAGTCCACTTTAATGTCTGGCAGTATACATAGACAAGAATTCTTTGACCTCAGTGAAATAAAAGCATCTGAAGAAATCGTGGGAATGATTTCATGTCAGAAAACTAAGCCCCTGGCAAGGAGTGCCGTTCAAAAACGTAAAGCTTGTGAGCCATTATCCCTTGAATCTCCAGCAAAAATCTTCTCAAGAATGAAACAAAGAGCATCTCTTGTCAAAGAAAAAAACAAGCCTTCAGAAGCTAAGTTGTTGGACCCAAAGTGTACTATAGATTATATTCTTACTCCTGAACGGCAACCTGCCTTTCTACAAAGATCAGAAAAAATACCTATAGTTGAAGATAAAAAAAAGATAAAGCTGGATGAGGATTTTCTTGAAGAATCCAATATAAAAACAGGTTGGTTATATAATTTCTTTCAAATTTCTTCTAGTATCATACTTAGATGTTTGAGATACAATTACAAAAATAACTCTAGAGCTTCTATGCAGCAGTGACAGAAATTGGACAACCTGCTCCCTGCCTTATTATTATTTAGACTCGCCTTCAGGATTGATTGATTGAATTGATATGCCACTCATCTCACTGTTCGGGGTGATTCTGGGTGGCTAACAATATAGTAAGAAATAGAAATTTTTTTAAAAACCATTATAAACATAAAAACAAATTAAAATGATAAAAGGTTACATACAGAGTAAAAAAATAATGAGTCTAGAACGGAGCAAAGGTACCTTTTCTGGTCACTGCACCAGCCACTTCTAGCGTATAGCTTCTCCATCAGGGCCCGACACCAACTGGCAGAGCAAGATGTTAAGGCTCTTCCTAAGGGTTAGAAGGGTGGAGGTTGATATCACCTTCGGTGGTGAGATGTTCCAGATGGGCCATGGCAGAAAAGGCTCCTTTAGACTGCTAGAATTCCCATTAGCTGAAATTCTTCGACTGATGGGGTCTGTGCTCTTTGCCAGAACAAGTGGCTGGGTCAGTCCCATTGGAGCAAGTTGTTCCTCAGATACCTTGGATGACCAACACCAATATTTTTGAATAAGCTGTCCTTCCCATTTCATCTATTGCTTATTACTTTTTTCTCCAACTTTCTCCTATTGTTCATTTTTATATGCATAAACCATTAACAAAGTGCTTTAAATCACACTTGAATCATTGTTTCCCAGCACCACTTCTTAAGAATACCAACCAAGAAAGAGTGATGAAGAAATAACCATATAATTAATTAATTGTCAAATTATGTATTGGGTACCCCTGAGAACTTGCAGAAGCACATCTGAACTTCCTCAGTGACAACACTTGTCTGTTAGATTAATTGTATTGTATTTTGCCATGCAAATATTAAATTCCATGTTTTCTAAAAGGTTATTTTTCAATCTACCAGGTATTGAAAGCTATTTATCAGTGGGTTTTGTCCTTTCAGTTTCAGTGACAGATTTTACTGAAGTCAACAAAAATATATGTACTACAGTAATAAGTCCTCCATTTCTGGAATCTCCCAACAAGTTCTTTTCCCGTGTAAAACAGAGGTTGCGGGAAGATTGGTTGCAGAAAGGTAATAATTTTCTTAGGTGATGAGAAGTTTTGCATATATTTTTGTCTTGAAATTCTGTCTTCAATTTTTCTACCTGCAAACTTGTGGTCACTCTATAATTTTCTTGTAAAAGATGGAATATTCTGTTTATAATAACTAAACATAGCAAACTGCCAAATAATTTGTAGTTGCTTTTATTCATTTACTCATCATTTGCCTTTAGTTTTTTTCAAACTTTTGCCCAATAGTATTCTGATTCTGATTTTTAACTTATTTCATTTTGATTTATTTAACATTTAATGTTTTAATGTTTTGTACCCCTTTTTATGTTTGTAAGCCACCCAGAGTTGCTTGTCAGTGAGATAGGTGGCATATAAATAGATTAAATAAGTAAGTAAACAGAAATGGTCATCAAATAGCATGTGCACCATTCAGCAAGCTCTTCGTTATTGATACACACACACATTAACACACACACCATAGCTAGTTAGCTATCTCATCATCATCATCATCATTTTATTAAGATTTTTACATAAGTAAAAGATAAATGTAAAGAACAATTAGGAAGAAAAAATAGTTAAAGAAACAAAACAGTAAGCAATTTGCAGTTTTTATAATGGTTATAAACAAACTCATTATCATTCCTCCCTCTTGATATTACAGAAATCTCTTCAACCTCTTGTTTAATTGTTTTTCAAATTCACTTGGCTTTTTTCTATTTTCAATAAAATGTCCATAAAAAGTACTTGTTTTGTCCTTTACCAAATAGCTTGGTTTTGCCATTTCTGTCATCTTTACAATCCATTCCACAATTTTGGGAACTTCAGTATGCCTCCATCTCTGTGCACATAATAATTATGTTGCAGTTCTGTCTTTTTCTTGTTATTGAGAAGTTATTGTCTAATAACTTCTGGTGGGACTGGAAGTTGGCAAACGGGCTGTTTCCAGCTTTCGGAGGGCCTGTGGGGGTAGGGAAGGCCGTTTTTGTCTTCCCCAAGCTCCTAGAAAGGCTCTGGAGCCTGGGGAGAGCAAAAAACGGGCCTTCTGGTCCCACCGGAAGTCGGCAAATGGGCTGTTTCTGGCCTTGGAGGGTGGGGGGGAAGGCCATTTTTGCCCTCCTCACTCTCCTAGAAAGGCTCTAGAGCCATGATGGCGAACCTATGGCACGGGTGCCACAGGTGGCACGCGGAGCCATATCTGTGGGCACACGAGCGTTGCCCTACCTTAGCTCCAGCACGCATGCATGCACCGGCCAGCTGATTTTCAGGTCTTCCGGGCCCACCAGAAGTCAGGAAACGGGCTGTTTCTGGCCTCCACAGGGCCTCCAGGGGGGTGGGAAAGGCTGTTTTTGCCCTCCCCAGGTTCCAAGAAAGCATCTGGAGCCTGGGGAGGGTGAAAAACAGGCCTACCGGGCCCACTGGTAACCTTTTTGTTGTTGCGTGCCAAAAGTGGGGGGAGCGCACGCGGGGGCGGGGAGGCATTAAATGGTGTGGGCACGCGGGTGCGCGACCGCCCCACACTCCCCCCGCTTTTGGCACGCGACGGCAAAAAGGTTAGCCATCACTGCTCTAGAGCCCGGGGAGGGCGAAAAACAGGCCTACCAGGCCCACCATGCCATCGCGTGCCAAAAGCAGGGGGGGCGCGTGTGCATGCGCAGAGGGGCAGGGTGCATAGAATTATGGGTGGGCGCGTGCGCGAGACACACACACACACTGCTTTTGGCATGCAATGGCAAAAAGATTAGCCATCACTGGTCTAAGAAGTTAGCATGACTGAGGAAAAAAATGATTTAGGCATAACAACTCATCCTGAAACAATAGTTATCAAGATAATATTTCCTGTAGGAGATGTTTCACTGTACTAAATTTAAAATGTCTCTCCTTTACCTACAGCAAAGCAACCTTTAATCACATCCCGCCCAGCAAAAAAATTTAATAATTTTAATGAAGAATACCTACCTACTGTTAGCCAGAAAGAGAAAATTATTATGGAACCTGCTGAATTGGCCAGTGAAACTTTTACAATAATATCTAATCCTGTGATTGTGAGTGATGGTCATGTTAAATCTAAAGAATTCTTGAAGGAAAGAGCATCTGAAAAACGTCTTCAAGAAAAAGCAGTGGTGACTCCATCCAAAAATATATATGGCCAAAAAGCAGGAGAAAATTTAAATGTTTCGCCACAAAAACCTTCCCAACACCTGTATGATACAATTTTTGCTACTCCAAAAGCTCATATACCAAGGAAACGACAGCCTGTTACCAAGGTGCTGTTGGATGAACCTGAAACAGGCACAAATGAAAAGGTAGAATCTTTTATTTTATTTTATCCATCCTGGCTGGCTGGCTGGAAAAACAATGCATGCTAGCCATATTCAATCACAATTAAACATAACTAAAGGGGGCAACTATCTTTTCTTGTGTTACATTTTTTTCCTACTACATTGAATGGGTAATCAGTATGGGTCATAAGTGGTTCACCAGGATATTTTCTGTTAACTACTTCATTGAAAAATGCAAATGAGTAGACTTGCACAAAGCTTCAGGTTCTGTTTCAGAAAGGTATTTTTGAGTGTTGAAGCAAATGAGTACGCAACTGTTTTGCTATTCTAAAATAGCTGCTTTTCTTGGCATCACCTGGCAGCTGTGGACAATAGATTACATTCTCAGCCCTAATTGCAGCTTAATTTAGCTTATCATTTATTTTCATATTGCTCTTTTAGATCGTATTTTTTACGGAAGAATAATTTTGAAGAGCCATAAATCTGAAAAAAGCTCTCTCTTTAAATAGTTATACTTTTAAAAAAATCCTGGAAACTACTAGCATCTTATTTACATTTATTTATTTATATTTTTTATTAATAGACCGCCCATCTCCCTAAAGGAGGCAAGTCCATTTGTTTATACCACTGAAGATCAGAGATCGAATAAATGATCCAGAGACATGCTATGTCCTTGCAATTTTTATTAGAAAAAAATAACAGCTGTTTTTTTTAAAAAAATGTTTTTAAATTTCTGTAATAAATTAATGGAATTTCCATTTCTTTCAGAATCTCAGAATAATTTCAGAAACTTAGAATCTGAGAAAAAAATAAATCTGTAAACTTCAAGATTTTCCTGGATTGTCCCTACTTTGGGATTGTTTATAATACTTAGAAAATACATAAATGGGCACCCATGGTGTTGCGCATATCATTCTCTACAAATATTTGTTTGAGTGGAATAACTTATATATGATAGGAAGGGTACATTACCACACCAGCTATGAAAGTTCTTTTCTTCATAAATTCAGAAGACAATACTTAATATTTAGGTTCAAATCTTAAAACATATGCAGAGTTTGAATTTAAGTGGTAATCACAAATATAAGGAAGAAGTATGAATCTGAGAATGTGATTGAACTGTCGGTATACATTATATGATTTTTTCAGTCGGGTGAAAACCAATTATGGCAAAAATTATATTCCCTATTTTTTCTAATTTAGTTCTCAAAGGAAAAAGAGATTATATGTATCAATGATTGGGGAATCAGAGTGATCAATGATAATACTGCTGTGCGTCTGGAAGGAATACGGAGGCAAGTGACTACTTTTCAGTTTTTGTTTAGATATGTCTACATAGTTTTTAATCACTGTCATGGATGGCCCTTGCATTAGTCTTGTATTGAATTAGTATTAGTATTGAATTATTTTATTGGATTTATTTCCATAAGCTTGAAGTTTATCTCTGAGGAGCGTAGGGCAATTTAAAAGAAAAATTATAAATACAGACAATCTTTCAAACAAAACACAAAGGAAAGCAAAATAAGCAAAATTAAATGGAGCAGTTGTTATGCCATAAATTTTGCAGTGGACAGCTCTGTAAGAATGAAAACTTGAGTTTGGATTGATTCCTTGATCCTATTTTGCAGGTAATGCAGGTAATCCTCGAGTTACGAATATAATGGAGCCTGCCCATTCCATTCGTAACCCCAGGATTCATGACAGTGAATCTCGCACCTTTAACAAGATCACTCCCTCCTTTTGCCCACGCATTTGCTAATTGAATGTGAGGCTCGTTAAGTGCACATGAGGTATTTTGGGAAGGAGAAGGCTGGGGGGGGGGGGGGCTACTGATGGAATAGGCCACCTGTCTAAGACCATCCAAGGCCTCCCCGACACACTGAACTATCTCATGCTCCTCACAATTGCTTTCCCCCCCACCCAACCTGTTGCGCCAGGTCACTTATCATGCAAAGAGCCAGCAAGGAGTCTCATCTCCAGCCTCCAGCTCCTCTACAGCTCCGTTTAGGCCCTGCCATGTCCGCCCCTCAGAAGCTCCATTTCAGCCTACAATATGCCGGGTGAGGTCTCCGGAGGCCTGAACGGAGTGTCGGAGGGATGGATCTGCCCCTCAGAAGCTCCATTTCGGCCTGCAAGGTGTTGGGGAGGCTGGAGGCCTGAATGGAGGGGCGTATCCGAACTGCCATTTTGGCCGGCAACATGCAGGACAAATGTTGCAGAGCTCCTGCGGTTGTTCATAAGGGCAAACAATTGCACTGGTGCTGCAAGATTTGTCATATCGGACGCTTGTTCGTAAATGCTAGGGGGAGCTTATCGCATAACTTCAAACATTTGCTAAGGGAACTCTCGTAACCGGGGGATTACCTGTACTGTGGATAACAGTTATCTCCCCTCCCATGTTGTTATTTTTTTTTTAAATCTTGATATCCAGCTCCTCACTTACTCTTTTCCTTTACAACCTACACTTTGTAAAACTAAAAAAACATGAGGCTTAGGAACTGAATTGTAGTAACTTTTGCTGGGCATTGTAATGTAAATGATTGATTGGCTTTGATTATTAACTAAATTCCCTCATGTATTTCTTTTGTTTTCAGACTATGTTTCTGTTTAATCTTGAATGCATAATGTGGCTTACAATTTAAGTTCCCAAGAGTAAATTGAATATATCCTAGATATTACCTACATCTTGAATAGATATTACCTACATCTTGAATAGATTTGTGTATTTATCAAAATTTATTCTGTCTGGTCCATTTTGTAACAGTTAAATGGAACAATTAACAAAGGCTTTAAGTCTTTATAACAAATTCGAAAAATGGCTGCAAATATTTCTTCATAAGGAAAATACTTGACAAGTCTGTCTTATCCACATAGTAAGATACACAATTCACAATATAAAACTCATACATTGGGAAGTGGGAGAAAGAAATTATAATGGGCTCACATTACTTTTTGAGCTGGGATCCTAAGGAAGTATAATGGTGAGATTAATTATTTTCATTACTATGTCCTTTTTATTTTAGAGATATGGGTAATGTCTTCTGGCATAGCAATGTAATTGTAGAACGCATTGCACACAATCAAGTCAAAACCTTGACAGGAAATATCTACGTGTTAGAAGGGCGTATTGATGGAGTTAACATGAAGAAAGAAGGTAAGAGAAAAGGAAAACCACAGTGGCAGCCTGGAATTTTTATAAGCTTCTTGTGAAAATGGCTTCTACCTTGCTGCTTCTTTTCCAACTATTTATGCTGACCTATTACCCAAACTGTCAGTCCCTAGTAATTATTTTTGAGCTCTCCGTTGTCCTACATTGGGAACCATAAGGCAACTGCCCAGACTGAAGTAGGATAACACATATAAGAGGTAGTATTGATCACTGTGCTACTGAACACAGGTACTTTATTACTTCCAGTTCCCTTCTGGTACTCATTGAAATCTAACAACAACATATGTCTGATCTGTGCTTGTCATATAAGGTTTAAAACTGTACCACATTACTAAATATTAATTTGTTTCAAATGATAGCTTGAATAAGTAATAGTGTTTGCAGGAAGGACAATATCTTTCATACATCTATTGTTATATTTGCTTAATATGACTGTAAAATGATGATGGATGATTGAAACACTCCTAATAAGGATCACTTTGCCATTCTAATTTGCAAGGGGTGCAGAAATCTGTACTCTCATTTTATTTATGCATTTTGCCCAATATGATCTAAGCTACTTTTCATGTTTACATGCACCCTCCTCTCAAAATACTTTTTTTCGATTTAACTTAATGATGATTGTGTGATAGCATCAGCTTGAGTAGAGTCTTAGATGTCATAATTTCTACAATGTATAACTCCTCTATCTAGAAGTTTCCAAGATAACATTTGCATAAAAATAAAGCATTACAAAAAGAAAGAGGGGGGTATAATACAGATTTAAGGTATTTAGGAATTTCCCTAAAATTCTGTAATCCTGTAAGATTATCCCTGTTTTGATCTCCAAAGGTTTGAAAAATGGGTATAAGAAGCACCCTTCTAAAACATAACAACTGTCCAAAGGCTATACCTTTGTTTCAAACAGGAATACCACCTACATTCATAAAGAAGTTTGTGACAGGAATCCCAAGAAATTGGAAAATGCTTGTTGATGATTTGCTTTGTTATATGAAAAGGTCAGTGTCACTGAAAATGTTTATGCTTTTGAGTCGTCGTGTTAGCTGTGATTGTTGGTAAGAGTTTTTCAATCTTCAAAATATTTAAGAAAAACTGTAAAATGTCTACAACATTTATTTATACTGTGTATTTAGTCTGTAGGAGCATGATGGCTCGCGTAGTTAGAATGCTGGATTGAAGGTTAGCAAGCCCACATTTGAAACCCAAGTGCTGGGGTGGGGTGAGCTCCTGACCTTCACTCCAGCTTTTGCCAGGGACATGAAAGGAGCCCCCAACTGGGTGTCCCCTGGGCAACAGTCATATCACTGGCTAATCCTTTCAATCCAGAAGTGCTTCAGTGCTTTTGACACCAGTGCAGTGCAATTTAGTCTGTGACCTCAGGTAGTTTGTACTAATTTTATCCTCTAGAGTAAATTTCTAGAGTATTTCTACTGACAGTTCCTCAAATCACAGTCAATAATGCCTCAATGGAAAGACTGGTTATTCATGTCTCTTTGAAATAAGCAAAATAAGCCACCTTATACTCCCCCCCCCTTTTTCCTTTCCTCTCTTTTTTCTGTATTCACCATTTTTCTTTTTTCTTTTCTTAGATATAAATTATTTTCCTGTTGCATAGAATTCTTCCATAAAAGTTAAGTTTTTCTCAAGATTCCACTTGAGAAGTTTATATCCTGGTTTTGCAGCCAAAAGTTTGGAAAACTCCTGCCTTCTCTAGCTACTTTAGGCAGAGACCTAGGAAACAAAGATGTTTATGGGGAGATGGATGAAAGTAGGATTTGGGGTTATTGAAATTGTTATTTTCTGTTGAAGATAGCCTTCAAGAATAATTGGGGTTCTGGATAGGCATCACCTAATTCCTTGTATCCGATCTAAACAAACTACTTCAGAAAAGAGCTGCTGCAGCAGCATAATTACTGCTACCAATGTTTAAACAGTTTAAAGAAAATATGAAATCTGCTTAAAAGATTGAGGCGATTAATACTACTTATACAAACCTTTAAATCTTTAGGAAAGAAGAGAGAGCATTTCCTGTAAGTGATGACAGTGAAAAAATAAACGAATGCTCAGAACTGGATCTGCCACAAAATACTGAGAGAAAATATAAAACAAAAAACACAACTTATGATGTATTACCTCTGCAAAATGATAAAATACATGGTATGCATGTTATTTTCTTTCTTTGGGGAAGATTTAGATCTTTTCAAAAAATACTGTTGTATTTATGATGTTCCTAACCCTAGTAATTGCCTATGAAATATACTTTTGTTCACAATGGGAAACAGTAATAAAAATTGCGCACTTAAAACCAGATTTTGGGCCTGATGACTGCATGCTGAAGTGAGAATAATGCTGGCATAGCTGTGCGAGAGAACTTTACCTAAATGAAATGGTAGCAACCAGTGATCTTTGTAGTATGTGTCTTTCTTTCTCTTCCTCAGTCACGTTTGCTTAGTAACCATTTCACTTCCAATTTAACAGACTGGTGGTTAAATGAGGAAATACTTTATTAGTCCCGTCTGGACTACTGTAATGCTCTCTACATGGGGCTCCCCTTGAAGAGCACTCGGAGGCTCCAATTGGTCCAGAATGCGGCCGCACGGGTGATTATGGGAGCGACACAGCACTCCCATGTAACATCTCTCCTGTGTGAGCTGCACTGGCTCCTGGTGGTCTTCCGGGTGCGATTCAAGGTGTTGGTTACCATCTTTAAAGCGCTCCATGGCTTAGGACCTGGGTACTTACAAGACCGCCTTCTGCTACCAATAGCCTCCCACCGGCCAATACGCTCCCACAGAGAGGGACTCCTTAGGGTGCTGTTGGTCAAACAATGTTGATGGGCAACCCCCAGGGGGAGAGCCTTCTCTGTGGGGGCACCTGCCCTCTGGAATGAATTGCCCCCAGAGATACGGATGATCCCTGACATACGCACCTTCCGCCGTGCCCTCAAGACAAGGTTGTTTTTTGTTTTTTAATGATGTCGGGGCCAAATTATTTAATATGTTTTTTAATTGCTTTTAAATTTTATGTATGTATGTATGTGTTTTATTGTTGGCTGTCCCAACAATTCGGGAGAAGGGCGGTATAAAAATTTAAATAAATAAATAAATAAATAAATAAATAAGCCCAATTAATCCACTACCCCGTTAATACTATGCTCCATATACAGCAATGAGAATGTATTCCATGGGTTATGAAATAGCTACCGAGTTTGCCTGAAAATAAGACCTAGCTTGATTTTACATGCCTAATAAATAAGCCCTACCCCCCAAATAAGCCCTAGTTAAGACTCCACCCATTCCAT
>WNWU01000001.1:83477938-83503399 GCA_012654045.1 Ptyas mucosa
TTCCTGCCATTTAACTTACTTGCATTTGAACATTGGGTTAATCTAGAGCTACTTCATCTTTTCTTTGGATCATTTATGAGGGTGCTTCTAACTTTATGTTTACATTTACAGTCAATTTACCTTGTTACACAGACAGAAATTTGTTGTTGCTGAAGAATATTTTTGTGCGTGTTTGTTTTCCTTGATAGGTACGCAGATGAAAACAACTGATTTACAGAATGACAGTGAGAAAAGTTTCACCCGTAGTGGGCGGTGTATTAAGCCACGCATGCAGTACTGGTGTGGGGAACGAATAAGTCGAGATCAGGCATTAAATATCACTATAAACAAAGGAGGTGCCAACTACTTATCACCTGTAAGATTTATTTTTTCTCACTATATGTAAATTATTCTGGAGTGATGATAGGGGTAGAAATTTTAAGCAGGTCCTTGTAGATATTTTGGATTCCTACAAGTTGAGAGTATTATGGATTGAAAAATCCACTGTGTGTACAATTTAACTTGGAAATGATTGTACTTTCCCTGAGCCTAAAGGAATAATCTGTTGAGTAATCTGAAGGTGGCAATTGGACTTCGTTTTTTATAGAGGTTTTTTCCTTTATAATGTTTTGCTTCTCATCCAAGAAGCTTCTTCAGTTCTGATTGAACTAAATAGAATGGAGTGGGGAATGGACATTTATATTCTTTGCAGTCATCTGATTGTTAATGCATTCTGAAGGTCTTCATTAGCTCTCTGAGAGTCTTTGAGGCCACTTGGGGATTTATCTGTATCCTCAGAATCACTTGAACCAGAATGCAAAAGGATATGGAACCTTCTTGGGACTGTTGAAAGGACAGTGTTGCAGACAGGAGATAGGTGGTGTTATATCCCTCCCCCTCTGTTGAGAGAGGGCTGCCCAATTTTAACATAGATGGCCTCTTTGACCCCTCTTTCAAACCAATGGGCCTCTCTGTCCAGAATGTGAACTTTGCTGTCTTCAAAAGAGTGACCTTTGTCTTTCAGATGCAGATGGATTATTGAATCTTGTCATAAATGCATACATACTAGGATAGCAACATTCAGAACGTATTTTGTTAGTTGGGTCTCAATTGTACATTTGGTTTTAGAATTTCTAGTTTAAAAATGCTGGCTTTGCACTTTAAGGAATAAAAGTTTTGGTTCATTATTATTTTTAACTAAACCACAATTCTTTCCTAGTTTGCTCCTTCCACTTGGCTCCAGAAAGCTGAACCATTCTTGCATGACATCAAATGACCTAAATATTTCAGTTATTATCTGTAATAGAGATGATTTGGCTTTCCAACATTCCCTGATACTTTTGAAATCTGAGAAATGTTCTAATTCTGTAAAAAAAAATAAAATAGTGCTGGAATATTCCTGATGCATACAAAGGATAAAAAGTTTTGATTTGAAACATTTTGAGCACTTCTCTCTGTACCCTGTTTCCCTGAAAATAAGACATCCCCTGACAATAAGCCCAATCGGGCTTTTGAGCGCATGTGCTAAAATAAGCCTCCCCCCGAAAATAAGCCCTCCCAAAAAATATTTAAACGCAGAGCTGGAAATCAGTTAAAATGGCAAGAGGAGCCCCATCTTGCTCCACGCGCCCCAAAGTAATAAGACCTCCCCAAAAATAAGGCCAAGCACTTATTTCGGGGTTCAAAAAAAATATATTTTCAGGGAAACACGGGTAAATATTAAGAACCTGACCAGGAACAGTTTAGCTGTAATGGTCCCACATTTATAGCATGTTTTCCTCAGTAAATTTGGGGAGGATGGATTGGAATTTTAAAGAGAAAACAATAACATTACTAAGTTGCTAATTCTACTGAACTGTTTTAAAGAACTTATAATTTCTGGGTTTTTTTGTTTGTTATTTTTGATGCTAATTTCAGTAGTGTTATTTTTTTAAATAATTTCTGAAATTGTTATTTTGAACTCTTACAATATATTAAAGTAAAGTATATTACTTTAAAGTAGCAACTGTTACTTGAAAGATACTCTATATTCAGATTAAAAAAATCCACAGTGCATAAGGCTTGAACTTTAAATGAACGGAGAGTGTAACTTCAAATCCTTAAATCATAAAGCTGGAAAAGACCATTTAAACCATTGACCCTAATCTTCTCCTAAGTTCAAGAAATCAAAACAAAATTTATGCTTGAAGACATCCAGTAAATGGGAGACCAATAGTTTAGAAAATTCCAAAGTGTTACATTAGGGAGTTGGTATAACAGTCAGTTAGAAAATGTGTTCCTGTAGAAATTTACATTATAGATTAAGACAGGGGTCTGCAGCCTGTTTTCCAAACAGGAAAACTGGTGGGCAAGCACATGCAAAACCATCCCCACCATGTCTCCGCCTGTCTGCTGAGCCGGAAAAGTTGGGGCACACTGGGTTAAGATTCTTACACTGTAAATGGTTGTGGCCATTTAAGTGAAACAACCTCAGGTAGTTGAAGAATACCTGTCAATTACCCAATTGTCTTTCCTCAAGGCTAAATCTTTACTTGCAAGAGAACTTTTATGCCCTGATAATCCTCACTGCATTTCTTTCAATCTATTCCAATTTGTCTCAATCCTTTTGAAAGTATAGTATTAAGAAAATGAACACAGTCCTGAAAGTGGAATTTGTATAGTACAGGATAAAAGTGCATTTTTGAAATTATGTTTGCTTATATTAGTTTTTTTGTTCCTGAAGACAACGAGCAGCACACCCCCTGTGAAGAGGCAGACTATCAAGTTTCCAAAGAAAAAGGGCGAGAGCCTTTTGAAAGATCATAAAGAAGTGCCTTTGAACCAAGCAAAAGGTAGAGAATATTTTAATTTACTTTATTCTTGAAATTATTGATTCAAACATTCTAATGCTGAACAGGTTTCCCCACCTTTACTTGAGGACATGGTGACTAATGGGCTTAACCCATGTTAAGGTCATAAGCGCTATTAGGTTGCAAAATATTTTTCTTCAGGTCAGGTAAGTACATGCTGAGAAAGATTAATAGATGGGTAGGAAATGTGTGTCTTAGTCTTCTTTATTTTTTACATATTTTATCACAAATCGTCTTCTTCCCTCGCAGGGACTCTGAAGCAGTGTATAATAAAATATTTAAATATTTATAGATGGCAACTTTCCCCTTCCAATTTTATAAGGCATGACTTGTACTTTTTCAGGTATATACAGTATTACAACAAAGTCGGGATAGTTTACAATATTAATGCTGCATGAGCATCTCTTCTTTGCAATTAAATGAAAGAAATGTCCCAAAATGTTTCTTCTCTTCTCCCTTTCTACTCTAAGACAAAAGTCAGTTGGATTACCAGGATTCAGGTAGTGTAAAATTACTTTTGCCCTTCCTTTCTCTTCAAAAGAGCCCCAATCATCATATCAATAAAAATTGGACAGTTAAATTAATGTGAAGTAAAACATTAATTCATTGTAGCCACTGTAGGACGAAGGCCTCTTCCGCATGTTTCCAACCAATATGGTCTTGAGTTTTCCTTTGCCAGTTGGGCCCACAATACTTGCTGATGTCATCGATCCATCTTGTTTTAGGTCTCTTGTGGATGCTTTTTATCAAGGGGGATCCATTCTATGACTGCCTTAGTTCTTCTTGCTATGTGACCAGCCCATTTCCATTTCAATTCTTTTACTCTCTTGATGATACTTTTGTTCGTTCTGTAATCCATGCGTGGGTCTTTCTATCTTGTCTTGTGATGCCGAGCATGAATCTTTCCATGGCTCTTTGCGCCACTCGTAGCTTTTGTATCATTGTGAGATTAGTGTCCATGTTTCACCGGCATATATTAGAGCAGGTAGCACACACTGATTGAAAATTTTTCAGGCATGGGGGGAGGCTGTTCTTGAAACCGATGCTTAGGAAAATTATGCTTAGGGACAGGGATATTGTAATCCATCAGTTTCTCTGGAGAGCATTTATTTTGGGAAAGTAGTTGCAAAGTACTGTACTTGCAACTTGATGTCTGATGCAAATATATAAGTTTGGGGTTTTGTGTCATAATACGTTTATTTAGTTGTTCCTGCTCAATTTCTGGTCACCAGTATCTGAGCCAGTTCCAGCCATAGACAGGTAGTCCTCGACTTAAATTTGAGCCCAAGATTTCTGTTATTAAGTCAGACATTTGTTAAGTGAGTTTTACCCCATTTTATGGCCTTTCTTGCCACAGTTTTTAAGTGAATCACCGTAGTTGATAAGTTAGTAACATAGTTGTTAAGTGAATCTGGCTTCCCCATTGACTTTGCTTGTCAGCAAGTTGTAAAGGTGATCACATGACCTCGGGACACAGCAATGGTCACAAAACTGATTGAAAACTTTTTTTCTTCAGTCATATGGGGAGGTTCTTGAAAATTACGCTTAACTTGCCAAATCCTGCCAACCACATTTAACACGCCATTCCATCTCCTGTTTTTGTATCACCTTCCATTGAGATCCATTGGCCATAAAAAGTAAAACATAAAAACATTAAACAGAGTATTAAAACTGAGAGCCAAACTATATCAAAAAAGCTGTAAGAAGATGGTCCATAGGAAAATTTCTAAGATGGGATGAGTAATCTGTAGTTGTTCTGATAATGCTGAATTGTTAATACCCAGAAGCCCCAGCTAATATGGATAATAATGGGAGATGATAACCATTGGCTAATAACCAGTAGAACATAGATTCCCAGCTCTATAGAATGTTTAGCTCACCTTTATCAGTGTGGGCCAAATTGCAGATCTGTCCTCTTTCAGAAGGACAGTATTGTTGCAAGGGAATTGTGGAGAATTCATCTTCCCCAGCTCCATCTACTGTAGTACTTAGTAATACAGCAGGCTACAGCAAACTGGGATTGGAAATGCAGTGCCCACAGTCTCTTGATGATGTGTCGACTCTTCATAGTTTTAAGTGCAAGCTATTGCATTTGGATGGCCAGAGCTATGCAGGGATATGGTTTATCCCGTCTTCTGTCTTCCCAAACTGGCTACACTAATCTTGGTGTGGCATTAAATTAATCTTTCTCCTTGTACTTTACCTTGTACTCAATTCAAAATCTTGATCTAAAAAGTCATCTCCTCTGATCATCATGGTCTGTCCCAACAACTCAGTATATCAATTTGTGCACACACTGGATTTGATGCTCTGTTTGGATTGATTTGGTGATCCAAAAGTGAGGAGCCCAGCATGTTAGGACGGGTGCTACCCCCTTGTCAATTGGTTACCCCCTGGTCAATTGGTGGAAGCCACAACAAAATATGGTTAAAATGATCCGGGCCAGGTAACTGATGAATAATGGGTTTGAAAGGGATGATAATTTGATTAATTAAATCAAGACAAAGCAGTGATGCTGTTGGTAAATAGGAAAGTAGACTCAGAGATTGAAATTATCATTTTGGATAGAGCTGCACTGCCTTGAAACAGCATAGTTCAGAGTTTGGGCATACTCTGTGATCCTGAGCAATTACTGGACATGGTTGTGATGAGAAGGATTTCCATACATTTACACGTTACATGCCTTGTGCAATCCTTATTATACCAGGCACATTTCACTAGTTTTCTATACCTTGGTGATCATGATATGACTATACAAAATGCTCCCTTTAGGCTGTGCTTGTAAATTGTCTGGAAGGTGCAGATGATGTTAAATAGGATGATTTGGCTGCTAACCAATGAAAGATACAGGGATTATTTACCTGTTTTGAAAAGATATGCAGTGGTTGCACAATTTGAACTGTTGGGGCTTAAAGAAAGGATTGCCCTCATTTTACAAATCTGTCTCAGTCCTGTTTTCAGGCCTTCATGAATGACTGTTTTGAAAATGCTCCCTCTGTTTAATCTCTCCCCCCCCCCCCAAAAAAAAAAAAAAAAACCAAAACCAAAACCAAACCCTTTCTGGCATGTAAGAAAGGATTTTCTCATGCTCCAATAGTAAGGAACACATTCCCTTGGAGTTGATTTTTGCTCCCTCTGTTAGTATTTTTGAAGGACACACATCTTTTGTTATGCTTTTAATGGTTAATTTTAATGCAAGATTTGTATTGCTTTTTATTTTTTAAATGTTGTTTTGCTTTTGCTGTTTAAATCCTGTCAGCTGCCTTGAATACCTGCAGAATAGAAAGGTGAAGAAGAACTTAATTCTATTAACAAATTATAATTTCATTGATTTAGAACCTAAGCTAATGTTTATTTCCAAAACTTAATTTTTACCTAGGAAAAATTAATATGAAATCCCAGAATATAACCAGGAAAACCAAATGTAAATTGAAGCAACAGTCACAACACCTTATTTCAGACATTGAAGGAAAGGACTCTGAATTAATCATTAAAGATATTTGGAAGCAGAGAGCCACTGTAATGTTGACACCTCTGAAAAAGAAAATAATACAAGAAAAGCAGGACTCCAACAGGAGGTCCAGAAATGAGCAAAATGTGACTAAGGAGAGTGAAAACATTACTTGCTATGAAAAAAACTTGGCTGATGTAGAATTAGACACTTTGAACTGCTCATTAAATTTGTTGAAACAACACCAAAAAATTGAGAAAGTTGTGGAAAGCGTTCCTTGCACAGATGAAGATGAATCTAGTGAAGAGGTCCCATGTATTAAAAGGAAAACACTGCCTTCGTTCAGAAGAGAAACATTCAACAAGGAGTGTAATAGTACACAAGGACCACTTTGTAAGCAAAAAAGTACAGAGAATTGTGTAGCACCTTCTAAGAGCAGAAAGACAAACTGTCCTTTCTTTGTCCAGGAGGACACGCTGGAAGAACTAAGTAACAAGAGTTCTTCTCCTGACTTGGCTACCAGTATTGAGTTAGAAAAAAGGAATAGACAAAAATCACAGAAGCGGTTCAACAGAGCCAGAAAGAATGCTCTTGCATCAGAGACTGAAAGTGAAAACAGCCTAGAGGAAGTTCCTGTGAAAGAAAGTAAGATAAAAATACCTACCAAGAGAACTAATGGTTACATTTCAACTAGTCCAAAAGCCTTGCCTATGACTAGAAAGCCATACAACCAGAGCAAGTTAAGGAATGCTGTGGAGTCTCTTCCAGACACTAATGAAAACTGGACTGAAGAAGAATTGGAAAAGTTGTACAGGCAAGTAGGGATGGTCAGACCAGTGGTGAAATGTAAAATTTGTTACTACCGGTTCTGTGGGCGTGGCTTGGTGGTGGTGGTAATATGACTGAGTGGGCGTGACCAACTTTTTTTTTTTAACTTTTAAAAGCATTTTTTCTACATCCTCTTCGGCCAAAGAGGTTGTAGAAAAAATGCTTTTAAAAATAATTTTTATAAGCCTCTGATGATTGCGCAGGTCAGCTGGGCAATGGGGGTGGGGGGGCACGGATTTTTGCTACCGGTTCTCCAAACCACCCGCCTTCATCGCTACTGGATCGGGCGATCCGGTCTGAACCGGGAGCATTTCACCCCTGGGTCGGACGATAATTTTCCCTTATGCTGTAAGATGCTGTCTGTATAGCGGTGACTTACAGAGCTCTTCTAATGCAAGGATAACAATATCTGATTCCATATTAGTCAACAAAATGATTTGAAAGCTTCATTTTTCTAATCCCCTACCCAATCCTGCAAATGATTTGCCTCCTATACAACCCCCAACTTTTTTTTTTTTTTGAAAATTCCTGATCTTTTTTTCTTCTCTCTTCTACCTCCCCTTTTAGATTCTATATTGTGTCTAACTTTCATACTGTCAGCACCAAAGTTGTAACATAACATGCTTCACCGAATCCTTCATATTTTTATAGGGCAGTGGCATCTTTTCCCAAACACAAAAGTAGTTTCTGGATGAATGTGGCAAAGACTCTGAGAACACGATCTGCTGAAGAATGCCAACAAAAATACATGGCAGAGGAGGAAGGGAAGAAACGGGCCCCAAACAAGACCACCAAGCCTGGAAAAAAGGAAGAAAGAGGTACAAGTCCTGACCTCTTCCCTGTCTTCTTCCAATCAAAGCCAGACAAGTGTCAAGATTCCCGTTCTGGGAGCATGGAAGGGTGGGAGTTTGGATAGACTTTCAGCAAAAGCCTAGCACTTATTTGTTTAGGGATGCACTTGAATTTTGCAAAATTAGGCGAGCACTTTTCTGTTTTAAGATGAATAAAGGCTATTTTTTTGAATCTGTACCTGAGACTATTGAGAGAAATTTTCAGAATTTTGGACAGAGATACTCAGGTAATAATAGGGTGCTTATGTGTATTATTGTTCACTTGTTGGAAAAGGTGGCTATGTACAAACTAATTCTGTCTTTAAAATGGTTTGATGAAGCTGTTTGTGTATGGTGTTGTTTAAACAGAGTTACTGTAGGGAGTGAACAAAATTCCAATCTAAAAGTTCAGATTAATGAAAATAACAGGTTTTTTAAAAGTGGCTTCTAACGTTTGCAATTTCCATCCTCTTGCAAAAAAAGAATCTCCATATTAGTTTGTATCATTCTTGCTGGTAGATAGGGGGACACAACAGCCTTTGGCAAAGGTGGGAACCCTGAAAAGGAAACAACAGATGCGGAACTTCCTCGAAGCGATGCCCAAGGATAACTACGATGACATCTTTGCTTCCACACCTTTCCAAAATAGGAACACAAAAGTAAATATCACATCTGTTGTTTATATTAGAATACTTCTACCAGGGTTCTATCAGACAGGATATTAGAAATGTTCAAAACAAGATGGAAAGCTGTTTTCCTTTTCCTGGGCTCGGATGGCGTGAAATAAATTCATTCTTGATTTTGTGCTGGTCTTCAGCAATGCATTTATAGAATCGTGGCTTATGTCTAGATCTTGAGATTAGTCCAAAATGTATATATCTCTACAACGGACATTCCCTAAAATATCTGGTATTCATTGGGATTCTAGCTATTGCAGAGAGTTGCAAATACACTGTTAGTTGTGGGTAGCTATTAGAAGACAGTACAAAAGAAAGAAAATATAGAAAAATTATACCCACCCTATTATCTTACTCTGCTTTTCTAAGTGTTATTTATACGTGAACCATTCTCTGGAACTCAGTCCATCTGTAGCAACAAACTGTTGGTCCTTTGATTTTTTAAAAACTTGAGTTTAAGTTTTAAAAAATAGCTTTTTGCATTAATAGTATATACTTATTACATTAGGCATCTGCCTTTTCCGTTTGCTTACCATTTACTCAACTTTCTATCTGCTGCTGGGCCTTTTCCCCTTAAAAATCTTCACAACCTCAAAACTCTTAACAGCTTTACAATCATTACCCTACCTATATGAGTCATCCTGTTGGTAAGGCCCACTTCATCAACTGAAACTATGTTATTTTCACTTAACTAGCAGCCTGGTTTAGCTCAGCAGACTAAAAGCATAGTGATTTAAACCAGCTGTCTGCAATTACTGTAAGTTCGAATCTCACCAGGCTCAGCCTTCCATCCTTTCTAAGGTAGGTGAAATGAGGACCCAGTTTGTGGGGGCAATAAGCTGACTTTGTATAAATATACAAAAGTATGAAGGCTATTGCTTAACACATTGTAAGCCGCCCTGAGTCTCCGGAGAAGGGCGGCATATAAATCAATTTTTTAAAAAAACACCTAAAAATGCTATCACTTTAATTACGGATAATTTAATAAATGCATCATCTAATGAGTGGGGGGGGGGGAATGAAGTGGAATGCAGGCAACATGAGAAAGAGGCTCATGTTTATCTTGGATGGGGATAATATCATAGTAAACTTACAGCAAACACCTTCTCTTTCTGGGGATAACCAAGATATGATCTGTAGTTGCCACAGTTCTGCTTGGCCCCAGAAGAAGATGTTTTCCAGTTGAAAGACAGACATCCTATTACACCTGCTTCAGCTATTTTCCCCTGGTTGAAGACACCCCAATGTGACCATATCAGCCCTGGCATGCTGGAATCTCTTGATAGGTAGGTACTCTGGATAGATTATATTTATTATTTTGAAAGGCAAACGTATCTGCCTTTTTATGAGCAGAACTCATTCTAGGTTCACTGAGGTCATTGCTGACAAGATTCACATATAAATATACTGTTCCAACAATAAAAATAGGACTGAGTCAAGCAACAGGGATGTTAACAGGCTTATGTGGGCATTTGAGCATTCTGGAATATGCTGTTTTGGGATAGGGTGGCAAGTGCAGGAAGAGAAATACTGGAAAGGACAATGAGCAACAACTTGGGAGGGTGGTAAGAATAAGCAACGAGTGCTGCTACAGCCTGACAATAAGCAAAGCAGTTCTTGCTTCTTGGGAGTGAGTAAGTGAGACACATTCACATACACAGAATCTCCATTTAAATTGTTTTTTTTTTTATTTTAGGGAAAGCTGTGAAAAACATGTCTTCCGCTTGCAAAATAACATCAAAGGGAAGGGACGCACATGGCTGAATGTAAAGAAGAAAGCGGTAATGCCTTTCCTTCGTTTATCACATATGAAGACAAATTATATTCCTGCGTCTTTTAAAAAATAATTCATGCATTTTCCTTATCTCTCTGAGAGGGATCTAAAGCTATTCATAGGACCCGGTTATTTTCTCAGTAACAATACATCTCCCCCCCCCCCCGAATAAATAAAAATAGTTATCAAACCCACTCCAGAAGCAAACAGCTTTATTAACAACTAAAAATGGGAAATGGAAATCCTCTTGAAAAAAATAATTCTTGGCTGGTTACCCATTGACTAACCTAATCGAAAAACTTTTAACATCCCCTTCCTTTGCCTGCATATAGTACCTAGGAACGTAGCATGGCAGGATTACAGAGCTGGATCATAAAATGCATATTCCATGGCTTTATTGATTCTAAACTGCAGTCTGGTGTTCTTAGCTGGTCTGTTTGTTTTGCGACGAAGCTTTTCTACAAGCTCTTTGCTTGTGGAAAGTAATGTATCTTTTGTTTCCATCAGGCTCCGACAATGTTCACTACTCCCGTGTCTCGAAGAACAAATGTCTTTAATTTTGAAGGTAGGCCTGTTTCACTTGCTTTATACGACGTTGTCAGGATTTAGGATTAGATTTGGGAGTCCCCAATATGGCACCATCAATGCAGTTAGTCCTCGATTTAGTTATGCATTTAGTGACTGTTCAACATTATAATGGCATGGAAAAAAGTGACTTACAACTGGTCCTTGCACTTTCGACTGTCACAACATTCCCAGGGTCGCGTATTCAAAACCCGAGTGCTTGGCAACCGATATTTATCACAAGTGCAGCATCCTGGGTCATGTGATCATTGTTTGTGACCTTCCCAGGCAGCTTCCAACAAGCAAAATCAATGAAGAAAAAGCCAGATTCATTCCGTGATTCGCATAACGTCCGCTGTGATTTGCTTAACCACCATGGCAAAAAAATTGAAATTGATTGTGGCTCACTTTAACAACGGATCACTCCTTGCTTAGCAATGGACGTACAGGTCCCAATTCTGGTCATTACCTGTATGGCTGCCACTGTGCCCTGTGTTCTTTAAAAAAAAGAATTTTAAATAATGTAACGAAGTTGGATATCTGCAGACTACAAAATAAAGGGTATGTCATTAATAGATACATTATGAATCGGCAAGCATCCTATTTGTAATTTTTTTAAAAAAAAATATTTATATGCCGCCTTTCTCTGGAGACTCAGGGCGGCTTACAATGCGTTAAGCAATAGCCTTCATACTTTTGTATATTTTCTACAAAGTCAGCTTATTGCCCCCACAATCTGGGTCCTCATTTTACCTACCTTTGAAAGGATGGAAGGCTGAGTCAACCTTGAGCCTGGTGAGATTCAAAGTTACAGTAATTGCAGACAGCTGGATGTTAAATGCTGCCTTAGTAGGAGGCATTAGCCTGCTACGCCACTCAGGCTCCCGTTTATGCTCAACATTCAAAATGTTTCTGACAGTCCAAAAAGACTGGGGACCTATGGGTTGGATAATCACAAGAGCTTTCTCATTATCATTGCCAAATGAAGGAAAGGATGTTCTTGGCCTTATATATAATAGAGCCGCGATGGCGCAGTGGTTAGAATGCAGTACTGCAGACTACTTCTGCTGCCTGCCGGCTGCCTGCAATTTGGTAGTTTGAATCTGGCCAGGCTCAAGGTTGATTCAGCCTTCCATCCTTCCAAGGTGGGTAAAATGAGGACCCAGATTGCTGGGGACAATATACTGACTCTGTAAGCCGCTTAGAAAGGGCTGTAAAAGCACTGTGATAAGTCTGAGTGCTATTGCCATTCCTCCTGTGAGAGGTTTCAAAGAAATTTCTGTGCATGATATGAATGTGAGGATAGTATAGGTAGTCCTCGACTTATGACCTCAATTGAGCTCAACATTTCTGTTGCTAAGCGAGACATTTGTTAAGTGAATTTGGGGCCATTTTACAATCTTTCTTGCCACAGTTGTTAAACAAATCACTGCAGTTGTTAAGTTAGTAACACGGTTGTTAAGTGAATCTGGCTTCCCGATTGACTTTGTTTGTCAAAAGGTGATCACATGAGCCCAGGACTCTGCAACAATCATAAATGAGTCAGTTGCTAAGCGTTTGACTTTGATTGAGTGACCATCAAGTATGAAAAACGGTCATCAGTCACTTTTTTCAGTGCCATCGTAACTTAGAATGATTGCTAAACAAACTTTGGTAAGCTGAGGACTACTTGTGTCAAACGAAGGGATGGAAATAGTAGTCTACAAAGGAAGCCACCTGTTGCATATGAACAACATTGCAGTATGCAGTAATGAACACGGCATGTTTCAGGATTTGTAATCTTGAAAGTATTTTCTTTTGCACCATTCATTTGCAAACCTTAACATGAAGCCAAGAGACAAAGCAGCTCATGAGATTTAGTGACTGCAGAGTTAAGAATTAGTTTCAGATATGGGCACCCAATTTTACTACCTGTATTTTCCCCCGGTATATTTCCCAGGGTGGGAAATCTCAATTTTAAATGCAGATATTCAGAAATTGAAATCCATAATTATGTACACTTGATTGCCCCACACCAATTACAGAGGTAATCTGCTCTTGTGGACATTGAAGTAATTTCTGTATAATTGTTAAAAGGTAATTAATCAGACTCCTGGGATTGTGAATATCTATGCATATGGTTTGCCATAGTCTCTTTTTAACGTAGTTGGTTTGGTATGGTTTTCATGTAGTATAATATTTCTCTCCAAGATCAGTGGAGCTTTTCACGTTGGCTATAAGATTGTACCTGAGGATGGTATTACATGGGACCATTTTGTATACTATCATCTTTGGGTTTTTTTTCTTACCTTGCTATAGATGCAGCAACTTCTGCTGGAGTGAAGAATCTCTTTGAAGTGGAACAAGGAATGCAGTCTGATGAAGAGAGTGATATGTATTTTTCCACATAGCCACCTGATCAAGGCTTCAACTCCATAACTATGGATGTTTTTAATGAACTGCGAACAGTTGACTTTTGATTCCAGCCTGATTTGAGTTGAATTAAGTGGTTTCACAGTTCTGTACTCTCAGTGTTCAGAATAGAGAAAAATCTACCACACACATACTTAGCTTTCTTTTTTAGAAGATGTGATGCAGAGATTATGTAAAGAGGTAGCTATGGTAATTACCTTTTTAATGGAAGTAAAATAATGTTTTTAGAAGTTACTTGTACAATAAATGTCAAGAGTATTGTTCATAATAGCAAAGAATCTCTATATTTTCTGTTCCAACAGCAGTGCTTATGTATTTTTATATTAAACTTACTTGCTTAGTATCTTTTAAATGTTTTTGATACCTTTTTAATTTGGCAATTACAGTGTAACTGGATACATAATATATAACTGAAACATGTTTTAGCTCACTCTGTGGTTAGTTTATGTCTGGTATGTTGTGTGAACCAAGACCAATGAGTTCAATAAATCTGGAGTAATACATTATGTAAACAAAGCTATTCTATCAATGTATAAACTAGTAGTATTACATTCTTAACAATTTAGAGAAGAGGAAAGTAGTAGAATAACTATTCTGGACTTTCTATTTAAGGGAATAAGGTTTTCTGAAATTCTGCCTTTTCTAAGTCAATAATATTCATTACATATTTTATAACACACTGATAATGCTTTCATCAGCAACTGCACACATATTACAAATTTTTAAAATCACTTCAAAAAAACTACTATACAGTACAAATAAAAGTGAGCCATTGTCACTGCAGGCAATGGACAGGGAGGAGGGAAAATAATAGAAGAATCCATTTTCTCATTAAACTTTTTCTCAAGATAGGCCTACTGAAAATAATTTTACTGTACTGTATTTATGAATGAATATTACTGCTGGAAATCAGTGTACATTTAATATTTGTGATTGGGTCTCATAGGAGTTATTTCAAGTGCATAAATAACTTTCTTACATGGTAAAGAAAAACTTTCAGAGATAAAGTAGGATGAACACTTCTGAACGTTTCATTACCAGGCTAGGTAACATCTTCAGTGGAGTTTAGGGGATGTCAGTGTTCTTCTGTTTATAAGGGCTTCAGGTGTGGGTGTCAAATGTTGTGATGGGTCAGCTGTATGTAATCTCCTTATCACAAGATCCAAAACAAGACACATTGATGACTCACAGCTGAGTCATCACAAGACCCTCACTTGACACACCCACACCTGAAGCTCTTATAAACAGAACATGACATCCCTTAAACTCTGCTAAAGATGTTACCTAGCCTGGTAACGAAATGTTCGGAAACCCAACGCACAAAGCTCGAAGAATGAACCTTCATCCTCATTTTGGCCTTGTGATCATAAGTTGAGGACTACCTGTAGTTACACTGACAGCATCGAGGATCCTGTCTGTCTTGTCTGGTTCAACAGGACCAAACTGTTCTCAGATAATCAGGTAAGGCCACTCCACAGGCATCTCTAATGGACCTTCTGCTCATTTGGACTCTTACTGAGAATAGGTCTATTATCCTCTGATTTTCAGAGTGAAATCTTGAATGCGCAAAATTTTTTAAAGAATGCATTAAGTAACCCTACATATTTGCTTACATTCCCAAACCTACAGATGTATACTTTTAAGAGCTTTAAAGGAATGTCCTTTATCACTTTTAGAGCAAGTTCTGGCTGAGCTAGCAATATTTACTATTAATGGCTGTAACAGTTCACTGACCTGGTAATTACAGATTGCTTCTAGGCAGTTTTTACAGTAAAATCTCTCAATGTTTTTTAAAAACCTAAGGGATAGAAAAACACAAGTTAGAAGCAGCTTTCTCTACACTACATAGCAGACCAGATGCACAGCCCAATTTATTTCTACTTATTGAGAAAATTGTTTGTGGTTTCCTAATTTCTTTGTTCTGTCTTTTCTGTTCCTCCTAATGTTATCTTAATGAGAATTTCAATAAGGCATTTGATGGCTAGCTCTTCTTCGCATGCTGGAAAGAGACCTTGGGAAAAGAAATATGCAAAATACTGAGTTTGCAATTTGTTCCTCGAGCCGCCTGTAATGAGAAAGGATGTATGGGAAGGAAATCACGTCTTGCTGCCATTCACTCTTCCCACCATTTATAAGGGCAAATGGTTAAAAACTACCTTTTAAGTTGGCTGCTCTTTCCTTGTGCAGGACAGAAGATAATGCAGCCTCACATTGCAATAAACAAGGACATGCATTCAATTTTGCAGCTACTAAGTTTGTTGGACGAGCAGGCACAAAAACAGCCAGGGAAATGATTGAAGCCTGGGAAACAGGCCCCTCGTCAAATCAATGAATGCTAATTTACCCCCAGCTTAACAAATACTTAGGAGGCAAGGGCTTGACAGCACAAGGAAACAACAGCCAACAACTTAATAGCCAGCCATCAACTTCCCAATCTACATCTAAAAACCACACAACAGGCACCATATAAATACTATACACAGAACAGCCCAAAGCTCACAGAAGATCCCTAAGGATGGGCCCCAGCATGAGTCTGAAAATTGGAAAAGACAAAACCTCTGATCCCAGTGACTGACCCAGATTGGATCCTGCTTCTTAATTAAATAATGAAAGATCCTTACCTCAAAGAGGTTGCTGCTTCCATCTGGATGCTGAATAAGCAATAACCACAACAAAGCAGGGTGCCTGACTCCAAAGGAAACCCAACTAAGTTCATTTTTTTGGAATTCCTAGAGGATGGGCAGGGATGCTTTCAAAAGACAAAGACAAGACTTTCCCTAAAGGGCTTCTGGGGGAGGGTTCACCATGGCTCCCTCAGATGCAGTCGGTTATGCCCTCAGAAATAAACTTCACCTCTTTCAAGTACCATATTTTTCGGACTATAAGATGCACTTTAGCTTTAGAGGAGGAAAACAAGGAAAAAAAATCTGCCTCTGCCTCTGTGGCTCATTTGCCACCATGGCCCGTTTGCCGCTGCCACAGCCCGTTCGCCACGGCCTGTTTGCCATCACCCATCACCACCTAGAACAGCTGATCAGCACTGCACCAACCCCCCTGCCCCCCCCCCCCCCCCCCCGTTGCAATATTCACTCTATAAGACACAGTCATTTCTACCCACTTTTGGAGGGGGGGGGGAAGTGCATCTCATAGTCTGAAAAATACAGTAATTCCCTTTGTTCTTCATTCTGAGTTTGGAAACAAACTTGGAAAGATTGCTTTCCAACAGATCCAGTGTGAGTTTTTGTTCAGCCTTGAAACAAACAAACAAACACCCAAATACAAAATATTGCATTTTACATTGTTTCACATATTTTAGCCTGGCTTGATTAATTTGTTTTCAAACACTTTCCAAACCAAATGCATTAGCTCTGAGAGGAAGAAATGGGCGAGCATTAGAGATAAGAGCACATATGCAACATTGGAGAATCTTTTTAGATGCTACTGCTCCAGTATCAATGAAAACTATAGACCCAAATGGGCTTTGAGGAGACAAATGGATTATTGGCAAGGTAACTGTTGCATGACTATCCCTACTCCATCCTGCCTCGGATAATCTATTTAATCCTCTGTATTTAAAGTCAAGCAATATTCTGACTGGTTAAGAAGAAAGGAGCTTTAATTTCCCCTTTGCTTGCTTTTCACCCACCTTACAATTCTCTATCTTCTCAAAATATTCACCATCTCTCCAAATGTTATTTTCAGATTCAGTTTTGGAAGAACTGTCTGAAAATCTAGGGCGCTTCTGTGGAAAATTGTTCCACAGAAGAGTGAGCATTATTGAGGAGGGAGTCTTAACAGAGGTTCTCACTGGATGAGTAAAGTCAACTTGGAGAAGTGGGGCTAAGAGATAACCATACCCCAACTGCCCTGAATTGCAAATGCAGCTTCTATTAGCAGTGCGACATGAACAAAACTAGGTGGACTCATAGCTAGATACTGTAGGCACTGCAGAAACACTACAATGCAGTGATCCATGCTCTCAATCCTTACAATGAGACCAAACAGATTTGCACTGTCAATGGTACAAAAGCTTCTGAGAGATCCATCAAGACCTGAAGGATTACATTCCCTTTTCCTGTCCCAAAGGTGCTTTTTTAGGAGGCAACTGGACTTCCTTGTTTTTTCCTTGAAGACATTTTGCTTCTCATCCAAGAAGCTTCTTTAGCTCTGGCAGGATAGTGGGTAGTTGGATGGGTTGAAGAAGCTTCTTGGATGAGAAGCGAAACGTCTTCAAAGAAAAACAGTTGCCTCCTAAAAAAAGCACCTTTGGGGCAACCATGATCTGAATGACTGAGAATCTCTACAGACCTTTAGCTTTACAATTCCCTTTTCCTGGTCTTGCCAAACAAAGGTATGTTCCAGTCACTCAAGATTTAAAGTCTTGGAATGTCAACACCAGCTCAGGAAGAGATGAAGCTCTGAGCAGGGAAAGTAATACAATAACAACTCTGCCACCCACTGCCAACCACCACAAGCTGTCCCACTATTTTATTCTGTTTATAGACCATGAACAACCCTATAAATACATTCTGGTTATGATGTTCATGGTCTACGTTGGTCTATTGTTGCTGATTAGTTGCTGAGTGTACTTTCTTAGTGCTACCATCATTCGCAATGGGAATTTTAGAAATGCATTTTTTAAAAATAAGAACTTGTTGACTTAAGATGATTGGTAGTATGATTAGTAACCTATCTATTTCTGTAGCTTTAGGAGAAAAGAAAGGGGATTCTCACTCTAATGAAGATCATTCAACAGTCTGAAGTTTATTCCACTGGAACACTCAAAATATTTCCAAAGAAATTCTGAATGAAGCTGTTTTATTCCACGTTTAAACGTTTTTATGCCCATGCTATGCAGATTGCAGACATGAGGCAAGCGAAAGAGATCCTTTGCAACATGCATGAATAAAGCACTTTTGCTCAAAACCCACTACCACATTAACCAACCACAACCAAAGTTCAGCATAGCTGCTTTGAAGGCTTTTTCTTGGTTGTTTCCACAGCCTTCCAGACCATATGGCTACTTGTCTACTTCAACATTTTGAGGAGTGCTTCATTGACATGAATGTAGAACTTCAAACTAAAACACTTTGCAGAACACCTAATATACACCCCAAAGCAGAAGACAGTTCTGTGCATTTGACAAATTCCAGCCATTCCTCTTTCTTTGAACATCTTCCTCTCCAATTATCTATAGCTGGAACAGGAGGATTACATGGATGGTTTTCATAATATCAAACCTTTATCCTTTAATTGGGAAAAAACATCTGCTTTCAGAAGCAAGAGAATGTGGAAAGATGTTTTCCTCGTCTCACCCCAATGGAATAAGGAATCTGTACCAAGGAAAGACACCCTTGCTACTTCTATAAAGACAGCTTGCAATACAGAAACTCATTTTGTTTGAAATTTTATTTACATATCTTACACTGAAGGAATGTAGTAATAAAGTGCTTCTTTTTAAAAGGGATGCCCCACTTTGATTTATAGAGGGTCATGTGACAATCATGGGCAACATCTGAGTGTCAAAGGTGTATTGGATGTAGCGGTATACTTCCTCTGCTTTCTGCTGATTGACCTGAGTGCGGCCTGCCATCTCCCTTGGGGTACTGGAAAGGAAGAAGGAAAGGAGTGCTTCTCATTAAGGCACTAGTTGTAACCAGGATTCTTCAGCAAAAACACAAAGGGGAAGAATATGAAAATTACTAGAACAGACGGGATAATCAGAGAGGTTCACAAGGTCGTAATGGTAATATCTGCCTGTGTGGTTGGCTTAAATATTCTGGTCCTATAAATTCTTGTGGCTACCTTTATTTATATTTAACTAAACTGTCAGATTAGAACTTTCGTAAAAGGAAGAGGAAGAGGTGGAGGAGGAAGAAGGAAGAGGAAGAGGAAGAAGAAGAAGAAGAAGAAGAAGAAGAAGAAGAAGAAGAAGAAGAAATGTCTTTTACTAAGAGAGTTCCATAAAGCCGTCAGATTCGAAAGTGAATTAACAAAATGTAGGCTACTGTAACCAACCTATCTGCCTGTATCCAACAAAGGGTTGAGATCAGAACAATCAAAGGGGAACTGTACCTGTTTGCCACCTCTTTTAAAGAACCAAAATGGTGGCACAAGGCCAGAGCCAGGGTATAGCTGACGCAGGGAATGCTCAAATAGAAACGGAAAGCATCCTGTCGGGGTCCCTCCACTTCTGTTGGCACACGGATGGCTGCGTTCTTCCGCTGTTCCAACAAAGCTAGTTCCTTTAGCAAGTCAGCAGTTTCCACTTGGCAGGCACTGAAGAGCACTTTGATTCCTGCCTGAATGAATGCTGATAACATGCCATCATAGTGTTTGGTTCTGTGGAATACCTTCCACGCCTCTCCTGAAAGACAAAAAGTTCAACATTTCTCCTACGATGGCACAACACACTGGTACAGGAACAAGCGAATGATATTTTAGCCTAGTCTTTTATGCAGGCCCAGTTTCTGTGATTAGTTTATAGTTCAGTTTATTATGTGAGTAAATAAAACCTGAGTTGAGTAAACCACACTTAAGCAAAACTATATAAAAGAAGGAGCAACAGTAATCCAGCCCAAAATCAAATCAACTCAAATCTCAAACTAAATCTTATTACAGCCTGAAGCCCAAAGAATCAGTGAGAGAAAACTTATATGCACACATATAGGTATCTGTGTGTGTATACACTAATGGTAAAATATATAACAAACAACAAAATCAGAATACAAAGTAGGGGAGATAATAATGGTAAAGTAAAATACCAGTAGCTAGACAAAAGTCAAAATCTTCAGCTACAAACAAAGTGAGAACAAAGTGAGAGGACAGCAGTTTGGGAGAATACGAGACTCCTTATTAAACTTTGAATGTCTGAGTAAAATTGCTTTCACCGCTTTAAAAATAATCAGGAATGATAGAAAAGGCACATCTCTAATGATAAAATATTCCAAAAATGATAAGATTGTCACAGAAAAGATCTTTCCTCTGATCCACAATCTGCTCATCTCAGAACAACAGAATAAGAGTTGGAAGGGACCTTGGAGGTCTTCTAGTCCAACCCCCTGCTCAGGCAGAAAACCCTATTCTATTTCAGACAAATGTTTGTCTGATTTCTTCTTAAAAATTTCCAGTGTTGGAGCCTTCACAACTTCTGGAGGCAAGTCGTTCCACCGATTAATTGTTCTAACTGTCAGAAATTTCTCCTTGGTTCTAGGTTGGTTTTCTCCTTGTTTAGTTTCCATCTGTTGCTTCTTGTCCTGCTTTCAGGTGCTTTGGAGAAAAGGTTGATTCCCTCTTCTTTCTGGCAACCCCTGAGATATTAGAACATTGCTATCATGTCACTCCTAGTCCTTCTTTTCATTAAACTAAGACATATCCAATTTCTGAAATCATCTTTGTTGTTCTTCTCTGCACTCTTTCTAGAGTCTCCACATCTTTTTTACATTGTGGTGACTAAAGCTGGATGTAGTATTCCAAGTATGGTCTTATCAAGGCATTGTAGAGTGGTATTAACACTTCATGTGATCTTGATTCTGTCCCTTTGTTAATGCAGCCTAGGACTGTGTTGGCTTTTTTTTGGCAGCTGCAGCACACTGCTGGCTCAAAGAGGCAGGACCGTGATGTAATTCTCTCGCTACTTCCCAATTTGTAATTCTGTTTCTAGTCCCACCTTCGCCTCCTTGTGAAATATGGCTTTTGTTTCCTATTTAGCTATGAATCTCATAATCAGTACAGCTAAAAATTGCACCTGAAGAGCCTCTGAGTGCCAGAGGGAGACCTATCAGGCAAGATACCCACCTGTCCTAATTCTTTCCTTCTCCACAATTATACAGATCCTATCGAACTTGTTCTTTAGCTGTTGCATCCGCTGGACCATTTTACTGTGATGTGTATTGTTGACCAATTCTGCCTGGCACTTCCTTTCCACCGCCAGACGGTTACTGACAATATAATCACAGGAACCCAGAGAACAAATCTCAACCTTGACTCCGTGAACGGTTTTCAGGGTTGAAATAACTTCTGGCCCAGAGGAGATCTCATGGTTATCCACCAGAATGCACAGAGGTGCTTGGTTCTTTGAATTCCTTAGAGTCCAGGAGGAAGAAGAAGAAGAGAGTCCAGGAGGGTTCCCCAAAGATGTTTCTGGCTGCAAAGATCACAACACCGTATCAGTCAGCAGGCTTAGAACAGCAAATATCTAAAGAAACTGGGGAACAATCTTTTAATATTTGTACCGTGTCAATCAAAGTACCTATTTCCTGCAGAGTTACATAGAAAACGCAGATCACAGCTGTCTATGCAGATTCTCAATCATCCAGATCATGGTTGTCCCAAAGGTGCTTTTTCCAAATTTTAAATTTTAAAAACGCAGTTTCCAATGACTGATTAAAGAGACATTATTGGAAACACTGTTGGGATGTTGGGAGGAAAAAATATGGAAAAATGGCATTTTTTAAATTTAGAGGATGGCTATCTTATAATATTGCTGTGGAAGAAACGTTTAGCCATCAATTTAAAGTTTTATGTCCATATATATTCCTTTTGTTAAATGTCAGGATAATCTACTTCTGTAATCTCATAAAGCCACATGATTGGAACAGGTCTTATAGCTTCAGCTTGAACAAAGCCAGTTAAGAACAGTCCACCAATTATTGGATACCTGTCTCTGCTGAATTCTTACTGTTAGAAAGTTTCCCCTACTTCATTTGGAATTTGCCTTCCTGAATTTAAATCTGTTATTCTATGTTCTGTGTTCTGGAACCAGAGAAAATAATTTTTGATCTTCATTTTGTGATATGCTTTCAGGTACATGATTCTACTGTATCCCTCAGTCATCTTTTCTCAAGGCTAAAGTTATCTAGATCCTTCATTTTCTCTTTGTAGCTCTCAGTTTCTAGTTCCTGGACCAACTTTGTTGCCATTGTGTGAACCTGTTTCAATTTCTTAGTGTGGTGGTCTAGAATTTACCAGTCAAGGATGGTCTGACAATTTATTGCAAAATGAATAGACAAACTTGTCTGACACAGCACAGTGTTCTAATAATATAAGCAGAATTAGCGCATGAGAGGAAAACTATTAAATCTTTTAGTGAAGATTCTCAAGAGAAATGTGGCAGAGGCTTAAACCAATCATTTTTAAAGGTTTCTCCTGACTCCTTAATTCCACTACTCCAAGCCATCCACAAAAAAAGCAGTAATTAAAAAAACAGTCTTACCTTCGGTATAACCTGGAACTGTTCACCCACAAGCTCTGATTTGCACTGATATTTGCTTTCAAGATGAAAATGTGATTGTTCCGGCAAACAAACTTTTGGTGCCGAGCATACCTGGGCATGGCTTTCTTGCGGTTTTAGAACTGAGCATTTTTGGGGCAGAGTCTGGTCTTTAGTTAAGGAAGTAACATTAGAATCCTTATCAACTTTAACACTGACTCGTGATTCCATCTGCTCTTCCTTTTTATCAGCTTCCTCATCTTCACTAGATCCGTTAAGAATACGAACCCTAGTCAACCTCTTTGGGGCTAATGGAGTTTCTGTTTTCTGCTTCACATGGCCCGCTTTCATTTTTTTCCTGTGACGGGTTTGGTACTGTTTTCTCCCGTTCACAAAGCTTTCTTCCCCTAAAAGGTCAAAATTGATGCGCACGTCTTCATCACTGGAACTGCTTTTGGGGTCATTCTCTTCATTGTCCTCAACACAGAAGCTGTCCTCTACGTAGCATTCGTCTTGCTCTGGAATCTGAGAAGAAAGAAGACAAATCCGGACAAATAGAATAGAATAGGATTATTTATTGGCCAAGTGTGATTGGACACACAAGGAATTTGTCTTGGTGCATACACTCTCAGTGTACATAAAAGAAAAAATACATTCATCAAGAATCATAAGGTACAACACTTAATGATAGTCATAGGGAACAAATAAGCAATCAAATCATATTAGGAAACAGTCAATATAAATCGTAAGGATACCAGAAACAAGGTTACAGTCATAAGTGGGAGGAGATGGGTGATAGGAACGATGAGAAGATTAATAGTAATGCAGACTTAATAACTAGTTTGACAGTGTCCCTATGCCTCATGAGAGAGAGAAGCAAAAATAATAGTTTTAATTAGACACTATCAGTAATATTTAGTTATACTGGGTTCCTGGCCATTACTGATCCAAATTCAGAGTTTTGGCGCTTAAAAAAACACAATTTACAACATACTTTCAGGATACTTAAAAACCTACCTGATTTCATTATGCATCCAAAAATACATTAAGATCTTCAACATAAAATCTTTTCTTGATGCCTGGCTTATCTTCTTGGTAGTTAATCATCTCTGAATGATGGAACTTGTGCATTTATCCCACTTTGTTGACTTTTGACATCTTAAAAGAGAACTATTTTTCCCTAGTGCTTATGTGCTTTTATCTAGCTTTTGTCTGATTTCACAAACTTAAAACAGAGAGAAACTCAGTTAATACTCAAATGGGAGGAGCTAAGGATGTGTCCATAAAGTCATCAACAAATGAAGGTCAAGGATCTTACTTCACATATGTCAGGCTTTCTGCCAATTGCCTAAAACCAAACAAGATTTGTTTCTAAACACGATTCTTAGTTTTCTTTAGCAAGATTTACTATGATGGAAGAGGTAGTGGCACAAAAATATAAGCAAGTAAGCTAATTTCAGTTCTTTAGAACTAATTTATCTCCAGATATATTATAGCACCGATTTTTTTGGTTCTCTTGCTTGCAGCCTTCTTATTATCTGATGAGGAGGCATTTCTCTTCACTGATAACATGGAAGATTGCAACCCTTGATGTTCTTAGGAATATTGTATTGGAATTTATCGGAAATAACCAGCACTTGGAGGTGAGACCAGAAGTCTATTGGCAACCAATACAACAACTGCAGTATCCATGTTATTCTAGACTAGCAGGTTTCTGCTGCTATCAACCTGGTAACTCTATTTTATACCTGCTATAGCTTCCTACTAATCTTTAAAACCCTGTGTGTTTGTGATAATAAGGGTCTTACCACTGACAAGTTTTGACAGCTCAGGTAGGATTGTAAAAACAATCCTTAAAATATTCTCATTTGTGATAGTTGCATTTGGATTGTTTTAGGGTTTTTTAATTAAGTATATCCCCGCCCTGATAATGTTTCTTACAATAAAATAATACCTAGGCATTTCAAAGCATTTGCTGGTTCAGACCAATCTGTGATGTGGTTCCATTTATTAAAGTGTCACTTTCTTTGCCTGGCTTTTTTACCTGTGAGAAAACCGTTATTGGATTGAATTCTTTATGCACCATCTTATACTTGTTGCCAACAGCTGGACTGCGTACAGATTTCAGATAAACTGCCTGCATCTCAGATTCTATGGAGAAAAAGAAAATAGACTGTCAGAAAAAAAAGTATCTGAGACCGCACTCAATCTTGAGTCTGATCTCCAAACGGTATTTTTTTTTTGTCATATAAAAGCTGTAACCTTTAGAAAAAAATTGCCTATGGATCCATTACAACCTTCATTACACAAGTATCTCTGTGGGCTTCTGGAAGGGAAACATGTAGCACAGGGATGTCAAACTCGATTGCATCAGGGTTGTGTCTGACCTTGGGGAGGTGGGGCATGGCCAGCTTGACATCACTCGTCAGGGGGTACCTGTGGTGACCCAGGGGGTGGGGTGGGGGGCTGGGGGAAATCCACTTTTGCTAGTAGTTTTTTTTGCTAGCACTCTGCCAGTAAAAAAAAAGGGTGGGGGGGGGGGGGGTGCGTGTGGCCCTCCCGAGCTGTTTTCGCTGACAGAGACATCACGGACTTGTCCTTCACTGTTTCCAAGGTGGCCCCACAGGCCAGATCTATGCACCCTTGAGTTTGACTCCCCTGGTCTAGCAGATCAAGAGCAGCTTCTTTCCAAGGAAAGAAGCATCTTCAGGTATCAGAGAGAGGAATTATCAAGAATGTAATGGAAATGTTAACTCCCCTACCTCCCCCCCACACACACATATAGACACTGCTATTTCAAAGTTAAAAACAAGGAGCAGAAATGGAAATATTTTATTCAAATAGAATAGAATAGAATAGAATAGAATAGAATAGAATAGAATAGAA
>WNWU01000001.1:83503409-83567457 GCA_012654045.1 Ptyas mucosa
AATAGAATAGAATAGAATAGAATAGAATAGAATAGAATAGAATAGAATAGAATAGAATAGAATAGAATAGAATAGAATAGAATAACAGAGTAGGGAGGGACCTTGGAGGTCTTCTAGTCCAACCCCCTGCCCAAGCAGGAAACCCTACACCACTTCAGACAAATGGGTATCCAACATCATCTTAAAAATTTCCGGTGCTGGAGCATTCACAACTTCTGGAGGCAAGTTGTTCCACTTATTAATTGTTCTAACTGTCAGGAAATTTCTCCTTAGTTGTAAGTTGCTTCTCTCCTTGATTAGTTTCCATCCATTGCTTCTTGTTCTACCCTCAGGTGCTTTGAAGAATAGTTTGACTTCCTCTTCTTTGTGGCAACCCCTGAGATATTGGAACACTGCTATCATGTCTCCCCTAGTCCTTCTTTAAATTAAACTAGACATAACCAGTTCCTGCAACCGTTCTTCATATGTTTTAGCCTCCAGTCCCCTAATCATCTTTGTTGCTCTTCTCTGCACTCTTTCTAAAGTCTCCACATGTTTTTTACATCGTGGCGACCAAAACTGAATGCAATATTCCAAGTGTGGCCTTACCAAGGCATTACAAAGTGGTATTAACACTTCTTATCTTATATTTTATATATATATATATATATATATATTATATATATCTTATCTAAGAGTTATTTATCAGATCAGATGCTCAGACACAGATAAGTTCAAACAGAATATCAACTGATTGGGAGGATTTTCTCTGCATACCATTTAAATCTTGAGCGATCTGCGTCTCATCATCAAGAAACTGAACAAGGGAAGACCTCAATTCATCTTCTGATTTTATACTCTCATCAGACGAAATGTCCACCCCATCTTCAGAAAGTTCTGCCTCCTCATCTATGAAGTGCTTGGCTAAATTCTACAGGATGGAAAAGAAAATTCTGGATACAATTCCATTTCAAAGAATTCACTTTAGAACTGAAACATAAAACCCACTTAATGGATTGCTGTGAATTTCAATAATGGTAGACTGGCCAAAAAATGCATCAGCCGGAACTAAGGATCTGTTTCCTAGGGGCTTATTACAGAGGAGGCCATGCTTAATCTCTAGCTGTTGATTCATGGATCATTCTTGGGATCCACTAAGTTTTTAAAGTGCCTCAACTCCCAGCTGTCAAAGCTTCAGATTAATGAAATAGAAATTTATATTCACCAAAAAAAAATAGGATTCTGACTACTTAGCATATACTACACTACTGCGCTATACAAAATCAATTAGAGAGTTGGTTACTATATCAATATGTTAATGGCAGAGAATGTTCAGGTGCTAACCTGAATGGATTAAGCTAGAGTTTTCTCTTTTTGTTTTTCTCTTTTTGCAAAAGTGGGAACTTTGACTCATTGGCTAACTCCATTTGTATTAAAAACACCTTTCCCCAGACATATACTCATTTATTATGCATAATATGCTTAGGAGCCTTGGATAGTACAGTGGTCTAATGCACCCTGTTATTAACACCAGCTGCCTGCAATTATTGCAGGTTCGAATCTCACCAAGGCTCGAGGTTGACTCAGCCTTCCATCCTTTCTAAGGTAGGTAAATCGAGGACCCAGTTTGTGGGGGCAATAAGCTGACTTTGTATAAATATACAAAAAGTATGAAGGCTATTGCTTAGCACATTGTAAGCCGCCTTGAGTCTCTGGAGAAGGGCAGCATATAAATCAAATTTTTAAAAAAATGTTAGCTTATTCCTGATTTCTTATGGCTTAATTGTCTGGCTGGCAATAACTTTCTCCTGATTATAAATTTGGTATAAATTTTTATTGATTGCTGCCTCAATCACCAAAATAACTACAGACAAAAGGGCTCTTGCTATCCAAATCATGTTCATTCTGAATCATGCCTACGATTCTAGAGGGGTTTTAATGCTACCAATTCAAAGGCAAAACATAGAAAAAAAAAAGATATTCACATCAGAGAAGTCATCTTAATTAATTGTAACATCCTTACCTTGATCAGAGGTCTAGCTCCTTTCTTCTGCCTTTTCGTATCTTGAATTGGCTTCTTGATATAATTCTTTCTGTCCTGCAACACTGAGTTTGATATCTTAGCAAAATCTGTGCTTTCATCACTAGAGATATCTGACTAAAATGTAACATAATTGTTGATTAAAATTACAACAAAATTAGCTTTTCCATTATAAATGCATATAGGGAGGCAGGCAGGTTTAAAAATTAAACATTTCAGATGAAACTGGATTTTTTTTCTTATTGGGACTTATGGAAATTTAAGTAGAAAAGGCTTATTGACAATTGGTTTTATACAGATAGTCCTTAATGTACATCTATTTTTAGCAATATTTCCATATTACAATGGTGCTTAAAAAAAACAAAACCCTTCCCCAGTCCTTGCATCTCTAACCATTGCAGTGTCCCTGTGATCATGTGATCAAAATTCAGCTGACATGTATCTATGAGTTACAGCATCTTGGGTTCATGTGATTGTCCTTTGTGACTTTCTCAGCTATATTCTGACAAAGTGACAGCGTGATTCACTTAACAACCAATGATTTGACATTGGTTAACAATTGAGCAAAATTATAAAATCAGGCACGATTCACTTAATGAACGCCTTAGTAATCAAAGCTCCTGTCTATTGTGGTTGTAAGTAAAGGACTATTTGTGTATAGTACAGATAGTCTTCAACTTACAACAGTTTATTAGTGACTGTTCGAAGTTACAACAATCACTGAAAAATAGTGACTTATGACCACACATATGAACGTTACAGCATTCCCCACGGTCACATGATTTACATTTAGATGCTTGACAAATGGTTCATATTTATGACAGTTGAAGGATCCCGGGATCATGTGATCCCTTTTTTTGACCTGACAAGCAAAGTTAATGGGGAAGGCTGGTTTACTTAGCAACCGTGTTACTAATTTAAGAACTGCAGGAAAATTCATAAAGTGGGGCAAAAAACCCTAACCCTAACTTAACAAATTTCTCATTTAGCAACATAAATTTTGGGCTCAATTGTGGTCGTAAGTTGAGGACTACCTGTTAACTGCAACAAGGTTATTATAGATACATAAAAGGAAGACTATAAAAACACCAGTAATGGAGGGGATGAATTCTGAAGATGCTGAGTTTGCAGAATTGCTTAAATTGACTTGTTTGATCGAAGCAGGAACTACAATTACTTTTATGAAATACCAGAAACTCTTACTATTGACTTTTTGCTGAAAATGGATTAGAATAAACTGCTGATTTTGGAATTTATTGAGTGAAAAGCTTTGTTTATGGGAAGAACGGAACTATGATACGGAATATGGGAGGGTGGGGACGGTAATTGCTATGTTTGTAACTGAAGATCGAAAGCCATTCTTTAGATATCTTCCTTTTTTTTTTAGAAGGGAAGGAAAAGTAGAGAAGAGAAGAAGAAGGTGGGGAAAGAAAGTTGGAAGGAGAAGAGGGAGAGGCTAGGTTTGAGGAGAAAGATTGCTGTACAATAAAAAAAAAAGAAGTGGAAGAAAGGCAGCTCTGAACAAACAAATATAAATATATTAAGAAAAAGAATGAATTGTTTAAGAATAAAAGGACAAATATGTATAAATAGTAATGTTAGAATTTAGGGATAAATGAAGAAGATGTTTATGTATGCAAGTATAGAAATACTGAGGTATATTCAAAAAAAGGAAAGGGGGGAAGACAATATTGACAAAAATTGTAATTGAGTAAAATATATTTGAATTTGACTAATTGTGTAAGATAAAAAACGACCAACACTCTGTTCAAAAGAAAAGAAAAGAAAAGAAAGATGTGGGTGAAGGTGGGAGAGGAGAAAAGAAAAAAAACCAATAAATCTTGTTTTTTTTTAAAAAAGATATCTTCCTTTTTGTTATTCTTCAGTTTCTTTTACTCTTTTAACATCATCTTCTATGTCATTCATGTTTCTATAGTTTTTAAAATCTTTGTAAAATCTTTTAATAAAAAAATATTTTTAAAGGGTAGCCTTTTCATATCTTTGAGTCTATATCTTTCCTCATACTGAAGCTAAAAGAAATAATAGAAAGATTTCAGTCAGTCTATATTATAATGAGGTATTTAGACGGAAGGTCTGATATGGTATAAAATAACTTTCAGTCTTGTGAATATATTTTTCTCTATACAGCAAAGAGATGTGTGAGTTGGGGAGGGGAGGGAAGAAGGGCTTTGGGTCAATTTTGACTCTTAGCAACTCCCTGGACAAATCCATACACTTTTCATGGCAACATTTTAGAAATGATTTATCTTCTTCCTGGGGCTGAGAGAGAACGATGGCCTTTGTGTCTGAGGCAGGACTATAACACTCAAGTCTCCTGGTTTCTAATCAGCTGAGTTTACCAAATTGGCTCTGGTTTGATCTTGAATAGAACTTGTATAATTAAAATATATAACAAATAAATTCTTCTGAGTTAGCAAATGAAGCAATCTTGCCAAGGAGAACATAAAATTTAAATTTCATTTGGAGATGACTAGTCAAGTTAAAGAGGATGCAGTGACTCAGTGGCTAAGACACTGAGCTTGTCGATCGAAAGGTCGGCAGTTCAGCGGTTTGAATCCCTAGTGCCGTGTAACGGGGTGAGCTCCCGTTACTTGTCCCAGCTTCTGCCAACCTAGCAGTTCAAAAGCACGTAAAAATGTAAGCAGAAAAATAGGGACCACCTTTGGTGGGAAGGTAACAGTGTTCCGTGCGCCTTTGGTGTTTAGTCATGCCGGCCACGTGACCATGGAGACGTCTTTGGACAATGCTGGCTCTTCAGCTTTGAAACTGAGATGGGCACCGCCCCCTAGAGCAGGAAACGACTAGCACAGACATGTGGGGGGACCTTTACCTTTACCTTACCTATTCAAACTAAATTCAGCAACCATGTTTTAGGCATCTTCTTTCTACACTAGTCAGAGGAGAAACTTACGGCAATGAGTGGACGTTTCCGTTTCTTGACAGCATGAATTGGTGATTCAATGTCACAGTCACTAACCTAAGAAAGAATGAATAACATGAGCATCCATTAAGAAGTCCCAGAGAGGAACATTTGATTTAGTTAAAACTGCTGAAGTGTAACTAAATTACTCACATCTGAAGTTCTCAAAATTTTTGTTCTTCTCTTTTTTCTGTTAAGAAAAGAAAATTCTTCCTTCTCACTGCTGTCCCCTACAGTGAAGAATTAATAATAAGAATCTGAATTTTTCATGCAAGTGCAATGAACTTGTTGGTTAGACAAAAAATATACATTTCAACTTTTAAAAATAAGTAAGGCGATTTCTTGTTTGCCAGAATTTCTCTTAACAACACAAAGTCCGTCCTAGTTAAACTGGAACTAAAGCTTAAGTTAAAACAAAACAAAATAAAAGAGAAAGTGTTAGTAAACCAGCATTACTTATTGCACCTGGGCTTGACTGCTGTTCACATAAACTAGCTCTCTATAACAAAAAGCATATCCAACTAGCTGACTTTCTGCGTTTTGTTTCTCAACTAGCTTCCCTAATCAAGTGCATTATTCTTTCTTTTGAGGAGGAAATAAAAAATATACCAAGAATTCAGTCTGATATAATATTTCAAACGAGCAAATCAAATTTTGGTTATCAAGCTTAGGTCGGCTTTAAAATATTTCCAAGATTCATTACTTTACCTATAAATGCTTTTCTGTACATTTAAATGTACAAACCCAGCAACTGTACAGTCAGGAAAACTGCAATAGTAAATATAGGGATCTTATATATTCTCACATAAAGAAGATACACCATTGGAAAGGAGGATCATTTTAGCTAACATAACAGTAAATATTTACAAGTTTTATCGTATCATGATTACATTGCTACAAGTTGATTAGCTTCATCACAGAGCATCTAAAAGGCTAGGCTGAGCTTAGAACAGAATGAAATAATGAGAACCATTCAATATCCCAAAAGATAGGAACTCGGTCATGTTGTGGTCCACCAGCAGCCTGCGGAGCTGGCAGCGGAGTCGGACAGTGAGGATGCTGGGGAGGGCCATGGGCCAGTCCTGGAGTCAGGGGAAGGCCCGGACGAGGGTTCTGCATCAGAGGCAGAGATGGGGCCAGGGCCATCTGGGAATGATGCGCGGACTCCAGAGCCTCCAGAGGCGGACAGCAGAGAGCCAGAGGAACAGGAGCAGCCTGTTCCTAGTGCACGCATGCGAAAAGCTGCCAGAAGGCAAGAGCAGCTAAAGCAAAAATGACTCGGGAATAAGGCCAGGAGATGATTGCACCCTCCCATAAGGCTTAAAAGAGCAGCAACGGCTCTTGGGCTTTTTGTAGGAAAACAATGTTGCTACAATTGTTTCTTGTCGGCATCTCTTGTTTCTGAACTTCGTGGGGCTTTGTCAAGAAAAGCCTTTGGCAGGGTGCCAAAGAAGACAAAGGTTGGTGATAAGGCCAAAGGACTTTTTCTGAAGGACTTGTTTTGGAATTAATTTGGACTAAGCTGAGAATGAAGTAATTCTCAGCTGTTCTAATAAAATATGTTTGTTTAGGACTGATTGTGTCTGGTAATAATTATTTGGGCCTAGGTCACAACAGGTCACTAGTTTCGTTACGCCTCCTAAAGAGTGCAGTTTCTCAATGATATAGCTGCATCATTGTTCTTACACACACATCTATGCATTTGAAAATCTTAACTTCAGCAGAAAACCTGCTAAAATAATTTAGGTTTTCATTTTTGGTCTTACCAGGTTCACGGGATGGAAGATCCTTTACTCCAAAAGCCGATTTGGCTAAGACTTTAACTATGCTGGTGTTTGCTTTTCTTGAAGTTCTCATATGTGAGCTTTCTTGATTGTTTCTAGAGCAAGAAGTTCTAATATGTATCATTTGTCCACCTATTGGTGTAGAACACACAGTTTTTACGTGGTTTGGTGACTGGTAAAATCTGTGAGTTGCTGGTGTGAAAGGAGATGCCAAAGAAATAGCAGCTAGACCAGGATTGTGGTTTTGCATGTTTAATGGTGTAGAAGATTTAGTCACATTATTAAAACATTCATTACCGGGATATTTATTTACCAAACTACTATTTGAGAGAGAGGCTTCAACTCTGTTGGAATCACCAGCTGCAGGGCTCCCCTCATTTTTCATGGGGTTCATCTGCTCTAAGGCATCGTCTTCTGACTCTTGAAAAGAAAATCCAAGATCGAAGTTAACAGAGAACAAATCCTCAGAAGCATTATACAGCTGCTCATAATCATGGGGATTTGCTTTGCTTCCATGATCAAGTTCACCAGGGACCTCTACTTCTTCTCTATGTGGTGTCAATGATGTTGTGGGATTTGTATTGCGAACAGAAACAAGTGGGTCAGAAAAATGCCATTCAGGAGTTTTTGGTCTGTTACTCTGCATGTTAGCTGGTCTACACAAGCCAGGTAATTCTGAAGGTGCCCCCATTTTTTCAACTGGGGAACGGTTGCTCTGTGCATAACTTCCCAATAAATGCATAGAACAATCTTCCTCAGGATTTACATTTCTTCCAGGTGGTTTGCATGTTTTTCCACAACTTTTACCATTATTCCTTTTCAAAGAATTCAGCACTGGACTATCATTTACTTTTGACAATTTCTCCTCTTGAATTCCATTCTCTTCTTCGGTTTCAACTTCAAAGATGTCATCCCAGCTAAGATCATTTATACTGCTAAGGAAAGTATCTGGAATGTTATTTGTTTCCAAAGGACAGGTATCCACTGAACACAATTTACGGGTATTTAAGAGTTCACAGCTGTTCTGAGGTAAAATGGGCACGTTCTTGAAGCATACATTTTTCTCTGGAATATTGTCTTTAGACTTGCTGGAAACACATTGCTGTAAGGAATCAAGCGCCAGGCCTTCATTCACCCTCTTCTCCTCAGAAGCAAACCATTCGTCCAGAGATGGCGGGGACTGTGACAGAAGTCTTGCTACATTCATCTGGATGTCTTTTCCCCAGGAAAAGTTTTCATCTGCATTTGTTTCAGAAAATCTAAACAAATCAATCTCTGGCACTGGTAGATAAAATAAAGATGAAAGATATGAATCATCTGCAAAACAGCCATAGCCAGAATCCACACACTGTCCATTTTGTATACAATTTTCAGGAGCAGGATGAATTATTTTTGTCGTAGCCTTTTCAGGATTGACACAAACCTTTCCTTGAATACTTGTGTTGAAGGTTGCACCCATATTTTCTTGATTCTCACCTGCCAAACTTTTCTGTCCTGCAGCTTCAAGAAATGGTGATAGGTTTGTTGAAAAGCAATCTGAAGTGCTGCCATCCTTTTTAGCATGAACTGCAGTTTCTACATCAATCACCTGAGGTCTTTTCGAGGATTTAAAATTGGCCACTTTAAACAGTGACATACATTCTGCATCAAACTCCTGTAAGGAATATTTTTCTTTTGTTGTAGCTGCTGCTTTTTTCCCAGATGATACTTTTTCAAGAGTCACGGTGTCACATCTTTTGCTGGTCTGAACGTTTGATGCATGAACATCTTCCCAATGGAAATAAGGTTGCATTTCCAGTTCATAACCACACACTCCCTAGTTAAGAGAATAAAGAAAAATACCTTTTTTATTTCTGAAATTTACAGAGTTACATTCTTTAACTTCTGCATTATTAATATTCACTAAGTTGCTGTTATTTTACAGAATGGAATTTGATAGAAAAGAGGAAGACTATGGTTCATTCAATGAACCCCCAATCATTTAAGGTAATTTTTTGAAATTCAAAGCCAATGCTATCAACTTGAGCATGCTGATTTGCTTCTGTTTGAATGTCACAAATCAGAATAGAAAGGGAGAAGTTGCATCATGTTACATTAATAAAAGTACATGTAGTCCCTGAACTATGACCATAATGGATCCTGTCCATTAAGGCAAGTTGTAACGGTCTTATCCAGCCAAGCATAAGATGTTTACGACTAATCCAGCCAAGGACGAGACTTTCCAAAAATTAATTGCAAAGATTTCAAATAGGCAGGAAGTTATAACCATGGGGGACTTTTAATATATCAATATTTTGGAGATACTTTTTGCCCAGCATGGACCTTCAGAAAAATTCCGAACTTGTGTTGCTCACAAGTTTCTGTTTTAGAAGCTAAATTTTAAATGGATCAGATACTCTGATTTAATCTTAATCAATAGGAAGGATTTAACTGTACTATATTACCACATTCTCATAATATTTTCAACTCTTAGTATGTAATTCTTAGTATGTAGTCCGACGTCCCGATATAGTCAGCTGGCGCCATCGCTGACTATCGGGGGCGAATCATTGGCTCCCACGGAGAGGGTGCGCAACTTGGGCGTCCTCCTGAATTCACAGTTGTCTTTAGAAGAGCACCTGACGGCTGTGACCGGGAGGATCTTTCATCAGGTTCGCCTGATTCACCAGTTGCGTCCCTTTCTGGATCGGGACTCCTTACGCACGGTCACTAATGCCCTCGTCACCTCTCGCCTGGACTATTGTAATGCTCTCTACATGGGGCTCTCCTTGAGGAGCACTCGGAGGCTCCAACTGGCGCAGTGTGGCCGCGCGGGTGGTAACGGGAGCGACGTGGCGCTCCCATGTAACAACCCTCCTGCGCGAGCTGCACTGGCTCCTGGTGGTCTTCCAGGTACGCTTCAAGGTTCTGATCACCACCTTAAAAAAAATAGTTTTAATATCTTAATATTTTTAAATTTTTCTATACTTAAATTTAATATTTGGTTTTAAATTGATTGGGGTTTTAATCTGTCTGTCTGGGCCAAACTATTTAATTCAATCTTATTTCTATTTTAAATTTTGTATGTATGTATTTTATTGTCGGCTGTTCACTGCCCTGAGTCCTTCGGGAGTAGGGCGGTATATAAATCAAATCAAATCAAATCAATCAATCAATCAATCAATCAATCAATAACATCAAAAAGAACTTTCCTATGATTTAGGATTCCTAAATGCACATAAATTAGCAAATCTGGTAAAGTTATAAAAAAGCAACTCTCTGGAAGAGGAAAGTGGAATACTTAAATTTCACATCAATTATCATGACCCCGGACTTGCTGAGAGGCGGACGTGATATGCAAAAAAATGTGAAATCACAGCTGCCAGTTCTTCAACTGGTGTTGGCCTTCGTACGCATCAATTTCTTCCCAAGAACCTACCTAGGAAGTCATATTGTATCATCATAGTGTATGATCCAATCAGTGTGGTCTTTTGTTACAGATGGAAATTTTCTAAATTATTTTCTAAATTATTATTCAAAATATCTCAATAAATCTCTATAAATAGTACAAAACGGGAAAAAAAACCTAGTTCAAGTTTGCTATTTTTTCTATCCATCCATCCATCCATCTTTTTATTTTTTTTATTTTTTTTTATTTTTATTTGATTTATATGCCGCCCTTCTCCGGAGACTCAGGGTGGCTTACAGTGCGTTAAGCAATAGCCTTCATACTTTTGTATATTTATACAAAGTCAGCTTATTGCCCCCACAATCTGGGTCCTCATTTTTTTAATCTAACCTTGAAGTCTGAAATTCCATGGTAGTCTCCCTTCCAGCTACTAACCAGGATAAAACCTGCTTAGTTTTTTGACTCCAGACAAAGCCAATCAGATTTTGCCACCTCCTGAATTAGACTGACAAGGCTTATTTTCTTAGCTGTCCAGATAACAACTTAATGTTCCATGGCAAGATCATGCCTACATTTTTTGGATTGCAGTACTTCATTAAAAAACTGTTTTAGAAACATTCATGCTTATTTTCCAAAATGGTTAAAAAGCAGATTATGGAAAACGTCACAGTCCTCTCCATCAGCCTGCAAATTATGCAAGAGATTTTTCTGTCTGTTCATTTAGCTGGACATTTAAATAATGATGGTGATTTTAATTAGTCATCAATGAAATGTGTGTCTGCTAGAAAATGGAAATCTGTTTAGTTCCTGACAGTTTAATTTCCATTACTGAGTTAACTATATATATTCCCTATGATTGAATGACAATGAATGAATCACAATATATGAATCACACAATGAATAGCCCACAATGAAAGGCAGTGTATGTTCATGTTCAAAATCAAAGTTTATGTCAATTTTTCTACATAATAGTATGTATTAATCTGAGCTTCTGGAGATGTAGTCAGATGAGGGTCTGACACTTTGCATTATTGAGATTTAAATCAAAGAAATATGGGAGCATGAGAATAGGGGAAATGTTCTGTCCCCATCCCCCCCACACACAAACCCACACAGACAGACGAGGGTTAAATGACTGGCACACACGGAGGTTTCGTTATCAAGGCTTGGGCAGCCCTATGGGAACCGGCTGCCAAGTTCTTTACTAAACAAGAGGGGGGGGGGGTATTCCTTCACCAGATAACAAACACATACACACCAGCTGGGAAAAACACAGTCCAAATTCCAATCCTTGAAGCCGACTGAGGTTTGACACCAAGAAACTAACAAGAATGAAACTTTGTCCGTCACAGACTTCAAACTGCCACCCCACTCCTTTATATAGCCTGTGGGGTGTGGTCCAGTGACTCAGCTAATTCCTGGCACACCTCATTTGCTGGGATCTTTTAGCATGCTGACGTGGGTCCAGCCACAGCCTGTCTCCCTCATCACTTTCCGACCAATCGGAGACACCTGGCTCCTGGCTAATCTCCTCTCCTTCGGCCGGCAGCTGAGGAATTGCCAGAGAGGAGGGGCTGGGGGAGGGAGGCCTGGCTGGCTCCTCTCTTTCACGTTCGGAGCCTTCTTCCTCCGATGCGATGGCCTCGGGGGTCGGAGCCACAACAGGAAATCAAAAGTACAATATACAGCAAGACACATTAGAAGTATAATCCACTATTCATTTTTAGGGGTGCTATACAATGTAATGAAACACATGCCTAAGGCTTATAGAACCATAGAAAAAGAAAGTTGGGAAGGGACCGATCATCCAATCTCCTGTTCATTACAGGAATCCAAACTCTGTGAGGTATTTATCTAGTTTCTATTTCAACACATCTAAAGGGTCCCTCAAAGTAATTAGTTCCACTAATTAGGTCTTAGATTTTTTCCTCATATTCGGCTGGGAGCTGCTCCCTATAGCTATATATCATTCTATAGCCTTCACTTGAGTATAATAGAAAACAGAGATGTCATCTTCTGACAGAATCTCCTTCATGCACTTGAAGAGTTATATGTCCTCTCAAACTTTCCAGAAGGATAGCTCTACCCAGTTCCTTCATTTTCTCATAAGACTTAGATCTAATCCTTTGATCGGTCTCACTGATCTTTTTATCTGCTCCAATTTGCCTGAATTCTTCTTAAAGCATGGTGCCCTGAACACAGTACCTGAGATCATGTCTCACTAATGCAGAACAGAGAATGAACTATTAGATCCCTGATTTGGAAACCCAATACTTCTATTGATGCAGACAAATACTGTATTGGTCTTTTTTGGAAATTAATTTAGATTGGGTTCAGCTACATACAGGAATTTTCATACATTCTCAAGCCAGATATCCCATGTCGTATTTCTAGATTTATTTTGCATTAATAACTTTGCCTTGAACAACTCCATTGAATTTCATTCTAGTACTTTCAGTGTACTTCTGTAACCTAACTCTGTCTATTAAAACAATAATTACTTTGAGTTTTGCATCAGCTATAAATTTTATGAGTGCTGTTCCCCAAGCCATCATGAAAACACTTTCATGATGTCCTGTACCAGGCACAGGACAAAATACTAAGTACACTACATCCTCACTCTAGTTTGATAAAGAATCGGTAATTTTCACTATGCTTCCAGAAATAAATCTTTGACAAGGCCCAGTGCTTATCATATCTGCTGTTTACTGTGAAATCCCCAAAAGGTTAGGTTTCCCCATGTCACTGGCAGCACTTCTACTGTTATATTTGCTTATGTTAGAGATTCAGACTCAACACTGATGGGTCTATCTGACTAAAGGAAAATAATTACTCACAAACCAAAAACTTTCTCTCATTTAAGGCCAGTGGTGGGTTGCCCCCGGTTCGGACCGATTCTGTCAAGAGGCTCTGCCCACCGACCCCAACGTCATCATGACACTTCTGTGCAGAAGCATGCACAACCCCATTGTGAAGCAGTAGTAAAGATAAGTAGAACCCACCCCTGTTTAGGGCCATTTTTTTTGGTTATTTTTATAACTGCTGCTGTAATAGTGCTATATTCACTCTCCTGGACATTCTGGAGTACACCTTTTGGAGATTAACTGTGAAACCTTGCACAGCTCTATTTTCTTTTTTTTTACAACATTGTATCTGATTTAACAACTATAATTCAGTTTAAACATTTCCAGAGAGAAAGTATACTATGTTCTAACGTATACCTTTATTGGGTTCTTTTTCCTAAGCATCACGAAATGACCAAGAAGGAATTTCATCCTAGTTTTTTTTTTTAAAAAAAACTGTTACCTTGTGAGTAGAAACTTCTTAGCTGAGGGGACATAGAAGTGCATCTCCAGTTTTATACAGAGGTCTAGAACCTACATCCTAAGACCATCACAAAACTTAACCAGCACTGGAGATTTTTAAGAAGAGATTGGACAACCATTTGTCTGAAATGGTACGGGGTTTCCTGCTTGAGCAGGGGGCTGGACTAGAAGAACTCCAAGGTCCCTTCCAACTCTTGTTATTCTATTAACTAAAAATCAGAACATTGGCAAATGGAAAATAATAAAAGTAGACACACGGATTAAAGAAATGTCTAAGAACTTGGAGAAAAATATAATAGAGGTGTCTTTTATTCAAGCTACTTTCCTAAACTTTAATCCTAAAGAAAACATATACTGTATGCTTTCCTGACATTTACGTTTTTAAAGAATTGCTTCTTTCTTCTTTTTTGTTTTTTTTTCTTCTTCTTTTTGGTAATTTGTTTATCGTCATTGTCTTGAAGTCCTAATTGCATTGCAGTTTTGGTAACACTGAAATTCACAAAGTATGGAAGTGTTGTTGCTTTTTTTAAGGAAACTCTTTTCCCCATTCTCGTCCACAATGTAATTATCAAACTAGTTAAAAGTCAATGAGTAACTTTATGAGTCATTATCTAAAAAGTCAAATTAATTGCTAGTGAAAAAATCAGCTATCTGTAAACCTTGTCTAAGTGATGAGATCAGGCAAAATAATAAGTTTTTAATAGGTTTCTCAACACCTTTTTAAAGAGAGGATGTAATGTTCTTTGGTTCATTGTGTTGAATAATAGAATCATAGAGAAATACAAAATAGCGACATGCTTTGGGCATACCGTCTATTCCAAAATTCTATGTCACAACCAGGGTGGATTTGATTTAAATCACAATTTAAATCATGGTTTAAATCACTAGTAGAAAGGCTTGATTTAAATTGAAACAATTTAAATTGTAATTTTTAAAGAGCAACTGTTATCTCTGTCCCGCAATGGCTCCTCCTCTGACCTGCTGTTGACTCACCAACAGTCCCATTCACTTTAATGGGACAGCTGATGATTTGGCAGTGACACAACAAGGTGAGGGACGTGGCAGGCAGCAGGTGAGTGGATGCTCACTAACAGGTGCTGCCATGATGGGTCTGAAATGACAGGTGCCCTTTAATATTATATTTATAAGCTGCTTAGAAGGTTTCACTTTCATTTTTACTGCTTGCACTTCCTCCTCACACCTAAAGCCTGGTGGTACAGATTCATTTCTCTTCAAACAATCATGCAGTTTGTAGTGTACATAGATTTGCAAAACAATGGGATAAAGGAATATTCCTGAACTTTGTTTTATGATTTATCTCATGGTTACTGTGAAATTGTGTGAATGCATCAATGCAGTGCATGTTATCTCAGCTTGAAGAGCTTGGATTCATTGAATGAGTTTACCAAAAATGTAAACATTGCAGGATATACAGTCTCATGCTACATAACTAAGCTCCATTTCATGCTGAATAAACTGAATTATTAATGTATCTTAAATAGAAAACTATATTTAGATAGATTTTTACTCCACAAGCATTTTATTAAAATAAATTTGTTAAAAATTAAAAAAAAATATCTGATTTAATTTTTTTAAAAATCCGATTTTGTTATTTATTTTTTTTTAAAAAAAACATTTGATTTTTATCCACCCTGGTCACAACTCAATAAAATGCATGTGGGAGATTAGAAAGAAGATAAGGCTCTCCGGAATAGAACACTGTTTTACTCACCTCTTCATGTCTCATTTGCTCTATCATGTCCATGACACTAATGAAGTGGAAGCAACGATCAGAGTGATCCACTAGATAGGTAGGGAAAGGCCGATTCTGCCAGACAGTCCATTCTGACAACGACAGTTCATGAACTTCTTCAGTTTCCAATTCCTAAGATTTCAAAACACAAAGAAAACAGAACGTTACCAATGCCAGTCGCAGCTCAGGCTTGTCAAAAGAATAATCCCAAATAAAGATAAAGTTAGCTTAGAACTAACTTAGAACTGTTTGGCGGCGCTGTCAGATAACTGAGCTTGCCAGCACAAATAGTTAAAGCCTGATGGGCGAAGGGGATAAAACCTGATCCAATGGATTGTCCAGAAGATCCAGAAGTGGATGAACAGGAGCAACAATTAGATCGGTGTCTCTGTCAGATAACTGAGTTGAGAACTGGGCCCAACGGACACAAGTGGGGGCATGGCCAGAAAAGTTTCAATTCAGTCTCTGGGCAGATTGCACTGTATCAACCCACTTCTGGGTTGGACCATTCCACAGTCCATTGGGAGAACTGAGGAATGGTGATGGCGCACTGATTAGAATGCAGTACTGCAGGCTAAGACACTGCCCACTGCCAGGAGTTTGATCCTGACAGGCTCAAGGTTAACTCAGCTTTCCAGCCATGTAAGTTTAAGTGCTATTGCTATTAGAAAAAAAATATTAACTTTTATTTATGAGAAAAAATGTGGTGTTTCTTTAATACAATAAGCATTTTATTTTTAGCACCAATTTACTAGTTAACAAACTGAGAATGTTGAAGCATTTGTTTCTCATATTCCACAATATTTCTGATTTTACACATATAAATCACAGCCTTAGTTTATTTAGTTATAGCAGCCATATAATTCCTCCCTGTTTTGTGCCTTCAGTAAATCTTGATTCTTAATTCCTGCCATTTCCTTGGCAAGATTTTTGAAAGTGTCTGGCTGCTTTATTTTTCTGAGAGAATGACTGGCCCAAAGTCAACCAGCTAGCTTCATGTCTAAGGTGAGAGTAGAACTCATAGTTTATGACCTGCTGCCTTAATCACTATAATAAATTGTTCTGAATTCTTTCATTAGCCTATTACAAAAAGCAGTGCACTTATAGAAAATTCTGATTTGTTAGATGGGAATCAATATTTATTGTAGAGATCTACAATGGAATATTTATATATTTTTACAAGCACTTTATTCCTTTGTAGCACTCCCTTGTGTAAACTAAATTTTAATATGAATCTCTATACAAACTTTCCCCAATAAGTGCACTTCAAATATTTAAGGTTTCTTAGCAATGACCAAGTTGGCTGTAATTCTAAGAGCTGAAGTCTACATAAAATGGACAACATTCAAATGAAAGAAGGATCAGATATAACCTTTTAAGGATCATGTCTGATATAATTGATTGCCACAAGATCCTTTATTTATTTTGCATTAAATATCTGGAATTTTATTTATTTATTTATTTTGTCGCATTTCTATGCCACCCAACTCCCAAGGGACTCTCCAATAATTTTCTCCAATAATTTGAAGTTCTATTTGAATATAATGAATATAATAGTTAAAGACATATATGTCTTTTCTATATTTATATCAAAACATATCAGTTACTGTTGACAATAGCTCAAGACATTTTTCTCCAGGCTTAAGTACTTTTTTCATGATCTTCAGCCCGACCACATTAAATTAACCTGAAGTATATGTTTTAACTTACTGTTGTTGTATCTTTGCATTCTAATGTTACAAACTGACTGCGTGGCATTATTGGCTTTTTTATTCCTTCACCAGCTTTTATTTTATATAGTCTATCCCATTTTTCATATTCCTCAGTTGTAAGATACCAGCTGTCAGTTGGACTGGCTTGCTTCGTACCTGGAAAATATTTGGAGATAAGAAAAGGAAGGAAGTTAGTGTGTGTGTGTGTGTGTGTGTGTGTGTGTGTGTAGAATAGATCATGTATAGATCCTATAGAACAGATTCTATATTTATATAGAAATATCAAGAATCCAAAAGTGTTCCAATTTTTTTTAGCATCACTGCACTTATAGGCCATGTTCAGATTATTACCCAGTTATACCAGGTATATTCTATGATGGATCCTGTGAGGGAGAACTCTGAACTGTTACAATCATATTTTCTCTTTCTTCGTGTCTTTGGTTGGTGATATAGCTATATCAATTGGTTGAGGTTTCTTCGTTTGCTACCAAAGACTCCTTAGAAACAAGCTGAGCGACTGAAGTAAGTTTTATTACTTGACCATTTGCTATAAGCATCCAGCCTAAATAAATTTTTCAAAGCACTTTCTGTTTTATGATTTTAAAAAATATTGGCATTTTTCCTTCTCACAAGCTCTGAAAAAAACCACTATAAAAAACCAACAGCTGCTTTTATCTTCATAGCCAACTTAGCCATAAGCAGGTCTTTTAAATAATGGTGTTTTGATATAAAATTTGCACTGAAAACCAGACAAACAAATGGATCAGATTCAGTCTATAAACTTTTAATGGTCTAATGAGCAGTGGAAGCAGTACCATAGAGGGCTATGCATGCTTTGAAATAATTTCGAAATAGTACTTTGGGCTTTACATGAACACAGTATCTCTCTGCTATTCATTAAAACAAGCATCTTTTTTAAAAAACCCAAAAAACTTGTGTTTGAGCCTGAAAAAAGATGTTGCTCAGTTATGAGTCTAATCTGAGCTACTGTAGCTTCTTTTTTCAGGCTCACACGGAGTCCGAGAAAAGATGTGCTTACTCGTCTTTTCCAAATTACATTTCAAAATAATTTTTGAAGGGTACATAGTTTTATTTTATCATACTCACCCACATTCATGGAAAATCATATGCATATAATTATACATATGCACACACACAAAATTAAAGAATTATTAGAGACTGCTGAAACGAGTGATGATTCATGCTCCAAGGACATGCAGTGATATTACTTTCTGTTGCCACCCCACCCCAAAAAAAAAACAGAGAGAAAGAGAAAGAGAGAAAAGGAGGGAGGGAGAGGAAGACAGAATCTTTATAGTTCTGCCTATCTCTAAAATAGATACTAAATCCTATATATGCAGAATCAATGTCTGCTGTACCATCCCAAATTTCTCTTCACTGGCCATGTAGGTTGATGCTACTTGCATGTCTTCATTATCAAGCACAGTAAATTTCTGATTGACATAAACAGTAGGATTACTATCACTGGCTTGTCTTGCTCAGAAACATTTCTGGGATATCTGGTTGCTTTTTTAAATTGGCTAGATGGATAAGGTAAGACTAACTCAAGTTCACCTCAACTACTGGTAAGTACCGTATTTTTCGGAGTATAAGATGCACTTTTTCTCCCCAAAAAAGAGGGTGAAAATCTAGGTGCGTCTTATACTCCGAATGTAACCCCGCCCAGCTTCTCAAATGGAGGTTTCAGAGGCTGAAAAAAACATCAGAAACGAAGCTTCAGAAAAAAAGCCCCAAACAGAGCTTCAGAAAAGAAGCTCCCAAACAAAGCTTCAGAGGCTTTTTTTCTGAAGCTCTGTTTCGAAGGCTTTCAGAGGCAGGAAAAAAAGTTTTTTCTGAAACAGAGTTTCAGAAGTTTCAGAGGCAGGAAAAAAAGTTTTTTTCTGAAACAGAGTTTCAGAAGTTTCAGGGGCAGGAAAAAAAGCAAGGCACAGAGCTCACAACCAAGGAACCTGTTGCTAAAATTCACCTCTGGGAACAGCTGATTGGGGGTATTCCAGGAGGCTGATCCACCTGCCAATCAGCTTTTTTCTTATTTTCCTCCCCCAAAACTAAGATGCGTCTTATACTCCAGTGCATCTTATACTCCGAAAAATATGGTACATACAAAACAGTTTTCATCATATAAATATTAATACCGAGCAATTTTGGCACAGTACTGGAATATTCCGCAGAAAAATAATACCTAATGAAGGAACTACCCAAGAAGATAAACAATCAATCAGAAAACAATACCCCTATCAAGGAATTACCAAAAAGAAAAGCACATCCCCACTAACATTGGCATGGGAAGCTACGGTAATTAATTCAGAATAGAGCTGGAAGGGACCTTGGAGGTCCAACCCCCTGCTCAAGCAGGAGACCCTATACCATTCCAGACAAGTGGCCATCCAATCTCTTCTTAAAAGCTTCCAATGATGAAGCACCTACAACTTCTGAAGGCAAGCTCTTCCACTGGTTGATTGTTCTCATTGTTAGGAAATTTCTCCATAATTCCAGGTTGTTTCTCTCCTTGATTAGTTTTTTCTTGTTCTACCCTCTGGTGCTTTGGTGCTTTGGAAAATAAATTGACCCCCCTCCTCTTTGTGGCAGCCCCTCAAATACTAAAATACTGCTATCATGTCCTTCTTTTCTTTAGACTAGCCAACCTTTGCAAAATTATTTAAATAAATAGCCATCACATTTTTGTATTTTTGGCAATGAATCTTGTTGACTGTACAAAGAATGAAAGAACTCTAGGTCTTATTAATCATAAATCTGCCAATCAGTTACACGGAGCAACCTTCCTGTACCTTGTGTGAAAGACAGTTTTTGTTTGGCAATTTGAACTCAGCAGATATCTTCTCTTCTTACCTGCATTGGCAAAACTGAGAAAATTATTTCGCCCCAAAGTGAGACCTTTCTTCTTTGAGCAGGCTGTGGAGGTGTCTGGCTCCTTCTCTGGAGGTGTAATGAGCATACGGTGCATTTTGGGATTCAGGCCGTCTGGAATCATACGTGGGCTGTGCTGGTACAAATGGAAGCCTTTGCTTTTAGAAAGAGTTTTCAAAAGATTTTTTCTGTTGGATTGGCTTTGATTGTAAGTCTACAAGAGGAGAAAGAAATGGCACTTTTTTGTAGTAAAAAGTCTTATCTGTTCCTCGTTTACTCATTCACAAATATGATTTACACTGGTTTGCTACAATTCCTCTGGGTATCTTCTCATTATCAACCACTTTGCTGTTTTTCACATGCAAACAAATGCCAACACAATATCCTATTTTTCAATCTACAAGTGATTTGATAATATTTTTAAAACCTATGTCATGTCAGAACTTATTTGCAGAACTCAGATTATGTCCTCCCACTATTACCCCATGTCTGATAATGTTCAGGTGATTTTTAATATCTATTTACTGAATTTATATAGATAAAGGAAAGCAAAGTGTTGGCATAGTCAATAGTCTTAATTAAACCCATGTTAATGTTTTTACTAAATGGGCATCTAATACAATAGCCCTTTAAAATGTTCTGCGATGTATGTAATTATAAAGGATTAAACCATGACCTGGAACTCCATAAAGCTTATTGACTGAAGAAACCTAATGCAAAAAGAAGGTATCATTAATGTAACGTAGTCAGGGTTTATTGGAGCAGAACAAAAAAGCAGCAGCATAATTGAGACTCCACCAACATGTTAAAGATCATGCTGTCCACAATTACTCTAACTTCAATACATAGCTTTAGAAATCTGATAATGATGTTCTTATTTTATGTACCTCTCTTTATTCTTGCCTAAAGAAAAGAAAGTCAAATCATCTTTCCCCACATTTACTGAACTAATATTATTAAAATAAATAACATTCCTCCTGCTAATTTATTTTTATCCCACCTTTATTATTTTTATACACGACTCAGGATCGTGAACATACCCAATATTCCTTTCTCCTTCTATTTTCCCCATAACAACAACCCTGTGAGTTGGGTTGTGAGAGTGAGTGACTGGCCCAAAGTCACCCAGTCAGATTTGTGCCTAAGGCAGGACTAGAACTCATGGTCTCCTAGTTTCTAGATTTGTGTCTTAACCACTAGACTCGTGATGGCGAACCTATGGCACGGGTGCCACCGGTGGCACGTGGAGCCATCTCGGTGGGCACGCAAGCTCAGCTCTAGCATACATGCGTGTGCTGGCCAGCTGATTTTCGGGCCTTCTGGGCCCACCAGAAGTCAGGAAATACACTGTTTCTGACCTCCAGAGGGCCTCTGGGTGGGGTGGGGAAGGCCGTTTTTGCCCTCCCCAGGCTCCTAGAAAGGCTCTGGAGCCTGAGGAGAGCGAAAAACGGGCCTATCGGGCCCACCATGCCATCGCATGTTAAAAGCAGGGGAGAGCATGGGGGGGCAGGGTGCATAGAATTATGGATGTGGGCACGCGTATGTGTGACCCCACCACACTCCCCCCACTTTTGGCACACGATGGCAAAAAGGTTAGCCATCACTGCACTAGACCAATGGAAACAGGTTTTCTGGATATAATCCTATGTGCCTCTAGCAACAACCCCTGTCTCAAGTCCTTCAAACATACTACTGTTAACCTCAGAACTATGACTGTGAACCACAGTGGCGCAGTGGTTAGTGTGCAATACTGCAAGGTTACTTCTGCTGACTGCCGGCTGCCTGCTATTTGGCAGTTCAAATCTCACCAGGCTTAAGGTTGACTCAGCCTTCCATCCTTCCAAGGTGGGTAAAATGAGGACCCAAATTGTTGGGGGCAATATGCTGACACTGTAAACTGCTTAGAGAGGGCTGTAAAGCACTGTAAAGCAGTATATAAGTCTAAGGGCTATCACCACCAAGGCAGTGCCAGAATCTGCTAGTTCAACTATTACTTTCTTTCAACTTTATTTGGTAGCAAGACCTAGGATTTGCATGGAGTTTTTGGAAAAATTTAGAACACCAAAATTCCTGTGCTTAGAATTTGTTAGGCAGTGAGCAAAACTTGGGTTTTGAGTCTCATCTTACTCGCTCTTCCCTTCCTTCAGAAAGAATGACGACAATGCGCCCTTGCCGTTTGCGTCCAGTTCGGCCCATTCGCTGCACAAGACGAATTGGACTTTTTTGAGCATCAAAACAAATGATGAGGTCTACTTCGCCAATATCCAAGCCTTCTTCTCCTACACATGTGGAGACCAATGTGTTGTAGCCGCCCTCCCGGAAATGCTTCACTACCTGAAGGAAAATTTAAACAAGCTTTAGCTTCATTCTGGTAGTTCTTAAGAAATCAAATCCATGTAGTAAGGAAATATTATGAGATCAGTAGATATCATAGAATTTGAAATATGCATGAGATACAGAGAACTGAGGATTGTGTACCTTTCAAAGTAGAGGAAGGTATTGAAAGTGGCATTAAGTTACATGGAACAATTGAAGGGTTTTTTTAGATAATAACCCATTGTAAACAGATAGGATCAGTTTAAGTTATTCAACTGTTCAGTCAATTTAGGAGTTGACGTTCATCAATTACAATACTGCTCTATTACAAAACATTTTGTTTTCTACACAATGCATTAGTAATTGATAGTAATCACAGTCACAAAAGATCCAAAGGAAGGAAGGACAGATATAATGTACACACTCTATGCCACTTTCTTAACCAAGTTAAAGCAGTTATAGTGTCGATATGTCATGTGAACGCTCTAACCCAGTTGGAGACAGGGATAGATGAGCTAATTTTATCCCCCAAAGTCCCAAAATAATCTTAACTTGATGAACAATATTGTGCACACACAGCTGAGAAGCTTAATGAAGCAATAACTAATTTCCCAGTTGCTGAATCAGAGACAAACTCATAGAGGAGCCCCATAAAATGACTTTGGGTGCAGATTGTCTTTTTAGTTCTCAGTACCCACTGAGAACTAAATAGGCTCTCTTGATTCTCCAAGGGGTCAAAGATGACTGGAGCACCATGTATTTTTAAACCCATGTTCTGTTTGGAGAGGGCTGCTGGAAAGACATGACAGTCATCTGGTTTCTTCTATGGTGATGGAAGAACTTTGAAAGCCACTCCCTGGTTTTCTGTATCTCAGGCACTTGGGAGCAAGACAAATTCTCAAGGAGCAGCTGATATATAAAACAAAGCTATGAAATTCTGCTTCTCATTACATCTTTATTTCTATAGGAAGAATAACTACTTTTTCTATTAAAAATAGCTAAGAGGGAACGAGTTATTATTTGAAAAATGCAACAATATTACACATCTGAAAAACACTGAGAGTTCCACAGCCAATAATCACGTGCTTATAACTGAGCAGGGCAGTTATACATTTCTGAGTTTTATTCATTTCATGTGAATTTAACTTATATCATGTGATAGTACAGCATAATTTAAGAATCATTCTACAAGTATTGCTATATTACAAATCCGTTTTCTTGGCATCAGAAATCTGTTTGGGATGATAATTTACAAAATATACTAAGGATAACATTCGTTATACCACGCAGGACAATTTGCATCCCTGCCTCCACCCATTTCATTACCTCAAGCTGTTCCTTCTGTGTAAAACCCTTCGTGTTTTTGCCTGTAGAATGGCCTACAAAAGTCATGACTCTCACAAGTGGGTAGTGATAATTAAGCATCTCTGCAATTTCCTGAACACTGTCACGGAAGGAAGAGAAGATCATCACTCTGGTATCTGTAGGTGTGACTTCAGATGTAGTCTGATCTATGTAATAGAGAAAGCAAACCAATAAACTATACCTCGATGAACACATACAGAGAAATTTGGTACAAATTGCCCCAGGCAGAAACTCCAGTTAATCAATTTCACTGACTAGCATCCTAATCAAGACTAAGCATCATACTGGTAAAATGGAACTAGTAAAGTTTTAAAAAGTATAAAAACAAAGAACACTTATTTTTAAACGACAAATTGTGTCGGACTGAAAGCTGCATATACTGGTAAACCAAATATTAGCCAGAGTGTTTTAAATAAGGACAGTATAAAATGAATGGCAAAATATTAAAGAGCAAATAATCCATAATGTTAAAATTCAAAGTAGAAAACAGTCGGGTAGAGAATATAAACCCAACAAGGGTTTTCTTGTGTAAAATTGAATCGGAGCATTGAACAATACTATTTGATTACTTGTAGCTTTTTCATTAGCAGCCGAGTTACATCCTATAGGTACCTTGATGTTTTTTCCAGGATCTGAAATGCTGTAGAACAACATCTTCTAATGTCTTTAATTTGGGATGGCTATAAATGAAAGTCTTCATGTTTTCGGTTCCTGCAAACCCAAAAATTTTAATTTTAGATATAAAAATCAAGATATCTTTAACTTTAAAAAAAAAATCCTCTGTGAAAAGTTACCCTTCAAAATATAGTAAAATGTCTCCTTAATCCTATCATTAAGGAAAAATCCTGTAAGATTACCAGTTAGCTGAGGGATTGCCTTTTTCCAAGAGTCTCTACCCATCCAATTCAATCCAGCAGATTGGGCATGCTGCAAATCCCATCAGTCAAAGAGTGCTGAATGGCGAGAATTACAAGATGGGACTACTCTGCTGAAGTCCCTGTTACGGAATAAGTTAAGGCCCTGTTTCTTGGTTTTACTGTTAGCTGGTTAACTATCTTTGTTGCTGTATGCATTTTCTGAATGTTTTAACTATTTTATTGTTCTTGTTTTATAATTTTAGAATTGTTGTATGCATTTTGTAGATGTTTTGACTGTTTTAAATTCTGTAGATTCTCAGTCATCCAGGTCATGGTTGTCCCAAAGGTGCTTTTTCAGTAGGCAACTGGACTTTCTTGCTTTTTCCTTGAAGACATTTCTCACCCAAGAAGCTTCTTCAGCTCTAACTGGATAGTGGGGAATGGAAGGATATATATTCCTTGCGGACACTTGGTAATTTGCATCCTTTTAGAGGGTTATTGAAGCACTTGGAGGTTTATCTGTGTTCTGAGGGTCACCTGAGTAGTGCTCCTGGTTCCTGTATTCTGAATTTTTTTCCTCTGGAAATCCATTCCTACACCCACACCATTCAAAGGGTGTTCACCCCAAATTGTATAGCTAAAGGTCTGCAGAGTTTCTCAGTCATCCAGGTCATGGTTGTCCCAAAGGTGCTTTTCAAAAGGTAACTGGACCTTTTGTTTTTGTTTTTTTCTTGAAAACATTTCGCTTCTCGTTCAAGAAACTTCTCCAGTTCAGCTGATTTGTAGAATTCAGATGTAGAATGTACAACTGAATTGTAAAATACAGTTAGAATTATAACCTGCCCAGAATCACTTGAATGAATTGGGCTGCTATACAATTGAATGAATAAAGAAAAGAAATAGATATATTGTACAATTAAGTATTTATAATCTATTTAAATGTAAATTCGAGATAGAGAACTTCAGTTTGGTATAGAGGTTAAAGTATTAGGCTACAGACTAAAAGGTTGTGAGTTCTAACCCTGTCTTAGGCATAAAGCCAGCTAGATAACTCTGAGGCAATCACATTCTGTCAGCACTAGGAAGAAAGCAATGATAAATCACCTCAAAAAATGTTGACAAGAAGACTGGTGGGGGAAGGAGAAATTTGTTAAAATAAATAAGAGCGATATCAAATTTAAGACAAAACAGAGATACCATTTAATATTTGAAAAAAATTAGTATACCCTTAAACTGCAATATTCATACTATATAAAGACAACCTTCACCAGGAATATCCACGGGTATTTTAAACATATCCTTCAATCCTTAGTAGAGTCACTTGCACTGCTGTATTTTGAGTAGATAAATTGCCAACCTAGTTCATTGATGTTTCCATTTGATGAAGTTGAATCCAAAAACATGTTTTCAAGCTGGCTGTATAGCATCATGAATTCCTCATTACGACCAAGTTCATTTTTGGCTCGAGTCATTCCTTAGAAAGAAAAGTAGTTGAATTTTAAAACATTAAAGTTTTAGATATCTGACTTACATACACTGCACATCAAGCTAGACAGTTTTGTAGTCTGCAATGAAAATTAATAGTAAAAAAAGAAACCACAGATAAGTGTCCTGGTTAATGACTGCAATAAGTCTTGTCTCTCAGACACAGATAAAGAATAATGCAGTATTACAACAACATAATTAATTCAGTTGGAAAGGGCATTGAAGATCTTTTAAGTCAAACTGCCATTGATGTAACTACTCCACTACTATAGTTTCCCTAACTGGTTTCCATCCTCTTTTTGCCTGAATTCTTGTAATGAAGGATAGGCTCATCCCAATTCCCTACTGGCAATTATTCTCCTATGAAGTAACCAGCATTCTAGTTCTAGTTCTAGTTCAAATATTTGAAAATGACTATCAAAAAAATTCCAAAGGTGCTTTTTCAAGGCAACTGGACGTCCTGATTTTTCTTTGAAGACATTTTGCTTCTCATCCAAGAAGCTTCTTCAGCTCTGAGAATCTCCATAGACAGACAGACAGACATAATTTTTAGATAACAGAATAAAATATATTCTATACAGAAAAAATATGTAGAAAAACATCTATCTTGGATGGACTTAGGTGAACCAAGTTAAAGAAAATAAGTTTGTGTTGGATGGACGCATTCCTCATATTTATGAAGTCTGTCTATCCTTGTCTCTTTTAATTAAGTCCCATTTTCATTATAGCTAGGAAGCAATTCTATCTACCACTCTGGTATCAAAAATAAAAACCTCTGGACGATTATAAAAAAGGCAAGACATGAGACACAGACAAAAGACTTAAGATATAGACCTTATTATGCTAATTCTATCTTATTTAGCCTTACATTAAAAAGTACTTGGGAAAGCGTAAATATTAATTTTATTTACTGAATTTCAATTTCCCCAAAACCATCAATCTTAGATTAGTTGGCGGGCATGGTTCAAGTCAACTAAAAAACAGTATTTTCTATTTTGTCTCAGCTTTTTATACCCAAAGACAGTCAATGGTGCTTCTGCCAGAATGGATGAATTATATGTTTTTCCCCTTTGGTAAGAACCAATTGAAAAAACTGAAATCACTGTCAATATCTGGATCTTCTACATTACCACATGCCAATTTTTTCTCTTAAAAACATTTTGGTTTTTGTGGTGTTTACACTATTTTCCAAACTAAACAGACTTAATTCTGCCATTTTTAATAATGATAAACATATCAATGGGAGGACTTTCCGACATCTTTAGAAGCATTGCAATACATAAATATATTTCAACTTAATTTATGACTTAGGAAATGTGAAAACAATGGTTTATTCCCATATCTTCCACATGTCTAAATACATTTTGTTTCCAATCAGTTTAATTTATTGCAGTTGTAGACCAGTAGCATAACAGAGATTTCTAATATTTCTTTAAAATATTTTAATAGACATGTACAATACATCTAAATGCCCATGATTAATTTGAAGTGAGAGTAAAAACAGATTCCTTACCTTTTGATCCATCCATAATTCCCCGTAAGAAGGTATGCAATGATCGCATTCCCATTTGCAGGAGCAGTTCGTAACCATGATATAAACTAATACAAAGAGCAAAATCTCCCTCTATTGCACCTTGCTGCATTCGCTGGGGAAAAAGACATTTCTGATTTCAGCAACAAAATTATAGGCGTACAGATTCATTTGGAACAGCAATTTTACTGTGATTCTACCTACAGTTTAAGTAAATAATGAAGTGAAATAGACTTCCACCTGAGTAACTATCTAGGCACTTTTTATTCCATTTCAAGCTTACTGGGTGAAAAAAAAATCAGATGCTTTGAAAGCTAAAGCCAGGATTAGATTTCTCTCTCACTGCACATCAGGGAACGTATTTTTCTGTTGTTCGGAGACGGTTGCATAAACTGTTGCATTTATACATCTGCAAATGTTCATTCTGACCAGGGGGGCTTAAAAACACTACATAAATGGGATAGAAAACTGTAGTGAGAAAAAATTCACTTTTGAGACAAATACCGCAAGAATCTGAATGTATTCAGAGAAATGGATAAAGCCTTTGTCTAAAGTCCACAAAAATGTATAAACAGTCCATCAGGTGGGCTTTCAAAAGAGTAGAAAACAGCGCTACATTGCCCTTTTTTTAAAGGCAGTATGGGCACCTCTTTTTCTTAGACTTTGCAGAGCTAGATAAGGATTGCTGTAACCCAATGGAGATCCAGAAAAAGTACCGTATTTTTTGGAGTATAAGACGCACCTACCTTTTTTGGTGAGGAAAAGAAGAAAAATAAATCTCCCTCTGCCTCTGAGCAATTTTGCCTCCTTGCAGCAAGCAGCAAACAACCTGCTTTACTTTCATTTTCATTTTCAGCATAGCTTGATTAGCACAAGGGAAAAAAATTGCTCCAGCAATTTATCTCTTTGCAGCAAGCAGCAGAGCCCTGCGCAAAACAGCTGAGAGCAAATCAGCTGAGAGTTGGGAGGCCGATCCAATCAATTTGTGCTGATTAGGCTGTGCTGAAACTGAAAGGTGCTATTTTTTCTTGCTGTTTGCTTGCAAGGAGGTAACTGCTGCGAGGCAGAGGCCAAAGGGTGGGGGCCAGTGGGTGGGCGGGGTTACATTCGGTGTATAAGACGCGCCTAAATTTTCACCCCCTTTTAAGGGGGGGAAAAGATGCATCTTATACTCTGAAAAATACAGTATATTAAAGCAGTGTGGCCCAAATTTTCTGGCTCAGTGGACCGGCAGAGGCGGCAGTTCACGTGTGCACCCTTTCACAAATGCAGCTTTGCGGGTACGCGCACTCCCCCACCACTTCCATGGCCCAGTTCCAAACGAACCACAGCTCCGGATTGGGGACCCCTGTATTAAGGGACATCAGAGGTGGAAGTGGAATTAAAACTTTGGTTTTAATTTTATGGGAAATGATTTGCTGTTATTTTGTGCTAACTCTGTGCATGCACATCGGTGCTCTTGGCTAAAGGAATAAAACCTGGATATTGTTTTAAGACATTGTTTTCTCCTTTTCAACTCCATTTTAGTACTTTGATTTTAGTATTCATGATAAATAACTTGGATTCTTACTGAAACAGTTATTTTAATTCTGAAAGGATTTTAATCTAAGCACATTTTCCCCTGCTTGATTAGGTACAAAAAGGGGAAAAAGCAGGAAAAAAAATTATCATCTCTTTATCTATTCTTGAGTGCCACTGTGGAAAAGTGCCAGGTGTGTGGGTTTTCCTGAAAAGACTCTGCAAACAGTAAAGGAGGCTGTAGTAACAACTGTGAGAAAAGGCCTAATACCTCCCCTGTATGGGAAACAGAGGGACCAGTCCATCACATCCCAGATGTGCATTTGAATGTGACCAATTACAAATCTGATTATACAGAAAGAAAACAAATGATATGCTTCTAAAAGAATATGTACCTCAAAACGTGAAGCAGGGTTTTTCCTAAATTGATCTCGTGCTAGAATTATCTGATATTTTGTAAGAGCAGATATTTCATGTCGTGGTAACACCTGGAGTCTAGTTAGTCGACTAGTAAAAATTTCCAAGACCTGAACATAAAACAGAAGACACAAAATGAATTTTTTCTATGTCACAAGTAGTTCTACATGGTACAGAGAAACAATTCTCAGTATGAGCTATCTCACAGCAGGTTTGTTTTTTATTTATTTATTTATTTATTTATTTATTTATTTATTTATTATATTTATATACCGCTCTACTCCTGGGGGACTCAGGGCGGTGTACAGTCAAATGATAAAATACATATAATACAAATATTTTAAAGATTGATTAAAATACAATTAAGTAATTTGGTCTTGAACCTAAAATTAAAACTCTAAATTTATGAGATTAAGATTTAAGAATTTAAGAGCAGTTTTAGAAGAGGTTAGTCCAGGCTGGCCTGCTGGAATAGAAACGTCTTGAGGGCACAACGGAAAGCGCGAAGATCCAGGATTGTCCGTATCTCCGTTGAACCAAGGTTGAACCAAGTAGAACTCAAGGCTTTGAAAGAAGAAGTGATTTAATCTCTTATATTTTAATTGTTGAGAAAGCGGAGAAACAAACCAGCTTCCTGCATTTCTGCATAACCCCAGAAGGTCATTCAGCAACTTTCTCAGAACAAATGACCAATATTTTTTGGTGTGTTAATGGTGGGGCAGTGCGTGAGAATGAGAGAGTGATACTTTTGAGGCAGTGTTAAGCCCATGGAAGACAAATTGTTAGCATTCTCAATTTATCACCACTGATTGCCTGAAATTGCAGTTACAGAATTCAGGCATTTTGTCACTGAATTCCGATGGCACAATTGGGGGAGAGTGGGTAAGTTAAAGACTGCATTCAACTACATTCAACCTGCAATTAAATGTTATGCACCCTGAAATGCATGAATCCTTCTGCTTTTTTTTAAAAAAAAACCCCAAGGTTTCATTTGATGCAGTTATTGCTTCCTTAAAATCTACACACTGCACATAAAAAAGTCTATCCAATCCATTCTAGCAAATAGGATAAATTCATGAATTTAGATGCCTTAGGACTTCTAAACAATAATTGGATTCAATCTCTTTTTTGGGAGAAGGAGAAGTATTAGTTAAGGACTTAACTAATAGTTCTGCTACATGTGCTCCCAATCAAGGAAATGAAAGAAGGACCACATATGGAATTGAAAAGAAAATTATAAGGGATCAGAATGGTGTATAACGTCTACCTTCCCTTTAAGGCTGCTGTCAGAGCAGAGAGATACAAAGGTTATACAGATAATCCTCAATTTATGACCACAGCTGAGATAGAAATTTCCATTGCTAAGCAGCGTGCTTGTAAAGCGAAATATCACATGACCACATGGCTTAATGATCCCAATCCTGGCAGTCCTGGTTACTGTCGTAACTCCAGATGTGTGGGATGTTAAGCGGAGGGAGGAGTGCCACAGAGAGATGGGAGGCCTGGCACAGTCTGCATGAGAAATGAGGGACAGTGTAGTGAAACACAGGGATATTAGGGAAAGAATTTGCTGCAGCTCAGGGGATTCTTGGGGCACTGTGGATCTGAAGCTGCAAGAAACCCTGAAGCTGAAGCATAAGGCTACAGCCAGTCTTGGAAGATTCAGCCACTCCACAGCTCAGCTTAGTATACCCCAGCCCAGCCACATTGTGCTCCATCGGCGTTGCTGCACCCAGCTGACCTTTGCCATTTTCCTCCCCCACTGACAAGTTATGTCCAACCTGACCATGATGGAATAAAACATAGGACACACTCCCCCCCCAAAAAAAAACAATATTTAAGGCTCACTGCAGAAATTATTTATCCAGCGCACACAGTGTTGAGCTTCAAAATTTACTGACAGTAGTCACTAAACCTTGAAAGCTCAATACTTCCCATCTAATGCCTGCCATAAAAGTCTACACCATTATTTTGACATAAACCTACAAAGCCATAAATAAAAGGACCCAATTATTTGAAAAGATGCCTCCAACATTATTTAAGCCATATGAAAGCCAGCAGATTTTAACAGGTTCTGGAGAACTGGCAGCGGAAATTTTGAGTAGTTTGTAGAACCAGAAAATACTACCTCTGGCTGGCCCCCGATTGGGATGGGAATGGAGATTTTGCAATATCCTTCCCCTGGAGTAGGGTGGAATGAAGATTTTACAGTATCCTTCCCCTGCCACGCCCACCAAACCACACCCACCAAGCCACACCATGCCCACCAAGCCTTGCCCACAGAACCGGTAGTAAAAAAAATGGATTTCACCACTGATAAGATCGGTAGAAAAGTCCTGTTATGACCCCAAAGGTGGCCATGACTCACTGTATGCTGACCTGGAGTAAGGCAGATTCCCAGTTATAAGATTCTCTACTGAAAAAATAACTTATTCCCTATCTTGTTTTAAACTTTGTTGGACCAGCTTGTTTTTCCATACACTTGCATGTTAACAACTATCCTAGGACAATTGTTTCATTTTATACGAGTTCACTTTTTCTTTCCTCTCCTCAAACTTTTTTCATGGAAGGATGTTTTTACTATTTTGTATACCATTCTGGGCTCCTTTAGGACAAATAGTGGTATAAAAAGAAAGCAGTTAGCCTTGTAATAATCAAACAGTAATTAAATGCATTAACCAAAACCAAGACTATAACTACAGAAGACAGTAAATCTGGCCTCAAATATAACGCATCATTACCTTCTAAAATCAATTATTATTTTTTGAGACTAATGCTGAAGATTCTCTTAAATATCTGTCTGAGATTTTAATTTTAACAAAGATTTGTTTGTTACAAACATTTATAAAGCAATCATAATTACAGCTCACTGTAATGCGATCTGCACAGGGCCAACTAGAAAATGAAACTACAAGATCTCCAAATATCTTTTCTAAGTTCAGCATCTAGTTAATTACAACTGTCCAAAGCCAGTCTCTGAATTCTTCCAAGAATAAACCACAACCTTTGATCAGACATGCTAGAGTGACTTTAATGAGAAACTGCAGCAAAATGCAAACCCAATCAGGATAATTCACCAACTGTTAAGCATTCTATTGTCAATCTGGTTTAATTACACATGTCACTGTTTGAAGTTTTAAACTACTGAAAAATAAGTTCAGAAACACACCAGTAAATTCAGTGTTTTATTTAACAGGCTCAACGAATAGAACTCCCTTAGCAAAATGAAAAATAAATTTAATTATTAACTTATATTTCAAGTTGAAGGACTCAGGCTGGAATTAGGAAAGTTTGCTAAAGGAATTGCTGAGACAGAAAGTTGCAGCTGTGATGAGTGTAACAAATGGTGGGACACTACTGCCTAGCAACAAGAAAGTTACAAGTCAGAAGGACATGCTAGAAAGATGCTACCTAGGGCACCTCTACCTTATTATAATAGTAAAAGGCACACCTGTTTTGATAAGAAAGCTTATTAACATTAACATGAGATGTATGAAGAAAGAGAAGAAACCAATCAAAAGAAACATGTGCCAAGGAACCAATGGTCTATTCTTAGGATGTTAACTTCCTTAATCATAGTTGTATAAATTTTGTATTTGTGCATTGTTCTGGGTCTTGGCTCCTTTAGCTGCTGAGACCCTTTTGCTGAAGTACTCCAATAAAACATGCCATTCCTCATGTCTGGTGGTCTTTATTGGCTGTTGTACCCATTTTGGGTACAACAAAGTGTTGAATAAAATTTTACCTAATTCTCTTTCATGTTAATTCTACCTTCCTTTTCATAATTCTAAAACAGATTAAAACTCACCCGTATGTAAGCAGTCTGAATTTCACTCAATTCTTTCCCAAGTGGAACAACACATTTTTCAATTCGTCGCTCATGAGAATAAGGCTGAATATCAGGAGAATCTTCAGAGCAAAGTTCTATGTGGGAAATTAACAGGTTGGTAATAACTTGCTGAACAGCCTGTTAAAGAAAGTGGCAAATAAAATTATGTGCTGCATCTTGGTTAGGCTCATGTTAGCACAATAAAAATCAGACATATTTGGACACAGAATTTCAGTGTTAAAGTCTTTCAGATTTACTAATCTTCACAGTCTGTAAATATTGTAGACAAGCAAGAGTACGTGAGGAAAAAAATCAAGTTGTCCTAACTGTGGGGTTTGTAGCACACATATTAAAATGCAAACACCTAAATATCCGCCACAGAATTGCCAACGTCAGGCTGGTTGTGCATGTATGATTTTTAAATTTTAAAAAAATGTTGGGATAATCTTGTGACTGTATTTCTTTTAAGTTAATTTTAAAAGCTTTTCCCTCAAAATTTTTTACCCCAAACATAAACACTGCACATCACTTCACAATGTACCTATAGAAGATCCCAGTAGCTTCCAATATTTTACTAATAGAACTTATTAAGGAATAGTTTTGGGCCCTTCCCTCTTGTCAGTTTAAACTGTCAGCTGATAAAGAAACTGCATAAGAAGGAAAACAACTTTGGAGAACTGAGATGTGCACTGAAGTATAGCAGTAGTTTTAAAAATCAACAGAAATAATGTATAATTGTTAAGAAAATCTAGCTCCCTCAACAAAGAGAATTGACTCACCTTCGCATCACTGCCAGGAGTTGCACTTAGAGCCAAGATTCGAAACTCTTTGGTGTATTTGCATAATTCTTTCACCACCTGAAGGGAGAATAACTTTCATCACCACTAAGTTTATTCTATTACATCCAAAATAATTCTGATAAAATGCAAAATATGAACAAAGCAAATTCTGACTCCCAAATTAGTAGCATCTAGCAGAAAATAAAAAAAATCAGTTTCCGTAAAATAAATGTGTATCTTGCTGAGGTATAAGCCTGTATTTGTAAAGTTATGCTATGTGATAAAATACAGAGACAATATTTATTTTCTGGTTAAGAGTTTAAATAGACAGAGTCCCCAGCACAATGAAAATGCACTCCTAAAGCTAAACTGCAATCATTATATGAAAGTCCCAGTTTGGTTGTATACAATGGAAGCAATGATACATCCAAATACCACAGACCTAGATAAAATGGTAAGATACGCAGATTTATTAGACACAAAAGGAGAATTAAAATCAATACAAGATTTGAAAAAACAAGAAATAAATTTGGAATGGTGGCCATATTTACAAATCAAAACTAGATTTTAAAAAAGATAAGGAACAATTTGGCATAAACAGGAAACAATCGGAATTAGATAAATTAATATTAGGATCAGGAAGAAAAATGATTACAAATATCTATAATTACTTATTAGGATACAAATTGGAAGAAGAAACAATAAAGGAATCGGTAAGTTGGGCTAGGAATTTCGGACATAACATAGAATTGGATAAATGGGAAAAATTGTGGGAGAAAAATTACAAACTGACCATGGCAAAGAAAACAGCTATGTTTTATAGGTGCATTTAGCACTAGCGAGACTGGAAAAAATGTACCCCAATTTATCACCCCAATGTTGGAGATGTGGTCACAAACTAGGAACATACTACCACATGTAGTTGTGCCCTAAGGTGAGGAAATTTTGGTATAAAATGAAAGGGTGGTTGGAAGAGATTACACTCCAAAAGATAGATTTTAAACCAGATATGTTCCTCTTAGGAATGATTAATAGAAAAATGGAAAAAAGTCTCTATTATATTATATTGCATATTCTAACGGCGACCAGAATTATTCTAGCGCAAATGTGGAAGTCAACCAATACATCATCGGAAGAAATAATAATAAAGAAAATCCTCAAATGCGCCGAAATGGATAAATTTACAATGGAGATCAAAGAAAGAGAAGACTTAGATTATTATAAAGTGTGGAATAGGTTTTATGCATGGTTGGAAAATAGAAATCAAATTAAGAAATAAGAATATAAAGTGAAATTAGATATTAACATACTGGATATAAATGTAAATAATGATCCTGCTAACAAAACAGTTAATTATCAATATTTAAAAATAAAGAGAAGGAGTGGGAGAATAAAAGCTAAGAGTAAAGACAAAAGTCGATGCAAAGTTGTAAAATTGTATATATTTGTTGTTAGTATTGTATTTTAACATCTGGTGTACGTGTGTTTTTGTTTTTTGTTTGTCTCTTGATTTCTTTTGCTATTGTGTGTTTGGTTTTAAAATGTAAAATACTCAATAAAAATTATTTTATAAAAAAAGCATTCCACTTTTTTTGGTTCTTCCTATTCTAACTTCCACTGTTACTGGTATTGCCAGAAATCAGAGTTTAAAAGATGAGATAGATAGCATGTCTTCTATCAAAATAGCTATTAATTTCCCTTTTTCCTTATATTGCCCTAGGGCCAAACACTTTTTCTAAAAAAAATGCTTCATTTTTTTTGCTAACATTCTTATTCAAATTATATTATTTATATGATGCCTCTTCTGTTACATTGAAAGGCAGAAAAAAAATAGAAGATTAATACCACATCAAAAAGAATCTGGAAATAAAAAATAAAATTGAAAAGAAATACATACTTGGGCTCACTGGCTACAGGTAAAACAGAATTGATTTTAAGATTTACTGCTTATAACTATGCAAGATTTTCTACCTCTAGGATGACATTTAAGAGCCACCTAGTGGCAAAAAAAAATATTTTCCTGTAGGATGAAAAGTGGAATTTTTCAACTCTCATCCTAAAATCCTGTTTCTTGATGCAGTCTTTTTTTAATACATGCACTGAAGAGTCTATATAAATATATAATTCTAAATCAGTTAAAAATAGCCTAATGTGTTCATCAACAGCTGGAAGACACTTTAACAATTTCTAGAGCAGCAGTTTCTTGATCTAATTTCAAAATCCCTGTTTAGAAATTAGTTCAAACTTACAGAAAGAGCTAACTGTTTCTCTCCAACTTGCTGCTTGTGACAGAAAAAAGAATGAATGAATGCCTGCATCAATTTTTAGCTCTGGTCAAACTCACTCCAGATTAGCTCCAGACTAATATATGCTCCCAACTTGATTGCTTTTTAAATAATAATCTATTCAAAGACAGAGTATAAGCTTGTACAATCCACACTACCTGACAATACGCATGATTTCCAAGAGCTTTATGGGCTTCATCAATAACCAGGCATTTAATTTCTGCTGCTGGACATGTGCCACGAGAAAGATCATTTGCCATTATTTGAGGAGTGAGAAAGAAGACTCTTTTGGTGCGCCAGATATCTTTCCGATCAACAATTTGGGTACCTCCTGAAAAAAAGGTAAGAAAAAATTGGATGTCTAAACATATATAGCACAGCCATTTACTAGCAATTAATATGAGCTGCATATTCTAACAGAGTTTACATTAAATGCATTCTTATACATTTAAAAATCAGCCTTCAGGTTTCTACATTGCTAGCCAGAAAAACATTTTAAGTGACAGCATTTCAGAATGATACTGGTAGTACTTTTCTGTACTGAAAGTAGAAAATTACTTGCATTTTGCATAAAGTACCGGTCAGCAATCACAGATCAAATTGAGGAAATTCAGTTGAACTATTTTTCTTTAAACTAAAATCCACCAAATCTGTTGAATTACAAATCACCAAATGGTTGCACAGAAACAGAAAGTACAATTCAAAGTCCCAGCAATTGATTGATTGCAAGGTATCCTTGTGCGCTTGGGTACTAGAAGCCTACATAGTCACACATATATACACACACTTCATCTTGTAAAAAAATATACTCAAGATAATCAGGATTAAATCCTCTACCCATTTTAACCATGCAAAACTGGGGATAATGGGGTAATGTGAGCATATCTTGGGGTAATGGAGTAACAGTTAGGGACTGCCCCTGCCAAAATACTTGAGTAAACAATAGTCAAGTTTGTGGGAATTATATTATATTTAAGACTAAGAAAAAGGGTAATTGGATCAAACAATTTAAGAAATACCACTCTGAAAGGATTTAATGGCTAAAATTAATCACATTTCTCTTAACTATTTTGGGTGGAAACAGACTTGGTGAAAATCAAAAATTAGCACATGAACAGGAATGCAAATAATCCATAAAGAAAAAACTAAGAAATACCAGTAATAACAGATACAACAGGCTTTCTCCCTAAATTATGCAGCTTTGTACAGAAAACTGGATTTTGCAAATAAGCATTTTGCAAAAGAGCCTTGGATAGTACAGTGGTCTAAAGCCCTGTTATTAACATCAGCTGCCTGCAATTATTGCAGGTTCGAATCTCACCAAGGCTCAAGGTTGACTCAGCCTTCCATCCTTTCTAAGGTAGGTAAATTGAGGACCCAGTTTGTGGGGGCAATAAGCTGACTTTGTATAAATATACAAAAGTATGAAGGCTATTGCTTAGTGCATTGTAAGCCGCCCTGAGTCTCCAGAGAAGGGCGGCATATAAATCAAATTAAAAAAAAAAGCATGTAACATCTAAAAATAAATTAACAAGGATCTACCTTGTGCTTCTCCTAAATTATAACTGTCATTCCATTTATTCTGGGTAGAGAAATACACACAGAACTCTTCAGCATTTATTTTTAAAAGCAAGACTGCTGAATAAGGTACAAAATAAACCCTACAATGAAACCAATAACCCAGGCACAGCTTAATATTTATTTGTCAAGCATATATAAGATAACAGGTAAAAGTATAAACATAATTTGAATACATGAAAAGAGTAAGAGTAAAAAGGAATATTACGACAGGGATGGTAGGCACATCAAAAGGAATTGGGCTGCTTGGAAGTGCTGGTGGTATCAATCCAACCAAAACAGGCATGTAAAAAGGATTGTTGGAAGAAAAATCCAAGCTGGGAGAAAGACGCTGGAAAAAAGAGCCTTGGTGGTGCAGCAGACTAAAGTGCTGTTAAGTAGCACCAACTGCCTGCAATTACTGCAAGTTCGAATCTCACCAGGCTCAAGGTTGACTCAGCCTTCCATCCTTTTGAGGTAGGTAAAATGAGGACCCGGATTGTGGGGGCAATAAGATGACTTTGTATAAAAAAGAACACCGCTTGGGGGGAGGCGAAAGCCATACTAAGCAGGTATATACAAAAGTATGAAGGCTATTGCTTAACGCATTGTAAGCCGCCCTGAGTCTCCGGAGAAGGGCGGCATATAAATCGAATTAATAAAATAAGTAAGTAATAAATAAACCACATGGAGGCTGACTGAGGGGAAAAAAGTTTACTGATAAACAGAAGGACACACAAAGACAGTGTGCAGTTCTGGGTCAGCAGATGGATTTTTTTCTTCCAACCAGGATATTAAAAAAAAGAAATAAATCCTTTGGGTCCAGTTTCACTACTGGTCCGTTTCCAAAAATAGAAAAGATGCCTTGTTCTGGAATTCATCCCTGGAAGCTTTCAAGAAGAGACTGGGCTGCCCTCTGTCAGAAATGAGGTAGGCAGGATGTCCTGCTTGGGGAGTGGGTGTGGGGGGGTTGGACTAGATGACCTAAAAGATCCCTTCCAACTCTGTTAATCTGAACCTATCTAAGATGGAACTTCTTTTCAACTTCACAGTCTTACAGATCTCATCCCCCCCACTAGTGATCCACACACCCCGCTTAGCTTCCCACGGAGCAGACAAAAGACACTAAGCCGGCTCCTGCCAAAACAGCGCGATCCTGAGCCAACAGGCAGGGCGTGTGTGACCCACCCGTCATCTCGGCCATATGCGAAGCTGGGATGCCCAGGAGGCGGGCGCACGCTTCCCGTTGCTGAGCCACCAAAGGCTTGGTCGGGGCCAGGAAGAGGATCTTGCCGCCTGGGAACCACCGGTAGAAATTGTACATAACCACGGCGGCTACCAGCGTTTTGCCCAGCCCTGTCGGCAGGCAGAGCAGCGTGTTGGCCAGGAGCGCTTCCCACGACGCTCGGACCTGGTAGGCGCGCTCCTCCACGCAGCCGCCGGACGGGAACATCCACAGAGCGCCCGGAGCGCCGCCGATGAATCCCCGGGCAGCAGAAGAGCCTGACGGAGAGGACCAGGAGGGCGAATCCGTTGCCTCGGCTTCTATGGCTGCAGCCAACAGCGCTGCTTCTTCTTCTTCCTCCTCCTCCTCCTCTTTCACCGCCGGCGCGGGAGTCGGTTGCGCTCCCCATGCTTGGAAGAGCGTGGCCTGCCGGCTTCTGCCTTTCATTTCAGCTGCGCCGCCGTCGCCGCCCTCCCGCCGTTCTCCCGCAACTCCTCTCAATGGGCAGCGACGCCATTTTGAGGGCCGCCGAAAAAACCCGCCAGCTTCGAGGAGGGCCCTGATTGGCCGAGCCCAAGAAGGGCGGATCGATCACGTGCCCCATTCTTTCGCCTTTTTTTTAAGAATAGAATTCTTTATTGGTCACATGTGATTGGACACAGAAGGAATTTTTTAACCCCTTCTGGTCCCTGGGGCATCATACGTAGGCAATATCTGACACTCGCAGTGTACATAAAAAGACAAGATACGTTCGTCAAGAATCATAAGGTGCAACACTTAATGATAGTCGTAGGGTACAAATAAGCAATCATATCATATTAGGAAAGAATATCAATATAAATATAAATCGTAAGGATACAAGCAACAAAGTTACAGTCATGCAGTCATAAGTGGGAGGAGATGGGTGACAGGAATGATGAGAAGATTAATTGCAATAGTAATGCAGTCTTAGTGGATAGCTTGACAGTGTTGAGGGAATTATTTGTTTAGCAGACAGTGATGGCGTTCGGGAAAAAACTATTTATTCACGAAGGAAGGCGAATAAACATGTTCCAGGGCAGGGGTCTCTAACCAGGGCAACTTTAAGACTTGTGGACTTCAACTCCCAGAGTTCCTCAGCCAGCAAAGCAAAAAAGCAAAGAAAAGGCTGAGGAACTCTGGGAGTTGAAGTCCACAAGTCTTAAAGTTGCCCAGGTTGGAAACCCCTGTTCCAGGGTAATGTTGCAGGATCCAATTTGGGTCGGTCACCGGGAGCTGAGGTTTTTTGTGTTCCGAGCTTTCGGACTCGTCCTGGAGCCCAACTTTAGGGAACTTCTCTCTAGCCAAAACCTCAAGGCAAAACCTCTGGTCCCGGTGACCGATCTTTTTGGATCTTTCATTTTTTTAAAATTCGGTTATCAGAGAAAGGGAGGTTGAGAGAGAGGGGGGGAGGGAGGGAGGGAGAGAGAGAAAGATAGAGAGAGAGAAGTAGAAGTAGGATTTTTAAAGGGAACAACCAACTTGCAACGAAATTCCATTTTAATTCCAATTTAATGACGATTAGTGTACATTCAAAGTGTCTGTCTGTCTGTCTGTCTGTCTGTCTGTCTGTCTGTCTGTCTATCTATCTATCTATCTATCTATCTATCTATCTACCTACCTACCTACCTACCTACCTACCTACCTACCTACCTACCTACCTATCTATCACCTCTTAGACTACAATATCCAGCATGCATCAGAAATTGCTCCGCCGGTCTGGCTTTTGCGTCCACCCAATCCCGTAACAGGAGCCTCTGCTTTCTTGGGTAGGACTACGCTACCCAGCATTCCCAACGGGAAGAGGCGAACGGAACCGCGTACGGATGGAGGCGGCGTGGCGCGCCAAGCGTGCTGGAACTGTATCTCGTGCTGTGGGCTTGTGAGGGGCAGCTGAAGGGTTCCCGGACTTTCTCCTAGTAGGCGCCCGCGGGTGAGGCGATGTAATGGCGGACCGCGCGCGTCCTTGGAGCCTGGAGGAGCTGCGGAGCGAGGAGCTGCCCAAGCGGGAGATTGTCCACTTTCTGCAGGAGCAAGCGGCGCACAGGGTGGGGGGTCCGAGGCACGATCTGACGGGTGGTCAGGCTCCATTCATATGTTCATGCGGAGCTAGCCTGGATGCATGTAGCTTTCATTTGGCCAGAAGATCTGTGCTAAGTTGCGAAGTCCTCTCCTACCGCCTTCTTCTTCTTCTTCTTCTTCTTATTATTATTATTATCATTATTATCTTCATCATCATCATTATTTTGCCCTCGTTGCCCAGTTTCCTTTAATCCTTTTAAATTGGGTGTTTGTAGCTTTTAACATAAGGGCCAAATTAATATATATATATATATATATGTATGTATGTATGTATGTATATATATATATATTAAAGTGTTTTTAAATTTTATGGGTCTATGTTCGGGAGAAGGGCGGTATATAAATGTAGTAGTAGTAGTAGTAGTAGTAATAATAATAATAATAATAATAATAATAATAATAATAATAATAATAATCAGGGCTCCCTCTTTCTTTAACCCTGTCCCACTCTTCGAAGCAAGCCATGTAGATAGATCTCTTCCGACGTGATGAGAGCCTTTCACTGGGATCGCCTTATCTTTCCTCCCCTTTTTCATTTTACGTGACTGCGGCATTCCCACATGCCAGCTTGGGTTGTGGTCTAAGCATAGTGGGGGAAAAAAACAGCCTTCCCACGCCTGGGAGGGGGGTGTTGGGAGGGGATAGGGATTGCTGATTCCATTACTGACAGGTCAGGATAAAGTAATTTATAATCACAGATTGGTCATGCACTAATTCATTCTTGCAGATTTTAATGCATTGATTTTTTTTCCCCCTGTTATTTGTTGAGTGATCTTTGGATGCCATTCACATACTTTGCCTTGAATTTCAGAGCAGAGCAAAACATTAAAATAACCTGCTGTTATGGGCAATAGCCTTTAAGTTTTTGAAATGCAAGAAAACTGCCCATTGGATAATTATCAAAAACAAGAAATAGGGCTTGGAGAGGGCTTCCTGTAGCCATGCATCTGCTTTCTGTGTTAACATGAAAGGAATTGCTAGGGGATGAAAAAAATATCTCAATTTTTTCAAATTGAAATAGTTTAGAATAGATGAATCCAAGAAGCTTTCAGTTTAAAGTGCAAAGGAAAAGGGTATATTGTACAGCTGAAAGCTTCTTTCAGTTGTACAGTATCTTCTATTTTTAATTTTAGCTGATCTAGATTTATGGACGTGAGATCATACACATTTTTGTTTGGAATACTGCGATATTGTGATTTGTTTTTAAATTTATTTAAAGCTGATCTGCAATTTCATGGCTTACTTACATTGCAAATGAATTTATGCTTATCGTCCATAAAATTGGTAGATAGGAAAAACCAAGAGGAAGAGAATAGTATTCTTTTCACTGTGCCCTTTGCTCTTTTTCTGTCTTATGATTGAGTTCTGGTCTGCAATTTGCTGTGACCATCCTGAATGGACTTCTTAGTATAGTATAGGAATCACACGTTTTTGGATTTGAGGACCAATAATTGGATTTATTTGATGCTACTAGAAACTTTAGATAGACTTCAGTTTTTCATATTGTAAAGTGTATATATGTTATTCCATCTTACTTTGCAGTATAGGAAAACTTGTCATTTATTACAGGTAGCTGAACTAATCTTAAATTCTGTTTGTAGTTTCTTGCAGAGCACAAGTTGCTTGGTCAGATAAAAAATGTGGCTAAAACAGCTAGTAAGGATCAGTTAATAACAGCATACAACCAACTCTTTGAAACAAAGGTAGGTCTTATGCTTGCCTTACTTTACCAGTGCTTTATTTGTAAACTGAAAATGGATGAAAAGCTCAGTGGATAGATAATAATATTTTTTCTACAAAAGGTGCTGAGCATCTCTACTTAAAAAGACTGCTGTGCTAAAGAAATTATTGTCTTTATTCTTTATTGTTGTTAAACTTTCTGCTTGAAAGAAAAAAATAAACTCTGATTTGGGTTTTGATTATTAAGTAGATAATGGTTATAGAAGTGACTAGTATTTGCTATTTTAGATAAGTGAAGAGTTGCATTGTAACTGTATTATGTATCTTACTGCACCAAAATAAGTTGGAAGTCACTTTTTGTTTCTTTTCCTTCTCCTCACTTTCTTTACTCTTCCCTTTTCTTTCCTCCTTTTTATATTGTATTTATTTATATTTCTGTTTTACATTGAGTAAAAACTTTTAATACAAATATTTTTTTAAAAAGCAATTTTTTAAAAATGCCTATATATACTGCTTCTAGACAGACTAGGATGAGTATATAAATATGGTCAATCTAGCTGTTAAAACTTGTGTTACATGAATGTTTTTCCCAGAATGTTATTTTAATTAAATGTCATCGTTTTAACTTGGACCTGGTATATAGTACTGATACATTTTATATGGCAGAACTATAATGACACTTTAGAGAAAGATTTTAAGATTGCACCAAGAAAATATACCGTATTTTCCGGCGTATAAGACGACTGGGCGTATAAGACAACCCCCTACTTTTCCTATTAAAATATAGGGTTTGGGCTATACTCGCCGTATAAGATTACCCCTCAATGTTGTCGGCGCTCCTGTAGCATCATCGGTCAGCGCCGGCAACTCAGATTCGGGAAGCTGTGGCGATCTTGTCAAGGCTGCATGCTGCTGAATGCTGGACCCAGCTGATTGCTGCGCGGAGCTTCCCCCACCGTCCCAGGCATCCAGGTGGATATTACCGACGCTCCAACTTCCCCAGCCAGCTGGGGCTCGCCATCACTGGGGGTCAGCTGGGGAAGTTGGAGCGTTGGTAGGCTTATACCCGGCGTATAAGACGACCCCCGACTTTTGAGAGGATTTTCCTGTGTTAAAAAGTAGTCTTATACACCAGAAAATACGGTAAGTGCAATGCCTTGAACATTCAAAATATAATAAGTATGATTGTGTTCATATTATTCAATATTATAATAATATACCAGTAGAATAGAATAGGGGTCCCCATCCCCTGACCTACAGCCCAGTAACCAGGCCCTGCTGCCATGGCGGTCTACAGAGCTGGAGAAGTTGGGGACTGCTGGAATAAAAAACAAAGAATTGGTAAAGATCACAAATGTATCAAGTTTTAAAAACTGACATTGAAAGTTTCCGACAAATGGCTATGGTGGTCCATTTAAAAAATCATGGATAGCACTTTGACAAACTGCACATTGACAACAAGCACCTACCTGTCAATTGAAAATGGCCACATTGCTTAACTACACACATATACTTCAACGATACATTACAACTTCCTAGATTCTTGGTAAGAACTTGAGGTTTACAAAGGACAATACCAGCTAAGAACTGGCAGCTGTGACTTCACATTGTTGTGAGCAGATATGCTCAAATGGCTCCTTTGCTAGATGCCCATTCTTAATCCCCTTTGTCTAGAATTGTATACTACTTTTTATCTTATTTACTTTTTAATCTGGATTTGATATACTTTATTTATTTGATTGTTGTACACCCCCTAGAAATGAGTTTTGTGAAATAGGCAGCTATAAAATTTGATCAGTGAATACTCTTCATAGCACTGTTATAACGTCCTTAGGTAGATCACTAAAATGTATATTTCCCAGAGCTTTAAAGACACAGAGAGCACTGAACAAGTGGCAGAACAGCTAAAAAATACCAAGATTGATGAAAACCAACCCAAAAAGACAAAATCTGAAGAAGTTGTTGATGAGGTAAGTTGGGAAATACCTCAATCATGGTTTTCAATTTCTACTAGGTGAGTAAATTGAAACATATATATACTAATGAGAAAGGACATATTTACAATACACCTAGCATAGCTGGGATACGTAAGAGACAAGTTCTTTTGTCTATTAAAAATAATGCTGTAATTATAAAACATATTCTGCAAAATAGGTCAATACTGTATAACTTTAAATTTAAGTTCTGTGATAGTTGTGTCTGATTTGAAGCTGATAGTGATTTCTATTATGCACATTAGATCTTTTGGGGTTCTGACTTCTGAAATCAGTTGCATTTTCCATATATGTAACAACATGGTCAACTCAAGCTTGAATGCATAATTCTTTTAAAATAAAATATATAATCAAGCTTAGCGGCATATGTCACAAACCTCTATACATATTTTTAAGAATAAAATCTATTATAGAAGACATTTCTGGATATGTGTGTACAAAATGATATAGTTCATGGTTTTACCCTTTTTGGGACCAGCTAAAAAGCCACTTGAAAAGAATGTTCAGTTCAATAATGATCTTAACCTTATTTGAACTATTAATTAGCAGTTTGTCCAGATGCTAAATAAATATCTCCACCCATAGAAGGAGGGACATAATTCCTGTAAAATTTTATAAAATGTTTACTTCTCTGAGAGTGTATGAAAAGGAAAGTGGATTATTTATACCCTTCTAAAAATACACTATATAAAACTTTGAACGTCTGTATTTTTAAAGTAGTGAAGTTTAGTGTTTTGTTTCTTTCCACTTTCATTGCAGACTTCCCCAAAATATACCAAATCAATTCTGAAAAAGGGGGATAAAACCAACTTTCCAAAAAAGGGTGATATTGTTCATTGCTGGTATACAGGCAAGCTGCAAGATGGAACTGTTTTTGACACTAATATTCAGTCAAGTAAGTGTTTAGACAGCTCTTTAAAAAAAAAAGCTGGCAAAGCTTTTAAAGATTCAAGTGGTCCTCATTGAAGGCAGGGTGATGGAGCTGCAGTGTCTCTCAAACAATAAATTGGAGCCGAGTAAGACTATAATCCCTCTACATTTTGCATTTCAAGCCATCATGGAAAAAAGATGGAAAACATTTTTTAAAAAAAGATTTTTATTTATTATTTTTATAAATATAATTCAAGGTGACAAACACACACCTGATATTCTCTCCTATTTTCACCACAACAACCACCCTGTAAAGGAAGTTGGGCTGAGAAAGTGATCCAAAATCACTGTTAACTTTCATGCCTAATGTAGGAGTAGATTTTTAGCCTGGTGTCCTGATTTTTCTTGATTTTTAGCCTGGTGTCTTAATAATCTACAGCAGACTTTAGACTTCACTAGAATTGTTGTGAATCAAGTCTGGTCTTCCTTACAGTGTATTTTGTACCCAGAAAGAAAGGGGAAAGATGCAAATGCTCTATTAAGATTTGAATCTTAATTCCCTGTTAATCTGATAGTTTGCAACCAAATCTTATCTTTCAGGTTCAAAGAAAAAAAAAGCATCTAAACCACTGAGCTTCAAAGTTGGTATTGGAAAAGTGATTCGAGGTGTAAGTGTGCTAATGTGGGTGACTGAGTGTATCAGGTTCTCATACCCTTTCATTATTAGAAAATAGTTTTGGTTTTGCAGCTGTTCAGCCATCTGTCTGTTTCTTTCAATAAGAGGAGGCATTGGGTATATGTCATCCCATGAGCCATTTAGATTCTTCTCTTCTGCCAGGAATGAGAGAGAACACCATTGGAAGTCTGCCCATACATTTCCTGCAGATCTTGGACCAGTGTACAATTGTCATAATTAGAGATTTTGGGAGACGGCTATGTGTCATACATACATCAACACATGCATGATGTTATATGTTTGCAGATGTCACTTGATACTTTCCTTAGTTCTAGTTTTGGGTTGTAGGAAGATTGTTTACTAGTTCTGCATCTCTACCAAGACAGAAGGCTGTAATATTCAGGTTTGTAAATCTGTATTCATGACCTAATGGGGCGTGGGGGCTCAAAGACACTGAGCTTGTCAATCAAAAGGTCAGCAGTTCAGTAGTTCAAATCCCTAGTGCTGCATAACTGGGTGAGCTCCTGTTACTTGTCCCAGCTTCTGCCAACCTAGCAGTTTGAAAGCACGTAAAAAATGCAGGTAGAAAAATAGGGACCACCTTTGGTAGGAAGGTAACAGCGTTCCGTGTGCCTTTGAGGTTTAGTCATGCTGGCCACATGACCACGGAGACGTCTTCAGACAGTGCTGGCTCTTCAGCTTTGAAATGGAAATGAGCACCGCCCCCTCCCTAGTCGGGAACGACAAGCACGTTATCTTACCTATTCATGACCTTCTGTAATATTGTAGTCTCTGGGTCCAATTAATTGAGTCCAATCTACTTAATTTTCAGATGAATTTTGTAGGCCTGATGAAAGTATCTTGTACTATTTCTAAATAATATCTAGCATGTGTTGTGTGGAAATCTTAAAAGGCTTCAGCAGCAGTGGAGAATGAAAAAGAAAGGCTTTTTATCTCATCGTATTAAAACTGTAACCAGAACACATTTCTTTTCTATTTTTTCAGTGGGATGAAGCCTTACTGACAATGAGCAAAGGAGAAAAGGCTAATTTGGAAATTGAGCCAGAATGGGCTTATGGGAAGAAAGGACAACCTGATGCCAAGTATCCTGCTAACATTTATCACTATGTAGATTGCAAAAACCATTTTTCCTATACAAGAGATTGAGAGCATATTTTTTCCAACGATTTTATACTGTTGCAGAAGTCTCCATTGTTCTCCATAATACTAAGTGTCTTGACAGATACATCAATGGGATGGATCTTCATTGACAGATACCTCATTGTGAAAGAACTGGAAAGACTTCTTGGGGGTAGAGAGGTAAAGAGGTGAGAGAGAATAAGGCAAATTTCAAATGGTAATCCTCAGTATTCTCATCTAATATTGGATGTAAAGCAGAAAGGGGGGGGGGGGGAGAGACTATGTCTCACTGATTTAATTAGATGTTTTCTTGTTGCCTGATCTTCCACGATTTAAGTTCTCTTTAATTGTCTACAGTAATGATTTGACTGAGAAAGAGGGAGGGAGGGAGACTCCTTAAATTGAAGCCTCTAAGGATTAACAGGTAGAAAAGGAAAAATGGACATTGATGGGTGGTTAGAGTATTCCATATTTTCAATTTCATGCGTACATCCTCTAAGGGGCATTACATCTAAGGAGCATTGCTTCCACAATGTCTAGGTACTTTTTTATTTATGAGCATTCAGTACAGGTAGTCCTTGACTTGGGACAATTGAGCCCAAAATTTCTGTTGCTAAGTGAAACATTTTTAAAGTGAGTTTTTGCAATTTACGACTTTTCTTGCCACAATTGTTAATCACTCTAGTTGTTAGTCAAACTGCTGTTAAGTGAATCTGGCTTCCCTGTTGACTTTGCTTGTCAGAAGGTTGCAAAAGGGGATCATATGACCTTGGGACACTGCAGCCATCATAAATGAGTCAATTGCCAAATGTCTAAATTTTGATCATGTGACCATGGGGATGCTACAATGGTCAGAAGTGTGAAAAATGGTCGAAAGTCACTTTTTTCAGTGCCTTTGTAACTTTGAACAGTCACTAAATTAACTGTTGTAAGTCAAGGACTACCTGTACTTGGTTGCCAAAGCTCCCATCCGAGTTATACGCTGAACAAGAATACCTTGTGAAAAGTCATGCAATTTAGAAAAAAAATACACCAATCTTTATGTATAGATACGTTTGCAACACAATCTACTATATAAGAAATTCCTTAACTCCTGTTTCAGGATTCCACCCAATGCAAAACTTTTCTTTGAAATTGAACTGGTAGATATTGAATGATGTATTGTCTCCTCTTCAGTCTTGAATATTTGTGAAGACACAGTACTTCAGATTTCAGGGAAATGCAAATGTGGCCTTTTATCTGATAGATGGAGGAGTCAAAAGACTCTTACTGCAATTATAGTACAATGTCTGTATTACTAAAAACTACTTTATACATGGCTTTGACTGATGTTTTGTAGCAAAGACTTGCAAAAAATGCTTTAATTTATTAAGCACTTTGTGCTGTCTATGGAAAGACATTTTAAGATCAGGGCTTCTGATTTGCTGGGTTATAATTTCTACTCCCTTTCAGCCCAAATTACCATTGCTAATCTATTTTAGTCTATCTGATTACACAAAGAATGGGAGATAATATGTTTAAATCAGTTATCTTAATCTTGCAGGCATATAATATCAGAATAGCAGGGTGGTTATTCAACTGGAGCATACATATCCAGTGAGATCTATCATGTTGTATTTCAACAAGGATGTTCATATTTTGAAAGCAGATTAACATAGAGTAGTAAAGAATTTTTGGACCAAATATGCATCTTGGCTTTTGCAACACATAATAATTCAACTGTCCTACATGCAAAGTTTCAAAATCAATGCATAAAGGAAATCGAACTGAATAGCAGTACAGGTGAAACCATCAGAAAGAAGCCATGTTCCAAAATAAATTCGATAAACAGACCCCTAAAGAAACTCTACTATTCAGAAAAATTACACAATTTGATTTTATTACAAAAAGGCATTTTAAACAAAAAACTAAACTTACACATGAAAATTCCAATACAAAATCCATCCTAAGACAGAGCATGGTTCTAATAACACACTTCATTTTAGTCACTCAAAGAGATACCCTATACATTATGCATCCTCATCTGTTAACATTTTTCTAAAAGCTCACAGCTTTTGGGTGCTGCAATTGTAAACTGGTAAAAAAAACCAAACAGATGCAGGAAAAGGGATGTGGGACTTTGAAAATATTCAAGCACATTTTACTGCAGAAGAAAAGGAAAGTATTATCTCCTGGCTTGGGTAATGTCCGAGATTGCTGGGGTAAATTTTGGTATTAATACATGTTAATTGTTGCAAATTAACTTTCCCAATGAATCATCAACACTACTTCATATAATCATTTGATAATTTTACTATTGAGAAAGTTAATAGCTCAGTAGACTTGGAATACAGCAAGATAACAATATGAGTTTGTCACAAGAAAAATGTGAAAATCAACTCATCATACATGCAAAAAAGACAATCACGTGACAGTTTGTTCACATCCCTATTTCTCTCTCTTTTACAAAAGAAAAGCCTTAAGAAAACTGTGAAACTCCATTTGTTGTTAAATTGTTCTGCTCAGGTTGAAGATGACTGGTAATATTGTCCATAATTCCATGCATTTGAGTAATTGTACTAAAGGGGGAAAAATAGAGAAAATTAATACCCTCTATAGTTAATGCTGTAAACTCCAGTATGAAGCAGCTAACAATTAAAATAACTTGAAAACTAAAATTCTCAAGGTGTAAAATACACAAACAGCCCTTTTTTAATAAGGTAATTTGAGATTTGATAACACAGTTGATAAAGCTGATGTCATATAACAGCAGTTCCAGTTGCCATTGTTATGTGAATCGTGCATAGTCACGGCATCCCAGGATTCCCATTTGTGGCCTACTGTAAGTTTCCCCATTGAGTTTGTTGGAAATTGGCAGTGAGGCTTGCAGATGGCAATCACATGACCTTGGGATGCTGCAGCCATGGTAACTGCATGCTATTTGTCAAGTATCCGAAGTGCAATTTGAAAGGCTGCTGAATGAGTGATTGCCGAACAAAGATTATTACAACTGGCCTATAAATCTCCAGGGAGCCACAGACTGCAGCCATGTGATTCAAACTCTCTTTGTTGCCATCTACTGGTCATACATATCTTTGCAGGCTGGATTTGGGAGCCCTCAATTATTGCAAAGCCTGTACTAAGGCATACTGACCCACTCTTGAACTATTATTAAACTGGGCTACATTTTTAAAATTAAATAATTTCAGTTGCAGGGAAATGGGCAGAATTTAAGTATTTAGTCCAAAAACTTGCAGATAAATGATGCTCACCTGATACCAGGCATTGTAGTTGTAGGCTGCCTGATTTGCTTGCATATCTCCATCTGTTACTTGTCCAGATATAAGACCTCCTTCATCACTGTGAATTCGTTTCTCATCTGGTTCTTCACAGCTGCAAAAATAGTTTGTGTCACTTCTTTATAAAGCAAGACCCTTGCAGAAATGCTATACTGCATGTTGAACTTGGCCACACATTCTTATCATATTGTAAACTGAAAAGCACAGTCACTTTTAATCAAAACTTAACCTCAGCGGAGGGTGACTAATGTGGTTCAGCACTGAAGCCTTTTTCAGGGCCCTTCCCCCAATCTTGAATAGAAGATGGTGACTGTATTCCTAGGCAAGTTTATTTGGCCCAACAGTCAAAGTTTCTCCAGAGTGTTACAGCATTACTGAATAATGAATTTTAAACTGAAGACTGGAATTCAATGTCCCACACCACACATAAACTTTGTACATTAAATAAGTCATGCAAAATTTAAAGTCCTAAGTGGATGCATGGGCTAAAACAAACTTCCCTTAGTTTTCTTCAAGAAAATAGATCATTTTTACCAATTTAGTTAAAAGAAATTACGGTCTTTTGAGCTTCCTGTTTAATCTTAAATGACATCTGCAAAGAAGTCCCAATTATTATTTTTTTCCTTCAACAGAATTAAAGATTGTGTATGTAAAGGGCATACAATCACATTTTACTACTGCTGCCTATACAATTATTTAAGTAAAAAGTATCTTTAAAGTGTGAACTGTTCTATTCATATAAAAATGATTATAGCAATATCGGTGATCATATCAAGGAAAAAAGTATTTTTCTTGCTCATGTTTTCGCAAAATATGATATAGCCCTTGATTTACAACTGGTCACTTAGTTCCGAGGGACCTACGTACGGGCTATTTACAACCCAGATTGAAAGTTCTGACAGTGCTCCACACCTGCGATCAGTTGACTGCACTTTGGGTGCTGGGCAACCAGGCTACATGTACAGCTATTTGCAGTGTCTTACAGTCATATTACCTTTTACAGCAGCTTTGTCAAAAACCAGCATTTCCAGTTTTCAGCAAAACCAAACCATTACTTTGCTTTAATGATTACTGCAAAAAATAAAATCTGGTCGTTCATCATGTGACCAACTTGTTTTATAACCATCACCAAGTTATGATCATGATGGGCAGGCTCCATTGTGACTGTACCTCAAGGACCACCTGTGCACAATTCTCAATATATACTTCATTTACATTTAATCAGTTCAGACATGTACTGCCATTAGTAAGGTTCCAAAAATGTAACAGTAAATAACAGCTATGCTTAAAAAAGCAATCCAGAACTTGTAGCTAGAAAGAAAATATTTGTACCCATTCTCTGCTTTTCTTTTTAAACATTCTTGTTCCTTCAGAAGGGCTTGATGTTCTTCATAAGCATCCAAAAGCCTACCAAAAGAAAAGAGAAAACTGAGATTCCTATTCCAGACATATCCTGCAACAAATGTAACTCCCAACACTGGTGTTTTATATACTGCTTTCACTGTCTGTTTTTGCTGGTTTTTGAAAGTACTACCGTCTTTCCCCAAAAATAAGACCTCCCCAGATAATAAGCCCAATCGGGCTTTTGAGCGCATGTGCTAAAATAAGCCTCCCCCTTCCCAAATATTTAAATGTTTATGCAGCCGGTCCCCACCATTTCCTCTGGTTAGGGTTACGGAGACAGAGCTGGAAAATAGGTAAGACAGCAAGAGGAGCCCTGTCTTGCTCCATGCGCCCCAAAATAATAAGACCTCCCTGAAAATAAGGCCAAGCGCTTATTTCGGGGTTCAAAAAAATATAAGACCGTCTTATTTTCAGGGAAACACGGTATAGTCAAGAGTAAAATGGAAAATAAATTTTAGGATTGGAATTTCTGGGAGAATGTATAAAGATTGAGTTTGATCTCTATAGGCTACAAACCATCCATGAACCCAAAAATCAAAGGCTGCAATCACTGAAAATAAATCTTACTTGTTCACATCCAGGCCAAAATCTTCAAGAAATTCCACTTTGCGCTGAGAAAATATAATCCTAATTTTTATAGGCAACGTTCCATTGATAGCGCTGTCAAAACACAAAATGATGTTCTCTTCATTCTGCTTTAGATCTCCACTGTACTCAATTTCCAACAAATTGAGATACAGTTTTGGATTATCCTGTGCAAAAAGCAATATAATTTAAGGTCAATTTAAGTTCCCACGTGTTGACCTACCATTGAGAATGGCCTTCTGGTTTGTATTTTAACAGTTATGCTTAATCAATTTCTAAATGAACATCAGGTAACAAACTTTGGCAATAAACCTGAAAGCATGATTTAAATTCTGGCTTAAGATTTATTAATGAGAATCTTGAGTAACTCAGTATTTTGTTGTTCATTTCATTTTGAAATGATTCCACAACTCTGAAATTGACAGAATATCTACCGTAATTACCTTATGAAATTGAAAACATGGCTTGAGTCCATAAATCTTATCATGTATTAATTAAATGTCTATGCTGCCTGACTCCCAACAAGTCTGGCAGTTTATGGATTTAAAAAAAAAATCCAAAACCAATACAATAATAAAACAAGGAAAAAAAGAATGGCAAAAAACAGGTCACCTTCAGTACCCAGAAAGGGATTTCAATCATTTTTATCTTCCAGGCCCTCCAAAATGTTTACAAGTTTGGGCCATATTTTGTGCTATGTAAAATCAGGTGTAGGTTACAACCATGATTTACAACTGAACTATATATAAACTCAGTGTGGTTTTTCAGTAAACCATGGCTTATATATATGAACTCAGCCAAAGTCTCTGAGATATGTAAATCCATTAGCTGTGCTCCTTGGGGAACTGTACGTCAAAATGCCTGCTCTGTTCCTGAAGGCTTCCTGCTCAATTCACATTTTAAGACTAAGCATACACAAAAAGCAGATTTCCTAGTTCAGTTTCTCCAGTGTGAGGAAAGAGCCAGATCAGATGCCAACAAAACAACAGGAAGGCAAATAAAGTTTATGCAGCCCTACACTTCTTACTAAGTGAAATCATCCAGTGCCAGAAGACAGCTCATTATCTCTTTGTGTGATCACTGCACAAATATGCTTTTTGCAACAGGTTTCAAATTATAGCAACAACCTGAGGCCAAAATATTAGGTGTCTTAATAGTAGGAATGCTTCTTGACAGCTGAGCCAATCCTTTTGGAATATGTATCATAACAAGTTCTCTATCCTACTTCCATTAAAGAAATTATCAGCAATTTTACAATACCTAGAAAATTAAATGGCTCAACTCATCAGAATAGACCGTATTTCACTAAGAGAAAGCATACTGTAGCAGAAAGTCTTTATTCTTTATAAATATACACTTACAAGAACTGGTTGATGTCTTGCACCTTAATCAAAACATTTTTTTAAAACCCTCCCTTTTTATAACCCCATAATCCCTATTCAGGATAAAATCATGGTGACTGGATAGAGCTGAGTGTTTACTGATTGGATGCTCTGCTGCCTATGCGGAGTTTGCATTAGATTTTTTTTTTTTTTGCATGTAGGAGAGAAAATCTGCTATCTACGATTGAACTCTCAACCTTCTGACTGGGAGGCGAGTGTTTTCACCACTAAGCCACCATGATTCTCTCAATCAAAACATGGTACATACTGAAAATATAAGGCCTTGGAAGCTTATATGTTTTGTCCATACATGGCCACATGTACTGTAGCATCTGAATGGAATGTTGTGGATTAAACAAAGCTCCACAATATTCAACATTCTTTTCTAAATACAAATATCAAAGGAATTATCTCAAATGTGGTCTCAAACAAGAGCATACATATTTCATAGAAGTGTAGGGCTGAAAAGAATGTTCTAGTCCAGCCTTCCCGCAACCGAGACAGGAGTCCTTATATTATTCTGCAAATGGTTGTCCAAACTTTTATTGAAAATCTCCAGCAATGGAGCACCCACAACTGTGTTAGGCAAGCTGATCCACTGATTAATTGTTCTGTCAGAAAATTTCTTCTTACTTCTAGATTGAATCTCTCTCTGACGCGCTTTCACCCATTGCTTCTTGTCTTGCCCTCAGATGCTATGGAAAATAAACCAGAGCCCTCTTCACTGCAGCAGCTCTTCAAGTATTGGAAGACTGCTATCATGGCTCCCCTAAGCCTTCATTAGGCTAAACACCCTTGTTCTCTTAGCCGTTCATGATATATTTTAGCCTTCAGACTCTTATCTTTGTTGCTTTTCTCTGTCCACTTTCAAGGGCCTCACCATCTGTGGTAATCAGAACTGGATGCAGTATTCCAATGGCCTCACAGATGCAGTATGGAGTGGTACTATCACTTCCCATAATCTTGATGCTATCCCTGTGCTGATGCAGTCTGGAAGTGCACTGGCTTTTTTGACAGCTGCAGCACTCTGCAGCTTAACCTCATACTTAACCAGTGATCCATCAAGATCTCTCTCAGTTACTATTGTTGAGCCAGGTATTTCATATTCTATGCATTTGGTTTTTCCTGCCTAAGTGCAAGATCTTACTTTTCTTGCCGTATAATCCCACTCCCCCAGGAACATTTACCATCCTATAATATGGGTATAATATGTTCAGTTGCATTTTTATCTAGAAATCTGCATTCTTCTTTTGAACACAACCAATTCAGGTACAGTGATGTACCATTTTTGGCCACATTACACTACCAAGATACGGCATCACTGTGCTTTTAATGCCAGGTAATTCCCATACCAGAATAATTTTCTTTGGAAAGGAAGCCTGAAATTTAGGGAGAAACAAGACAAATGATAAGCCAAGCAACATCAGGTTAGAGGGACTGTTGTCTCCATACTGCAGCTACGCACATTGCAGAGTTTAAAGGAATCATCACAGTTGCCAGCTACAATGACTTCTTCCTAAGATAAGACATGCAAACGAACAGTGGGGAAATTACATACCCTGTCTCTATCAATGGCCTCCAAAAGAACTTTCCTGGCTTTTGGAAGACTCTTCTGAATTTTGAAAAGGTGTCGAGCAAGCTTTACAGCAAAGAAAGAGGCTTCATAGTTTGATTTGGCATTTTTCACAGCTTCCTGAAGCAGGTGCTCAGCTTCCTCCATGTTTCCATGTCTCCGTTCTAAACTAACTCTTCGTAAACGAATCATGGCCAATCCTGAAACATTCTCCTCAAAGATCTTCAGAATTCTTCTGGCTTCATTGATATTCCCTAAAAGTGAGAGAGAATATGCATGGACTTGGAACTGCAAATTTACACGAGCCCATCAAATATTTTAGGATATCTCTCCATCCCAACATCAAGATTATGCTTTGCCCTTCTTTTACTCTTGACGGAGCATATTATATAATGCATATTAGTTGGATTTTCAGCAGTCAAGAATCTGAGAATCTGAAAGGATCAAAGCCACCACTGAAATCTATGATGTAACATGCTTAATAATTAATGCCCATTTACAAAAAAGGCCAGTATCTAAAGAAATGATTTTCGTGCCACTTCCTTTTCTCTTTGGCAGAAAATGTGCCAAATGGTTTCAAGTAGCTTAAATATTGATGCTCCATGGGAGGCCAGAGTGGTCTGGATAGAGACTGAGTCAGAATGTAGAGTCTAAAAGAACTGTTTATTTTCAGATGGGGAGTTATAACTAGCTCAAATCTGAATGAACCTGGCTCCTTGGCTGAGATTTAGTCTCAATGGTGAATGCAAGACTTTGACGACAATCAATAGTTCTATGGAGCTGTGTTTTAGGTGTTTAGATCATGGAAAATTGGTAGCTGTCGCCTTGATTATTAAAGCACCAGCCCTTGTGAACATGGATCATTATGTTTATCACAATGTGTAGATAATCTCCATCTTTTGAGATCAGTCTCTAAAATGGATGCTTAAGCATCCACTGATGGGGCCCTTAAAAGATTTTAAAAAGCAAACAGAACTATGGCAGAAAATTCCTCTTGCAACCTTATAGTTGGTTCAATCTGCTGAAGAGCAATAAGTATAATTTACTATCTATAGGAAATCTTTTGGTCCTGCTGGCATGAAAGGAGAAAATAATTACTTGACGGCATAGTAGAAATTAAAGGTTTTCAACTCTCCCTGAACTTTCTGTTCAGTATACCAAGTTTAAAGAGAGAAACATTTATTTCATTTAGGGCAGCTGATGAGCAACAATTACAAATAATGGTTGATAACTTGAATAACCTGGTCTTATCACAGCTACTTAGGAAAAAAGCCAGGTCTTCAGTGCTTTAGATTTAGGAATAAAGCCTGCCAAACTTCAGGGAGGAGGGGGTGTCTTAGGGCAGGGGCTGGCACAGAAAAGGCATGCTTCCTAGCTCCATCAGATGACAATGTTTAAAGAAAGGGACTAGGAGTGTGTGCTCACTCCATTTAACCTGGTAGGATGGGTAGATGTCCTTAGGGAACGGCAGCCACACAGATAACCTGGCTTTGTGATTAATTTGATTGATGCAAATCAAAAACTATGTTCAGCAGGAACTTTGAGAAAAGGTTTGTGAGACAAGATAATATTATGTAGACACATGCAAAAAAAAGGGGGAGATGGATGGTATGCTCAGAGCACTGTTCAATTAGAGTGAGAATTTAAAAGGATGAATGAGTCATTTCAAGAGAGACCTATATGGCCACCAGCAACTCCTCACCTTGCTGTTCTTCAAAAGCAGCCCAGAGCAAGTGCACCATCGGTTTCTTCGAAAGGTGTATCGTGCAGGCCCGGCTGTATACGTGCCTCACCCCTTCAATGCTGTGGTTCTCCATATACTTGGCATACTGCATTTGAAGACAGAGCAGAGACTGAATGATTCCCAGCTTACTCTGGGTTGCTAAATACTTGAGAGAACTATAAAATTCTTGTGTTTTAAACCCATTCAGCACCTTTATTGAACCATTAGACTAGTTTCTGTAAGGAAGGACGAAGAGAGGCAACGAAGTTGGCATATGCAGCTGTCAAATCTGGTTGCAAGCAGACCATCTCCTAATGCAACAGATATAGTTATACATGAACAACATTCAAACAAGAGTACAGAAGGTTAGTCACTGATCATCAATGTTTGCAAAGAGTAGAACTGGCATAGGAGAAACGCCCCTTACTTTGATCCAGAATTCTTCATAGAGAGCACAGGAGATCACGCAACGCTCAAAAAGAACCACTACTCGTTCATGAGTTCCATTCTCAATCTCAAAGTCCAAATACTCCTTCCAGTTCTTTAGCTGGGTTTTCTCCAGAGGTTTAACATGAAAATAAGGTCGTTTTATCTGAAATGAACATGACATGGGAAGTCATGAAAACCAATTTCATTTTATATTGTACTCATTACAGTTATTAAGAAGCCGAATTATCTCAGCAAACCATATTTATTTTGATCCCAACTATTTGTTTTGGTCGTTCTTGAGAACTTTATTCTTTGCCTCTTGTTGCTTTAAATTACCCTCTCTGGGAGTCAGGGAGCACATAAATTTAATATTTTTTTAATTATTACTTTCATAATCTTATCTATTATCCTCAAATAAAACCAGTTAGTTTGTTGAATATATCATATCCAAATATATCCAATTTGGATATACTGTAGCTTTCTAAAAATAAAGGAAGAACAAGAACCAAAACAAAATATTGTGTAAAGTGAACACTGGTTCTTGGACATGTGTTGTTTTTCACTAGTAGACTGTAAGTGAATATAATCAGCTAAGCAATATAAACACCTTGTAGACAAGCAAAGAAGTCACTTAGAAATAAAAAGGTCTGTGTAGATAAAACAAAATCATTAAGTCTAAAGAAGCACTAAACTTTCAGAAGATTTGTGTATGATGGCAAGAATAAAAACTCCTGTCTTACAGGAAAAAAAAAGAAGATCCCCTCTACAAGACAATGTATGCCCAAACTCATCTTTATCTTGTTTTGTGCTTTCTCTGGTCTAGCCAAATATTATTCCTTGAATTAAACGAAAAGCAGCATGCAAAGAGACATCAAATAAATAAAACATGCTTGCTGTGAGACCTTGGCTTAGTAATTTAGCACACACAGCTATGAGGAGAAAGAACAGAAAAATGTTGGACATTTAAGGATAGAATTTTTTAAAAATGAAATATGCAAATAATAAAGTATAATGATTCAAGAACACAACTTATCTTTACGTAAAGCCATTAATTAATATGTGCTGACTACAAGATGCTAAAGAGAGTACAAAAGGGTTTGGAGCCACACCTAGATTACTGAAAATTATTTATAGTATTTGTTTGTTCTGACTCGCCCATTTTGAGGGATCAGGAAGACTGCAATGACTCCCATTCAATTGATACTTTGAAACACCAAGCATGTCTTCAAGCAAAATGTATGCAAGAAGCTACAGAGTCACACGTAATGCCCTTGGAAAAAAGCATACTACTAGGGCTGGAGATGCCAGGGATAACAGAATAAGAGTTGGAAGGGACCTTGGAAGTCTTCTAATCCAACCTTCTATGCAGGCATGATCTTATTCCTGCCCGAAATATATCCTAATATGGTGGACAACATTTTAAGGAAGAAAAATCACATTGGGGCCTTTGTGGTTACATGGAGTCACATATAATAAATTGCAAACAGTACAAAATGAGTGAAGATGTATGCTCTTCCAACAAATACCCAATCTTTAATCAAATGCTTGAAATCATATCATTTTAGTTTTCTACCACTGAAAAACAGATGAGCATGTGCTGAACTTTCAAAATGTTCAAATATATTGATAGGTATGTAAGGGATCCCATATATGTGAAAGATTTCTAACTTCTCTTACTATAGTTCTTATCAGCAGAAGAGCTGTCCCTGTCTGATGACTCTACCTCCATACATTTTAGGTCTATACTGTACTATAGGCCAAGGGTCCCCAACCTTTCGGACCTCAGGGACCACTAAATTTATAATTTTAAATTCCGTGGACCACTAATATGATCTGCCTAATGACTGGCTAGGTGGTCATGTGACTGGGTGGGCATGGCCAACTCGATGTCACTCACATCGAGGGGTACCTCGCCAGCCTCTACTCACCCCTCCCCTCCCAGCCACTCCTTGCCTCGCTGTCCAGGCTCCTTAGGGCCCCAACAGGAAGCAGTTGTTGAAGCTAAGCAGCCACCACAAGAAAGAGTTGGCAAAACAGCTCAGTTCAAATTGGATCTGACCGAGAAGGAGGTTCAACAGAAAGCACTTCACTGAGGACTATGAACATAGACTTTCCAAACAGAGGGAAGACCTGCGGGAGTGCAAGGCCAGGAACCGGAAACTGGATGCTGAGATGCTCAGCGAGTTTCAGGCCATGATGCAGTCCCACTGTAACAAGGCCCTCTGGCTCTTCGCCACCAGCAACACTTCCCTCCGGCCTTCGCCCAAAGCCCCGCACCAGGAAGCCGAAGCAGACCCTAAGTCGGAATTTCTACCCCCTCCAACCCACACAAAAAGACCCCGAAGGGGAAGACTCTCTGCAGCAACACAAACATTCATTGCATGTATCTATCCCAGGGTCTGTAGTTTGAGGACCCCTGATTTAGTGCAATATAAAAAATGCAAATAATTTTTCTGCGGACCACCAAAATTTTCTCGTGGACCACCAGTGGTCCACAGACCACCAGTTGCTGACCGCTGCTATAGGCCATTTTGCTGGGAATTCTAGTACTTTTAGTACAAATGCATTTCTATGGTATAAAGACTGAAAAATTGGCCTAAAGCTACATATGAAAACTTGGCAAAGTCCTGTATTTTCTTAAAATACTAAGAAAGAAGGGCAAATGAGGAGACAGTATTTATTTACTATCCAGCTGCAACCTCAAATTTTGCAAAATGAGAACAGATATTTATTTTTCCTCCGGGCCCTGTTTCAAATGTAGTTTAAAGTACAAAATGAAATACCTACATACATTCTACTTTGGGCAATCAAAAATATATTCAATGTTTTCACTAAAGTTGCCATGTTTGTGAATTAGCAATGGTCAGATATTGTTTTGTAAAGCCACAAACATACAGCTGGCAGCTTCCTTTATAAAAATGTCAATGTGTTACTATGTACCAAGCAAATGGAAGAGCCAAGGCAATGTACCATCAACTAAATTGTATGACATCATTGTTTTCACTAATGTGCAGAAAACAGAAATAGAAAAACCTTAATCTCTTTAAAGATTCTGCAAAGCCACTAGCAAGGGGGCAGCCTAATTTCTAGAGGGAGGCTTTTTAATATGCAGTGCCATGACAGAAATTGTATGAACCCTCAACGTTGACAAGATTATTCAAATGAACTTACCCCTTCTTCAAATGTCCACCGCTTGCTAACTTCATGCTCATTGTGATTGAATATTTCTTGATGAATTTCAATGATTCTGTGGCGCATGTTTTCTATTTCAGTGATAAGCTAAACCAGACATTGGAATCGTTAATACAATTCAGGCAAAGAGGCATTTTTATTAGAAATTTCTGAAACAAGTACCTACTCTGGAGGGGAATAATTAAAAAAAACTATTCTAGTGCGACTGTGAAATATGATGTATTCCAATAGAACTGCTGATATATATTAGTTTAATATGAATAAAAACCTTAAAACAATGATCTAGTCCCACAACCTTTATCAAAATACCTAACCACACATAGATTGGAAACAACAATCAACACATTCTAAGAATCCTAAAGAATGGTTAACTTGATAGTATTGTGCTAGACAATTTATCTGTGGCTAAAGTATACTAATAACAAAACGAAATGTGGTTCCTTTCTTTTGGGTCTTAGTGTGTTGCTATAAACGGTAAACCATGGTTTATGGCTTTACATGTTTTGGAAACCCAGCCACATGTAGCTTATTCAATATACTATGTTAATATCCTACTGCAATATCTGAAACAGAGGTATGCAAAAAGATGGGAAAGATGTTTTGAACTTGGAATAAACCATCACATTCCAGATGTTCTGCTAATCAAAAATTATCCTGTAGTTTTACCACAATTACCAATAGGAAGAAAATGGTACAATAAAATCAGTACACCCTTCCACCTAGAATAGGACAAATTGCCACTTCAACAAATCAATTTAATTATATAAAATAATTTTTTTATTTTTTTTTTTGTTGTTCACATTCCATTCTGTCCCTCCTTTTGCATCCTTTCTTTAATGGGTCTACTCCACCATTTCTTCGATATTCATGTTTGTCACAGTAAGTTGGCCATGGCAAATTGTCAGAATCCTTCCATTAATAATCTTTCCTGTTCTATAGGAAGTAAGTGACACATACGCGTAGGTAAATGGAACTGCATACTTCCACCTAAAGGTACTTGGAAAACTTTCAAATAAAAGTACCAAAGGCAGAATTATTAGCTTTACCTTTCAGAGTTTTAGTTGTGTGTATGAGTGTGTTAAATACAGCTACCTGAAATAGTTTACCAGAAGAACACAACTGTTTAAAAATATTTCCCTGAACTATATCTACACTAGTGTTTGCAATTGTTAAGTTTCTATATAAATATGTAGAAAAATGACACGCTGCTTAAAAGATTGTGCACTGAAGCAGGACACTAAAATCATTAGATGACATTTCAGAAACATCCAATGAAAAGAATGGAAAACCAAAAGCACCAACAGATTTTAAAGGCAGAAAGACAAAGAAGAACTGGCATACACAGAATGTATGAGTAAATGCACATACATTGGTGTTTCCATATAGAAACAATTTTCTGAATATAACTTTTAATAGCACTTTCAACAAAAACATTTCCAAACAGCTGACTAAATTATAAAAAAATTGCTAGACCCAGACAAATTGTCTATTGTACATTCCAAACTGCAAACTTATTCAAAAATGCTGAATGCTTACTTTAGCAGGGTCAGTAATATCTTCAATTCCAGAAGGTTGGATATCTTCAGGTGGTTCATGCTCCCCATTATGATTATTGGCAGTGGAAGCAAGTTCTCTACGCAGCTGAATAAATTGTTCAGTAGTAAGAATGTCTCGAGGCAGATTATTCTGGACATGATCTTTGAACCTGCAATATATCAACAAAAACAAGGAGTAGAAAATCTTACTATTTTGTTCACTTCTACATAATACAGGGCTCAAGGTGAAATATTAGCTATTCCAAGCTTACTATATACACTTCTGAAGTACACGCAGGGTTGTGAACTCCTAAAGATAAAGCAAGCCAAGCTTACACCTCAGTGAAGCAGTTCTGAAAGTATTATTCAATCTCAAGGGTTTTTTTTTTAAATCTATGAAAATAATTGACTTCCAGATTACAAAGATTTATTTCTTTTACCTAAGCTACAAAATGAAGTAACCGGACTCATTTGGGGTTTTAATTATAGGCAACCAAACAAGTTAGCAGGAGCCACTAGTTTAACATGAATGCCTTGGAGTTCCAAGAATATAAAATGCAATTAAAATGGATAAAGAAAAAAATATTTTAACCAGAAAACATTAAAGAGACGTTTAACAGATTACACACAAGACTGAATATATCAATGGTTTCTGCATATAAGTTTATAGCAACTTTTCCCAAATGAAGTTATCATGTGTTGAATTATAATTCTAATTTTCCTCAACTGGTATGGCGTAACTGCAGTACACTATGTTAGGGAAAGCTGCAGCTGCACAACTGACCACCTAGAAATATTTTAGAAATCTAACACATTTATGTTCTTTAACATAAGCTGGCAAATTTAATTATCAGTGTCATATACAATGTAAGTTTTAATAATAAACAATGAATTATGTGGGATAGATCTAGTGTAATATCCATTTATCTAATGAGATTATTCCTTCCTTCCTCATTTTCCCTGATATAGTTGGATATAACATTCCATCAGATCCTTCTATTGAGTCTAAGAACAACTTAACCCCCTAAGATTTCAGAACAGGTCCAGGCAACCCCAGTGCCACTGCAATCTCATTAGATTGTATAACCTCTTTGGGTGCATAACCTCATTAGAGTGTATATCCTCTTTTCTGGGCCTCTCTCTTCTCTAGCCAACTGCAATTCTCTGTTGCTTTCTGGGAGACTCAGATGGACCATTTCTGCCTTTTTAGGCTTCCTCAGTGAGCCACACCCCTTTTTTTATCCTCCCTGTAAAAGGTACAATGTTTCTTTTTTCTTTTTTCGTAGGCTTCGTATGCTTTTCTATCTAGCCAGGTTTTACCTACGTAAGTTATGTTGTTCTGCAGCCCTGGTTTGTGAAATCACATTCACAGGTTCTGGGCCTCTCTCTTTTCTAGCCAACTGCAATTCTGTTGCTTTCTGGGAGACTCAGATGGACCATTTCTGCCTTTTTAGGCTTCCTCGGTGAGCCACACCCCTTTTTTTATCCTCCCTGTAAAAGGTACAATGTT
>WNWU01000001.1:83567857-83591287 GCA_012654045.1 Ptyas mucosa
GGCAGAATTGGGTATTTTTTTATGTTTATCAGACACAAAAATACTTAAGTGGTCCTGGATTAGCATCACATTCTATACCCAAGAGTCAAGTCTTACATAGTAACTTAACTGTTCTTAAAATTGTTTTGGTAAGAGTAGTAAATCAGTACTCTTTTGAAAAGCACAGAAACATTTTAAAAATGATTTGGATAATACTTCAGTGTGAAGATCATTACAGCTTTATTATTATTAACTTTATTCATTAAACATGAAACTCAAGTCAACTGAATATTCAAAAATGCATCAGAAATACTGGTGCTAATGGTTGATATGGGTTGCTGCCAGCGTCCTAGGTATCAACCAAGTACCTTCTTAAGATGTACGATGTTCCAAGTAGCAGTTTCTGGCAGTTCCGCTAGTGTTATTGCAGGAAGCTGCAATTTGTTGATGTATCATATAAAATCCTTGGACATGGTACCAAGTGCCCCAATGACAATGGGTATCACTGTTACATGTTTCATCCATAATTGCGTAGTTTCAATGTATTTATCACTACTACTTCTTATTCTTATTCTATTTTTATCCTGCTTATTATATATTTGGCCCACTTCACAGCGGTGACGATACCTAAAACTCTTACAATTCCCACAACAATCCTGAGAGGTAGAGATCTGACAGATTTTCAATTCAGGAAAAATCTACAGAACACCACCGTGGAATCTGGTTCTCCTAGCAATGTTGCAAAAATATGACTGGATAGATATTCAAAAACACTCAGGAAAGGAATTCTGCCTTGTTCTGGTAGGTCAGATTATATTGCCATGTAACTGTAAAAATATACCATACAATTATACTAACAAAAGAACACTACCCAAACAATTACAATCCTCATACCTTTGGAAGTGATGACTATATAGCTGTGTTGGAATCCCAAGAATGCGATCAAATATAGTAGTCACTGCTCTCAGGTTGCCTTCCTCATTTTCCCAATTGATATACATTTCCCAGAGTTTGTCTGAGCGGAAATCTGTCCCTGCAGCAAGCACGGCATGCTCATATGTCCTAGGAATAAAGGAAGTTTTTCATTACCACAAAATACATCACATAACAAATTAGCAATATTTCATTTAGAAAAAAATGAAGCCACTGAGACATGATTTTTGAGTATTTAGCACAGAATACCTTTTAACTATTTAAAGCGCAATACAATAGTTAGTACCTGCGTTGTTTGTAACTGAAAAATTGGCGAACTTACAACAGCTTTCCTCAAATTTAATTCTTTTAGTATTGTGGAGCTTCTTTCAGGCCCAATCAGGATATCAATGGCAAGTATGGATGCTATATATTAGGCTGTTAATTATTATTTTTATAAAACCACATATATCAAGCATAGGATTTTTATTCACATTTATACCTGCTAAGGTGTTCTGAAGTCTGACCAGACTTTTATCTGGTCTCCTATCTGACCTTCAGAAAACTAGTAAACAAGTACATTTCAACTTTATACATCATCAGTTTCTGAAGACCCTGCTATAAATGGCATTTCTAATTTCAAGCTTCTCTTTCAGGCTGAATACTAAAGTGTCTTTTCATATGACCAAGTACAGCCCTAAGTACAATTCCACTACACATGATACACACGTTAAGATTCTTTTCAACCAACTTACCCTCTAATGGTCCCAATAGTTTCTTCCTCACTGGAATCCAGTGTTTCTTTGAGGAAATTTATATAATGAATCCAGAGATCAACGCTAAGAGGTATCGCCTGGAGTCCTCTCCGATACACCTATAAAGAGAACATTAAATAGCTATCCTCTGAACCTCTAGGTGGCATATATGAGAGAGGCAACACTGTCTTATCTGGTGAACCTTACGAAATACTAATGTACTGGAATTTTGTTTAAATAATCTACCATTACCATTTGGGTGGAGGTTGGCTAGAACATGGCAATGCTCTGATCTCCACGTGCGGAGTCTTGATCTTCAAAGCGCAGCAGTCCCTGCATCTGACCAGGCTGTGTGGGCAGGCTTTGGGATACAGATCATAGGGCACAGACCTTTTAGAGCATCAATGTCAGCGTCTGACCAAAAATGCAATAAGATGTAGCAATGGTGACCAGCAAAACCAACCACAGCGTTTGAATTTTGTGAATAAATGTATAATGTAAGTGACAGAAAAGCCCTGCCCTACTTGTTAAGCTGCAGTGTAATGCAGACGCTTGCACTGCAAAGCTTGACAAACTGTAGTAGAGGTTTAACGCACCTGCCAACAAAGAGAGAAGATATTAGCTCCAAAGGCCATAAGGAGTGACAAGTGTAAATAGAAAACCCTGAATGAAAGTGGCAGGTACTGGCAGCCAAAGAATTTCTTGCAACGCAGTGGTTTGGTCATCATTTGGCTCACAGAACCCAAGAGCAACAGCTGCATACCTCTATATACATACCTCATCTGACTGCTTCATGTTACTGTGCCGCTTCTCAAGGTCTGCATACTTCTTCCAGTAGCCATAACAATAAGGATAATGTGTGAAAAAACTGTCAAAGGCTTTCCTTGCAGCTGGTAAATTGTTCTAGGGAAAAATATAGAGGACAGCATTTAGTAGTTTTAGACTCTGCAGTAGATTGGAAGGGGGAAAAAACCTTTATTTGTACATCATCTGCCTTGCCATAGGAGTTCCCCTCCCCTCCGTGAGTTGAAAGGAACTTCTCTGGTGGGAAGCAGAAAAGAAACTTAGTTCTGTAGCCTGCAGAAGGATGTCAGCTGTCCACCATGTGCAAAAACGAAAGTCCTCCTATGGGGTGCAGATGAGTCTTAAATCATGAAAATCTTAAGGCCCTTTCTGCACTCCAACAGACGACTTCCCTTCCATGCATGGAGAAGGGCTGACATCATTTAGTGGAATGCAGAAAAGAAGCTTAAAACATGAAGATCTAGATCCCTTCCTTCACCCCACTGGAAGAGTTCCTTTCTGTGGGTGGAAGACAGCTGAAATCTGTTCATGGGATGCAGAAAAGCTCAAAATAATGAAGAACAAAGCTCAGATCTTCACAATTTAAACTTATTTTTCTGCACCCCACAAAAATATGTCAGTTTTCCTTCATGCTGGAGGGGAACTCCTTTGGTGAGATGCAGAAACAAAGTTTACATCATGAAGATTCCAAGCTCCATTTCCGCACCTTAGCAGGAATTCTTGTCTGTGCACACAGGAGAGCTCCACAGGGTACAAAAAGGAAACTTAGATCTTCATGATTTTCACTGAGTAGGGAACTAAAAATAGTGATTTACGAGATTGAGGGCTTGGTCAGAAGCGAGAACAGGTTGCCAAGTGCCTTAAATGCAGTCATGTGATGGGTGGTGGTGGTGCTGTTGAAACACCTGATGATGACTGGAAGTGTTCTATAGGCTGTAAAGTAACAATTCTGAAGCCATTGTAACTATGTAAATGACAGTCATTTTACCAGGTAAATTGAAGACTATCTGTATTACATTTTCTCTGAAGGAAATTTTGTTATCAGCAATCAGATTTAAATGGTTCAATTAAGGTAACATTAGACAAAATAATTCCTTTGATAATTTTTATTCTTATTTTTGAAGAATATGGGATTGATTGGATCGCCCAGCTCAATCAAGAATTATCTGCTATCAAGAGGCAAGGCTTTAATCGCTCTTCTAGATTCCACATAGTTCATCCAAATTACAATAAAGCTTCACTTTATTACATTAATTAGGAAGGAATATTTGCTATTGTCTATTGTCCAATAAATAAATATTAAAGAATTTATATCATTTTAATTTATGTCATAAGAGCATTACATAAATAGGTGCAACTGACATGACTCATATTATTTGCATAAAAGTCTTCATATATAACATTCCAGTTATAACATTAAGGAAAAGTTAATATAAATTTAAATGCCTCTCTTGATCTACTGTGAATGCAAAGGACTAGTCTGCAATTTCTGAGACGTCTGTACAGAAATCCTGAAGTTTGCTGAATATGGAGTTGGTTAAATCAAGCTCTCACTGTATTTTAAAATATACACGACAATATTTCATTATTCCAAAATATTAGACAGCTTTAGTATCCTATTTTCACATATGCGATGAAGAGGATTCAGTAGCTTAAAGCTTTAAACATATTAAACAAACATGTATCAAAAAAGACCTTGAAATTTCAACAAATAGATTCTTGGGATTCATAAAACATATTATAGCTGTACTCCTAAATTCTATACTTTTCCACTGTGCCAAAAAATTTTTTAAACCGATAAAAATCTTAGAATGTTGTACTTATTACTAAAACTATGGGGTTTTTTTACTCCAAAATATTTCACAAAAAAACCCATGCAGGTTTTTCCAGGGACAGCAATTGTTTAAACACTTGCATCTCCAACACCTACATATAGAAACTTATTCTCCCTTCATAAATATGGGGATATTTTATTTCAGTTCAGTTTTTCCAGTTACAAATAAAGATAATTGAACTCCAACAGAATGGAGGACTAGAGACTTAACACATGTATCCTAAGAGCCACAGGCACTGTCCACTCCACATTTAATGGTCCATTCACTATTGTCTTCCTTTTCTCCACACTTCTAAAAAAAAAAAATCTATCACAAGAATTTTTGAATGAATACTGAGAACATTTTAAGAGTGCTAGAACGTTCACTGACAATGTAGGTGAGTGGAAGAAATTTTATACTAAAGGTTATCTTCTCAAGAAATAATGGGAAGAAAGTAAATACTTGGAAGATGAACAGCCCTCAGTTGTGTATTCATTTTCCACTCAATTCATCCATTTCTTACATGTGGCACACAAAGCATTTTACAATATTAAATGTGATATATTAACATGACTTCACTGAACCTGAGGGATGATATAATTGCTTGAAGCATGGGATTTAGAATTCACACATTCAAGTATTGGGCAGTAGAGGGAAAAACACTACTACTAGCCCAAAATATATAATTACTTACCTCTTGTTCTACAAACTGAAGGAGGTAAACCCAACCTGTAAAATCTTGTGGGTTAGTTTCAACTACTTTCCAAAACTTGTCAAAGTCAGCAGGGAATGAATTTTCAGGATCAGATGTCTTTATAGTTTCTGTATCTGGTATTTCAGTGTCCTGAACAGTCTCTTCCTGGGAATTGGCAGGAGAATTGTCAGGGGACTGCTCCATCTCCATGACACTCATGATCTCTGTGCTAAAGTCAGCTGGCTGCTCATTCTTGGCCTCAGTGTCCTTACCCATGTTCTCACTTTTCAAGTTGCTGTTGTCTTCTGTATGTTCTGAACTCTGCATAGCGACTGATACCTTTTTATCTTTATGAAATAGTCTGTAAATGCAGAAAATGATTAGCATCAGTACTGTCTATTGAATTTTCATTAAACAGTATAGGCATCTGACTTTTTTAAATAAAGATAACATTTGATAAGTGTTAAAATAATTAAAAGTTAGATGAATCAAAGCTGAATGAATGAGTCAAGTCTTTCTAATATATAGATTGACAGCAAAGTATAAGGCAAATATCAGAGTAAAAACCATTTTCCAGCCCATTTTAGCCCAACTAAACTACCCTGATTAATAAGTGGCTAAAATTCTAACTGGAGTAAACAATAATGAATAATTAACACACCACTTTAGCATACTTCTGTTCTGCACAAATTACAAGAAAAATAAAAGTATTTGCATTGTATTTCATAAAATAAAATATCCAAGTAAAGTGCTACATTAATATATCTGGTAGTACTGTTTTCATTTCCCATTAATCTCTACTTCAGAATTCCAACAGAGAAGCCAAATATTTTTATATAAGCACCACCTTCTCTGGTCTCAATTACCAATAAAAACAAATGAATAAATTATTATTTGGATCCCGCTTTCTCACAGTCATAGTCTCACTGAAAAAAATTCCAAAAAATTCAACTGAATGGGGAGGGAGGGACAGGTGGCAACTGAGCCTGTCATACAAGAGATAACTTGCTCATTCAAATCACTGGCAGCAGCTTTCATAGCAAATTAAGTTACAAAAGGGCAAACAAGTTGCCCTAACCTACAATTAAAAAGTGGCAAGAAGTCCAATCACATCTCACTCCTTAAAGATCATGCATCAGCTCTGATAATCCCTAACTGGTACACAAAGGCTCAAAGGAAGCATTACCTGCTAACGTCAGTCAAGTTGGAACTACTTGATAGACTTTGATGTGGTATCCTCCCACAATGCTTCCGAGTTTGTTGGTACTAGTTAACAACTATAATCAAGATCTTTCTAGATGACAGAGCAATCTATAATTGGGATAATAGAATTATCTAAATTCCCAAAGTCATTCTGGAGGAAATGGATTTTAAGTATAATATTTTTAGAATACAAAGAAACCCAAAAGCTTTTTAACATGTCTGCCTCTGCAGAGGTACTTGGTATTGAAAATATATATAACCAAGCTGAATGGAAATACACACACAGCTTGGTTATATATATTTTCAGTACCAAGCACCTCTCTGCAGAGGCAGACATGTTAAAAAGCTTTAGGACGCCTCAGATTTACATGTGTGTATCTTTGTATAGAGTGTGTGTGTGTGTGTGTGTGTAAATCTGAGGGGTTGCTTTCTGAGCTTGGTTGTCTTCTTGCAGGGGTTTCATTATCCAAACTTGGCATCATATAAAAATCTGTCAAGATTTAGTTACAAGAGAATTCAGACAGTGAACTTATTCACTAGAACTGAGATTTACAGGAAATTAGCTCTGCCTTTTAGAGCAAATATTTGGCTATTCAAAAGCTTTCCTCTCATTTCCTCCAAAATAGGAAAAATGTAAAATATTCCCGGTTCACAGGAAAAGTCTAAAAATATAATACAAGTAACCATAATTCTCAAGTTACAATTCTCAAAATGTTTGTCGTGTATCAGAAGTAAAGCAATCATTTTTTGAATTGCATTCAGAAGCTGATGATATGAGGTGTAGAGAGCAATGATGAAGTCCCAGTAAATGAATAATATAACTTTCTTACAAGCTACTTGCTTTTTTTTTAAAAAAAAGATCCCTTTCTCAAAGCCTTTTTTTTCCCCGGTCATGATCTCTTCCAAAACGCCTAGTTCCTTATAAGGCACTTTAGGCATCTGCAGTTGAGGAAAAAAAAAACCCCTCTTAACTCTCCTTATCGTTTCCTTTTCAGTGGCAAACCCACCGGCCAGGACGCCCGTTCTCCTGTGTTCCTTACTGTAACTTTTGACCGTTGAAAACTGTAGCGAGTCACGTTCAGAAAATGAAAGTTATGTATCCGACCGCTCTGATCAGGAGGAGCGATGCAAGTATAATTACGCCCCTTTTTTTTCCAACCAGCTTCCCCCCTCCCAAAAAAACCCCTCATTTTTAATCTCAAAATTTTTATTTTGAGAGATCACAGCCCCAAAGCCACATGGCTGGAGATCAGCCCGCGTGATATATATAGATATAGAATTCAACACGTACACCGAAAAGTGCAAAAATTTTGGGCCAAGCAAAGCAATCCTAGTTAAGAGAGAAATATGGCTGGGAGAAAGTCGCTATATAAGGCAGGACCTTTTGACTGAAGCTCCGCCAGTCCCGAGAAAAGAAAGAGTCGCCCGCCCTCCGGGTATAACGACGCCAGCAAATTCCTTCCTTGATTTTCACGCTGCTCCTTCTACAAAGAGTAGATGAGAAAAGAGCTGCTTTCCCTCCCCCCACCCCTCTCGCGCGCGCGTTTGATCCACCTTTCTCCCCCCACGCACGCGCACACCTTCGGACCACCGGAGACGGGAAAGGGGGGGGGGTGAGGGGTTTATAGCGCCGCCTCAGGCCGCGCTAAACTCGAGGGGAGCGGGGAAAGAAGCCAACCGTGTGGAGGGACGTGGGTCGGCAACAACGACCCCTCCTCTTTTTTTCCTCACTGCCCAACCGCCTTGCCTCAGCGAGCGTGGCTGGCGAAGCGGTTTCTTTTTTCTTTTTCTTCCCAATTATTAAACCTTTCCTCAGGCCTCGTAACACGCACAACCAGGAGGAGGCTTCTCGTTCTTTCGCCCGTTTCCCTACAGACCTGGCGCGTGTTCTCTGCCATCAGTCCCGCTCGGCCGTCGCCGTCGACTTGACTCCCTGAGAGGCCTCCGGTCTGCCCGCCGTCCGAAAAGAACGTATTACGCAGGCGCGTCGGTCCTAAGGCCTCTCTTTTTTTCTGGCCCAATCTGACTTGCGTCGCCGGCGGGAAAGAAGGAGGCGCATGCGTGGTGGCGCGCCCAGCCGGAGGCCCGGAAGACAACCCTCTGAAAGAGCATGCGCCGGAAGGAGATCCGCTCGACCTTTCCTTGCGACGTGGCTGTTGTGTGTCTCTCGATGAGAGACGGTTCTCAGTCCGCGAGTCTCCGCTGGAGCTGGTTACGGGCCGCTTTAGAGTTACTTCCTATATCTATCAGTTAAGTCCTTCTGAGTTATTCCAAATGTGGACGCTGGGTCGTTCTAATCATTTTTAACTAATACGGCGGCATAACCAGACACTAAAGTTCATCCAAACGCCTCCTCTGTCACTCTCCACCCCGATAGCGGCTTAATTTCTTTGAGAGCTGCAAACGGGCGATTATTTTGGTTGGTTCTGTGTGCAAACTGCAGAATTGGAGGGCATAGCTGACGTGGGGAAACGCCATACTTTTGATGCTATTGGCTGAGTAGATGAAGGAAGGCGTCCTAAATCCTCTGGGAAGCGCCCCCCATCCACCCCAGAAGAATGAAATATTTTGGGGAAAAGGCAGAATATTATAATTTCCCAAAGGGAGAAATAGAGAAACATACTCTTAAAGACAGAAAGCAGACTCAAATCTTTCTTAATAGCCCCCAGCAGATATTTTGTGCTCATTAAGAAAGATTGGGCCAGCCTATTCACAAGACAAAAGAACTTCAGCTCTAGGGTGATGGGATAAAGGACAGGACATTGAAAAAAGTGGGAACAATACCTGACCATTAAGAAAGGCAGGTTAGAGGCAATCGATAACAGGACAAAATGAATTACACATGCCTGACAGAATTAGGATTAAGGAACTGATCATTAAGACCCATCATGGGACAAGTAAAATCAATCAAATAATAAAAACACACAAGGCAAGCCTCCAGATTACAAAATGCTGTAAAAATTGTATAAAAAGCCCATGTAAAACCAATCCAGTTTGTCAGCTGCACCAGAACCACAAACCCTGGTGGTTCTGTTAATTAATAAATGGACCTTTCCAATCAGCCTCCAGCCTCTTATTTGTTTCCAGCATCTTTCTCCTAGCTTGGAACTGAACCAGATGGATTTTTCTTCCAACACCTCTAAAGGATTTAGCTGTAACTAGAAACACGATTCTGAGCATCTCTTGCAATAACAGGAGCTCACTCCATTACGCGGGATTACAGATTCGAACCGCTGAACTGCCGACCTTTCGCTTATAGTAAAATACTCACTTTGCCAGAAGTTATCAAACTCTGTACCAAACAGTCTCATCTGTCTCCTATGCTGAATGATTTCAGTCACTTTTAAGTTTTAGAGTGAAGCATGTTTAACAAAGACAACTTGTTAAGTCTTGTATAAAAATGCTTGTAGATTATTATACTTAGGTAGCTGACAAGGGCCATTGCAAATCAGTATATGAAGAATGGATGCTGAGAGCAAAAAGGGAAGGTTGATGAGAATCTTGGGTGGGGGGGGGAGGCAGATAAATTTAAAAAAAAAAATGAAATGCCATATGAATGTGATGGGACCAGGGACAAGAATGAATAGTATTGGTGTAAAAAACTTAGCTGTGTTTCCCTGTAGGAAGTTAGCACTCACCCCTCTCCTAGAAGAATGAAATATTTTAGGAAATATTAAAAAGGCAGAATATTTTATTTCCCTGGATGAGAAATGGAGAAACATGTTTTAAAGACAAAGCAGCTTCCTGCCTCCCCCCACCTTTGTCAAAGTGCCAGAGGCAGAAACTCATTCCCTCCACCTTTGTCAATGAACCATCATTGGTTCCTATTGAACCTTTGTCAATAGGACCCATCTAGCAACAGAAGCTCGCCACATGGCGAGCCTCAAGCAAGCTTGAGAGATAACCTACAAAGTTATGTAGGAAGTTAGCACCCACCCCTTTCCTAGAAGAATGAAATATTTTGGGAAATATTAAAAAGGCAGAAATTTGTTTCCCTGGAAGAGAAATGGAGAAGCATGTTTTAAAGACAAAACTTGTCAGAATCTGCTGGATTTCACCCCGATCTCGCCCCTTTTTCTACTCAGGAACTCAAGCCATGTGATTCTGCTCAGGAACTCAAGCCCTGTGATTCCTGTCCACCATTAAACCATCTTTCCAAGCAGTCTCCATGATTCCAGTGTCTTTTTCTCCACTTGGAACTGAACCCAGATGGACATTTCTTCCAACATCCCTTTCATATTTGTTTACAATTTCTTGGTCCTTTTCTGTGCAAACTATGAGAGTTGGAGTTCTAGTCCTGCTATAGACACAAAGCCAGCTGGCTAACTTTGGCCCACTCATGCCCTAAGAAGGAGGTAATGGCAAACCACTTCCAAAAAAATTTCCCAAGAAAACTGCAGGGATTTGTCCAGGCAGGCTCTGAAAACTGGACCCAATTGAATGGAATAAAAAATGTGTCAAGTAATTAGAACTTAATGTTTCAAAAACAGTAATATTCAAGACATACAAATCAGGAAAAGGAAATAAACATTATTTACAGAAATAAAGCCATTTATTTTTTATAACTTTTTTTTATCTTTCAGATGAATACAGTACTTGTAGGTGTCATATTTTGAGAGCAGAACTGGCACTATATTGCTGAGGATTGCACATAAGGTCAGAAAAGTTAACACCTTTATAAATTTTGGACAGATAAAATTCAGTAATATTTTTCACACTAAAATATGGAAGCTATATTCAACATGTGCCATCTCTTTTAAGACATGTTCAAAATCTGTAAAAAATTATTTTCTATAAATTTTGGTCAACAACATGCTTCATTAAAACCTTTTCCAAGTTTTACAACAATGTGCAGATAATTATGCTCAACTGTCAAGCAGATGTAATACATCAACAGCAGCAAAAGCAAGCTAACACTGCACAATCATGAATGGGACTGATTTTTAAAATACATTTTTTTTCCACAAATATCACACAAAACCCTGTTCTTCATGTCTCTCTGAAGTCCCTCCCCCCCTTTTAAGGCTATATGAGAAGACATGTCATAACATGATTTCATGATTAAAACTATTTCTAAATTTCATCTTTGTTAGTACACACAGGGCACCATGCCACCAAGTCAAAAAGAGTGCAAAGAAGCAGAGTTGACTTTGCTTTCACAGACATCCAATCCCGATTCTACAGAATCTTGGAACAGCACCAGGACAGGAAGTACGTTCACAAGTGCCATACTGATTTTGGTTTCAGCCTAGGACTTAAACTGGAAAAATAAAGTCCTAAATGGTTGGTCATTAAAAGCAGTCACTCCAATTTCATTTCTGCATGAAAAGCACAAACATAAAAAAGGCAGGCTGCTTGAAAATGATCCATTCCAGCCCATGTAAAACTGTATGCTGTTATCCAGAGCCTATAATAATCTTTATGTCCACATCAGGGTCTGTTTCAGGTAGTTTGGTCTAGGAATTCCTCCAGAGTTCTTTTTATGTGTGGGGGCTGAGATGCAGCGTGGATCAACAGATTCTGACCCATTTGTGCAAAAAGTGCTTTTGACAGTTTAGCAGTGGCTGCCCGAATATTTCCACCAGCTCCAGGTAAGGAACCACTGTTTGTCATGTTGCCCAACAAATGCCATAAAACCACCAAGACTTTCTGCTCCACTGCATGAGGCTTCCGGGGATACAACTCGACAACAAGTTCTGAATGCAGGGAAAGAACCAAGGGAGAAAGAGTTATTTTTCATACAAAGATACGGTAAGATGCTGACTCCCCAGATTATTTCCTAAAACTGAAGAGAAATTCTATCTTAATATAGTCTTTTTAAGAAGGCTATTGTGCAAATTCAGAAGCAACTGTTGTGAACTATGAACATATGTACTGCATACGAAAAAGTCAAAGGATCTTCTAGAAACATGGTAAATATTGAAAAATAAATACATTTCTGCCAAACAAATGTGTACCAATAGAAAATAAATCTCTATTTTGATTTCAAACACTTCAATGGAATAGAATATTAACAGGCCATATTACATTTGCTTTTCAGTTTCCTGTATTGGCCATGAGCTTCAGACTAAAACTATCTACTGCCAACCCTGCAATACAGAAACACTTGAATAAAGACTCGTGAAAATGCACGATAGACTTATTCAGTATAGATCAGTTTTACTGAGAAAAAAAACATTGATGAGAAAAAAAGACATGAAGCATAAAGAAAACTGCTGAAAACCTTACCAGCTAGTTTTTCAGTTATGTCTTGTTTGGCTTTTCCATTCAAAAACTGGGCCTTAGTGCAGAATGGCTGGAGAAGCAGGTAATTGTCTTGAAGCAAAGGAAACAAGGACATAAAACACAGGATTTGCTTCAGGAGATTTAGCTCTGAGCTCTAATAAGACGACTTTGGTACAAAACAATAAAAATGAAACAGAATTTGGAAGATGGCAAGGGGATAGAAAATTTAATCTCAAGGCCCAGAAATCCCAGAATTTCAATGCATGAATTTACATGCTGCATTAAATCACAGTATAGTTTATTTGGATTTACTTAGCATGGTGGTTAATGCAGCTGCTGTGTGTTTGTGAGCTACAATGTTTGGGGCTGGGTGGGGTGAAGAACACTCCTAATTTTTCATTTTTTTAAATTCAACATTCTGAGAAACATGGCATTACAGTGATATTAGAGAATGGTTGAGAACTTTTTAAAAAGTATTTTTAAAATTGAGTTCTAATTGTGGCAGTAAGGTTATAGAAGGTAGGCAACACTTTACCACTTAAATTGAAGAGTGGAAGAGAGGGACAGAGAGAGAAAAATAAAGGTATGGTATCAAAAACAGCCTAAAGCTCACTAGGTGATTGAGACAGCATACAAATAGATAAAAATAATTACTGGTCACCACATTTCAGTAGCACAATCTAGTGTAATTGGGAAGTATAAAAAATAGGAAAAGGTCTCCAACCAGTCCCACTTTGGACATGAAAGCCAGCTGGATGAGCTTAGGACAGTCATTCAGCCCAATCTCCTTAGAATGGGAAGGATATTATGTATGTTTGCTGTCTTGAGTTGTTATTGAGTTGTTATTATTAATAAAAGCTGGATTAATAAAATCTAAAAAAAAGCAACACATGAGCCCATAGTTTAATTTGAGTTGACCTTTCTGACTTGATAATCAACCAACTATGGGTAACCCAAACCATAGCTCAATATATGTGGAACCTATATGTGACTTTTTCTACATCCTGCCAAACTTTTTAACTTGCCCTAAAGTATTGTTGAAATGAGACTGGTACATTACAGGAATGTTTACAAACTGAACAAAGCAAGCATTATTAAATCCACACTTGTATTATAAGTGGATAAATAAAAACCCATAAATTCCAAATTGTTTAGTCCCCTCTTTTTTTTTTGCAACACTACCCCTTAAAGCTCAATATAGCAGATGAAAGAAAAACAGTCAGTTTACCTAAGTGTTGACAAAGAGCCTGGATGACATTGGTGGCGGCAGCATAGATGCCTGGGTTCTTAGAATTCAGATTGTTATCAACCAAGGCAGGAATTAACATGTTGATAACAGGAGATAGCTTCTCTTTCAACAGAGGAATCAACTGGTGCATGGTCTCTAGAGCAACCTGGTTGACTTTGCTGTTTGAGTCATGTAAGCGAGACTTGAAGGCATCAAAGATCTAGACAGACACAATTACAATAATTTGAATTATTTTATTTGACCAAATATATATTTAAACTGTCAGGTTTAAAATGTGGAATCCTATGAAAATGTGCTCAGGTCCCAACTTTTCTACTATTTTCAATGTAAACCCAAACAAGTTCTTTTTTTCTTTCATATATTGCTGCACTGGTGGAATATCCTGAAGAATTGTTGGTCAGCCAAAGGATAGCAAACCCCTTTGCAAATCAAGGACATACAACTCATGTAACCAGTTTTAAAGTTCTTTAACCAATATGCTTCTTTGCTCAAGAATACCTAAAAACCCCAACTATTAAAGGAGTTTGAACTCCAAGAGATAATTCAATTGCTTAAAGAATATCTGATAAAGAAATATCACACAAAAGAAATAGATAATAAATAATGATATTTGGGATGATTGATCTGCTCATTTAAGGCAATTCATTTTGCAATGTAATAGTATGGGTTTAACAAAATGCATGATATAAGGACATAGTAGAAATAATTTGCATTAATAAAAATATATGGAGAAATACTATGACTGGTGCTGGTCTAAACTAGATTTAGCCAAATTTCTTTTTTATTTCCAGACTTTCCTTTCCCCCCTTTATTTCTCATTCATTTTCCATACTTTATATAATATCGCTTACACAGCATAATGCAATGGGCACGTATTTATATTTATGTTCCACCTGATAGTTATTTTACTTCACTGCAATGCTGACAAGTAAGTGACCTGATTCATGCAGCTATCATTTTCTGTATAAGCACTTAATACTGCAAAATATACATGGAAAATATTGACATATTACTCATGAATATCTTATATTATGGTTTTACCAGAAGTTTAAAAAATGTAGTTTAATGTGTTTTCTGACTAAATTGAGTATCATATTATTTGAATTAAAACAATTCTGCCAAAGCTATGTTTAAAATGTTTGTAAAATTGAACTTTATCTCAGTTTGTTTACAAAGAGACAACTGAAACATTTGTTATTCAATATTTTAAGTTCCAACATGCCTGGAGCTTTTAAAGAAGTAAATTGTGGCTCATTTGTACTAGATGATGTAATCAAAGTTATTTATGTAGCCTCTGAAACAATGAGCTTGAACTGCCCTGTCCTGATAAACTAGTGAAAGTTGTTTTGAGTAACATGAAACTAGTTTTCTATAATCATAAATTAATATAACAAAAAGGTTTACTGTGTATTGAAACACTTCAGATAATGTTTGGGGAGTGGAATGGGTTGCAATTATTTTGCCATTGGAAGTAAAATTGATCCAAGGTAACAACAACAATCCTGATAAATCCAAAATTTGGAAGTAACTTAACCATTGAGACCATATTACAGTATTCCAACTCCTGAAGCTATCTTTGTTTTTCTTGGCAATATTTCTAGTATCTGGAATCTTATCAGGACACAAGAATCAAGAGTATACTTTTTGGAGGTGTTGTGTTTATCATTTCCAGGCATCTCTTCTTTTATTTTGTATTCTCACCATTAAGTTTGAAGTTTCAATATATTAATATTGTTTTAAGTATTTACATTTTTTCTTGTTAACTATTTTGATATAGTAAAATAAAATACATTTTAAACATCTCAAGACTAAAATTAAATTCTAGAATAACAATGTGTTGTTTAATGTGGGTCCAGAAAAAACCCAAAGTACTGGCAAGTTTTATGTCTTAAGCTTAATCAAATATTTTATGGCAGTCATGCCTTGGTTATGTCAATAGTCTTTCTTATGTTGCACCTGCCATCTTGTGGCTACCAAGAATACATCCTGCAGGAGAGTTCCGTGCACTGGCCAGATATATTCTGGACAGATGCAGTATGACAGATGCAACACATAAAATATATTCTACATAATTCCACTTTCTTCATATTAGGGAAGCTCAGGAAATAGAACTCAAAATAACATTCTTGCCGTGTCATGTTCTTGCTGCCAGAACAGACAAAACTGGGCTACATGGACCAATGTTCTGACAACATATAGGGCTTCTTTCTTTATCTTTGCTCCCTCCCTCCAACTGTAACTATGATTCTATCTACTGGGTTAGTGATTTACTTATTTTTTCCTTATAGTCATTTGTTTCTTGCATTTATATTTCATTTTTTCAGGGTAAATAGCATAATATATCACCTATGTGATTTCCTGCCAATTCTAGAGAGACCACTGAAGGTTCTGTTGTAACCTACTGTATATAATGTTACCTTCACAATGTTCGCAACAACAAGGTCTTGGTTGTTCTCTGTGTCTGCTAACAGTTGTTTAATTCCGTTAATTCGATCGCGGAAATCTTTTGCATTCAGTAAAGTTGTTATAAACTTTACATATTCAGCACTTTCCAAAGCATTGCGAGGAACCAATTTCCTGGATATGTCACGTATTTCTCTAATCTCTCTGTTGAGAAAATAATGAGAGCATTCTGTAATTGCATAGTCCAATCTCCTGTATAGTCCAGTACATGTACATAGCCATAGTCCATGGATCTTTCTATATATGCACTGTATTACTTTAATAGATTTAAAGTTATTAAATATATTAGCATATAAAAGAAAAACAACAACCAAGTTTTCTTGGATCTCCTACAGAGATCAGGTCAATTATAACATCAGTTTCATGTGGGCTAGAAATCAAATCCTGACAATGTCTATTTGTAACATGAATACAAAGAGGTGTACTTACTACTAAGAGTTTAATGCAACAATAATTCATATAAAAATTAAGTGAGAAAGAGGGACTCAGAAATTATCAATTGCAAATCCAGAAAGCTTAATACTAGGTGTATATAGTCTCAACTGAAGAATTTTTCATTGATCTGGAAAATATTTCTATCCTTCAGATCAAGTATACAGAGCCTGTAGTACAGTGGTTTAAAGCACCCTGTTATTAACATCTATTAACATCTGCTGCTTGCAATTACTGCAAGTTCGAATCGCACCAGGCTCAAGGTTGACTCAGCCTTCCATCCTTTCTAAGGTGGGTAAAATGAGGACCCAGACTGTGGGGGCAATAAGCTGACTTTGTATAAATATACAAAAGTATGAAGGCTATTGCTTAATGCACTGTAAGCCGCCCTGAGTCTTTGGAGAAGGGCGGCATATAAATCAAATAAAAATAAATAAATAAATAAATTAAGTAGTGATTATGGTGAAACCATAAACAATTCCATTAAATGAAAAACCATCTACTGTAGAAAACTGCTATTTTGAGAATAATTATATTCCTTGGATGATTTTTCTTTTACTTAGGTACAAGCTTTGCTTTTATAGAATGTCAACAGTGACAAACCAGTTTTTTAAAATTTTTCAGGTACTAACATAAGGAAAATGTTATTTAACTTTTTGACTTCTCACAAGCAAAATGCATAAAAGCTGACAATTTAGTTATTAAAAAAGAAGCAATCATATTAGAGTTAGATTACATTAGATTAGAATTCTTTATTGGCCAAGTGTGATTGGACACACAAGGAATTTGTCGTTGGTGCATATGCTCTCAGTGTACATAAAAAGACAAGATACATTCATCAAAAATCATAAGGTACAGCACCTACATAGGGTACAAATAAGCAATCAAATCATACTAGGAAACAATATAAATCATAAGGATACAAGCAATAAAGTTACAGTCATGCAGTCATAAGTGGAAGAAGATGGGTGATAGGAACAATGAGAAGATTAATAGTAATAGTAATGCAGACTTAGGGCAGTGTTGAGGGAATTATTTATTTAGCGTTCAAGGAAAAAACTGTTCTTGTGTCTAGTTGTTCTGGTGTGCAGTGCTCTATAGCGTCATCTTGAGGGTAGGAGTTGAAGCAGTTTATGTCCAGGATGCGAAGGTTATCATGCATATAAGAAGGAAGTTCTGAAATGTTAATTTGGTATTTTCTTTTGTTCCAATTTTTCTATGCCTAGAAAAATTCAATTTTCTACTTATACTGAACAAGAGAAGAAAAACTGTCACCTATACATACATGCATACATGCATACATACATACATACATACATACATATGTATATACATACATACATAGCAGCTGTATAAAATTTTAAATAAACATTTTCTTTTAGATTTGCAACATCTGAAAGATACTATTTAGATGGAATCTTTGAAGTAAGAGGGCACAACCTTACCTGTCACTAGCACTAAGTACTTCGCGTGACATGTTTGATCTTGAATTGTCTATATTGCCAGTATGAGAACGCCTTCCTTTGGCTGAGGGTGTAACTATTGGCATCTCCCCAAGTCCCTGAAATTATGTAACAAGAATAAAAAAATGCATATTACAATTATCTTTATATTACCTTATATCTTCATTTATCTCTAATACAATAACATCAAGAAAGAAGGGCACGTTTATAAAAAATGGGTTCTTGTCTCAAAAAAACTTCAAACGCTTGTAAATACGTAAACACAGGAGAAAGTAGAGGAAAAGAGAAAATGTAATATATAAACAATAAATGAAAAAAGTTCTCATAAAAACAGCTTACATGCTTCTGATAAAAATAGGCTTAATGGAATCATTTAATGTTTCCTCTGTGCTAAAGCAAAGGACCTGATGGCGTTCCAAGACTGAAAACTTATTTTCAAATTGAAATCCAAGCGCTACGAAATAGGTGTTCAGCCTTAATAGATCTCAAAGATTTAACATATTCTAATTAAGTAACAAAAGCATAACTAACTTTTAAAACAGGGACTGCAAAAGACATTACTTGAGAAACGTTTCTCATAGAAACACATACATCTGCTAAAGAAGAATTGGAAAAAGAACTTTAAATTAAATTAAAAGACAGACAGCTATAATGATACTTAAAATACTGCACTTTTAAAACATAAATGTTATTGTAAATTTATCCAAGCCATATAGCAGCAAATTCAGTTTTTATCACTCTCCAGATTAATAGGAATTTATGGCTTATTTTAATTCAATCTTATTTTGGGGTGCTTTTTAACGTACCTTCTGACGCAAATTGGTGACTGTCTCTTTAACATAAGGCAAGTCCTTTGGCAGCACATGCTTTTCAAGCATTTTATCGAAGTCCGTGTGTGTCATCAAAGTGAAAAGCATCTTTCGCCCGTAGTATCTATAAACACCACAAAATCAGTTTTATTAATACATATACATTTATTACTAAATGTACTTGCTTTAGGATGCTGTCATACAAACTTTGGATAATTTGTTTTTTTTTCCTAGATATTCCAGATTTCTGCTTTCTAGAGATGCCAGAAAGCAGAAATCTGGAATATCTAGGAAGCAACATACTAACCAAATGTGAGTGATATGTGATTCTCTATCTTCCTACCATTCTTGCATACTTGAAAATCAACAGATATATGTTACTATTTACTAGTTCGTGAAATGAGAATATTAGTCTCCAAACAAATCTGTGAACACACACAGTAGTATCAGATGTAGAATTTATATTTTAGTTCCATAAAAAATATCTGCCAACATTATTATTTTCCATAAATGTAACAGTTTAAGCAGAAGGATTTGTCATGCCAGCTTGATATTTCTTCAAGAATTGAGATAGAAACTTAAGCTTTCACATAAAACAGAGTCTAAAACATGTTCATGTCCTTGCTTATTTTAAAAAATCATGCCATTCAGCATTTTCCTGCATCTGCTCACCTTGTTTCTTGTGAACCATCCTGGACAAATTTGGCCACAGCAGACAAAATCCTGTCAGTTATATCCTTAATTCCAGACAATATACGTCCTGGTCCCATGTGCTCTACAACATCTGACAAATGTTGGGCAGTGCACCTTCTTACTGCTGTATTTAAGTGGCTGGTAAGAATAAAAAGCATATAGAGTTTAGAAAAATACACAATTATTATTTATTGCAACAGTGATGCTGGAAGACCTTTTGAAAATTCTTATGCATTTTATAACTGAATCAAGATAACAAAGGCATAAAATCCCAGATATCTGAAGCTAAATTTAATGCATTTGGCTAGTAGCAATGCAAGGCCCTTTATGTAGTAGAACCACTCCAAACAACACAATTCCAGATTAAAATGCAGGTGTGTTGCAGCAAAAGGAAGCTAGACAAGGTCTTTTTTTGGTCATTAAAGATAAAGAAATGTTTTAAATAAAAGAGAAGAAATAACAATAGAAGAACTTGAATATTTTCTTGGACAGCCATTGCTTCCTTATATCTTGCCTTTCCACTATGGCTTCCAAAATGGATTACAAAAACGCTTAAACAAGTTTATGTACAGTGCAGGAAGGGAGAAAAATAGTTTATTAAAGACATAAGAAAAGGAAATATAGGAAATCTAGTTTACACCTGAATCATCCATTCTACCTTTCCGTCTTTGATTCTATCATGTCTGTACACTGCTTCATACATTTTTTTCCTCTTTCTCAAGAGATAATCAAGTCTATTGTATATGGGAAAAAAACCCACTTCACCATAACTTTTTAGGTATTGTTCAATCACTTTTACATTTACTCTCATTCATCCAGCACTTTTTCATTCTTGACCCTATTTCTTCTTGTTTTACCTCACACACTTCTTGAGTACATCATACAAGAGTAACTTCTTATGTAGTCACAAGGAATGACACAAAAACCCAATCAGCTTTTCACTAAAATTAAAGATAGGTGGAGATCATCGCTCTCATCTGAGTGAGAGTAGTTTCTGGCCTATACATATCGTGGACAAGAAAAAGAGGTGGAACTGTTATTTTCCTATATTCCTGTTTACAAAATATTCTATCCAAAAGGTACAAACATTTATCTAATTGTTCAAATTTTTCACTATTTATGCACAAGTTATTTATACTCATTCCATTTTCTCTATTAAACATTATCTTGGTCTTTGCTACATACATTTTCAATGCATCATGCAATCCACTGCTCACTGCATATCTTTCATGTTTTCAGACGATAAAATATCACTTGCAAGCAATAGTAAATACACATTCATATTCCCAACAATCACAACATTATCTTCATTATCAACCATCTTTATACATTTAACCTGAAGTATTTTAAACAATCGAGGGATTATCACACATCCTTAATTTATTTCTTGCTGAATTATCCACTAATTCATTATTCTCATGCATGCATTACTTACAAGACATATTGCCTATGTTCAGCAACCTTGTCTCAACCCAATATAAATGCAAACTGTTCCATAATTTGAACAGATTCACTTTACAATATGCTTTCTCTAAATCAAGAAATGTACATTTTATTTTTTCCCATTCATACATTTCTCAATGTCTCACTCTAGAGATAAAATATAGTCTGCACATTCTGTAGTTGGCATAAAGCCACATTCTACTTCTCAAATTTGCTCATTTTCATATCTCATACCTATGTTTAAAGGAAAAGAAAATTCTCTTAGATGAATCATCAGAACTGTAATAGGCTGAGCTGACTCCTGATAATGATTAGATTTGCTTGATAGTTCAACCTATTTTATTTTAAGCAAAGTCAAGAAAGCCTCTGAAAGACCATAATTCAAAATTCTACCTTTGACCTCCATTGATCAGAGAAGAAAGAGCACGTGCGGGAGTCACATTATTAACCATAGCTTTCAGTGCTTTGTCAACGTCTTCCCTAATGAAGGTGTTTGATTCCCCAGCCTTATGCAAAAGGACTTTAACTGTATTATCTAGTTCTTGGTCCATGCTTTTTTTCAGGTAGTTGAATAAATCTCCTAAACAAACAACCGCAGCTCGGGAAACAACAGAACGTAAATTTTTCACCTAGGAAAAGAAAGACCTGAATCAGCAACAGTTGGCAAAACACTGCTGATTTTGAATCCCACCCTATCCCCCATCAAGCCATTACATTACATAAAATTATATGTGCAAGCAAGCATATTATATGGGATATCACAATAAATGCAACAATGTAACATATTACACATTAAGCTGGATTAACCAGGTTTAAGTCCCACCTTCTGGAGCTAATGAAGAAGGCACTTGCCAAGAAATGCTTATATGTTAAGTAACAGTGTTGGCATTAGTTGTTTAATTCCCTTCTTACAAACATGGCTGTCCTCTTGGAATTTACAGTCAGTCAGAGGAATGAGTGCTGAAGTGGGTCAGCAACTATAAATTGATGCACCATTGGCACACAAAGACAAAAGGTCATTTATTTGAAAAAGAAAGAAGCTGGCAGAAAAAGTCCCTCCTGAAATCCAAGAAGGATTTCTTGCTTGGATTTTGGGAAGGACTTTTATCAGCCAGTCCCCAGAAACCAGAGGGATTCCTTTGGGTAGGTGGCAGTGGCTTGCAACCATTGCCTTTATGGGGAAGTTGGCAGCGAAGATTGCACATGGTGACCAGATGATCATGGCCCTAAATATGAATGGGTTGCCAAGCACCCAGATCACAATCATGTGACTGTCGGAGAGCTGCAATGGCCATTCATAAGTCCTTTCATTCAGTGCTGTTGGTAATTTCAAAAACTTGCTGAACGGTCATTAAGCGAGGATTACCTGTATAGGTAGTCCTTGACTTATAATAGCAACTGGAATTTCTGTCGCTAAGCAATGAAGTTGTAAAGCATGATCTCTGTGATCCTGATTGCTGTCATTAATCAAATTTCATAGTCATTAGATAATGCAGCTTCCTGCCGACTTCCAATACCCAAACAAAGAGGGTGTGAAAGTTTTTGTGTACAGCATGGTGTGGGGCCCACCATTTGTTCAGCAATGTCATAATTTAGAATGGTTGTACATCAGGGGTTACCTGTATATGCACACAAGGCTATAGCTTTAAGCTACAGATTTAGTAGAAAAGACGATAAATCAGAGAACTATAACCTAGATAATTTTGCTTAAGTTTGGTAGGCCAGAAATGTTACACGAAAAAATATTTTATGAACCATTTTCTAACTAAAATCTAACTAAAATGAAGATACAGCCAAGCAAAAATGAATGGGGTTTTGGGGGGGCATATTTATACATTATTTTTGCATGCCTTTTTGTTAGAAGCTTTGGAGGCCTAGAGTCACAGTTAATATATTGGGAAATATTAAATATTGAGGCCATAGGTATTAAGACAATTAAGTTCCGGAAGCAGCAAACTTTATGAAAAAGGAAAATAAAGGGGATGCAAAAATTAAAGTACAAATTACAAAAAAAGCAACCGATAGCAAACATTTTCTCATTTAGTGCCTCCCTCCCCCAATGAGATCTGAAGAAACCGGGGGGGGGGGGGGGGGACCTTACTTCTTGTACAACAGCCAAACTAGTTTCATGCAGCTTCGCAGTTAGAGCATCGGAGTGATAGGCAGAAAGGCACCTAATTGAATTGAGGCCCTCAATTTTCTTCTCCCTATGTTGAAACAAAAGATGAAATATGTACAGTTTATTGCACAAAGTAGACAAACAGCTCAGATTCATTAAAAATTCTCAACTTACACATTTTATTACACTTCTTAAAAAATAACTAAAATCACCAGTAAAATAAAAAGTAATATTTTACATTAAGAGTAAAATATAGTGGCATTTGCTTTTTATTTAATTATGTCCAACAGGATTTTTTTCCGTTTCACCCCAAAGATGAAGATGATAATAATAATAATAATAATAATAATAATAATAATAATAATAATAATAA